>CM067298.1:72585763-73220763 GCA_034231615.1 Meghimatium bilineatum | reverse complement strand
GACAACTTGGTCTGGTCTGTTCATAATTTGTTCTCATAAGATGACTGTTGGTGTTGGCTTCTAACTGCTTTGATAATTTCTTTCTTTTATTAGTACTTTTTTGGCACCTTTGAATGGTCATCAGTAGCACTCTCCTCAGCAAATGATCTGTTTTCTCGTTTCCAGGTATTCCACAATGCGTTAATATCCACTGCACAGCTACTTACATCACTTATCTTGGCTGATGAGACTGGTCACTGTCATATACTTTGATTCACAAACCAATTAAAGTTGGCTCAACAACTATAAATTACCTTAGGGATCAGCACAAAGAATTATTAAGAAAAAAGTCTGTAGTAAATGGCTAAGCGGAAACTAGATACTGGTTTTTTTTAATTTGTAAAAATAATGTTATAGCTAGCGATTAGCTTGTGATCGTTATGCCTGATTTCTACTGGTAGCATGGTATTCCTTTGTTCATCACTAGCAACATACAAAACCTGAGGACTAAATTGAAGTTCATTGAGATTCAACCTTCTAAAGTGATGCATTTGACTTTCATTGTGATTTTCTTTGGTTGTTGACACAAAGTGACCAATGAAAATCACGGGGAAAATCAAAATGCGCAACCTTAGAAGGATGAATACTGATTAGCCAGCTAGACTGTATAAATGATGAAAGACATTGTCCTGTTTTTGTCAAAGGTGAAATCAGATATTTCTAAATGAGAGACTAGCTTTGTTATCAATTTTACTACCAGGGGAAAAAATGGGTGATGTCAGCTATAAATCTAGGTCCAGATATTTTAACATGGTCAATTGTATATATGTTATAATATAATTATGTTATAATAACATTTGACTTTACCTGACAGCATTCAAGAAGATGTTGTCCATCTAAAAACTGAAGGATGCTAATAACTAGCTTCACTTGGGAAGCTGACCAATAAAGTCTCTAAATACAAACTCTGGAAGTCTGATACTAAGTTCATATAGTTGATTTGGCTGAAATATTAACAGGTTTAACATGTTTAAGATTTTATACATCACATAGGCCTACACAATTATCTGCACATCATGCAGTCATCATAGAGATATTTAATGCTTTTTTTTATGTAACTAAACATTCATAGCAGCACTTAAGTGACTTATTCCATCACATTTGTGTCCATGTAGGCAGGCAGCACAGACTGTGGACCATATCCAGCAAAACTGCAATATACTAAACCAGTTAAGGGAGGACACTTGTCCACAGAAACGGATATTCACAGAAAGATGTATGGGAGCACTAAGGAGCTTTCAAATACAGTAGCATTCATTGAGAAATCCAGACTTGCTGTGTAGACGTGTTAAATTCCAAATGAGAAAAAGAACATCTTCGTCTATCATCACTCAGTCAGGTTGGGAATCCGGATTCTATGATATAGGCTGCTGTCTGTTTCAGAGTTTCTGCTTTGCCATACAGTTCTCTTTGACGCTGATTGAGGTGGACCAAGTCTTTCTCCTCAGGTCTTCATACTGGGGACAGTCTTGCAAGATATGTTCTGCTGTAATATTTCCAGGTTACATTGACAAATGTTAGTTGTGCATATTTTGAATATGGTATACAGGTGATGTCTCATTTTGTTGTGACCAGTACTGAGGCAAAGCAGAACTGCCTAAAACCTGGTCTCTTCTGGATAGTTGGTAATACTCATCATCTGCATTAAATTTGGGTTGGTCTACTTTTTGTTGTAGTTGTCTTTGATGATGTTCTTCACTTCCTCGTAATTGACCAGAAAGTCTTCTTGAGGCAAGTTTCCTCCTTCTTTGGCCAGTCTATCTGCAACTTCATTCCCTTCGATATTGCAGATTGAAGTTATCCTCCGCCGAAGACGGATGTGTCGGGCCATTGGTGCAAATAAATCGGCGACACAACGCATTTCCATTCTCTGGACTACATCCTGCTGGAAATCTAGTAGGACCATGGTCCTGCTACTAGAGAATTCAGCAGGAGTTTGAGAATGAACGCTGAAGAAGAAGAAGTTATCCACTGGATCACTACTCCCATTATGAAAATTATTATTACGCTTTCTTCTCTTCTGTCATCAAGTGGGCAGATGTTTACCGTACATGTTTTTCTATTGCATGGATTGGAGTGGTCTTCATCTCTCCTGTGATTAGTTGAAGTCCTGCATTATGTAATTAAGATAGGCGAGCAGTATTTGTTTTGGATGCTGATGCCCAGGCTGTCATTCCATATTCTACTACAAGTCTGACTGTATCCATGTACAAGTTTTGGAGAATACTTCCATTTGCTCCCCAGCTTGTGCCAGCAAGTTTCTTCATCAAGGATAGCTTCCTGGTTACTTTCTGCTCAGTGGTTATTAGGTGTGGTTTCCAGGTGAGTCACTTGTCTAGTTTGACCCCAAGATATGTAAGACTCGCATGTGCTTACTTACTTCCATTTATTTTTAGATTTGCTTTTTCTTGGTGGTTTGAAAATGAGAAGGTGGTTGTCACAGTTTTGGAGAGGTTGATCTGGACTCCCAGCCAAACCCCAATTCATCTAGAGTGTCAAGTGCTGTCTGCATTCTGTTCTTTGCAGTTCTTTGCCTGCCACACTCTGGGCAGCAAAATCATCTGCATGGAGGGCCTTTGAAATATGATGTGACAGTTTCTCTCAATATCATTGATGAATATGAGGAAGAGGGTAGGAGATATCACTCCTCCTTGAGGTACTCGTTGGTGGAGTGTAACATGTTTGATTATTTATCATCTACTTTTACTCTTACTGTGTGGTAGCAGAGGAAATATTTTATCCAGCTGAACATTCTGCCTACAAATTTGTTTTTGAAAAGTTTGAAGAGGAGTCCATCTTTCATACCTTGACGAAGGCCTTGCTCAAGTCCATAAAAGTTGCCAGCACTTTTGCTTCTTAAGGAAAGCATTTTCGATTTCCTGTGTATATGAGTTGGTCTTCTGTGCTTTTATTTTTCATATAGACTGACTGTGTCTTGGTGAGTTTTTGGTTTTCCTCTTTTATAGGAAGAGTTTTTATTAGTCTAGAGTTTATCGTTCACTCCATTGCTTTTTCTATGCAACTCAAGAGGCTGACTGGTTAGAAGCTTGACTTGCTGGTTTTTTATTTTTGTTTCTTACTGATTGGGATGATGACAGCTTCATGCCATAAGTCTGGAATTTTACAAGTTCTCCATGATTAGTTGAAGACAGTAAGGAGCTTGTTTCTGCTGATTGGCCCTAGGTTTCTGATTATATCATTGGTTATGCCATCCTTTCCTGGGGCATTTTGTTTTGTTTTCCTATGATAACATTTAATTCTGTGATGGTAAAGGGTGTCTTTATGTGTTGCTCTGGATTTTGATGCTTCAGTTTTCTTTAAGACTTCTTTGATACGTGTATGAAGGAGTGTTGTGCTTTTTCCCTTATAGAAACCAGCTAAAATGTTTTCTGAAATTTTTCCTATGTGGAATTTCCCCTCTTCTTTGATGACAGTCTTGTAGTGTCAATTCTTTGTTTCTTTATTTTGAGTTCTTGTAAGGTTCCATAGTTTGCATGTGTTTTTTGTCATGTTTAGGCTGTTGGTCTTTTCGTGTAAGCTCTTTTGAATCTCTGTTCTCTTTTGTTCATTGAACATGTGTTTTATTTCATTGTGTATCTTTGTGTTTTCTGCTGTCTTCTCCATTGTATGACTTGCATCATTCAGCTTGTGATGCAATTTTTATAGGGTCTCACTCCAATAAGGCTTGTATTCTCTTCGTCTGCCCCTTAGGATTGCCTTCTGTGCAGGTTGGCACATAGCTTTATTTATTTGTGAGATGTTGCAGTTAATGTTATTAGTGAAGGTTATATTCTGACAAAGCTGGACTATTTGTTCTCTGAATAGGGTCCAATTTGCTTTTTTGAAGTTCCAGCTTGGGGGACATACTATGTTGTCCAATTCTTCCTGTCTTGGAAATTTGCATGATGACTGCTACATGGTCACTTCCTCCCAGTTGATTTTCTACTGTTATTGTAATGTGTCTATCTATGTCATCTATTGCCATGGCAAGGTCTGGTGAGCTAGTTTTTTTTCTAGGCTCTGGAGTAGAATGTTGGTGTGTAGAAAACCTGGCTGGTTTTCATTATCCAGTCTTCGATCTCTTCACCTCTCTATGTGTGTATCTAGAAGGTTTGATTCTTGATTAGAAAACTGGCCAATCAGCACGTGGGGCTTTCCCATAAGTGCTCCGCCCTCTGTTCCAGCAGCCATTCGACTCGAAGGTGTTTCTAATCCAATGCGGCTGAAACAGACGTCGACATCAGGGCACAAGTCTGGCCCTTGCGACAGGTTTCTTTGTTGTTCCGCCCACTCACATTGTGCCTGTAACTGGAACAACATGGTAACTGTTATTGAAGGTTACGACTATGGGAAATCTAGCTTGTATCTAGAAGGCTTAATGTTCCACCATTTTGTATGCAGACATCCAATCATATGAAAGCCTGAAACAATTTTGTGGCATCAATGTTCGCAGCTTCTGAACAAACAAACCATATGACTATGGCTTAAATGTAGAGTCAATGTTTAGAGGTTAAGCATGGACTGTCGAGGTTGTATATGAAAAGAAAGAGTTTTCACCAAACAAATAATATATCCAAACTCTATCATCCACCAATATCCCTCCTCTTTCCATCTCCCCCCCCCCCCCCCCCCCCGAAAATCTGAACATGACTTTTAGTACTAGAAACTTCACCAAAAGATTAGTTTAAATAACAGAAGTATACACCAGCAATTCTCAACTTTTTTTTCACTCGTGGTTCCTTTTGAGACAATTTAGTATCAGTGGCCAATATGGAACACCTCAAAAGACAGCTTGTCAATTTTCTTCACGGCTTATTATTATGTATTTTATTCAATACCATTTAATTAGATCTATATCTGTGGCTCCCAATTTCATATTTTGTAATTGTGCCCTCACCTCCTGTACCCTAGAAATTGCTGTGGTCCCTGGAAGACCATATGGTCTCCGAGAACTACTGATTAAGACAAATACATTGACCAAAAGCAAAAGCTGTATTATGGTCTGAATCACAAAACCAGCAATAGCAATTTGTCTATTGTCTATCCCAAGGTGAATTTTGGTTGATTTTATTCACACTTGCCTTAAGCGTAGGGGTGGGAGCTTAAGCTGTCGTTCCACGGCCAGATGTGTCGCAGTGGTTGCATTTAGTCCATGTTTGTTCTAGACTATCTGGATGTTTTCTATCCACCGTTTTCTTGGTCTAACTTTGACTTTACACCCGGATATTCTTTTGTTATATGCTTTTATTGGTATTTGGTTTGGGTTCATTCTCATAAGGTGACCGAACCATTTCATTTGCTGTCTTTCAATAATGTTCAATACATGATATTATACCAACTCTTTTCATAATTCTTCATTTCTAATTTTATCTAGTTTAGTGACCATTGCAGCTTTTCTCAGACACTTCATTTCACATGTAACGATTTTCCTCTGCTGCGATGCTGTTAAAGACCAATATGTGTGCTAATATTTATACAATGAGCTGTTTTATGATATTCTGTGTATAAATTCAAGGAGGAGTAATATTCAAAGGATATTTTGTGTGTTATTTTCTTGAGGACAAGTAAATATCTAAAATTTTCATACCAACACTTTGTTACTGCACTTAACCTAAAATAGGAGCTAGAAAATGAAGACCACAAGCATTTTGTAACCTTTGAAAAATAGAAAACTTAAGCACAATTACAAACGTGAATGTAGTATCCATTCTTATCAATTTATGCATGAAAAAACTTGAAGACAATTAAAATTATAGATATTGGACGATTTTTATCACATAACTTTACAACATTCCACAGTCAGACATTTTAACTCGCCCATGTGTTGACGGGGCCCGAAAGGGGAGCAAAGAATAGCAACACTGTTTACCATCCACGCATGTCATAAAAGGCGACTAAGGAGGTTATGGGATGGAGTTGGCTGTCCAATCCCATATAGGGTCAGTGACCCAAAGCCATGCTGAAGTCGGATGTGTCAGGCCGAAAGGTGCAGATATCGCAGCAATGCTGTAAACCATGACACAACGCATTCCGTTCTCCGGACTACATCCTGCTAATCTGCAGGAGTTTGAGAACGAACGCAGAAGATGAAGAAGAAGACATTTTAACATATTTTTATACTGAGGTTACTTTATAGTTACTTGATGTGATAAGCTATTGTTAACAGCAGCAAAACATAGAGACTTACCCCTGATGCAGAAATAAGTGCATTTATAGCTGTATTTTTATCTGGATCACTGAGTTTACTGAAAGCTGACAATGTTTCATGCAGCCATTCTGTGAAAGATGAACTAGTCTGTGCTGTATATGACATTTTTGTATGGCTCCTCTGCTAATATTTGTGAACAGGAATCAACTTTGTACTTTATAACCTGAACAAATACATGTAGATATATTGTTTAAAAGACATGACTTTTACAATAACAGATATAAATTTCAATGTCTATGTTTGTTGTTGTTCGACTGTGTTCATTCTCAAAACTTCTGCAAATTAGTAGAATTTAGTCCAGATAATGGAAAGTGTTGTGTCATGGTCTACAGCTTAACTGTGCTATCTGCACCTTTCAGCCTAACACATTCAATTTTAGCACAGCTTCTTTTAACACAGTGTGAGTTGATAATTTCGCAGTGAAAGAACATAAATACAACAGATTTGCGTGATTTAGTTTACAGTGTTGCCAAGGAATTCGATAAGTAAGGTAAGTTATTTTTTTACTAATTTTTTGGAATCTGTAGGCCTCTGATGTTTATTTGTCTGAATTCTTGTTGCATAGTTTCATGTTTCACATTATGTTTTCTGCATATATGTTAAACTGGTATACTAGCTTCTTGGTCACTGTGACCCTTCATAGGATGGGACAGCAATCTTCGCCACAAAACCTCCTTGGTCACCTCTTACTACATGCATGGCAGGTAAGTGTTGCTATTCATCCTTTCCTTTCGGGCTACAGCAATGTAAGGATGTTAACATATCACAACTGCAACTTGAATAACATAGGCCTACAGAGTAAACTGCAGTAATTGACATATTTCCTTATCACATCCAACAATCACAATGTGAAAACTGATGAAACACCAAATGTGAAAATGAGGAAGAATTAAATTGTATGGGATGCACCAATTAACAACCTGGGTGTGAGTTTCTACAATAACTGTGAAAAGAATTTCTTGAACCTCTATTCCTTAATATTTGTGTGACAATAAAGAATAGACTACAATGGTGATTATCAGTGTTGTCTAAACAATGTACACATTCTTAATCAATAACAGTTAGACTGTTGGCTACTGAAATTCTTACAATACCCGGTAAATAAAACTTCTTTCTTGATCATATAGACTACTTGTCTTTTATTTATAATAGTCAATATGGCTGTGTAACAACCAGAGTCTGGACTTCTAGTTCAGGGTGAAAACTAGTAAAAGTTGGGGAATAGGCTGAAAACCTGTCACCTGTGAAAAAAAGCATCATTTTCACTGCATGTCTTGTCTCAATTTCTTACTTTGTCTTCTATCAAACGATCCCCCATTGATGATGAAGATATGCAGGCTAGTGGAAATTTAAAATTTGTCCTTTTGTGACAGACTCCTGGATGATGGGGAATGGTAGATGTGTCATCACTGTGAATGGGTCAACAAATCTGACACAAGAATTATGAGATAATTGGCCCAGACGTGTGTGCGATGCTTCTGACAGGGCATGATGATCTTGGAATACTGCAGCACTGCAATGCCCCCCTTTGGGACTAAACATGCATCCATAAACCCCCCTTTCCCCAACACAACCATGCCTTTGAAACAACCTTATATGAGTCCTGGTGTCATCTCGGTTACACAAATGGGAAGAACCTAGGCTATTGTCAGAAAGGTTATGGGCTGTCAAAAGCTACCTGCTCATACCTAAAGGGATTATTTTATCATCATAGTCAATAACCATACCTTACAGTTGAGATTAACTTTTTAAAGTTTGTTACAGTAGTCGACCAAATAATGACTAACAGTAGGCCTACAATAAACAGTAATCAAGAGTAATCTCTAGACCTATGTCTAGAGACCTCTAGGGGCAATCTCTAGACCTACTCCTTCCAAATGAGTCCCAATTTATTTATAGGGCCTAACAGTATTATTTTGAAAATTAAAAAAATTTATCTGAATCAAAAATAATTAAGATCATGGTTCGTGTGATCGATCATGTAGACCTATGTCACCACGACTCTGAAGTATAATTAATCAGATTAGTTTTTAATTATTATTTCTAAGTATAATTACAAATTAGTATTATCTATTAGGGCCTAATAGTAGACTAATGCTATCTCCAATGTCACATAACTTTGATCTTTAATATAATGTACCTTAATTAGCCTAGGTCTAATAACATATCCATGTGAATTAACTCTATAGGCCTAAGCCTTTGTTTTTAAGCACAATCACAATGCAAGAAAGGAGAAATCATTTTTAGACCTAGAACAGGCCACAACAGACTCAATCAACATATGTATGAGAAGTCTGAAGTTGGTGACACTGACATGTGCCCCTGTGAATAATCTCAAGAACTACAGATAATATTTTACATAACTGCTCACTGTAGGACACCACAAGAAAACTATGGCCATCTGAAAATCTAAACAGCTGTAACAGTGATGGACAAGCTCTATCTATGGCCTTGTCCCAACATCAACATGATGTATGTTATATTTCATGGATTTCACAAAGGCATTTGATTGTGTGTGGCACCAAAGTCTGTGACAGATACTGAAACAATATCATCATCCTCATGGCGCAATCTACGGCTGGCGTAGGCGGTCATGGCTCTCCACAGCTCTCTGTCCACATCATTATGTATCAAGGTCGTTGCTGTTTCCTTGCCGTGCCAGGTAGTCAAAACTGTCTAATATTTTCTCACGTTGTCGCCCTCTGTCTCTGTTGCCTTCAATTTTTCCTGTTGTGACTATGTTCTCTAAACCTGCCTGTCTCATGAAGTGGCAAAAAAAAGAATTTTGCCTTTTTCTTATATTGTTGATTAAGGTCCGTTTCGCATTTGACTCTTTCAACACCTCTACATTAGATATTCTGGCAGTCCATGGTATTCTCAGCATTCTTCTGTAGAACCACATCTCTGTTGCCTCTAATTTCCCACTTTCCAGTTTGTTTATTGTCCAAGATTCGCACCCATATGTTAGTATAGGGGTTATATAACATGCAGATCTCTCTCTCACCTCTAATGACAAGGTCATATTACACAGTATATGAAACAATAAAACTTCCACATAAACATCATTGAAGTTGTTGAAGAATTGTATAAAGATGTAAGCAGTGCTATTTTCATAAATAATGACATTGGTGAATTTTTCTAGATGGATATCTAAGTATGTCAGTGTTGCATACTTTCCCCAGTATTTTTTAACATGTATCTTGAATTAATAATGCAGGGGTAGTTGTCATGTGACATATTCTTTCCAGAATGTAGTCTTCCTTATGAATCTCCTGATATCCACATGATCTCTGGCAAGTTGTCCCACTTTCTCTAGCAACATGTGCATGGATTCCTGAATATCTCTTGTCCAGCAACGTATTGATTGATCTTTGCCTCTTCTGCTTCCTATCGCCCCTTCCAACAACACTCTTTCCATATCATTGTGTCTCTTCCCATAGCTAAAAAAAATCCAACTTCCTTCTTAATATGGTGTTGATTTCTTGGACATTGATTTTTCTTAGCATGTCTTGATTGGTCTTCTTTGCTGACCATGGTATTCTCAGGACTCTTCTATAGCACTTCATTTCAAAAGCCTCTACTCTCTTGGCTGTAGTGTTATTTACTGTCCATGTTTCACAGCCGGAGGTTGCCACTTGGAACACACATGTATGTAACAAAGTTCCTTAGTTCCTGTGTTTGCACTGTGCGACAGTTTTTTCTGTTTTTATGTGGACATCGCTATTGCGACTCTCCTCATCATCTCAACTGTGCAGTCTCCTGCACTGTTTCTGTTAGCTATTAGATATTCAAAATTTGTCACTTTTTCTAAAACACTGTTTTTCTAAAACCATATTTTGTTTTCACTTTGTCGGTTGTCATTACTTTTGTTCTTTTAATATTTAGAAATAGGTTTTGTTGTTTTTATCTTGTTTCAACAAGATTTTGGTTGATTTTATTATGTTCAAATAAGTCTTTCTCATTTGATGTTAACTTTCCACGCCTATATTAACACCGGTCAACTCCAAAAAAAATGGCGGCTTACGCCATTGGCGACACACCCCATCCGACGAGATATCGTGAAATTTACACGTACCACAGCCCGCGCACATGCGCAATCGAAGCCGGTACATCCCCCACATCCAACATGATCGTTGTTGAAAATGGCTAGCTAGAAGACACACGTATAAGAGCAATTAATCTGACCACATCTGCACACTGGTACGATGCCATGATTGTGGATCGGTTTTATAGACCTTTCTTTCATCGTATTTTGAATAAAATAACATTGAATCGTGGCTTGAATCATGAATTATTAGGTTATTTAGTTTCACAGCAGTGAATATACAGAATGCAGTGTTGGTTTGGGGACTTGTACGTTTGATATCGAATATGTTGAAGTGGCACCAAAATGACTCTAGGCCTAAGCTCAAAGAACGATTTTACTGCAAATCTACATGTTTTATACAGTTCCCCCGGCTATATTTTGATAATTTCGCAGTGAAAGAACATAAATACAACAGATTTGCGTGATTTAGTTTACAGTGTTGCCAAGGAATTTGATAAGTAAGGTAAGTTATTTTTTTACTAATTTTTTGGAATCTGTAGGCCTCTGATGTTTATATGTCTGAATTCTTGTTGCATAGTTTCATGTTTCACATTATGTTTTCTGCATATATGTTAAACTGGTATGGGGACAATGTACACTCTTGTCTTACTCAATGTACACCCTTGCAAGAGGCATTACAAGATCTCCAGTCATCAATAACTATTGTCGGTGGACTACTTTGTAACTTGAATATGCTGATTATATTGATCTCGTGGCTGATTCCAAATCTAAACTCCAGGAACTCACCTCAAAGTTAGAAGAATTAGTAGGAAATAAAGCATGGAATTTAGCATTAATAAAGGTAAGATATTGATGACTAGTGAAAGCAAGCAAGATCCCATAAAAATCTGGTGCATTGGTCACAAACTTGAAGATGTTACCACCTTCACATATCTTGGGTCCCAAATATGTGATAATGGCAATCGAGAAAGGAGATTAAGCTAAGACTGGACATGCGATGGCTACCATGACAAGGTGAATATGATTTTGAAAAGTTAGATCAGTACTATTACATTAAAGATCAATCTATTCAGATCGCTAGTGCTAAGTATACTTTTATAATGGAAGTGTCAGTTAGACATTCAATGCAGACACAGAAAGGACTCAGACCTTTGAAAACAAGTGCTATAAACGTTTATTAAGAATTAGATATTCATAGCCTAAAGTATAGAACACAAGACAAATAAGCCTATAACTTTCCGGCAGCAAATAAATAAACTTGCAGGGTATTAAGAACCACTTATGGTAGTAGCGAAATGACGTAAACTTGTTTGGTTTTGTACATGTAACAAGACACGACTCGAAATCTAAAATTATGTTGCAAGGAATAGTCATGGGACAGAGAAAATCCTGGAATGATAATCTCAAGAAATAGTCTGGGCGTGCTTTTCTACCCTACTACTCCACCGGAATGCTGACTATAGACTGTAGAGTTGTTTGGATAGTTTTTTTGTCCTGATGTATCCATCCAGTGTGGCATTCCCATGACCCTGCATAACTTACTTATGCCATAAGTTAGGTCCTAACAATAGAGAATAGACACATTATTTATGGGTCTTATTTAATAAGTTATTAAATTTAATATTATATAAATACTCCTATTCTTTATATATCCACATCTCAAAATCATCAGTTCTGTCTTCTAGTTGTTTGTTCTAGTCCATGTTTCTGTGCCATACATTAATATACTCAAATATAGGCCTAGGGGATATAACTTTCGCGAAATAAACACTCATGATTAATTAGAAGACAAAATTGATGCCTTTGAGATGTGGGTATATAGAAGAATAGGGAGAACATCATAGAAAGAGAAGAAAACAAATAAATAGGTGCTAAAAAAGACACGTAATATGAAGAAAGAACTACTAAGAGAAATAAAGTTCAGGCAAATAAAATATTTTGGACATATTAAAAAAAGGCATGACACCTTATTGAAGACCTTACTTAAGGGTAAAGTCAAAGGGAAGCGAGCAAGAGGTAGGTAGAGATACAAGTGGGAGAGCAACATCACACGATGGACAGGTTACAGTCTAGCAGAGTGCACCACCAAGACAAGAGACAGGAGATGTTGGAGATACGCTGCAGCAACCTTCGTTGCGGAGACGGCATTTGATTATGATTTCATGATTAGCGGTACCACTCCCGGGCTTTTTTCGATGAGACATGAGAATTTAGGATTATTTTCGTTATGTTTCTCTCCCACTTGTATCTCTGCCTACCTCTTGCTCGCCACCCCTCGACTTTCCCTGTACATAAAGTCTTCATCAAGGTGTCGTGTCCTATAGGTAGGTAGGTAGTTAATGAGTTTGCCTCTCTCTTGGACCCCTTTCAACCAGCGGACAACAAAGTCCAATTAGGTTATATCAGGACGCACTACCATAAAATATAAGAGATAACAAAGACCCCAAGATTTATATACAATCTGTATAGGCCTATATTATATCGTGTCTTATTATATGTCCACAATATTTTCATACGAAGTGTTGTTAGAACCTCTGTTTTCTTTCCATAAATGTCTCCCTATTCTTCTATATATAGATAAGAGATAAGTCAGATATATCAGCGAGAGCAACGGTTACTCCAACACCTTGACGACAAATGAGCGTTTCTAGTAGGCATAATATCATTACTTTACATACAGTGTCAAATTTGTTAGATCATCGTTTACCATAAGAATGTGCAAAATAAACCTATTATGCCACGATCAAACACTAGTTTAGCATGTATATCTAGTTAGATCTCATTTTACTTGTGCAAATATGATCGAAATTAGTTACATTGCGCAATTAGATCATGTAAAAGATTCATTCTTTGTGTAGCATTAACGTTACGAACTTGTCTTCATGATAATTTATCAATTCGTGGTCGGCAAATATTAAGTCCAAAATAAACCTATTATGCCACAATCAAACACTAGTTTAGCATGTATATCTAGTTAGATCTCATTTTACTTGTGCAAATATGATCGAAATTAGTTACATTGCGCAATTAGATCATGTAAAAGATTCATTCTTTGTGTAGCATTAACGCTACGAACTTGTTCTGTGTGATAGTTATCAATCGCGGTTGGATCCCCATAACCGTTCGAATAAGTTCGTTGCATGCTTCACATACACAGAATAATAATTTGCTTACTAGTATAATAAGTATATGTTATACGTTTCTTTTGTGAGAATTTAATAATATTTTTAAATTTATTTCAAAACAGGATGGATCACTGCAGTTCACTACACATGCGATTTTTGAATGATTTGTGCAGAATTTGTATAGGAAGAACATTATCTAAGAAAGATAAAAGGATGCAGAAGTAACCACGGTCCTGTAGCTTATATCAAAGTGACCTGGCTAGTATTTATGGGACACATATCATGGACGATAGTGAAACAAAACATTCAACCACATTGTGTGTCAAGTGTGTAATGCGAAATCATAAACTCAAAATCAACAAGGATAGCAAATCTCTAGCTCGAGCCAAATTGATAGATACTAACGGTGCCCACATCTGGATGGAGTTTAATCCTAACCTAACTGTTTTAGAATGTTCCGTGTGTAGTCATCATCAAAGTATGAACTTTGGCAGCATAAAATGATAGAGAGTTTTTGATAATTCTGATAATGTTCATGATCATGATGTATCTGTGCCTGTGTTATTTCCTGCTACAGAAACAGAGGAAGATATTCTAATGCCAGTGATGGCAAGATTGTCTCCACAACTCACCAATAGTAATAACAATCCAACAAATTTAACAGTACCCACAGCTCGCCGTTGTCTTCAATATAATAATGGAATATTTTCCACATTTGCAACAACTGCATATTCACAATGTAGTTATACCAGCACACCCTCCACATTTTTTTAGACCTTCAACGCCCAATAACATACACGATTCTGCTATATCTAGCATATATCCTGCAGTTACAACATGTACTTTTTCTGAATTCAGAAAGTTAACATCAGACAGCGCCACTTCTCCAATGATGAAACATGACTTTAGTTTAAAAAAATCTATCAACAAACCTATATCAGAACCATTGACACATAAGGAGGAATTATTACTCACACATCTAATTAGAAGAAAGCTATACAACAACCCTAATAAACTGTTACGGTGCAAAACAGGAGGACAACCTTTAGTGGTTCAAAGAATAATAGTTCCGCGAAAACAAACAAATCTAATTGGCACACCAACAAAAAGAAAATGAACTAATTTGCTATGCAGTGTACGGAAACATATTGCAGGTCAGGCCAATGATTCTTTAGAGAAGCAACATGTTGCTGAACTAAAGAAAATTCCTGCTAGACGACGATATGAAATTTGTGAGAGAGCAGGAATAAATGTAAAAATAGACATGGACGAGAAAAATGCACTGATCATGAAGGAAGCCACGAGGCTAACATGGAGCCAACTGAGAATCCAGAGGAAGTTCTTGAAGGAGGCTGGTTTGCATCTACCCCTTGAAAGATGTAAACGAAGTCTGGCAAAGAGTCTCGTGTCTGAACATGTTAAAGTAGAAACAAAAGAATTTAGAGTAGATAACATGCAAGTTGTATTTCCTTATGTATCAATTGTAGATATTCAGAAGTATGTAGTTAGTATATTAGACAAGCACGACAATTTAGGACAGTTGACATGGCACGATAGACACATACCAGACAATGAAATTTGGGTGAAATTTGGAGGAGATCACGGTAAGAGCAGTTTAAAAACATTTTACAAATAGGGAATATAGACAGACCTAATTCAAAATTCAATACCACTATGATAGGAATGGCAAAAATTAAAGACACTTATGACAACTTAACAGTTATGATAGCGGATCTTAGGGAAAACATTAAACAAGTAGAGGGAATAGAGTGGAAAGGGAAAAAGATAGTGACATTTCTGTTTGGGGATTATGACTTCTTATGTAAAGTATATGGATTGTCTGGAGCTCAAGGCACATTTCTTTGTCTGTGGTGCTTGCAAGAAAAACGAGACATACAGAAACCTCAAACAGTTATTCATGAACGAACACTTACTATGATGTACACAGATAATCGTAGATTTAGAAAATATGGACTTGAGAGAAAGGAGTACGCAAAGTTGTATCACAATAGTATACATTCCCCATTGTTAGATATTGACATTGATAGAGTCTGTCCACCATACTTACACATTCTTCTTGGTATAGTTCACAAACACCATACACTCTTAGAGATTGAAGCAGACACTATAGATGCAGCAATAGAACAGGATACCAGTGAAAACAGAAATAAAAAATCAGAAACACTGACCAGATATGGTAGTAACTGGAAACTCATTGAATGCAATAGTAACGCAAAATGAGGTAAACAGGTTACTAAAACACTTACCTAGCCTATTAATAAAAATATATTTTAAAAAGTATATATATAAAAAAAACATACAATAAAACTAAACAGGACAATTCTCCACGTATCGGTTCAAATTGAACCTTTTTCAAGAGACAAGCAACAGAAAACGACAAAATAAAAAACAAAATAGATGTCTATATTTCATCAAGCCCCGTCTCCATAGCGCAGGGATGGCAACGCATCTAGTAAAAGTGAAAATGCGTGCATTCATTATAAACAAACCGAAAGTGGGAAATTAGAGACACTATAGATGAGTTCAAGAATAATAAAAGAAAAAGATAAGAAAAATACCCCTTTTGTCACTTTATCAGACAGGCAGGTTTTAAGAACATAGTCACAACATGCAAGACTGAAGGGAACAGAGACACATGGGGACGTGAGAAAATATTCATTTGACAACCTAGCAAGGCTTGGAAACAACGATCCTGATAACAATACTGTGAACAGAGAACCATGGTCACCTACGCCAACAAGAATGGCATATGACAATGATAGATGAGTAATGATGAGGTTGTGTGGTGGTGGGGTGAGTGGGTTTGGGGAAGGAAGGATACAAGAAGAATCAACATTTGAAAACGCATGGAATGAATGTGAAACCAAATATAGAAATAAACATATATATAAAACCAAACCTAAACATACATAGAAATGTATACACACACCAAGAGTCAAGAAATAAACACATAACAAGATGGACACAGAAGTGTGAAGGATACCCACACAAAATGCACAGGCATGTAAATGTATCCACACACAGGAAAGGGCTCACACCAGAATAGGTATACACATTGACACAGAATGGAGATACGTGCATTAACATAAAAAAGCGCTCACATAAATATATATATATATATATATATATATATATATATATATATATATATATATATATATATATATATATATATATATATATATATATATATATATATATATATATATATATATATATATATATATATATATATATATATATATATATATATACATAAATATGAACATTCATGCACATAAACACTTTCCCACATAAATAATAACATGAACATTCGTACACATAGAAACATATACCTATATTAATGTAAATATAAACGTTCGTTCACATAAAGATAATGCTATAACAACTGCATATGTATACATACAAATGTGTGGCCCAAAGTAATTGTGTGGATACATAGAACCATGTAAAACGAAATGCATATACAAATAACTATACATGTGTGGGTACCCATCGAAGAGACAACTGCAATAAAAACGAGGAAATCAAAATCTAAATATGTAAATGATTTAACAATAACAAAATGGCAGAGTACAAAATAATCACATATTGACATACACAAACGAAAGAAGACATAAAGGAATTATATAGAAGAACGGCAAACACAAAAATAATAATTATTCACGAAAGTGTACAAAGACAAATAATAACAAGAATCAGTGCAATACGGGAGTAGAGGGTATAAAGAAAAGGTGGGTAACTCAAACAAAACGGTGATTAATGTTCATTCCGTGTGGTTGCAAGCAGAGTTGCAAGACTCCCAGTGTGATTTAGTCTAAATCACACTTTGATATTCAGGATTCTTTTTCATGTGTGTCCCGTAACTTAATATACTCTATCATATGTAAGCGTTGTGATATGAAGTATATTGGTGAGACTGGTAGACGTTTAGCTGATAGATTCGCCGAACATTTGAGAGATATCACGAATCATCGTGACTCCCCAGTGGCTAATCATTTTAACAGCCCGTCACATCATGGTAGCTCTGATGTCTCTGTAACCGGTTTGTTACGTTGTTATACCTGTGACCGGCAACGTCAGTCCTTGGAATATCGTCTCATTTGTCATATGGGAGTCTTGCAACCACACGGAATGAACATTAATCACCGTTTTGTTTGAGTTACCCACCTTTTCTTTATACCCTCTACTCCCGTATTGCACTGATTCTTGTTATTATTTGTCTTTGTACACTTTCGTGAATAATTATTATTTTTGTGTTTGCCGTTCTTCTATATAATTCCTTTATGTCTTCTTTCGTTTGTGTATGTCAATATGTGATTATTTTGTACTCTGCCATTTTGTTATTGTTAAATCATTTACATATTTAGATTTTGATTTCCTCGTTTTTATTGCAGTTGTCTCTTCGATGGGTGCCCACACATGTATAGTTATTTGTATATGCATTTCGTTTTACATGGTTCTATGTATCCACACAATTACTTTGGGCCACACATTTGTATGTATACATATGCAGTTGTTATAGCATTATCTTTATGTGAACGAACGTTTATATTTACATTAATATAGGTATATGTTTCTATGTGTACGAATGTTCATGTTATTATTTATGTGAAAAAGTGTTTATGTGCATGAATGTTCATATTTATGTATACATATATATATGTATTAAAGAAGATCAAGAGAGCACCAAGGAATATGAAATTAGATTTAGCTTTATTGAAATCAGATGCTGACATTAAAGAAAGATACAACATAATTGTACAAAATAGATACAATGCCATTGCAAAGATTCAGAGTATTGAAGATCAATGGAACATGCTAAAACAGTCGATAAACCAAACATCTAAAGAGATAATACCAAAAGTAAAACATACATCAAAGCAAAAATGGATGACAGAAGAAATATTAGAATTTATGAGCACCAGAAGGAAAAATAAACACAAGATAGTGGAATATCAGAAAATACATAAGGAGATACGAGAGAAATGCAAAATAGCAAAAGAAAGCTGGCTGAACAAGAAATGCACAGAAATAGAATTGCATTACAACCAAGATACAACATAACTATATAAGAAAATTGAGATGATAACAGGAAAGAGAACGCAAACAGTTACAGGGTGTCTAAAATCTAAGACAGGGCAGGTATTAATGGGAATAGATCACATAGTACAGAGATGGTCAGAATATATCAAAGAACTTTATGAGGACAACAGACCAGAAATAAACATACAAGATAACGGCGAGGGTCCATCAATACTCACAGCAGAAGTAAGGGAGGCACTAAGACACATGAAATATGGCAAAGCCCCAGGTCCAGACAATATCACATTAGAAGAATTAGCAGCTTTAGATGACTTTGGAGTTGAAATAATCACAAAATTGCTGAATGACATATATAACAGCGGAAACATACCCGATGACTTAATGAGATCCATATTCATAGCATTACCTAAGAAACCAGGGACCACTGAATGTGAAGAACATCGTACAATCAGCCTCATGAGCCAAATAACCAAAATACTGCTCAGAATCATCATGAAGAGAGTGAGAAACAAAAATAAAACCAGAAATAAGTCCAGAACAATGTGGATTTGTAGAAGGCAAAGGCACCAACAATGCGATTTATATATTGAGAACACTAATAGAGAGGTCTATAGAGGTAAAAACAGATCTGTACCTCTGTTTTATAGACTACACTAAAGCTTTTGACAAAGTTAAACATAGCGAAATTATACACATGCTAGAGAATCTGAACATTGACAGCAAGGATTTAAGAATAATCAAGAACATGTACTGGCAACAAACAGCAGCAATAAGAGTAGGAAAGCAATTTGGCCCTTTTCAACAAATAAAACAAGGAGTCAGACAGGGATGCGTGCTTTCACCAGACCTGTTCTCTCTATACAGTGAAAACATATTGCGTGCAATAGTAGATATCCCAGGAATATCAGTGGGAGGACATAACATAAATAATTTGAGATATGCGGATGACACTGTTCTGATTGCAAAAAGTGAGGAAGACCTTCAAAAATTAATTAAAGTAGTAGTCACAGAAAGCAAAGAGAAAGGCCTCTTCCTAAATATAAAGAAAACAGAAGTAATGGTTATTTCAAAGAAAGAAAATAACACACCTTGCAAGATCATAGTGAATGATATAGTATTAAAACAGGTCCACCAATTCAAATATCTAGGTACAATTATAACAGCAGATGGAAGAAGTTCAACAGAAATAAGATGCAGAATAGGACAGGCAAAAACAACATTCAGAAAAATGAAAAATATACTGTGTAATATGACCTTGTCATTAGAGGTGAGAAAGAGAGTTCTGCAGTGCTATATAACCCCTATACTAACATATGGGTGCGAGTCTTGGACAATAAACAAACTGGAAAGTGGGAGATTGGAGGCAACGGAGATGTGGTTCTACAGAAGAATGCTGAGAATACAATGGACTGCCAGAAAAACTAATGTAGAGGTGTTAAAAGAGTTAAATGCGAAACGGACCTTAATCAACAATATAAGAAAAAGGCAATCTTCTTTTTTTGGCCACTTCATGAGACAGGCAGGTTTAGAGAACATAATCACAACAGGCAAGATTGAAGGCACCAGAGACAGAGGGCGACAACGTGAGAAAATATTAGACAGTTTGACAACCTGGCACGGCAAAGAAACAACAACGACTTTGATACATAATACTGTGGACAGAGAGCTGTGGAGAGCCATGACCGCCTACGCCACCCGGCATGGCACCTGATGATGATGATGATGATATATATATATATGTATATTTATGTGAGCGCTTTTTTATGTTAATGCACGTATCTCCATTCTGTGTCAATGTGTATACCTATTCTGGTGTGAGCCCTTTCCTGTGTGTGGATACATTTACATGCCTGTGCATTTTGTGTGGGTATCCTTCACACATCTGTGTCCATCTTGTTATGTGTTTATTTCTTGACTCTTGGTGTGTGTATACATTTCTATGTATGTTTAGGTTTGGTTTTATATATATGTTTATGTCTATATTTGGTTTCACATTCATTAGATGCGTTTTCAAATTTTGATTCTGCTTGTATCCTTCCTTCCCCAAACCCACTCACCCCACCACCACACAACCTCATCATTACTCATCTATCATTGTCATATGCCATTCTTGTTGGCGTAGGTGACCATGGTTCTCTGTTCACAGTATTGTTATCAGGATCGTTGTTTCCAAGCCTTGCTAGGTTGTTACATGAATATTTTCTCACGTCCCCATCTGTCTCTGTTCCCTTCAGTCTTGCCTGTTGTGACTATGTTCTTAAAACCTGCCTGTCTGATAAAGTGACAAAAGGGGTATTTTTCTTATCTTTTTCTTTTATTATTCTTGCACTCATCTATAGTGTGTCTAATTTCCCACTTTCGGTTTGTTTATAATGAATGCACGCATTTTCACTTTTACTAGATGCGTTGCCATCCCTGCGCTATGGAGACGGGGCTTGATGAAATATAGACATCTATTTTGTTTTTTATTTTGTCGTTTTCTGTTGTTTGTCTCTTGAAAAAGGTTCAATTTGAGCAGATACGTGGAGAATTGTCCTGTTTAGTTTTATTGTATGTTTTTTTATATATACTTTTTTAAATATATTTTTATTAATAGGCTAGGTAAGTGTTTTAGTAACCTGTTTACCTCATTTTGCGTTACTATTTGTTCATTAGGTTACTGCGGCACCATCCACTTTGTCGGACACCCTCTGACTATTTGGTTATTTATCTTTGAATGCAAGACTTCCGAAATGGAGCTCTTGCAAGAATGTGTTGTGTTTGAAACTGGTCCTGTTCAAAAGGAAGTGTTCCAGACAAAATTGTCAGCATGTGAGGACACTTTGCATAACTTGCTTTATGTTCCACTTACTACCAGGTCAGGTCCAGTGTGTTCTAAACTAGACGAAATACTACACAAACATCATATTAACATACAATCATTTCACAGTAGATCTTTCAATGGCAACCACTGCAACAAATATCTCACAACACCAGTATACACTGACTTAACCAAGACAATTGTAGCAACAACAACCGAATATACATCCACCTATTCAATTATTGAGAAAGCATTCAAAGTTCGTAACCTGTTTGATGCTCTGAACAATGCATACAGTGATATACACAATTATTATCTCATTCACATCCCCTATACACACATTCTATCTCAGATATACAAGCATGCGATAAGACATACATGACACTGTACAGAAGATTCTTTCCTCAAAAAGTTATACCCAAACAGCACATTTTAGAATTTCATTGTGTGCCATGGCTAGACAGATGCAGATTTGGTCTAGGATTTCACGGAGAGCAGGGCGGAGAGCTAATGCACTCTACAATAGGGAAAATAGAGCAAAGAGCATGGGCTATAAGGAATGAAACAAAACAAATGAAGTTTATAATGGAGACACATCTTCTTCAAGTATCTCCCGATATGCAGGCCTCTCCAGCTTCTGGTCCCAAGAAGTCCAAGTCAAATTAGTTATAGTGGAATTAGGTTTGAATCATATTATACACAGATCACATGGCATATTATATGCATTTACAGTATGACACATACACATCACACACAATGACATCTACACATCCTACATGAGGACGTTTACACAACTCCTGAATGACATCACACATTAGCTAATTAGTGGTTACTAAATGTTCTAGTTCCGTTTTTTCATCAAAACTGTTTTTCCAAAACAATTGTTTTTCAACCCTAAAAATCTTGATTTTCTGATTTTAATTTTTGCTATAAGTTGTCCTTTTCTACTCTTCCTGCATCACTGAAAACTTCTACATTACTTTTCTTGGCTGTCCATGCCTGGAAAAATGTTCATTATTTTTCTTAAAAACCACATATCAGATGCTTCCACATATCAGATGGTGCCGCACACTTAATTTTGTTTACTGTCCATGTTTTATCTTCCATAAAGAAGGATGGGCTTAATATTATATATTATATTATATATATTTACTATATATAATCATATATAATCATATACGATCATGTATCTCTATCTCCAGTATTATGTATCCAGATCGTTGTTACATAATAAATAAAGATTGAGTTATACTCATATTTAATATATTGGATGCAAGAAATGACAATATACAGAATTTAATTTTGTTTTAAATAAAAATCATGAAGTAAAATATTCTGCAATCAATGTGTTCAGTTTGAAAGTGAAATATATTTTGTTGGTTGAGTGACATGCTATTGCGAAACTGTGTGTGCATTTAACGTTATTATACTATACACTGTATTCGTTGCCACAAGAGAAGGAACTAAACAAAGTTAAGAGGTTCTAAAAACACTTAATATGAAGAAAGAGAAACGGGGTGCAAAGGGAACGCATTGATCTAGGCGGGCCCATGGTTAGCAGATAACTAAGATCCCAAATGTACCTCCACGCGGTGCACCCTGGAAACAGAAATACAGCAGCTCGAGCTGATTCTGGCCAAATCATTTGGGGATCGTGTCCGAGAATGTGGAGTTAGCAGATGGAAAGAGATTTGACTGCACAAGAGACAGACAATATCTCCGACACCACCAGCATCACCACATATAGCGACTCTGTCGACATACAGTGAAGCAAGTCAGTCTAGTCCGAACATTGGAGGGGCGGCCAATGTTAAATGCACGTAAATGTAGATACATGGCGAGAGACAAATAGATTTCATACCGAGTACAATGAAACAATGAAAGGGCAGAACAGCGCTAGAGGGCAGCGCGAACTGCAAATAGAAAGTGAAAAGTCCCTAGGAAAGGGGAACTACAAGCTCCGTCAGCTCGAGACGAGCTTCTAGTTACCTGTATTCCTTACATGCAGAGACCCAGACCCATCCATTGGCGTTTGGTAAAGCAAGAAGACCTAACCCAACTCTTATGTCGAGCCTTCCTAAACCGGAAATATGCTCGCGAAGAGAAAGGGTTCTGTACCCGATGGGCTTAGGCAAGAAAGGGACAACGATGGTAGTCCTGGCCCAACTCTACTGTCAAGGTTTCCTATAACGGATGTACACTTACAGAGAGAAAGGGTTCCGTACCCGATGGGCTCAGGCACGAAAGGGACAACGATTTAGCCCTGGCCCAACTCTACTGTCAGGTTTTCCTACACCGGAAATACACTTGAAGAGAGAAAGGGTTCAGTACCTGATGGGTTCAGGCGCTATTGGGACAAGGACGCTCAGCTCGAGAACGCCTTGCTCTCAAACGCGTGGTGTGAGACTCGAACTTGGACAAGGGGTACACGATGTCGGTGAATGACACCTCGGCTAAGAGGGCGAAAGAGCCAGGGTCCAACTACTCTGTTGAGTTCTTCCCCTTAAGGAACCAGGCTCACGGATGAGAAACGGTTCAGTACCCAATGGGCACAGGCACAGCACGTCCAATTACACGAGGCAAGTTCATAGACAGTGGAACACCTCGTGCGAGTCAGACGAGAGCAAAAATCGTCTGGGCGAAGAGTCGCCAATACGCGTGCCTGGAGACAGATATAGAGGCTGTCACAGGCTAAGGGTAGCCCACCCGAATTGTCAAGGCATGCCGAACCGGATGTGCTAGGCCTACAAGGCGCATAACGGTGGCACAACGTAATCACGCTCCCGGCGGAAATCGCACGGATATCCGTGATGGTTACAATGGAGCGAACGCAAAATAAACAAACAAACTAAGAGAAATCAAGATTAGACAAATAAAATATTTTGGACACATTAAAAGAAATGACACCTTATTGAAGACCTTACTTGAAGGTAAAGTCAAAGGGAAACGAGCACGAGGTAGACAGAGATACGCGATACGTGTGGGAGAATAACATGACAATATGGACAGGGTACAGTCTAGCAGAGTGCATCACCAAAACAAGAGGCAGGGGATGTTGAGATATGTTGCAGCCACCCTTTGTTGCTGTAAAATATAATAAATCATGTTATAGATGATGTCTACCTGCCAAGTTTCTGGCTTGCCTCCCCTGATTTCACCAAGGGACAATTGAAGGGTTTCTCTTATTTCCCTTGAATTTTCTAATTGCAATTGAATTGACAGTGGGCGTGAACAGTGAACACACCCACCTCTGGTTTATTGATATCACCTAAAAACTAAAAGTTCGTCCAGTTTCAGGTGTGTTCACCGCATGCGCATTATATCTTCCAGCCACACTCATCTTTTATCTGACTTAGAAACTTCTAAAGTCTTACTTTTACAGCGTTTACAGTCTCTTACTAACAAGAACATTCTACTCTACTCCCTCATTGGGGGTATTATCCATGTTCTCAATGGGCAGTTATACCAGTTTATGTGCAATCATCACAACCATAAACTTAATTCCCTCCACTCCCCATCTCACGTTGTTTTCCCCCGTTCTTGTCCTGCTGAATCAGCTAATTTATCTCTACCTTGCCTCAATACTACTAATACCCAGGTGGTCTTCATTCCTCCTGACCTGAGTCTCTCTGACAGTGAAATTTCTGTCCTTAACAAGGACCTCAAGTTCGTCCCTCTCCGTCCTGCATATGATCAATATTCGCTTCTTCATGATATCCACCGCTACCTTCGGCTGCATTATCATTTCTTTGGCAAAGAGTCATCTGCTACTGACGATTTGTTCTCTCGATATGAACAGAAGAAATATTCTTGGACTCATAAGCCTGGTGCATCCGAGGCTCTTGATCTTTACATCAAGAACACCCTCCATGACATTCACTCACTTAATCACAACCGCATCAAACGCTCCAACATCACTCCTGACGAATCTCGCGCCTTGGCGAATTTTCGCCGCCGGGATGATATTGTCATCAAACTATCAGATAAGGATGGGGCCGCTGTTGTGTGGCGTAAGGACCTTTACCTCCAGGAGGGCTACCAACAACTCTCCAACCCTTCTTTCTACACTGCTCGCACATCAGACTCGAGGGTATCTAACCAGAAGGTGGTCAACAACACTGTGAACACTCTCATCCGTGACAACCACCTTCCTACCACTGCCAAGGCTCTTTGCATCGACAAAAGCCGTTTAGACATACCCGTCTTCTATATGCTGCCCAAAATCCACAAGGAATTGAATCCAGGCAGACCTATTGTCTCAGGTTGCTCTTGTCCGACTGAGCGCATCTCGGACTTCCTCGACATCATTTTCCAGCCCTTAGTCGAACAACTGCCTTCATTCTCGAAAGACACCAAGTATGTCCTGACCATTTTTTCTTCTGTGCATTTGTCTTCTGACCGTACCTATCGTCTGTTCTTGCTTGATGTTTGCTCTCTGTACACTTCTATACCTCATGCCGATGGTATCATGGCTTTGCAGTTATTTCTGGACAAGAGTCCACATCCTTCTGTATCTACTCCTACTCTTATCCGCCTTGCTGAACTAGTGCTCACACTCAACTCTTTTTAAATTCGATGGACATTTTTTCGATCAGATCAGTGATGTTGCTATGGGCACCAAGATGGGACCTAGCTATGCTTGTCTTTTCATGTGACATCTAGAGCATCTAGTTTGGTCGATCTACGATGGTCCATTCCCATCTCTTTTTCACAGATACATTGATGTTGGGATAGAGATGACAGAAACTGAACTGTCTCGCTTCGTAAACTTCAATAATTTTAACACCGTCCATTTCCTGGACATCATTGTTACTATTCATGCCCCTTACCTCAGCACATCTGTCTACTACAAACCAACTGATGCACATGGCTTTTTGCTCTACACTTCTCATCCTCCCGCCTGTCGCAATAATCTAGCCCACTCACAGTTTATTCGCCTTCGTCGCTTATGTAGCGATGACGACGACTTTCTCGACAAATCCTCTGAGATGATCGAGTTCTTCCGTAGACGTTCGTTCCCCGACATCATTCTTTCATTGGCTTGGCTCCGTGTTCACCAGCTATCTCGCCTTGATTAATTCCCAGGGTTTTTCCTCCTCCTCTGATAGGGTTAAATTTGTTCTTACCTTCCATCCCCATAACTCAACTGTCCGTCGCATCCTGCTTAAACATTATTCTCTTCTCCAGTCTGATTCTGACATCCGTGCCGCTTTCCACCACTTACCTCTGGTGGCCTGTAGGCGCGACAAAAATCTGAAGGACATCTAGGTCCAAAGCCACCTCAGGTCTTCAGCACCTGATCATTTCGGTACCGTTCGTTGTTCCACATGTCCTTATGTGGTTCTGATGCGCTCCATCTAATTTCCCAAGGCCACTTCTCAATCGATTAGGCCTTTACATGTGAATCACGTAATGCTATTTACGTGATCATTTGTAAACGCTGTGGTAAGCAATATTTTTTTGGTGAGATTGGCCTTAGATTGAGCGACCACTTCTGTAACCATCTGCATGCCATTGAACACTGAACACCCACCCCTGTAGCCAATCACTTCAACAGCGATGGCCAACGTAGTGTTCTTGAAATTCAGGTCACTGCCATCAGATGCTGCACTACCGATGATAGATCTAAGTACGCCCAAGAAAATCGTCTCATTTTTGAGTTGGGTACCATCAAGCCATTTGGACTCAATTCTCAACATTAACTGTCCCTTCGTCATTCCTGTTCGTTTTTTTCCATCGATATTTGGGAGTGTTTTGTCTATTTTATGCTTGTTTTGTTTCACCTCTGAGCTTCTAGTTTTTACTCTTAGGGTTATATCTATATTTAGCACTATCATGTGAATGGCAATAGTACCTCTTACCCATAATTGTTTATTGTGACTGCGTTTTTATTAAAGGTCTTTTGGTCAAAGCATCAACTTGTGAGTGTTATTATGTGTTATTAATGAGATCCAAAAGTGAACACTGCTAGTTGCCATCTTGTGATGTCATATTCTTCCATATTCATATGTATTGATAACATTTAACAACAAACTGCTACAAAAACAGTTTTGTAAAAAAAGAATTTATTGGATGACATTTATTTAGTTAATGCAAAACTGCACCCACAAACATTGGATGAAAGTAGTCTAAATATGATTCAGTACAAAAACTAATACAAGACAAGAAAAAACATCTGACACAGCCTAATAATTGAAAAAGTAGACAAATAATACATATATGCCATCTCAGAATATTATAAATATGAGATTCTAAACATCATTTTCTCTAACATTACTAGTGAAATTTTCAATTCCTTCTAAGATTAATTAAAAGACTTGTGAAGAAATGACTTCAACTCTATTAACTTCAAGAAGGATTTTTGAATTTCAGATCAAAATAACCAATACATTCTGTACATAACCACAAATTATGTATAAAAATTACTTAAATGTCAATACAAGTGCACACAATGAAACCTGAGTATAATTATACAAAAAACATTTTAAAATATGTACAAGTTTACAGGTATATGATGTAGTTCTTACTTATTGCTAATGGAATGTTGGAATATTTATACCAATTTCTACTTTGCTCCATGAGCTTCTGATAAAATTGATCTCTTTTCTTTCAGTTCAATGCTAGATATAATGCTATATATATAACAAAGCATGTCATGAAATCACAATGTGCTATATTCTTCATGAAGATGATGATACTTTTTTCCAGAACCAGAATATGGAGCTGGGCAAGAAATGTGGTGTGGCAAAAATGAACATTATTCAATTAATCAAGTGTCATGCCGAATGGCGTAGGCAATCATGTTTCTCCACAGCTCTCTGTCTCTTGTGTTGTCAATAAGCTAGGTTGGTGAACCTTCTACTGTGCCATGATACTAGTCCATCTAGCAACTTCTCTCTTTGTCATCCATTGTCTCTTCTCCCCTTGATCTTTCCAGTGGTTATTAAGTGTTTAAGCTGTGTTCTTCTCAGCACAGAAACAATGTAATCTAGGGATATTACAGCAGTAGTTTCCCACTGGTTTTCTGCCAGTTTGTTTGTGGTATTCTCCACTAGCTATTGGCTAAAAATAGCCAGACCTACAAGGCAGCAGTAGTTTGATTTTAGAGTGGCCTTCTCTTACATGAATTGCCCTCCCGAAACTAACTAACTGCATCTGTCTGGACATTATTATGGTCATTAAAAGAATGTTTGTTAACCAACAGAGAACTGGAACTGTCAGTCATGTAATTACAGATATACTCAGGGTGAGATCGGAGCACCTATGGATGTGTCCTGTGTGCAGTGATGATGATGATCTCTTGATTAACTAACTAACCAATAGTTTGTCATATTTACTTCAGAAATATCATAAATTCACATCTCACAAACAAAATAGAAATTACTATAACAAACATTACGACGTATATTGACTAGCATTCAAATGCCCATTTGATGACAGATAGTACAAAATTATGGTTCAGCAGGGCAAGAAATTTGAGCTATAGTAGCAAGTCTTTTTTAAATACTGTAGTTCTGTAGAGTTACCAGTTTCAAGATGGCGGATGAGTGTTTCTGTTCTTGATTCTTTTGGATACATTAATCGACGATTTAACAAATTGTAATTGTAAGACTCCCAGTGTTTCTGTAACGGATGTTATAGTTCTAAGCAAAATGAAACCATTATTTAATATTCCAACAAATTCGAAATTGCGCAAGAAAATTTTAAAATTCGGTTATTGGAACGTGAGGACTTTGTATTAGACCGGGAAAACATCTCAAGTTTGTTGTGAAGCTCAGAAGAACTGTTATGAATGAATTAAAATCAACAGGCATAAATGCACAAGACCTGCAAACCTTGGCAACTGACCAACATGCATGGAGAACTATGACATCTGCCCTATGTGCCAAACTTGGCAAAAGAGGAACTGAAAGAGGAGTTTTCTTCGTATGGGACTTGAATGAATAAACGGTGAGACTAGATATTTCAAACCATAAGACCTTAGTTTCCAGAATCTTTTTAGCTGGACTATGCCCTATCTCCATTTCAATGAGTTGACTTTGATGGGGTAGCCTAAGTGGCTAGTCATTGACAGCACTAGAAAAATTTCAATTGGTATTATGCAGTTTATGACTAGAATTATGCGGACAAAATGATGACATGCACTGACTGAACCTTTATGTATACATGCGAGTTACCACAGACTATAGTCAAAAGATGTCCATCATGGATGGTGCAAGTAGAGAGGGCAATACAGTCATTACCCTATTTTATTTTACATCCAGAGGGAGGAATGGTCATGAACAATAGTTGAGTTATGAATCAATATCCATGGCACAATGTTTTATCTATAAGTACTCAGCTGCTTAACCAATTGTTGACCTGAGAAATATTGCCCTCACAAACTCTGTAACGCTAGTGATTAATTTCTCAAATTTTCCTAAATTTCAGGTACCATTCCTCAAATTTCCCAGAGCATGAGCCTGAAACCATTTTTTGGTGACTTGGTCAACTATAAATGTATTTTTCGCAAACTACCAATGATGAATAATCTTGAACTCAGAATATCTGGTTAACTGGTGGGTGACTTTAGCCTCCTCACCAACATAGTTTTCTTGAGGAATACACATAGTACACTTTATGACAGCCATCTTTATCCTTGTAGAGAGTAAGTAAAAGTAAGTAAAGTA
This sequence comes from Meghimatium bilineatum, assembly GCA_034231615.1. Classification (NCBI taxonomy): domain Eukaryota; kingdom Metazoa; phylum Mollusca; class Gastropoda; order Stylommatophora; family Philomycidae; genus Meghimatium; species Meghimatium bilineatum. Next base: position 73,190,807 of record CM067298.1, on the reverse strand, counting down.
ACCCATAGCATTTATTAATGCCGTAGGGGTGTGAGATGTTAGCGATCTCACATTTCACAGGCTCTGCAAATGAGAGCGGGAGCCATCTCTTCTCCCTCGCAGTCTTTACTTCCCGGATTAATCCAGTACCCATTTAAGGCTGGGTCGACCTGGGAGCCGTTGCGATCTGAAAACATTTCCGCCTCAGCTGGGGAATGAACCCAGGACCACTCATATGCGAAGCCAGTGCGCTAACCACTGCGTTAACGCAGCTCCCCCTTGATTTATTGTCAGACATATCTTTTCAATTAACTCAATTGTTGCCTGGAGTTCTTATTTAGTTCCATATATTTTTGCAAGGTTGAGCAATTTCGTCAATATAGCAGAAATACTATATAAAGTACTATGGTTAAAGCCTAACTATTAATGTGAAAAATAAATAAATAGCAATAAACAAGGACTTTTTTCCATGTTCCGGTCTAAATGGGACCTTTTTCAAGAAACACATGAACATTAAACACGAAAAATAAAAATATAAATGTGATTATTTGAAGACGTCTTTCTTACAGCAAATTTAGCAATGTAGTTGGAAAAGAACTTTCTTGTTGCAATAGACTTTGCTTCAGGGTATGTGATAAAGATCTCACACCTCCATTTCTGACTGTATTTGTAAGGTGATCCATCTGTTAGTGACTGCTCATAGAAATTTCATGGATCACGCTCACTGCAGCAGTTGGCTCATGCAGATCATTTGTAGTTTTTTTCTGTGAGACTGCTGATTGATGCATTTATTTGTTGGAGATCATTGGTTCCCTCCCATGGTACAGGGTGTAGGGTAGGTTGCTGGAATGATGATTTTATGGGTAGATTTGCTTGATATTATCTTCACTGCATTTTTCCATACTGGCCAATGTTGCTATGTTTTAAACTGTGTAAAAAAATATATCCCAATGCTGGAACAATTAGTCTTGCCTTCAGGGGTGCATTAGGCCTATCATGTTAATGTACTTTTCATCAGTTGATTAGTTGAGTAGTTACACAGGAAGTCAATGTGCAGTTAGAACAAGTGCTGGTCTTTCAGGAAAATTCCGTATACACTCTGTAGCGCAACAAGGATGTGTACTATCTCCCTTTTTATTCATTACATATATCGATTGTATATGTAAAATTGCCAACACTAATGAAGATTGATTGATTGAGAACCCCAGGAATTACAAGCGATTAGCTCTTAATTCTTATGTGCAGTGGGGAGGTTTCTGAATTTTCTTTCATACCCAGAAGACTTCACTTTTCAGCTTGGTGCAGTGCCTATTGGAGGAGCCTTCTAATGGGGGTGTACATGTTATGACACGTGCTGATAGTTTGCTTGGGTCACCCATTGTTTGTATACCCTCTGACAAGGCGCTTCGCAGCCAGTGAGCTGTTCCTCGTGTAGGAAGACCATTCCAGTACCACCCTTTGTATCCCTAGGTTCCATACCTAATTTCTTCCTTATGAGCCGTGTTTGGTAACGGTGACGGTCGAATTAGACTCAGGGTTAATATACCTTCGTAGATGAGGTGCTGTTTTGTCAAACATGTCGGTGGTCTGGAATTTGACCTGTGTCTTTGTCATGCACTTGCCTCCTCCACTTTAAATGGCCTTCCAATCCATCGCCAGACGAGGTCTGTGTATTTTGACTCTTCGCCATTGCGTATAATACCCAAAGAGGTACGTAAAATAAGAATCTCGGATGAGGAGTTTCGCAGTGGGCCCTTGGGTACTGAACCCCATTCTTTCTGTATGAGAAGTGTTGAGCAATGGCCAACAGTTGAGCTGGGCTAGGTTTGCAGTGTTGTTAGAGACTTGCGCTCCCCCCCCCTTACATTGCATGCAGTGTCCAGACTCATATACGCTACGCTGCCCTCTAGCGTGTTACCTTTTCCAGATTATGTGAGTACTCATAAGATCACCATATGTTAGACACATTGGCATTGGTCGCCCCTCCTATGCTTCTGCTTTTTAAGCCGGCCAAGTCAGAATGCACAGATGCCTTGCATATGCTGGATGTAATAGTATAGAGGTTTCTGAGATATTTCCTGTCTCTCTGCAGGTAATTCTCATTCCATCTACAGCATCCTCATCCATGGACATGAGCCTAAAAGTGTTAGCCACGAATACAGCAAGAACAGATGTTTCTGTTTCCAGGGTGCACCACGAGGAGGTACTTTTAAGATCTTTGTTACCTGCTAACCCTCGGTCCGCATGAGAGCAATGTGAGACCCTTTGCACCTCACACAATGAAGAAAACAACATAACAAATCTCCTGAGCAAACTTCTTTTTGCAGATGATCAAGCAATAATATCAAAATCAGAGGAACAACCACAAAAACATATAAATAGACTCCACGTTACATGTAGGGACTTTAACATGAAGATAAACACAGAAAAAAACTGAGGTAATGTCAATCGCAAAAACAGAAAGAATCACCTATTTCCTATTTTCAAAAACCAGCATGTAAGCATAAATACTAAAACTGCACTTTATAAAATGATCATCATACCATCACTGTGCTACTAATTTCAAAAGTGGACACTAACAACAAAATAAAACTTGTTACGACAGAAATGACATATCTACGTAGAATTCTTGGAGTAACAATAAGAGACAGAATCAGAAATGAAAACATTAGATGATTAAAAAACACAATGCCAATCCTGGATTACATCAGAAGACAGCAGATTAAGTGGTTTTCACACACTTCCAGACTACCATCAGATAGTGCCTCTCAAAAAAGCATTACTATACAGACATGATGGATACAAAGCCAGGGGCAGACCATGCAAAAGATGAATTACAGAAATAAAAGAAACAACGAAAACAAATATATATGAGGCACACAAAAAGGCCATCTCCAAAGAACTCTTCTACCCCGGCCCCTGCAAGGCATAAATGAGTATAAAGCAAAAAGAAAGAAGATTAGTTTCGAGATCTGATTTTCCATTGTTTTAATTTCTATATTCTCTGCCAATAGAAATTATAACCGTGTGGAAGTTTTCCATTGCTTCATCAATCAGTGGCCATATTTCTCATTTGCTATGACCTCACTGTCATTACCTCACCTATTGTCCCCTCAGTCTGTGTCATCCATGATATGCCATGCCTCATTCTTTCTGCTATTATGATTACCATGTAATGGGTGTCTGCTCTATATCGAAAGAGCATGCCTCACCAAAAAATGGCTTTAAATCACTATCCAGCAACCAACTCATAATTTCTATGAAGATCATCAACATTCAACGGCAATTCTCCAGGCTTTACTAAGGCCTATTTTGTTTCTAATATGCTTGCAGTCCACATCTCTTTGTGTCAGAGACCCTAATAATATTTTCCCAGTTATCTTTGGGATCTGAACACTTACTCATCCATGATCCATGGTATCTGGTCTATTTTCACTACGCAGACATGATTGAATTATTGCATTTAGTGTTAAGTACCTCAAGTCTTGCAGAATCAATGATGTATTAACTTTCTATAGGCTATGATTCCTTTTTTGTTACTTGACATACTTCTATTAGTTCTGATGTTTGTATGTGATTTGAATGGCTTATTGTCCATGATTCACATCCTCAAGTATGACCACTCAGACATGTTCAATTTATATGTTTTAAAATCAATTTTTGTCATAACAAGTCTAGAATAGTGCTGCGATCAAGTTTGAAAGTTGTTGTTTCCCATGTCATTCCATTTCCAATAGGATCATGTATTGATGGAAATAATATGTGACGAATAAAAGACCTGAAAATAAGACAAAACATTACCATTAAATTAACAAATTGTTGGGCAAGGAAGTATAAAAATAAACATGCAGACTGTATATGTAACAGTCAGTTTTCACTACAATGCACCACACCCTGGCGCTACATTATTCTGATTAATTAATTTGTTCTCTCATTGGTAACAGTTGGTCTGGCCTATTAATTTGTTCTCTCATTGGTAACAGTTGGTCTGGCCTATTAATTTGTTCTCTCATTGGTAACAGTTGGTCTGTCCTCGTTCATCCATACTTTTTGGTTCAGATCAAATGCATCTAACTATTGTATTATCACATTGTTTTCTGGTATATTCTATCCATATCTCCTTAATCTCTTTAAGTGTATTGTTGTATTTTTCAACTCTCCCCCCCCTCTCTCCTGCTATATATATATATGTATATATATAGCAGGAGAGAGGGGGGGGGAAGAGTTGAAAAATATATATGTATATATATATATACAGTGGAATCCCTCTTTAGCACATCTTTTTCTAACAAACTTCATTATTTAACAACACTTTCAGAATCCCCATTTATTCGTTATTAGCTGTACTGTTTATAGCTAATTTCTGTTATAACATTTTCATATTTTATCAGTGGGTTTGACTAATGGGTTTGACTCTAGATGTGTATCATATACCATTGAGAACAAAGAAAAGTTTATAAGGAAAAAAATGTAGCCCAGAAACTGTAAATCAGAAACAATGTAATAATGAGCACGGTAATAGAGAAATCAGTAGAATTCAGTAGAAACTCAGCATGTTCAGTTTAAGTGGTAAAATCAACTTTGATCATTACATTCTTTGCACAGGAGATTGCGCAGCAGAGATCAGAAGGAAATTGCCATAGATTTCACAGATAAAAAATCTATGGCAAGAGGGGAACAGAAAAAACAGTTACAACTATTAAGAAACTATATTTTCCTAGTGATGACATTTAGTTCTGAAAAAAAATAAGCAATGACATTTGCAATCGCTTTTTTTTGTGTTGCCAGGAAAAGGGGAGCAAAGAATAGCAACACTGTTTACCTTCCATACATGTCGTAAGAATGAATAAGGAGACTATTGGGTGGAGTTTGCTGTCCTTTCACATATAGGATCAAAGTGACTCAGAATCCATATTGAAGTTGGATGTGTCAGGCTGAAAGGTGCATATATCTCAACAAAGCTGAAAACCATGACACAATGCATTCCGTTCTCAGAACTACATCCTGTTAATCTCCAGGAGTTTGAGAACAAATGTAGAAAAAGAAGAGCTCCTCAATGTAAAATAAATTGTTTGAATGTTTAATTCTTCTTCTTTTTCTACAATCAGTTTTGTATGCTCAGAAGTCTATACAGACAGGTTTTGTATCCTTTGATGCAATAAAGTGAAAACATGAATCCACTGAGAGCTGGAGTATTGGGTATCTAGGTAATCAAGTGTTTTTTCCTAGTGAGCAGTAGAAGTTTATAAGTTTTGCAGCATATATGGCTGAGGTATTTGCGATATAATATGCTTCTAGCTGTTCCCACTTCTCTGAGTTGTTAGTAGTTACTTCAAGGAGCAATAAGAAAAACAAAGTTACAACTATTAAGAAGCCATTTTTCTCAGAGACACAACATATGGTTGTGAAAAATAAGCAATGACATCTCTAATCGCTTGTGTGTTTCCAGGGAAAGAGGATCAATGAATAGCAACACTGTTTATTTTTTATACATGTCATAAGGAGGTTATGGGACCTTGTTCACTGTCCTATTTTATGTAGAGTCAAAGTGATTCAGAAGTCATTCAGAAAGGTGAAGATAATGAAGTAAAGCTGTAAATCATGGCACAATGCATTCCATTCTCTGGACTAGATTTGCTAATCTGCAGAGTTTGAGAACAAACACAGAAGAAGAAAATCTGCAATGAAAAGTTAACTATTTGAATTTTTAATGGAATGCTATAGAAAGGTCCTCAGAATGCCATAGACCGAGAGAAACTCCAAAAAGAAATGAACATAGAAGATATGCTCCGAAAAAATATTTAAAAACTGAATGTTAACATATGTTGAACATATAAAAAGATACATGTTGACATGTGTATTTTTGTGGCGTGTATATATATATATGTATCTAGTTGTGTAATTCTATGTGAATATGTGTATATTTTAATGCATCATCTATTCCAGACGCTGTCGACTACTGATCCTCCCTACCTATTTCTATAGTCTCTATGTCTATTGGTAGTCTCCCCCCCCCAACCAGCTACCAATTTGATACATCTTATTTCAAATGTTTTCATATTCACTTTCCCTCCCCCTTTATTTCTTCTTCCCCCCCCCCCATCTTGACATTGCTCATTGGTGGCCTCCAACTCTGCTTTTTCATTTTTCATCTTTTATGTTGGACTTCCACTTGATCTGATATATTACCTATTATTTCCTCACCCCTGGCAATTGTCCATTGATCTGTTGTTATTTCTGTCTATCAATAATGCGCAATCATAAGCAAACATTTTGAACTCATGTAATTTGTCTTTTAACAGATATTCTTGGAGCGGGTTTACTTGGAAATGTTTCGCGGTGATAAAAACATGTCTGTGTCCTCACAGTTTAAAAATATTTGTATGGTTTTGTGTTTTTTATTGTTATGTGTTTCTTGAGAAAGGCCTCTGTTGGACACAGCATGGAAAAATGTCTTTGTTATTTTGTTTATTGCTAGTTATTTATTTTTAACAATGTTAGTTAGAATTAAATATTAACCTTTGCATTTTATGCAGTATTTATCACTTATTCGTTTGGTTACTGCGACTCCATTTTGTCAGACATCCTCTCACATTTTGGCTATTTATAAAAAGATACGAGTTAGAAAGATCTGGAGGGAAATATTCCAGCACCAAAAAAAGAGGCTGCCAAAGATGGCATTTAAGATATGATATAGAAGACCATTTGAATATGACATAGAAGAAGGACAGTTTGCACAGAACAGAGGCTTACAGTGTAGCACAGAGGACAACATTCTGTTAAGGACATGCTCCATAGAAGAAGAAGAACCCAATGTATAAAAGAGATTTCAAAAGTTATGGACAAGACTAAGAAAAGAAACAGTAATCTCTAGTCAGTAAAGTTATAGTCCTATGCTAGAAAAACACCAAGTAGAAGATGGTACTATATAAGTATTACAAAAAAGTTACCTATTTTTGTCCAAGCCTAGGAATAATTTCCAGTTCTTAATGATACCAAAGTCATATGGGTTCTTAAATGCCTGAAATGAAGTTTAATACATAATTTGTTTAATGATGAAAAGATAACTATAATGTGAAATTTTAAAAATCTTTAAAAACAGAGAAAATTTAAAAACAGACTACATATTTAATTTATGGAGACATGACAACATAGAGCTGAGCGTACTGGCTTCCTGGTCTGAGGGTAGGCCTATATTGTACAATTCTCAGTTAAGGAGAAATTTTTAGACTAAAAATGATTCCTGGGTCTACACAACCTTAAGAAATGGATACTAGAACAAAACTGAGAAAGTAAAGATGACCAGCATGATGCTAACCACATCATCCTTAGTGCGCTGTTGGTCAAAGAACAATACAATCCCAACACTGTATATAGAACATATCATGCCTGATGCTTTATACAGAAGAATAGACAAGATCTCCCTGGTGAAGTGGTTACGCCATTCCCTTAGTGCTCAAGAGGTAAGAGCGGGTTCAAATCACAGCATTTAGCTTATAAAGTGGATTTATTTTGAGATCCCCAGGGATTATCTCTTGAGGCTACAGAGTTATGTTCTAAGAGTGGTAAGCTATAAGTAAACATGCCTTATTATGCTAGGTTTCCCCATATATGCTTTGTCCCTCTCAATGAAGCAGCACATCACCTGCTGAAAGTACCACTCATAGCATGGAACTCCATAGCTTCAAATGATAATCCCCAGGGATTTTTTAAACAAAAATTTGCTATGTAAACAAGACATCACAAGCCAAATGTGACCCTTTGAGTACAAGAAATCAGCTTAACAACTATGCCAGAGACATTCCAAATGATGAAGAGAATCCCTATTTATCACACACAAAAATGCCTATGTTGTTGAGGGTCTCAAAGGGGAGACAAAAATAGCAGCACTGTTTATCTTCCATGCATGTCGTAACAGATGACTAAGGAGATTATGTGTTGGAGTTGGCTTTCCAATCCCATACAGGGTCAAAGTAACCCAGAAACCATGCTGAAGGTGGATGTGTCAGGATGAAAGGAGAAGATATCACACTTTCTAAAGTAGCAAATCATGACACAACACACCGATCACAGTTCTCCGGAACACATCTTCTGCTTCTTTTGCATTTGTTCTCAAACTCCTGCAAATTAGCAGTTGCAGAACATAGTCTGAAGAACAGAATGCAGTATGTCCTGGTTTAGATAATAAATAAGACTGTTGTAAAACTGTATAACAATAGTACTTACGTAAAACACAAGGTCAATTAGCTTTACAATCAAAGTACAAACTATCGAACTATTGGGTACTGGTATGAAAAAATAAAAACAACAGTATATAAAACAGTTTCAACCGTAATGCCTTTTTTAAAGAAAATACAAGACACACAGTGAAGAAAGTGTAAGAACAGTAAAAATAAAGGTACGATTACAAAAGTATTATACGCCAGACATTTAATAGCAAAGACATCAAAAGTAACAATGACATACATATACACAAGTATTGTCATAGAAATGACATACATGGCTGTGCTGGATAAAAAGGTAAAATTGTAAATGCAGTCCTGGGAATTTTTAAAGGTTGTTGAATTTTTTTCCCCTATCAATTTGCCCACCGCATTCTCACGTTCAAGAATTTGAGTGTACTATTACTGTATACTCTAAATTATGAATTTACAAGCATAATGCTTCTTTATATTATGGAGGAGACGTAAAAACCTATATAAAATGAAACATTATTTCTGACAAATAATCATAAAAATCTGTTTTATTCGACACAAAGTTTTTCCTATCAGTAATAGGCTTGTCAGCATATTTATTTGTCCCATCACAAATATGTTGTATCATGTCATACACATTCAAAGATTCTTAAAATGTTTGCATGATCAATGCTAATTATTACACCATTATTGCCAGAAAACAAAAATATGGAACTTACCTATCACATTTCTCACCACGAAATTGAAACGTGCACTTCAAATTATACTATATTCTCTTAATCATTAACTAGTATCACAATGCAAATTAACACTTTCTAAATCACTTTATGAATCAGATAATGAATGCTAGATTATCAGAGAAACTTTCTTCCAAATGTTTATAAATTTCAGATTCACTGAGTCTACGCTTCGCCATAGTCAAAGATCATGGAAAATGGCTACACAAAGAAAGGCCAGCTGTGTCAGCACATGGAAATTAGGCTTACACGTGTGCAAATACTGAATCTCAATTGTTAGATGACATTTAGATGGATTTAACTAGCCATTCAGAGTATTTGAATACTTTCAGGGATAAATTATGCCAATAAATGGCCCATCGCTCCAAATGAAGATGTCAAATGAAGGTGATTTTTAATTGTATGCTTAACCTGCAGTCACTCGCCGGTGGCATATGTCATATTCCAATTAGCCATTTCTTGTCACGGTAAACTGTATCACATGATCTTTTCTTATCATAATTTTGTAATAACTCTTTACTAGAGTGATTGTCCCTGATTTTGAAGCAGTATTTGAAAGACCTGTACATTGTATGTGGTCTTTAACGTTAGGAAGCCACATTTTTTATTTCGCTTTGGAAAGCCATTGTTCGTGTGAGACAATTCAGCCTATTTATTGTCTCCGAATTTGAAATCAATAACTCAATAAATAAAAATGTTATGCCAAAAAATCAAAAACATGTAGAAAAACCAGAAATCCTAAAAAAATGGCCGGAAGCCAAAGGAAGTATGCATTATTTTTCTATATGACAATCAATACAAAGTAACTGCATGAATGGAAAAATTACCACAACGTCCAACGGCAATATGGAAATGAGGAATTTCCGTTGGACGTTGTGATAATTTTTCCATTCGTCGTCTTTTGATGTTTTGTTTGTGTCTTGATAAAGACCTTTTGGTTGAAATGTTGAATGTGATTTGTGTATTGTAATTTTTATGATTTCTTGTGTGCTCATCATTGCCCATCACTACCTACTAGTTTTAGCTATAGTCTGTCGTGTCCCATTGAAACGAAATATAAACCTGTGTTTTCCGTAAGTCTATTATTTTTCTATGGGCTGTTACAGGTTAAGGATGACTAGGCAGCCAAGGAGTTCAACAAAATATTGTTAATGAGAATTAATAAAACAACTGCAAACAACATGAATAATAATACAACAAAGGCCTCACCAACCAAATTTAAATGAATGAATATTTGCATTAAGACTAAATGGTTTATGGGTACTAAACTGCAATATATAGTGATTTTCAAGAACATACTTGGCTATACTGTCTGTGGTGCAAGATTTTTTTTGCAGTTACCTGAATGTTACGAGCACCACAATGATCAGCGCTATTGAAATGCATAGCGACAGGAGTAGGTGATCTATGGTTAATGGTCAACATGTTATGGTTTCATAAAAACAAACATTCTTCAATGCAAGATACTACCAGGCGCAGACTGCGACACTGATCATGAGTTACTCATCGCAAAGTTCAAGGTAAAGATAAAAAAGACAACAAAAAATTCAATGATTACCAGATACGATATGACGTCAATACCGAAAGAATACAACATCGAAATTCAAAACAAATTCGAAAAATTACTAGAAATACAAGAAGAATACTCTCCAAATGAACTTGAAAACAAAATAAGTGACATTTTCAATGACTGTGCAAAAAACATGCTACACAAAAAGAGCAGGAAGAAGAAAGAGTATATATCAGAAGAAACTATGCGCATTATCCAAGAAAGAAGACACATCAAAAATAGTTGTAAAAACAGAACAAATTATAGAATCCTGTCAAGAGATATACAAAGAAGAATTAGACAAGACAAGCAAAACTACATAAACAAAATATGCCTGGAAATAGAAGGGCAGAAAAGCCAAAGTAACAGTAAAACGATGTTCGAAAATTTACGACACCTAAGAGACAGCAAACCTCAACCATCATTAAAAGTGCTGAAAGATAAACAAGGAAACATACTAACAGAAGGGAAGCATATCTTACATAGATGGAAGGAATACTGCAGTGAGATGTATAATGACCCAAGAAAAACCAAAAACAGAACAATAAACGAATATGAAAAGGAGCCAGAACCCACAAAGGAAGAAGTAAGATGCGCAATAGAAAGTTTAAAGAAAGGTAAAGCCCCAGGCAATGATGGCTTAACAACTGAAATGATACATGCAGGCGGCGAGGCCGGAATCAAGATTTACCACAAACTCTGCTGCAAAATATGGGAAAGCGGTACATGGCCGGATAAATGGAAAACATCATTATATATACCCCTCCCAAAAAAAGGCGACCTTCAGATTTGCTCTAACTACCGAACTATAGCACTTATAAGTCAAGCAAGTAAAATAATGCTAAACATCATAATGCAAAGAATCAAACAGAAATTAGAGATGGAGATAAATGAAACACAGGCTGGTTTCAGATCGGGCAGAGGAACAAGAGATCACATTCTTAATATGAGATTGATCATAGAAAAGTGTAGGGAATTTTCAACTGACCTGCACATGTGTTTCATAGATTACTCAAAAGCGTTCAACTGCGTCCAACACCAGCAACTATGGGAGATAATGAACAGCGTGGGTTTCCCAAGACATCTGATTCATCTAATAGAGGAACTTTACCAAGATCAAAAGGCTGCAGTGAAGTTAGAGGACGATCTCTCAGAGTGGTTTGAGGTACAGAGTGGAGTAAGGCAAGGGTGCACACTCTCCCCATACCTGTTCAACATCTACGCTGAAAGTATAATGAGGAACGTGAGAGAAGACATACACAACACTGACTACCACACTTTAAACATAGGTGGATTCCTAATCCCGGAACTACGCTACGCAGACGACACAGTACTTCTTTCAAACGATATAAAGGGATTGGAACAACTAATCAAGAACACAAAGAAATATAGCGAAGCACAAAATTTGTATTTAAACACGCAGAAAACAAAAATCATGTCAACAGATATAACAACACAACAACCAAAAATCAGAATAGACAATACCAAGATAGAATGTGTGGATAAATTTGAATACTTAGGAGCAAACATCAACGGTGCAGGAGACTGCATGGCAGAAATAAGGAAGAGATTGGCAATGGCATATTGCAAAATAACACGGCTGAAAAACATTTGGAAAAACAACAAAATAGAAACGAAAGTGCTAATGTTACGAACTTTTATTTTTCCGGTTGCAACATACGGCTGTGAAAAATGGACTCTTAAGTAAAACAGCGGCAAAGAAGATCAACACCTTCGAGCTGAAATGCTACAGAAAGATACTTAGAATATCATGGAAGGATAAAATCAGAAACTCAGATATTATAAACACATTGAATATTCCAGAGTGTTGGTTACTAAACACAATAACAAAAAGAAAACTACGCCTGTTTGGTCATATAAAGAGACATAACTGATTAGAAAGACAAATAATGAAGGGAAGAGTACCTGGGAAGAGGAGAAGGGGCAGACCAAGAAGACGATGGACTGACGACATTAAAGATAATATGAATACATTGCTAGAAAATGCAAGCCCATCGCCCAAGACAGAGAGAGGTTCAGAGAGTTCATTGGGAAGACAACGTTCTGGAAGGAATACGTCACATGACATGTTATGTTTACAGTTTTACTGCATGTTTTGACCTGAAACATCCGACCAGTATGGCATCTGTGTCACTTTGACCCTTGATGAGATGTGACAGCATACTTCATCCCATAATCTATTTAGTCGCCTCTTATGTCATGCATGGCAGGTGAAAAAAAGTGTTGTTATTCTTTGCTCCTCTTTCAGGCCCTAGCAACACACAAGTTGCTATCATCTAATATGACAGAGCATGTGATTAAATAAACATATGGCACTACAAGAATATTGAACTGTTGGTCTTAGTACAAAAGTAACAGCAATAACAAAGCTAATGTTAACATTGGATAGGAACAGATACCGGTACTCACTCGATTCTTCTTTTTTAATCGAGCTCTCTCTTTATTGTTTATGTGTTGTTCAATGCTTGTCTGCCCCTGAGATATCAGCCGGGCATGCCATGCAGCCAGTAAACCCAAGGCTACAGCTACACCTGCACACAGGAGAAACTGTAGAATGATAGCATTGTGGAGAAACTGGTCTTCCAAAGTAGCTTTTATATCATTTTCAGCCATGCTTGTCGACAGTATGTCTCTATTCATTGTTGCATCAATTGTCACATATGAAGATACATTATCTTTTGTTGTCTGATCCTGTAAGAATTACATAATATTTTCGTTATTTCATAAAATTACTACAACCGTCAAAATCCAGGCCAAAGAATCAGAAATAAGATGTCCGAGGTTAGTGGTTGGAGTCTTCTTCTTCTCGTTCGGAGTTTGACATGTCTACACAGCAAGTCCTGTTTTCTAATAATTTTGTCGTGCAGACATGTCAACTATTCGGTTTGCATGATACCATGGTTGCTGGTGCGCCTCTTGGCCTAGCATCTCTGACTTCAGCACCTGTGCTTGCTTGGGCAGGATTGTAACCCTGCTTGATATTGGGTTGGCCCAACCAATCTTAGTTTCCAGCCTCTGTTGGCTGAACTAAGCCCCATCTCCACATCAAGGAGTTGGCCTCGATGGGGAGTGGTTGTAGTAACTAGAAGGGATATGATTTGTGATTATACATCATATCATAATCTAAAATTTCATCCCCACAAACGCAAATAGAACATTGCCAATTAAACAAGTATAGACATAAAAAAGCAAGGGTTCCAAATCCCAGGGAAGACCCAGAGTTATGGGAGAACAACCTTATAATAGCGGTTCTAAATTCTTTTCTTTATTCATGGCCGTCTTTTAGGACAATTTTTATTTTTATTTAATTTTTATTATAAAATTATAAGATATTAACTCCTAATAATATCATATAATAAATAAGCATGTGTTCTCAGTATAAATTAATAAGTAGAGTTGTTAGGCAATATGGTAAGCATCTGAAGTTGAGCATTGGCCTCTCAACTAACTGTCCTGAGTTTAACTTTCGAAATTGAAGTACTGTCTACACACAGTGGCACAAGGTATTCTAGCTCAATCAACTGAAATGCAGATGCATTGGAGGGTGGTCAATGTTAATGTCCCAATATGATAAGGTGTCACAAACATCGATAATATGTCATCACTGCATATGGGTCAACAAATCTGACAGAAGAATGATGAGATAGTTGGCCTAGATGTGTGTGAGGTGGCTCCTGCAGGACTTGGTAATACTGGGATACTGGTGCACTGGAATGCCTCCCCTAGAGGATTAAATATGCATCCCTAAACCCCTTTTACACATCCATGCCTTTGAGACCTTATATGAATCTTGGTGTCGCCTCAGTTACACAGCTGAGAAAACCTGTGTTTTGTCAGAAAGGTCATAGGTTGTCAAGAGCAACCTGCATGCAGCAAAAGGAATTATTTCATCATCATAATTCATCACCTATAGTGTGTCTTCTGCTTCTGCTTTTAATATTGATGATCCCTCACAGTGGCCCTCAGAGTGTTTTTTCTGATATTCTGTCATCATCAAATCATTCTTTTATATACTCTGACCATCTATTTATTATTACCTCTTTGTACATTATTACTTTACTGTCTTTTACTTTCAAATAATCGCAGACTACTTTTTAATCCCTGTTAGTTCACATATTTTTTTGTGTATATACTTATTGTGTGCATATATTTATGTGTTTCTCTTCTTTGCTTCTCAAGTTCTTTGCAATTATCAAGGAATAAGCAAGGAATTTTTCGCTGTCATATATCTTTGCTAAATTTTGTAATGTATTCTTTTCTATATCTTCGTTGTGTTTGCACTTTCTTCATGTCCATCATCTATAAAATATTTTCTGTCATGAATTTCTTATGGAGTGCAAAGGGTTCTGAATTGCCTTGTATGAACTCAGGGTTAGCAGATAACCAAGATCCTAAAAGCACCTCCCCGTGGTGCTCCGTTGAAACAGACTGCGTCGAAGCTCATGCGAAGCAGTCCGGCTAATGCTTTATAGATTATGTCCCAGCAGTGTTGGTTGAGAAGGATGAAGATTTGTTTGCACATGACAAACAAGATCTCTGAAGACAACTCTCGGTCCCCACAACCAAAAACTGTCTAGCAGAGTAAGATAGTATCTGTCTTCAACTGCAGGGCTGTCATGTCCCAAGTTTCACAAACATCAAGAATTATGAGCAAGTCTCTGGAGAAGTAGAGATAAGACATTGAGTACAATGAGAGGGAAGCACAGTGCTAGAAGGCAGTGCAATGTTAAAATATAATAAAATATAAAAACTATATGAAAACCATAAATGAAGCAATGTTCAGATTGAGAACAAGCTTCTAGTTACCTCCAAGAAAAATGGCTCGTGGAAAAGAAGAAGTAGCAAATGTCTTCTGGTGCTCCTAAATATGTGTAGGACCTCAGACTTGGATGAGGCATTCACGATATCGGCGAATGAAACCTCAGCTAAGAGGGCAAATGAACCCAAGAAAAACTCTACTGTAGAGTGTGTTCAATAACGGAAACATGCTCACAGACAAGAAAAGGTTGGACAATGTGTATTATGTGAGACAAGTTCACTGGCAGAATAGCACCTTATGCGAGTTATATGTGGTACACCCAAGTCTAAATCCCTATTTACTGCCTCTTTGGAGACTGCCATCCAGGGCATGTTTTGGCCTGTAAAGTCCAAGAATGCAGTGAGTGATAAACCATCACAACAGAGTAGATACACATCTGTCATCTAACAGATAGGAAGGCTGTCATAGGCAAGGAAAGCTCACCTGAATTAAAAGCTTACCAAAATCAGATGTGCTTGGCCTGCATGTGCACATTGAACAGCAGCACAACATATTTAATGATCCCTAGTGGAAATCATATGAAATTCATTACAATTGAAAGTGAAAGCAAAAGAAGAATCAATTTCTTCTTTGCTGTCCTCTTTATTTCTGGTATATTTATTGTGTTGTTTGTTAAATAAATTCTTTTAGAATTTTCCATTGTTCATCTACATTGCTTATCTTTTGCACATTGATGTATCTATTCTGTTCAGCAATGGTGTATCTTTCATTGATTTCTTTACTTGAGTCAAGCAATACCAGATCTAGTAATGGTATTTCTTGAGGTTCTCTGTAATTTCCTCAATTTTATTCTTAATTTTGCTATTACTGGGACATGATCACTATTGCAATATGCTCCTGGTCTTGTTTCACTGACAGTAAGCTTTTTCGAAATTGATTGCACATTAGTCTATAGTCACTTTTATTGGGATAATTATTTCCTGGACCTGAGTATTGCAATACAAGAACAAAAACAGCTTTAAATATTCTATTAGCACTGACAATGTACACATACCTGACTATGATGATTTGTCCAGACATGGTAGGCAATATTAATTGGAAAGAAAAATGATGGTACTATAAGCTCCTGTGAAAGAAAGTAGGAATTTATATGGTAATTTAAAATTATAGTTTTTTTAAAGGCAGAAAGAAATTTATCAAATCATGATTGCAGTGTAGGCCACAATACTTACTCATTATGATTGCGGTATAGGCATAATTTTTACTCATCGTCATTGGATAAGACAGTATGAAGACTGCTGACAAATCCTCTTAGTATTTTTTTCTGTACTCTTATCATCATTAAGACAGTTTGAAGACAGTGATAATGATTTCTGGTCATGTCTATCAAATGTACTATGTCATAGTCAACTTTGTCAAGATCAATGATAGTCACCCAATTATATTTCTCCACTGTATCTCATGTTGTTGAGATCACATAGAATTCAAATCAGTGCAGCATCTGTGGGCATCAGAACTTATATATTATGCTGAGGAAACTAGCCCTGAAGAACATTACCAATTAATTATGTCAATAGCAAAAAAAGCAGAAATCCTAATCTATGCTTAAATATCAAGAAACACAAAGTATTCACAACAAAAAATAAAATTAAATGATAAATTAACCTTTAGCAAGCCAGATTAAAAAATACGAAACATCTCCCTGCCACCGGATTCTTTTTTGAAAATTTGCATTATTGATGGTGACTGTTTTGAAAATGTGATAATTTTTTGGTTGTTAGAGATATTTAAATAATATTTGCACATATAAATAAAGAATTTGATTCTGCATATATTGAAGTAATTTATGTATGTGTGTGTGTGATACCAGACGTATGAGAAAGTGTCTTTACGACATTTTTCACAAAAAACATACATTTTATAACAAATAAAGAGGAAAAAAATTAGTAAAAAAATAACTTACCGGTACCTTAGTTATCGAATTCCTTGGCAACACTGTACACTAAATCACACGCAAATCTGTTGTATTTATGTTCTTTCATTGCGAAATTATCAAAATATTGCTGGGGGAACTGTATAAAACATGTGGATTTGCAGTAAAATCGCTCTTTGAGCTTAGGCCTAGAGTCATTTTTGGTGCGACTTCAACATATTCGATATCACACATCTACAAGTCCCCAAACCAACACGGCATTCTGTATATTCACTGCTGTGAAACTAAATAACCTAATAATTCCTGATTCAAGCCACGATTCAATGTTATTTTATTTAAAATACGATGAAAGAAAGGTCTATACAATCGATCCACCATCATGGCATCGTACCGGTGTGCAGATGTGGTCAGATTAATTGCTCTTATACGTGTGTCTTCTAGCTAGCCATTTTCAACAATGATCATGTCGGATGTGGGGGATGTACCGGCTTCGATTGCGTATGTCCCCATCTATGTGCACTGGCTGTGGTACGTGTAAATCTCACGATATCCCGTCGGATGGGGTGTGTCGGCAACGGCGCGCGCCGCCATTTTTTTGTGTTGACCGGTGTTAATATAGGCGCGGTGAAGGTTAAGATTGTACTCAATTTGCATTCTTGGAATAAATTAGCAATAGCCCTTATTACCGCACAGTATAAATCAAGAAATGTCTTATAATGTTCTTAACCTTTAGCATGCCATGTTTGAGATATTTACAGCTGCTATCAAGATATTTCAACAATTGCTATGATCATATTCGACAAAGTTAAAATCACAGGATCATTAATGTCATGTGATCAGAATCAGCGAATCATAGTTAGTAGTTGTATTCATCTTCTGATATCAGTATGGTGTATGGAAATATAAATATGTTATGTAGAACAAGATGTAAATCGAGAAACATCCATTATGGAAATCAGCAAATTACAATGGCTGTCAATAAGTATAATTGACGTACAATCATCATGGATTGTGATAGTAAGGAATTATTAAACATTTGTTTTTAGAATAGATATAGTATTACATTTGATTCATTATGATATGACATTAAAGAAGTATGGAACTAACATATTGATAGATTTACCAACAAGACTAGGTCCAATTCTAGGTCTAAGAACACGTTTTTCAACACGGTAAGTTACTTGCAGATGTTTTATTTATTTCCCCAGCAATATTATGTTAGTCTGGTTATGAAACTACATAAATACAATAAACTTAGGTGTGTTACAGTATATAAAATGATATATTCAGAGTTATCACATTAAAAAAATAAATAAAGGTGAGCAATTTTTAAAATACATTTTTAAAATTTGATTTTGATGTTTTTCCATTTTCCCATATTTACAACCTTATCACACCTCTTGTATCACGCGTACACAAACAAAACTTAGATCAATATATGAAGTATTCAACTCTTTATTTACATGTGCACAAATTATTTTAAAATCTCTAAGAACAAAAAAGTTATTGCATTTTCCAAACACTCATGTGATGTTGATGTTTGTTTTGTGTGGAAAAAGCGTCTTTACCACTTTCTCACACTTTCCGTATCACAAATACAAAACAACACATTACACACATATTTCCAGTATGCAAATCTTTATTTATATGTAAAATATTATTTTTTTATTTCTAAAACAAGCAAGTTACAGTATAGCATTTTCCAAACACCCAACAAAAAATCCTTTAATTTTCAGAAAGGAATCCTGTGGCAGGAAATGGTTGGTTGGTTGCTGATCCAGCAGTCCATGGGCTCATGCCCTTTGACCTAATACCATCAAATGGCATTATATTGCTGGGAAGTCTGTGGATTTTCGGCCCACCCCGAGACAGAGAATAACTATCACACCTCTAGGAAGGTAGGTTTCAACCTATGCACTGCTCCTAGCCACTGTAGCCAAGATAAGAGTTCACTGTGCTCATTCTCCGCCACCAATTGGCTACTGGTTATGCCGAACTTCTCTAATGCTCCAGGCATGCAACCAAATGTTCAAGTCAAAAGGATTGTCACGTCCTGAGTCACTGTGCCTCTATGATGGGTTTCAGCCATAGGAAAAAAGTGCTGTCAGTTTCCTCCTCCCCAGTGCTGCACAGTACATCTCTAGCTCCCTCCCAACCACAGAGTCCCCCAGGAATATATATACATATATATTCAGGTAAACATGAAACACATTTCAACAACAAAATAAAAGCATAATTGTATAGATGACGTGCCATGAAGCTTCTCTAAGAAGATAACCTCAATATAACGGCATGTCATCCACTAAGGTTTTCTGTTGCATGAGTGGTATGTCTAGTGGGCCATTGGTGAGACCCACAGACACAACCACATGCATGTGGCAGGAAATAGATTGCGTTATTTTAATCCGGTTTGCTAAAGGTTAAATAAATGAATATAGATGAAAAATGTACTACAATGCACAAACAAAAAGTTACAACTGATAAGAAATATATTTAACTAAACTGTGAAACATGGAAAATAAAGTAGTTGCAAAACAGATGACAGAATTTTTTCTAAATGCTTCTTCTTTTATAAATGATAGAAATATGGAAAGCAGTAATGGAAGACATGGTACCATGGAAAAGGAGAAGAGGATGACCTAAATGATGGCGGATTCAAGACATTACAAGGAATTTTAATACCTCTATGGAGGCAGTAGGTCAACTTGTCCAAGAATTATTATGTATTCAAGTGGGACTTTGAGAGAGACAACATTCTGGAAATAATATGTCACATGATGTTGATCATACGTTCTGTTATACCTTATTATCATCTTAAGATTAGACGGCATGAAGACCAGTGATGAAGTGGTTTGATCATGTCTCTCTAGTGTACCCTTTTCTCTACAGCAATCTGTAAGTCAACATATGTCTCTGCATGACTACTCAAAGATGGATCAAACAAACAAATTATGTTTCAAGTAACTCGAAGACTAACCTTATTTCCAAAAAAGTGCTGTTTGAATACATCATAGCCAGCAATACTTGCATATACTGTACCAAACCACATGTAAAACACAAACTGGAAAAAGTAGCGATGATTGTAGAATCCTACACAGTTGTTCAGCCATGCTTTAAATGTGTAAAGGAAGTTTCATTTTTAAACAAACTGAACAAGACATTATGAAAGGATATTGAAAATTGATAACAAAAAAATATCTGTAACACTGAATTTGGAATTACTATTCTTAAGATTTGTTCACTTTGTTATTATTAATATTAACATTAATCGTTACGGTCATTGAACCACAAAATGTGCACCAACCTAATGAGTGTTGTCATCACTCAATGTCTTAACAAGTTTCCAGAGTTTGTTTCCATCTTTGTCCATGTTAAGGCTCTCTGTTTTTTTCTATCCTGCTCTTCTTTGCCAATGTTTTTACCTCTCTCTTGTATCTAGCAGAGGCTGCGTTGAGGGCTATATTGCTTTCTGTACTCTGCTCTGTTTCTACTAATTCTCTGGCCATATTCAGGTCTTCAAGCTTTTGTACATCTTTGGACAAGTACAGTTTGTAGTTTTTCCTTGTCCCTCTTGGTATTAATTCTTTTGCTACTCTAAGGATTGCCTCAATTAGCTTTTCTGTTGTGTTCTTTATTTTCTTTTGATGGGTATTGATAGGCTTACTATATGCGTCTGTAAGCTTTGCACATTTTTCCTAGTCTGCTTTCTTATAGTTCCAGCGGGGAAGAGGTTTCTGCTCTTCCAGTGTGTAGTTGAGATTGATAGTGAGTTTGATTGGTTTGTGATCACTATCCCCTATCTGGTTCATAACCATTCTTACTATTTTATGAGATAAATCGCCAGTGGCAAATGCTAAATCGGGGATTGATGTTGATTTCCACCTCCTTGAGTAGAAAGTTGGGGGATCTTCCTGTGCATTTACTTCTTCTTCTTTCGTTCACTTGAAACATGTCTATATCTGTAATTCTGTCTCCTTAATAAAACTCACTCTTTTGTAGTTCATACAGTGTCCCATAGAGCTTTGATTCTAGTGTTGTTTCCACTGGCCAATATGTCTGCCTCAG
The DNA here is from genome assembly GCA_034231615.1 of Meghimatium bilineatum. NCBI lineage: Eukaryota > Metazoa > Mollusca > Gastropoda > Stylommatophora > Philomycidae > Meghimatium > Meghimatium bilineatum. The sequence continues at coordinate 73,169,569 of CM067298.1, read as the reverse complement.
CGTTTCATGCTCAGAACACTCTTGAAGTATATGTTTGGCACTCTGTGCTGCCTGTCCACATGTACACATGGCTGTGTTGCCAATCTTGAACTTTGTATACATGTGACTGCGGAGTCGATTGTGTCCTGTTCTGAGACGTAGAATTATAACTTGTTCTGATCTGTTCATAATGTGATAGTCATCTTGTGTTGGTGTTTGTGGCTTTCTTATTGACTTGATCATCTGTTTTTTCTGATGGTAGGTGATTGGTATATCTGGTTGGTCTTTGGCAGCACCTTCCTTAGCCAGTTGGTCTGCTTTTTCATTTCCTGGTATTCCACAATGAGAGGGTATCCACTGCATGGTTACCCTATACTGGTACGACAATTCGCTAAGTAGTTTTTTTCAAGTCTGTTAGTTTTCCAGACTGGAGAGCTTGAAGCACTGACCTTGCATCTGTCAGGAATACCACAGGCTGTAGGCCAGAGTTGGAGTTCAGCAGTTTTTTAGCTGCCACACTAATTGCCTGGATTTCTGCATCATAATTATTGCAGAATTTTCCTGTCGGTGTTCTGATTGTATCTCTAGGCTTGTGTGGATATTCTATATATACACCTGCACCTCCATTCCTCATAGCATTCTGTGCTGACCCATCTGTGTATACTCTGACCCATATATCTTGTGGATATTCCTCATCCAGGAAACTAAGGGTGACTGTCCTTCGCTGCACACTGTTCTGTTCGTCTTCGCTTAGTATTCCTTTCACATGGGTCTGAATGTATATTGACATTCCATGCCTTTCACTCCACAGGGTTTGTTCTGGTACAGACCTTAAGGGGCTGTCAACTTCAGGTAGGTCTGTAAGTTGTCTACGGAGTCGTTTAGCTTGATGGATAAAGCTGCTTCTTTTCAGTCGCCCCATTGCTAGATTTTGGAATCTTTCATTCATTGGATGACTTGGCATACACTGAAACTTTTCTGCTTGGATTAGTACTTTTGTGTCTCTGCGTTCGCCAAGTGTTTGCATTCTTCCAATTTTCTGCATCTCTGCTATGGGTGTTGATTTCATTGCTCCCAACATTATTCTAAGTGCCTGGTTTTGCACTTTATCTAGATCTTGTAATGTGGTGTTTGATGCAGGACACCATGCAGCTGAACCATATTCCAGGTGTGGTCTTATGCCTTGCTGGTAAACTTTACTGAGTAACAGGACTCCTCCCTGGGGGACTCCATGACGCAGTAAAACTTTCTTGCTCTTGCGACCATCTAATTGTACCCTGGCTCTTCTATTATGCAGGTATGCTTTTACCCATTTGTACATTCTTGAGCTAACCCTGCAATTTCTCAATTTTTTTAGGAGCCCTTCTTTCCAGACCTTATCAAATGCTTTCCTGAGGTCTATCCATGCTGCTAGTACCAGTTTCTTATCTTGGAAGGCATCCTTAATCTCTTGGGAGAGGTAGGTTGCCTGATCTTAAGTATAGTAGCACTATCTGAAACCTGCTTGCTGTGATACCAGAAGGTTTTCACTTTCAAGGTACCGCTGCATCCTAAGATTGATAATGCGTTCCATTGTTTTGCACTGTGCATTTACAAGGAATACGTTGTTATCAATTTCCCATTCTTCCACTTCTTCTCCTCGAGTCAGTTTCCTGGTAACCCCCACCTTTCAGATTGACTGTTGAAGTCGCCCACTATAAAGCAGATGTGTCTGTAATATCCATCGCTTCTAATTTAACGGCTTTTCCTATTGGGCTGTATATTTTATAAATTCTGATGGGTTGGTTGTCTATGTACACATCCGTTCCTATAATCTCTGATACTCCTATTGTGTTTATTTCTATCAGCTTTGCTGGTATGGTGGTTCGTGTCAGTGTAATTACCCCTCCCTCATGTTCTTATCTGTCCTGTCTGAATGTTTGGTATCCCATGATAGAGAATCTGTGATGTGGATTAAGATGGGTTTCTTGTATGTATTTATCTTGTTATTGTCTAGTCTATCCGTTAGTGCCTACTTTTTGTGGTAAATGCCATCTGCATTCCAATGTAGTATATTTAGTCCTCTTGTCTGTTGTGTGCTTTGACCAGTCGTATTTTCCCGCTGTTCCCATTTTTGGTTTTCTAAATTGGGCCAGGTTGACCATCAGTAGCTTGTTGTGGGCCCCTTCGAGGCATGGGGTCCAGCACTCTAACTGCCTGATGGAACTCCTCAGACAGAGCACCATATCCAGAATCCAATGTCTCAATCTGCAGGAGTGTATATATATTTATATATATATATATATATATATATGAGATATGTTGCACTTTGTTATGCACAATATAGCCAGGTACATCCGATTTCCACCAGCTATTTTTTAGGTTTACTTTCTTTCCTTAGGCAGTCTGCCCTCCTGGACTCATGAGCACGATCTGCCCAGGTTTTGTGTAGAGTTTTCCATCTCCCAGGTGGCCTGTCTTTCTGGACTCTTGAGAGCCACCTGCCCTGTATAGTTAGTTAGAGTTTTCTTTGATTTTCTTGCCTTTTCCTTTATGGGGTGGATCTGGTTGGGGCCTAAGGGGAATTTTGTTGACTTCTCCTCTCTTTGTATATTTAGAAAGTTGTTTCCTATGTTCCCCTATCTAAAGGCCACCAACCCAGGGGAAAAAGCGCCAGGCTGGAGTCAATGACCCCAGCTGTTGGCTTAAGCTTATAGCGGAGCATACTCACTTGATGTTGCCCGTCACGAGACGTATGGGGTATTTCAGTGGAGACCCTGGTGGGAAACATCGCCAATTTGTCCACGACTGTTTATTCATCCAGAGATCTGGCTTATATCGCACCCAACCACAAGAAATGGAGGGTAGCTACCCTACCCTCTGTATCTGAAAGCAGTTGCACTATCCCCAACCTGTGAAAGCGCCTGGTATGGAATGGGTTCACCCCCCCCCCCTTAGGGTGATTGTAAGTCATCCATGTTGAATGTGTTTGGATTCTGGAGGGCCTGGAAAGCAGACTTGGCATTTCTCAGGCCTGTAGTGCCATAAGTTGGTTCAATAATAAATATATAATATGGTTTACCACTCTCATAATTTTGGTGTGTCAATACCACTCTCATAATTTCCAACTTTTTTTGACTAATCTACTTAGATTAAATCAGAATTTGCTCTTTTAAAGGATACGACAATGATGATCCATTTTGAGTATACATGTACCACAAATAGTACAGTGGTGAGTACGAGGAGGTTTTGGAGAAATACACTTCTTGCATATGGACACTACTTCCTGCACATTCTGTGAGGAGATAATAATCATACAATATGCTAAACATAACAGACTAGGTGTGACATTCAATGACAAATGTAAAACACAAAATAAAGTTATGTATTTTCAAAAAATACAGTAAAAGACGGTGTCAACGTTTTGATACAAAAGCCTTTATTCAAGAATTGATATCCTAGCAGTCCAGACAGACCATAAGAGCTCAGTATCTTTCAGCAAATGACAAAGAATATGTATATTTAAAGTTGCATTGTTACTGTATATGCATAATCCATCCCCTCTCTTGTCCTTTCCTGCTCATCCAACACTTGAATTCAGTCTGCAGTTTTAGAACTGATGATTCATCAATCGTGGTGTGCTCCTCTTTACTTCACTATATATCTCCATTTTGTCCACCATGACCTAGACAGTAAATCTACACAAGTTCTTAATGAGCAGACACTTCTATGTATGCTTTATACTCAAAAGAAATTGACTTAAAATCTTCCAAAACAATTTACTGAGAGTAAGACACACTAACTGTCCTGTTGTTTGTTTTGATCCATGGGAATTACAAGCGATATAACTCTTATTTACTATGTGAAAGGAGAGTTTTCTCCAGAGATTTAATTCACCATTATTATGTCCAATGTAGTTGTGATAATAACTGTAGAGCTGCAGTAACTTCCTCTACCTACATTCTTATGCTGGAGAATTTTGTCATGTAAGCTCCACTCTGTTTGGCTGCACTGTCCTCTTACTCAAGCAGTGAAGCCCTATCCTGACTAATTTTATACCACATCAATCAATCTGAGAAAGGTATCTTTATTGTGAAGGTCTTTATTGAGCATATGAAGCAGAAAATAAGCAAATACACAGAAGACATATTTTCCAATGACAGATAAAAAGACCTTTAGTTGAAAAGTCCTTCATGTTTTTTATCCACTATCGCTATCCAGTTTTTATATTGTTCATCCTATACACATGTAGTTCAGAAAGTTTTCAAATAATTAGAAGAAACATGTTACCCATAAACAAGAATTTCTTAATTAAAGTAGTTAACTTATTGTTGCTGCCTGTTTGATTTTGTTTTCCTATACATGCTGGGTAATTTTTGCTTATGTTTTGAATTCATTAACTCTAGACATCTCCTGCTTATAAGTCATGCATTGTTTTTTTCTCCAAGCTTCCATATCCAAGTCTTTAACATTTACCATTTCTCTCACGAATAATCTGAGATAATGGCAGGATTAGCTAAACTACAGCTTTTTTATGGTCTTAAGCTCTGATATTATCAAACTGGACTCACATATATGGTTTAAAGAAGCATACATCACCACAAGAGGTGTAAATTAAATTACTTTAAATCTTGTACGATGAGATATAAGATTTTGGAAGAAAGAGCTTCGCTACAGTATTATGTGTTAGGTCATTGGCGCAAATAAAAATACGAAAAAAAATTTCCATTCTCTAGACTACATCCTGCTGGAAGTCTAGTAGGACCACTGTTTTGCTACAAGAGAGATCCATTGGGAGTATGAGAATAAATGCTGAATAAAAAGGAAGGAAAAGTATGTTAGATGATCCTATCTGCTGTCTTGTTAATAATAGCACATAATGTAAATATTTACAACTTAACACACAAAAATACTTTCATTAATAAATATAACCAAAGGAATACAAACCTGTGGTGGATGACCTGGTTTTGTAAATGCAGCCATAAAATAATTGAATATAATATTCACTAGAAGCCAGTGAGAGAAGAAAAGATGAAATCCTGACCAAAACACATCAGTCACATAGAGGATGTGGGGAAATATGCAGATGTAGAACACCATGACTACCATTGTCGTCAACAAAACAACCATGGTCACCATAATCTGAAACACAGCATGATTCAACTTACATCAAAGATTATTTTTCATTATGTATTTATTTTTATCTCTCTGATTGAATCTTCTCTATACTCTTCTAGTATCTGCTACAATTTGTCCCTGTCAACTCTGTCAAAGGCCTTTCTTTGATCTAAAAAGGTGATGTTTAGCTGTTGATCACATTTTATTGCCTTTCACTTAAGTGTCTAAGTACAATTGTCTGTGCACCCTACACTTTTTCTGAAGCCAAACTGGGTCTTACTTTTTAGCTGTAGTTCTATTATTGGTCTAATTCTTTAATCTATGATTTTTGCATATATCTTTCCTGTGTGGATAAGTAGAGATATTCCTCTGTATGTTTCACAATCTCTTTTGTTGCCTTTATTTTTCCATATTCGGATAATAATTACTTTCTGCCAGTCATCAGGTACTTAATTTTCTGACCATGCTGTATTGAATATTCTTTATAGCCATCTTGCTCCAGTTTGGTTACATGCCTGAATTGCTTCAGTTGTTATGCCATCTAGGCCTGGTAATTTGTTTCTTGGAAGTGTCAAACATACTTAATCATTTTAAAATTCAGTTGGAAATTTTAAGAAAACAGAAAAATAAGATTGTTTTCAAAAATGGTGCATCATTGACATTGAAAGATTAACTACCGGTATATAATTAATTTTATTTGGCCCTTTATAAGTTCCTTTATGAAAGGTAATAGTTACCATGGCAAACAGTGACAGGGTCACAAAAACACACACATCTCACCTTAATGTTGAATATGTTAAAATTTTTCTAAAACAGCTGTTTGATGGTTCCAGTGATGACGAAAATATTGAAGACATTAATTTTGATAGCAATGATATCAAACAGCTGTGACATCTCACAGTGGTGATAATTGTGTAGAGTGATCAATTTTGGAAACGTTAATATGCATGGACATCTTTTCATATTGACATTATACACATTTATCCATCAAGTGTAGCCTAGTAATGTTATTAATTTAGTGGAAGTAGGTTTCACTTGGAATTTTTCCAATATGTATTATCTCCCAATTTTGTTTTAAAATGGTGTAGATCTAGTTGCATACAGTAGCTGACATTACAAGCATTTGTTAATTTTGTACACTATTGAGCTACATTTCTTCAAAATTGGATATACTACCTTAAAATAACAAGAATAAGGCATAATTTGTTTTAGGAATTTAACTAATCTGACAGAAATTTTTATTCATCATCCTTTTGCAAATATCCTTTAATATTTTTAATAAAATAAAAATAACTATAAAAATATATATCTATTAGCTTATAAAAATAGCACTTTTATTTGTCTTCACAATGATGCATCATTTGTCCAAATTCCTTAAAAACTACACCTCAGTTTCTTCAGTGTCAACAAGGGGGAAACAATTGAATGCATATTAATCACCATAGCTTGGTTATAATATAGTTTGGATCATATCAGTTTAACCTACAAATGTTGAGAGATAATATTCAGTTGTTACAGTTACATTATCAGTTTATTTTACCGCAAATAACACTCCCACTTCCCGCCCGTGTGTTGCCGGGGCCCAAAAGGGGAGAAAAGAATAACAACACTGTTTACCTTCCACGCATGTCGTAAAAGGCGTCTAAGGAGGTTATGGGATGGAGTTGGCTGTCCCATCCCATATAGGATCAGTGACCCAAAGCCATGCTGAAGTTGGATGTGTCAGGCCGAAAGGTGCAGATATCGCAGCAATGCTGTAAACCATGACACAACGCATTCCGTTCTCCGGACTACATCCTGCTAACCTGCAGGAGTTTGAGAACGAACGCAGAAGAAGAAGAATCCCACTTCTCAGTGAAAAATAGGACTGAAGTTGTTGAATTACAACACTTATTACTACTTCTTCAGTATTTATTACTTCTTCTTCTATGTACACTTTCAGAAGTCAACATTAATATTCAGAAAGAGAACAGTTGTCTGTCAGAGACTTTTAGTACTTCTGCAGAACTTATAAAAGAAAGTATTAGAAATGCTTTGGGTAATATTTACAACAAATTAATAAATTGGTGCTAAGACATAATACATTCATTATCATCATCAAGTGCAGTCTCTGCACCGAAGGATAACTTTAACAGACCTCCAGCATCCCTATCTCTTGTTTTGGTGGTGCACTTTGCTAGACTGTAACCTGTCCATCTTGTGATGTTACTCTCCCACTTGTATCTGTCTACCTCTTGCTCGTCTCCCTTCGAGTTTACCCTCAACTAAGGTCTTCAACAAGGTGTCATGTCTTTTAAATTATCCAAAATATTTTACTTCCCTGATCTTTATTTCCTTTAATAATTCTTTCTTCATATTACATGTTGTTAGAATTTCTTTGTTTTCTTCTCTTTCCATGATGTTCTCCCTATTCTTCTATATGTTGTTCATCCATCACAAGTGATGATGACCATTTGTTACATCTACTTTTGAAAATTCAATTTTAGTTATGTCCTAGATTATGAGTTCGTAGATGGCTAATAAGCCTTATTCGAGCTGTAAATGTCCTTGGACAGCTCAGACATGGAATGATGATAGTAGACAGATCTTGATCTATCCCTGACTTTCTAGCTGCTCCCCGCTGTTGAGCTGCTGCATTTTTACTCTTTTCACAAGATGATGTGCTTTTATTGATTTTAGAACGCCATGTAGATCTATTTTGTGCAAGTTCTCCCCATGTATCGTGGTCTATTTCAAAGGCTTTTAGTGAGTTCTTTAACGAGTCTTTGTAGCGCTTATTTTGGTCACCTTGAGATCGTGTGCCCTTCTACAGCTCACCATAGAGAAGTATCTTTGGCAAACGATAGTCTGGCATACGCACCAAATTACCTGCCCAACGAATCTGTGTCTGCATCAGGATCATGTCAATGCAGGGGATACCAGCTCTATCAAGGACAGTGGTATCTGGAATTTTGTCTTGCCATCTTCGTGGATGTGAAAATGACTTGCACTGAGGATTTTGATTAAAGTGAGGAAGAGTTGTGCAAAGCGTCGCCCTCACTCTCTTGTCGGACCTCATTCTTCTATATATCCTTATCTCAAAGGCATCAATTCTGTCGTCTAATTGTTTTTTTTAATGTTCATGTTTCTGATCCATGCATTAATATAGAATAGATTTCGCCTGTGTGTTGCTGGGGACCAAGAGGGGAGCAAAGAATAGCAACACTATTTACCGTCCATGCATGTTGTAAGAGGCGACTAAGGAGGTTATGGGATGGAGTTGGCTGTTAAATATCATATAGGGTCAACTTTTATCAAAAACCATTTTAAAGTCGGATGTGTCAGGCTGAAAGGTGCAGATATCGCAGCCTTTCTGTAAATCATGGCACAACACATTCCGTTATCTGGACTACATCCTGCTAATCTATAGGAGTTTGAGAACGAACGTAGAAGAAGAATAGCTGTAGCATTTTATAATTCTCATTTTTAACTTCTTTGTAATTTGTTTAGATGTTTATATTTTCCTCATGTCATTGAAAGTACTTTTAGCCATTCCTATTCTCCTTTTAACTTCTGTTTCACAACTGCCGTCATTTATGTGTCCAAGATATTGATAGTGTTCTACTTGTTGCAGTTTCTCTCCATATATGTTTATGTTTAGCACCTGTTCTTCTGTGACTTTACTGATTATCATGGTTTTTGTTTTTTGGATATTTATGTTCTTTATGTCTATATTCTTTACTTGATTTATTGATCTATTAGTCTTTGTAGTTCATGTTCACTTTCTGCTAAAAGAACAGTGTAACCTGTTATAATACAATAATACATTACCGGTCCTATAAAGCGAGTTGTGTGGTCAACTATCCAGAACATTGGTTCAAATGCAGTATCAAGTACAGTATTCCATGTTGTAAACTGATTGTAGGTCAATGACATGTATATTAGATGGAAAGATTCCCAAGACAAGTATACTCGTTCTTTAAGACGTCTGGGAAACTCTAAAATTCTCCACTGAAGTTGTGCCATGGTGTCTTGCGTAATTTGAATTATTTATTACTATCTGGAATACAAAATTAAATTGTATATAAAATTATAATGTTCATATGAGTTTGAATAGTGTAAACCAAAATTATTAAATGACATAGAGTTTTGACAACTATTTGAGAAATCATTAACCTCAAACAGATTATCATAACTGACTGTAACATCAGTTGTCAATCTCAGTGTCCTGAAAACTAAATCTTCAGTGGGATATATGAAGAGGGCACAGTTTTCAAGTAACAATTTCTGAACAATTGCATTTCTTTCTCCAGATCTTAATCATCATCATCATCAAACCCATAACCCTTCGTGGTTGTCGGGGTGTCACTCTGGAAACTCCACTGAAATACTCCCTGGGGAGGGTGCTCTCAGTGCGTTGTGCACAGATTTAATATTTGCTATCATGTTTTTTTATCTCCGCGTACCGGAAGTTGTATGTTATGCAAGCCTAATATTAAAAATTTGGAATGAAATCATGTGATATGGACACATTAGACCGTAATGAACCATTGTTTTGGGGGATTTCCCTAGCGTAGTGGTTAAGCTGTTCACCTTGTGTTCAAGAGGTCATGGGTTCGAATCCAACTCATGTCGTCTTGTGTACAAGGTGGATTATTCGGAGATCCCTGTGGATTATCAATTGAAGCTACAGAGATACGTGCTATGAGTGGTACTCTCGGCAGGCAGCATGCTGCTTCGATGAGAGTGACCGAGTACATATGGGAAATCGAATACAGTGACGTCAATCCTCTACGTCTTTTGAACCATTTTTTTTAAACCACTGTTTCTATGCCCCCATGTTTGAGGAGTTCTGCAGAGAAATTTTATAGTCCTGGTATCTTTCCACTTAAGTATTGTATACCATCTTCAACTTCTTCTCCCAAGATGTCAGAATCACCTAATTCTCTTGAATCATATAAGCTGTTAAGCATTTCATGGTCTTGAATTGTTGTACAGTTGTACAATTCTTTACAATATGCAGTCCACCTATTATTTGTGGTTTTTCATTTAGCATTTGCCATTTTTGTCTTCTATAATGGATATCTTAGCTTTTTGTGGTTGTGTCAGTTTTTTTTAATACAACATATGCCTCCTTGCTGCTGTCATGTCATAAAGCTGTGTTGATGTTCTCACATTGGTCATTAATCAATTTCTCTTTCGCTTGTTTTATTTTGCATCTTATATTTTTGTTTACTTTACTATATTGTGCTTTTAAGACAAAACTTTCCTTCTTGTCGTTCTTAGTTTCTCTTCTAATATCACATAATTGTAATACCATTATGTCATTTGTTATCCATGGCTTGTGTGAGGTCTGATTTTTTTCTGTCGCCATCTCTAAAATAGCTTCGTTCATGTTTTTTGTATTGTGTCAATATCGTCTTGAATTAAATTTAATGCTGCAAATTTACCACCTAATGTTACTTGAAAGATTCCTGTGATTTCTAGGTATTTCAGTTTCTCTAAATAAAATGTTATTCTGGAGTAATTTTCTTGGTGGTATTGCTTTCTTAGCTTAAGTTTTAGCATTGCCATTACCAAGTCATGGTCACTGCCAACATCTGCTCCAAGAAACATTCTGGTCCTGGCTTGATTAATACTTGATTTAAATCACTTTGAAACAAGAATATAGTCTATTTGATTATGTATTTCCATTGATTGTGAGTTCCATGTTGTCCTTCTGGGTGTTTTATGAGGAAATAGAGTGTTTGCAATAGTTAGTTTGTAATTACTGGCAAATTCCAAAAGTCTTTGTCCACTCTCATTTGTTTCTCCAAACCCATATTTGCCTACTGTGTCAGACCACTGTTCATAAGAATATGGTCCATTTTGGTATTCCAGTCTCAAAGTATTATGCTGAGATTTTTCTTTGGAATGTTTTTGTCTCTTCAAATTTAGCATAGCATAAATTTAGAGAAATGAATTAAGCATAGAATTCATCAATTACATCGTCCTCACTTTCAGATGTAAGTGCGTATACATGAATGACAGATGTGTTCTTTAGTTTTGCAGCAATGCATATGGTGATAAGACGGCTGGTGATCTGCATGCAACGGATGATAGCATTTATTCTATTCTTATTGACAGGAAATCCTACTGCATGGTGGTGCTTTGTATCTTCTCCGCTGAAGCATATTTTATGCCCTTTTTCTGTGTTAGTTTCTCCTATCTCTATCCATCACATCTCAGATATACCCAGTATATCCCATTTTTATATTTCTAGTTTGTGTGTTATTGTTTTTACTTTGTCAACCGTATGAAGTGTCCCCACATTCCACGTGTCAATTACACAATTCTCTTGACAAAAATTAAAGAGGTTATTGTTGTGCTGAATATTCATTGTGACATTTGTGTTGGTGAAGAGGTTTTCTTGGTGTGCCCATCTCCTCTCCAAATCTCCTTGTTATGGTTTACATGAAAATATTAGTTATAGTCTACCATTTTTTCACTTTATATACAATATATCCATTCTAAGAAGTCCATAGTTACCACCATTGAAGTAAATTATTTCAACTATACTGTGTATTATTAAATATAACTGCTTTTCATAATAGAAAAAAATTAATACAATTGATATCTTCATCATATCTGCTCATGAACAAAATATTCTTGATGTTACCCAGACTACAAAAACACAAAACTTTAAAAATTCAGTTGCCTTCAAGGCACATGAAAATAAAACATAACGCCATATTGGCGTAATACAATGGCACAACTTCTGCGATACAGTGAGGCTAAAACACTAATCTGCAACCATTATACATCACAGTGGAAGAAAGATATGGATATTGATCAGAAACTAGACCCCATACACTAACTTTATAGGCAACAACAGACCATCATCTTTCGACTTAGAACTCGCCACTGCAGACTCCAGGGCCACATGTACCAGATCAGGGTAGCCCACACAAATGAATGTCCATGCGGAACAGACCACTGAACACATACTCCAAGATTACAAAGAACTGCGAGGCAAGACATGGTCACACTGCACTGAACTGAGTCAAAAACTTTAGAGCAGCCACTATGACCTGGCGAAGACTTCATCCTGGCGACTGGTCTGAAAATCTAACAAGACCAAAAGAATCGTGAATGCAGAAGAAGATACTTTGTTTTACTGTTGTAATAGGGGTCCTATGTACTGGATGTTCGCCTTGTGGCATCGAGATCCATAGTTTTGCTAGTTTTCCTCTTCATTTTATGGTGTGTCACATATGCAGGTAAACAGTGCATGTTATTTCCAAACCCATATAGTTCTTAAAGTTTATTACATATTTCTATTAGTAAATTTTTGTGTGGTACCTATTGAACTTATTCTCCAGTTTCGAACTACTATCAGGGCAGCTTGTGAATCCTAAAAGACTATAATATAATTAGTTCTATTTCACTATTTTCAAATAATGAATATCCGTCGAAGATATTACAATGGCGACAAAATGCATTTCCACTCTCTGGATCACATCCTGCTGGAAATCTAATGGTTGGTTGGTTGGTTGCTGATCCAGCGGTCCATGGGCTCATGCCCTTTGACCTAATGCTATTGTGTGATATATGCATGTGTTTGTGAGTTGTTGTGCTGGAAATCTAATAGAACCATGATCCTGCTACAAGAGAGATCCAGCGGGAGTTTGAGAATGAACGCTGAAGAAATAATGAATAAATTGTGAGTAGTGTTTTCTGGATGGCAACCACCTCAGCTTCATATATTGAGCAGTAGGATACACAGGGACCTGTAATTTTGATTGGATTAATTACATCAGGGGAGATGATGATGGCTCCTTATCCTGTATTAATTGCGGTTTAAAAAACTGACACACTGATATAGACAAGAATGGTGTTTTCTTCATAAATAAGAATATAACCTAATTTTTGTACACTTCTAGAAATAACATCATTATGAAAGATTGATGTCGGCGAGAACCAATTTTCAGCAGTTCATTTGCCGTTTCGATGACAAGGAATCTGCAATGCTTCCTCCATAGAACAGGCAAAAACAACATTCAGAAAACTCCTATACTAACATATGGATGCGAGTCTTGGACAATAAACAAACTGGAAAGTGGGAAATTTGAGGCAATAGAGATGTGGTTCTATAGAAGAATGCTGAGAATACCATGGACTGCCAAAAAAACTAAAGTGGAGGTGTTGAAAGAGTAAAATGTGAAACGGACCTTAGTCAATAATATAAGAAAAAAGACAATCTGTTAAACGTTCTTATTTATGCAGGGCAATCCCTCTGTAATGCATCCTTTTATAACAAATTTCCCTAGATATCAACACTTTTCAAAATCCCCAATTACATTTGTTTTTTTGTGTATAGCAAATTTGTTATTACATACATATTTTGTCAGTATGGACCAAGTTGCTGTAATAGGATTCCACTAACACATTCATAGACAGAAGATTGCAGTAGCAATTATACTTATGGTTGCAATCAGCTCAATTACAAAAAATGATCAAAGAGGCTTGGATTAGTTTTAGATATTTTTGATGCTGGTCGCATATATGCTAACACCTGTATCTCATACCTCAGAAACATCACAGTGCAAGGATGACATAACTAATTCAGAAGATAGAGTACCTAGTTTGCACTTCAAAATAGTGGAAATGATAAATCTATATGAGGAAATATTTTATCGAGGAGCCACAGTTCCCCCCCTTATACCGCTTGAGCCACCCCCCCCCCCCAATTTCTTCTGAACCCTCTACACCCCCCAGACGGCTTCAGCGTCCACTAGGGAGTAGCACCGCCCACTTTGAGAACCTATGGTCTACATGTAATTGTATGTTTTCAATACCTCACTAATGTATGGTCATAGTTAATGGAGGTGGGGGGGGGGGGAGAATTTCAACAACCCCCCACCCCCTAGAAAATCAGAACATGATTTTTAGTCCTAAAAACATAGCCAAAAGGTAGGCCAAAGGCCAAGATTCACCATCCCCCTCTCCTCCCAAACCATTTTTCAAAAAATTGTCATCAAATGTTTCATTAAAAGGAAGACTTGACACACGAAAGGCTTTTTTTAAATAAAATCCCCCCTTTCCTCTTAAGGAAGACGATCTATGGTCCTGGTAATATGGATTGATGCTATACACTGATGACAGTTTGTTGTCCCGTAGTGAAGTCTAGTTATCAGAACACACTAAAATGTGAAAAAAGGGAATCTTTGCCCCACCTATCCTATCTATTCGCTGAAACCCTTTATTGCCTTTCAGTATCAGGGGTGATAATCCTACTATTACGGTAGTTAGGCTATATTATCTGATGTCGCAGAGTGTTGTTTTTTCTTACCAATCAAAAGTCAAATCTCCTTTAACTCTTTCCGGACCAATCACCACTATACTGGCTTTATAGCATGGGTCTACATGACCATTCGCCACTTTACTGGCTTGGATTTGATTATTTCACAAGGCTAACTGTAACCTTGTGAAGCAATCAAATATCATCAATGTACTTATATATTCATATTATGTATCCATTCCCCTTTCCAATGATGTATTAAACATACACTATTTATCAATATTAGTATGTCAAGTAATACAATAAAAAACACAATTATAAAATTAATTTGGTCCAAACCTAAAAATAATCAAGTCCTGAAAGAGTTAAACCCTAACCTAGTTCTTATCTATGATCAATATGGTACATGCAACTAATGATAAAACGAACAAGTACAACATACTGATAATTATGGACGATTTTAACATCAAAGATGGAGAAAAGTAGACTGATAAACAAGTTTAAGGTAAAAATAAGTTTCATAATATCTTAAGTTTTAAAAAGAAAGAAACAATCAAGGGGAAACACTAATTCAATTCTGTTTAGAAAACAACTTCGTCATTACAAACATGCTGTTTACACAACATCCTAGGAAACTGCATACCTGGAGGTCACCAGATGGTATAACGAAAAATAAAATTGACTATATAATGATTCAACAAAGATGAAAATCCAGTATCTCAGCATGTAATACATACCATGGGCAGACTGCAACTCTGACCATGAACTATAAGTAGCTAAATTCAAACAAAAAATTTTTTTTTAAAGAGGTAACTTCGACTGCTCAAAAATTCCAACAGAATACAACATAGAAATACATGTGTGTGTAACATACGTAGATGTAACTAAAGTGTACATACTGTAAATATGTTTTTAGAAATCTGCGATGTACTGAGGCCACGATAAATAAACCGCGAAGTAGCGAGGGATGACTGTAATGGCAAGTGACAAAACTAAATCAAGACCCAAAATTAATATTGAGAACTGCAATTTAAAAGAAGTCAAACATTTTGATTATATTGGATCTAATATAAACCATGCGGGTGACTGCACAGTTGAGAGAGAAGAACTGCAATGGTGCTGTCAAAATTAACACAGTTAAAGAAACTATGGCAGTGTACTAAGATAAGAACTAAATTGTGTTTACTATGAACATGTGTGTTTCCTGTGGCAACATATGGATGTGAAGCATGAGCACTAAATAAAACTGTGGCCAAGAGAATAACATCATTTGAATTAGTGATATAGAAGAGTTCTGAGACATTAAGAGACAGGACGGCATGGGGAGAGTGTTACTGGTGGGGATGATAGAAGGCAACAGGGGCAAAGACCGCCCAAGATGCAGTTGGACAAAAGACATTCAAGAATGCTTGCGCATGTCAATAAAAGAGGCGGGATAACTTGCTCAAGACCGAGGAGAATTCAAGAAGATTACATTCTGGAAAGAATGAAGAATGTCACATGATGATAAATATGAATATTTCTTATTGATATTCTGAGTTTCAGTCATTGGGCCAATGATCTGGATTAGATTATTTAACTTTAGTTACATTAGTTGAACATTAGACCTATATTTTATATTAATATTTTATTTAATTAATAGGCCCCTATTAAATTGTTCGACTGTTCACGGCAAGTGTCCTCTTAGCAGACGAGACTGTCTGTCTACTGTCTGTCTTATAATAACAATCATATAGTTATTAATTATTAAGTAGTACAACATGAGCCTTTTACTATATCTAGAAATAAGTTAACACATATCGTTAGCTGCTAAGTAGATTTGTCTGCCGAAAGTAAATATTACAGAACTAACAAAAGATGGTCTAGTAAATCAAATACTAACAGACTGATAGTTGAGCCATGGAATATTAGGAAAGATTTCTGGACCACAATTGCCAGATGGGCGGAACTGTTTATTGCCAAATTATTGGTTAAAAAATTGCTACTAAATTGTATACATTTCTAAATTGTGTTTAAACTCCTAAAAAATGCCGACTTTTCGAGAATGCTGCCTTTCTATAAATTTGTATTACCTCTCTCTAATATCAACATCCATTCATTTCACAATGCCACATATATAATTGCTACATTCATGTTAGCTCTTTTAATCTTTTTTTTTCGTTTGGGGGGAGGGGTGAGGTGGTAGCTTTCTCTAGCTTGATTGTCTGCAAAAAGAAGCTCACTCAGCAGGTTTAGGCTATCTTCTTCATTGGTGTTGCCAATTTTACATATGCAATCGATATATGCAATGAATAGCAAGGGGAAACACATCCTTGTCGTACGCCAGAGTATATGTGGATCAAGTGGTAGTAGTGAGAGACGTAAACGTGTTTGGCTTGGACAGAGACCACTCGCTTTCTACAAATATTTTGCAAGAGACGGTCGAGGATGGAAGGAAGAGAGGGTAGCGTTGGTGAACTTTTTTGTGCTGATGTATCCAGTGCGACACCCCCGAGAGCCTAACAGGTCATGGATTACATTATTATTATCTAGTGCTTTGAGACATGTGCAATGACTTCTGCAATGGAAAAGAAAATATCGGCATTTGAAATGAAATATTATAGACAGGTTCTAAGAATATCATGGACAGAAAGACGAACAAATGCAGACATTGGCAAAGATCTGAACAAAGAAGAAGACTGGTTCATTAAAACTATCAAAAAAACGCAAGCTAACATATTTTGGACATATAAAGAGATGCATTGATTCAGAAAGATTAATCATTGAGGGAAAAGTACCGGGTAAGAAACAAGAGGCAGACCAAGACTACGATGGACACATGCCATCGAATACCTTCTGAATATGACACTAGAAGCTGTACAACGTCCACGGATTCGAGAGGCTTAAAGAACTGCAGCGATGAAAACTTTATGTAAAGGACATGTCACATAGATAGCTTTTGGTTACCACGAAAATGTATAGGCCTATTCTTATTGTTTGATATATCCGTTCTCACCGTATTAACAACGATTCCTACTTAGACTTTCTGAGAAAATTATTGAGCTTCGTCTTCTGCGGTCAATTGTTAAACATCCAGTCTAATATTAGTCATGTATAGAGCGTTTTGTTTTATGTCATCTAGGATTCCTATGTTTTGCAGAGGATCTTCTGTGTGACAGATTATCGTTCTATGAACAGCGAAACTGGGAAAATCCTATAATATAAGTTCTGGTGTCGGTGTTGCTGCTCTGCAGATGCAGGTCTCAGAGTTTCCGATACCAGTTCTCAGTCGGAATATCGTGACATGTTCAATTTGTTAATGTTGTCTTGCTCTGGTCTATAGTTTCCGTTTAGTATAAAACGCCCATGAGTTGTTCTTGGAAAAATATTTATCAAATAAGCCTACCTGTAACACCCACTCTTCATTCTGCATTTATACATGATTATAATAGACAGTAATATCCACAAAAGAACCGGCCACACAGTTTATAGCCAAACTTAAATTAAAAAATATGGAAAAATAAGTATGCTTACAAAAAAGCCAAAATCAGCCAAAATAATTTCATGACCATAAAAGATAGCCAAATTTTAAAACATTACAAAATGCTCATTTTGGCATCTCTATTCTGGATGATAGTTGTTGTTTGTTTGACAACCCAAAGAATTAGGTGCGATTAGCACTTGCTTCCTATGTGCAGTGGGGACTTTTATTAGCTTTCTTTCATACCCCAGGCTTCACCTTTCGGCTTGGTGCAATGCCTATTGGAGGAGCCTTTCATTCAGAAAAGGGGGGGGGGGGGGGGGGTACATGAGTCGAGGCGAGCTGATACTTTGATTGGGTTACCCATTGTTTGTCTATCCTCTGACGAAGCGCTTCGCAGCCAGCGAGATATTTCTAGTTTAGAAAGACCATTCCATTACCACTCTTTATGTCCCTAGGTCCCATACCTAATGTCTTCCATATGAGCCGTGTTGGGTAACGGCGACGATCAAATGAGACTCAGGGTTGATACACCTTCCTAGACGAGGCGCTGCTTTACCAAACACTTCGGGGGTCTGGGGTTTGATCTGTGCATTTCTGATGCACTCGCCTCGTCCGCTTGAGATGACCTTCCAATCCATCGTCGGGCGCGATCTGTGTATTTTGACTCTTCGTCATTGCGTATATTACCCAGAGTTGTAGGTAAAATACGAATCTCAGACAATGAGCTTCGCAGTGGGCCTTTGGGTATTGAACCCAATTCTCTCTGTATAACAAGGAGCCTGCTTTGCCAAACATGTCATGGTCTGGGGTTTGACCTGTACATTTCTCACGTACTCACCTCGTCCGCTGGAGATGGCCTTCTCAACACCACAACGGAGTACATGCCAACAGCTAATATAACGGATCCGGATAACAAGGAGCCCGAAATTCTACATCAGGAAATAGAGGAAATCCTAAAACACATCCTGAGAAATAAATCTCCAGTATGAGATGGTATACCAAACAATGCAATAAGAGTATGCGGAGATCCGATGGTTGCAAGATTATTCAGCATAGCATGGGCAGAAAGAAAAGTTCTAGCAGATTGGCAAAAGTCAATAATTGTTCCAATATTGAAACACAAAGGGAATAAAAAATATACGCAAAGATCTTAGAGCAAAGAATACGACACGTAACAGAACCTCAACTGAGCTCATGTTGGTTTTAGAATATGGGCTAGCTGCACCGACGCACTATTCACACTGAGACAACTAATTGAAAAAGTTATTGAATATAATCAAAATATCAACACTATATTTATAGATCAGGAAAAGGCATTCGATAAAGTAGATAGGAATATTCTCTTGAAAACATTAGAGAAGTGAGACGTACAGTACCAGTGGTCAGCTATTAGACAACATAAAAGCATTATTCAAAAATTGCATAAGTGCAGTGAGAACAGCAGATCAAGACATTTGAAAATAGATCAGTGGTCAGACAGTGCTGTTTTCCCCTTTGTTTTCAATATCTATATGGATAGAATAACTAAAGAAGCTATTATTTTAAAAGAGGAAAATATAAACAATGCAAACAACTCAGTAGATGAAAACACAAGTCTTCTTCTTCTTCTCGTTCGGAGTTTGACATATCTACACAGCAAGTCCTGCTTCCCTAATAAATGCTGCTATATTTGAAAGCTCCTAAGTGCAAAAAACACACAAGTGAAATCAATGAACTTCTGATCGCCGACGATCAAAGCCTGATATACAATGAAGTAGAGAAAAAAAAACGCAAATCCACTACATAGATGCACTGTCAACAGTTTGTAAGAAGCGTAACATGAAAATCAACATACAAAAGACAGAAGTTATGAAAATCAGCAGGTCACCAACAACAATAGATATCACAATAGACGATTCAGTAGTCAAACAGGGTGCAAAAGGAACGCATTGCTCTAGGCGGACCCAGGGTTAGCAGATAACCAAGATCCCAAATGTACCTCCTCGCGGTGCACCCTGGTAACAGAAACAGCAGCTCGAGCTGATTCTGACCACATCATTTGGGGATCGTGTCCAAGAATGTGGAGGAAGCAGATGGAAAGAGATTTGACTGCAAAAGAGACAGACAATATCTCCGACACCATTTGCATCACCACATAAAGCGACACTGTCGACATACAGTGATGCCTGTTAGTCCAGTCAGAACATTGGAGGGGCGGCCAATGTAAAAGGCACGTAAAGGTGGGTGCATGGATATAAACAAATATATGTCATAATGAGTACAATGACATAATGAAAGGGCAGAACAGCGCCAGAGAGCAGCGCGAACTGCAAATGGAAAGTAAAAATAAATTCATAGGAAAGGGAACTATAAGCTCTGTTAGCTGAGACGAGCTTCTACTTACCTGTGATCCTTATAGGCAGAGACCCAGAGCCAATCGTGGGCGCTCTGAAAAGCAAGAAGACCTAAACCAACTCTAATGTCGAGCCTTCCTATTCTGAAATATGCTCGCGAAGAGAAAGGGTTCCGAACCCTATGGGCCTAGGCAAGAAGGGGACAAAGATGGCAGTCCTGGCCCAACTCTACTGTCAAGATTTCCTGTACCGGAAATACACTTGCAGAGAGAAAGGGTTCAGTACCTGATGGGCTCAGGCACAAAAGGGACAACGATTTTAGCCCTGGCCCAACTCTACTGTCAAGTTTTCCTATACCGGAAATACACTTGCAGAGAGAAAGGGTTCAGTAGGCGCTATTGGGACAAGGTCGCTCAGCTCGAGAACGCCTTGCTCTCAAACGCGTGGTGTGAGACTCAATCTTGTGCGAGGGGTTCACGATGTCTGTGAACGGCGCCTCGGGTAGGAGGGCGAACGAGCTAAGGTCCAACTCTACTGGCGAGTTTTTCCTCATACGGAACCAGGCTCGCGGATGAGAAAAGATTCGGTACCCGATGGACATAGGCAGAGTTCGTCCAATTGCACGAGATGGGTTTATAGACGGTGGAGCACCTCGTGCCAGATAGACGTGCTCGACAAGCGTCTTGGCGAGAGGCACTACACACCAGCGTGCCCGGCGACATATACACAGGCTGTCACGGACTAGGGACCAAACCCGAAATAAAGGAATGATGAAAACGGATGTGCTGGACCTCGGACGTCTTGACCACAAGTGGCCAACCGGGGTGCAAATAATCACAGTTCTACTGTGGAACTTGCAGCACAACGTACCTCACGCTCCCCGGCGGAAATCACACGAAATATTCGTTGTGGTTATCTGAGAGCGAACGCTGAAGAAGAAGAAGTAGTGAAACAAACAAAAGAATTCAAATATTTAGGAAGTATTTTTTCTTCTTCAGAAAATGGGAAACGAGACAGAGAAATAGAATCAAGATGTCAGAAATCAAACACAGTGACATATCAGCTTTCACCATTACTCTGCCATCCAAAGATCAATATGGACATAAAGAGGAATATTGTATCTACAATATTCATACCAACACTTTGTTACTAGTGTCAAACATGTAACAATCTCGCAGCAGATAAAAATCATCACATGTGAGATGAAGTGTTTAAGAAAAGCAGCTATGGTAACCAAACTGAACAGAGTAAGAAACTAGGATATCAGAAAAACAGTAGGAATGTCTATTATCGAATATATAGAAAGTCAGTAGATAAGTGGTTTGTTCACCTTATGAGAATGGACCCAATCCAATTACCACTGAGAGCTTATAACAAACGATCAGCTGAATGCGGAGTAAAGGGAAGACCTAGAAAGAAATGGATCGGTAACATCACGACTACCTTCCACAAACACGGACTCAGTACGACCCAGGCATCACATCTGGCCTTGAACAGAAACTTACAGCTCCTACCCCTACGCTTAATGACAAGTGCGGATGCTATCA
Organism: Meghimatium bilineatum; assembly: GCA_034231615.1. Classification (NCBI taxonomy): domain Eukaryota; kingdom Metazoa; phylum Mollusca; class Gastropoda; order Stylommatophora; family Philomycidae; genus Meghimatium; species Meghimatium bilineatum. The sequence continues at coordinate 73,147,891 of CM067298.1, read as the reverse complement.
GGCAGCTTCCACATGGCGATAGAAACAGGGTTGAAATTTTGGTGCTTTTAGCACCAGATCTGGTGCTTTTCCAAATCATCTGGTGCCAAAATGTTTGAAAAAGCGGCCGCTCTAGTTTAGTGCTTTTCAAAAATTTGCTGGTGCGTTTTAGTGCATTTTGTCACTATTTAGAGCTTTTTCTGCTTTTAAACTCGTCAAATAATTTGTTTTGTTTTGTTCAAACACGTTGGTTTATTAAAATATTTTTGTGTGAACACTACAAAAGTCGAACTCGCAATACATAGTAAATAAAGCAAAAACTTCAAATTGCCATTGTTCATTTGCATATTCACAATCATTCCATGATCTTTGCCGTGACTACACTACTGTTTAATTTACATTTGTGTATCATAATGAGCAAAATCAGGGGGAAACCACATCATTTCAGGGAACAGTGGCTAAATAATTCGAGATTTAAAAAAGGCTAATTAAGATTGAAAGAGATGACACGAAGTGTTATTGTACGTATTGTGAATGTACAATAGTCATGCGGGTGAAATATATTGAGAGACACGTTGAGACAAGAAAACACAAGAAAGCTACCTAACCATTCCATGTACAAACATAACCTTCATTTAACACTCCCAGCAATGACGTGAGAACAACAGAAGCAGGCATATCTTTGTTCGTATCTGGACATTGTTCCATAAGAGTAGTCGATCATTTAAGTTTGATGACAGTAAAGTATGCAATAATCTAAAGCTTAGAAGATCAATGTGTAATTCAGTTATTTCAAATGTATTCGCAATATATTTTTTAAAATGTTATTTATTTTTGTGTTTTCTCATTATTTTGTGTATAAATAACCAATGGTATAAATTTTGTGTGTGCATTCTTGGCATGAGACTAGTGCCTTTTATCAAAAACGTGCTAACAACGCTAAATGAACCAGGAAAATGACACATACAATGGAAAAAAATGTTTTCTGACTGATTATGCAATCTTAAATAATATAATTTATCAGATTAACTGATGTTACTAAATTATAATGTGTTATCATGTATTATTTTAAGGAAAATATTTGGTGGAACATTTTGTGTGCTTAAAATGTGTTTATTGCTTTTCTGGTGCTTTTTAGAGCCGCCACAAGTGCTTTTATCATGAAATGAGTTGGCAACCCTTGTGGGGATTGTTTTGATTATACACAATATTTGGCAGAAGATGGCTACAGTAAACACATGTTACACTGCTGCTGGATGCAATAGGTGTCCGTACAGTGCTGACTGGGGAAGAAATGGACTTATTTGCTATGGATACAGTAGAGCTGTAGCTGTTTATCAACCCGAGGTAATTATTATTATAAGATTTTAAAGGAAAAATTATTCACGCATTAGAACTGCTAACAATCCCAGAATGAGAATCACTCACTCAGAATCCAGGCTAGGTACTTGAGTGAGCACAATTTTAATTAAAATAGTACATTTACATAATTATAATTACAAATAATATAATAGTAGTATTATAATTATGGTAATAATTATAGTTAGTAAGTAAGTTAGATAGCCCTTAAAAACTGCAATTCAACGATACCAAGTCTATACAAATCCTGAAAACCATCCTTTTCAATTAATGTAATTTAAATACAAATTCTATTAATCACGCTGAAAAGGTTAGGTAATACCTCAAAACTAGAACAAAGGTCACAGTGAAGACATATACCATAGGTGCGCCATAAATTTATAGGAAAACATCGCCCGTGTGTTGCCGGGGCCCGAAAGGGGAGCAAAGAATAGCAACACTGTTTTCCTTCCACGCATGTCGTAAAAGGCGACAAAGGAGGTTATGGGATGAAGTTGGCTGCCCCATCCCATATAGGGTCGGTGACCTAAAGCCATGCTGAAGTCGGATATGTCAGGCCAAAAGGCGGAGATATCACAGCAATGCTGTAAACCATGACATAATGCATTCCGTTCTCCGAACCACATCCTGCTAATCTGCAGGAGTTTAAGAATAAACGCAGATGAAGAAGAAGAATAGGAAAATATGGTAGAAGTCTAGTTTAAGTCTCCACTGTGCTAAACGAAACACTCACCTTATTCATCATTCTCTGCAGGATACACGTTTTTAACTTTTAGCACTCTGTGTTTACAATTATGTAATTTTTTAAATGTAATTTTGCTCCTGTTGAATTAATTTTTGGAAATTTTACGTAATAGTTGGTGGCTGTTTAGAAATTGTGATATCTTTTTTGTTAGAGATATTTAAATAATTTTTGCACAGATGATTAAAGAATTGAATTCTGCATATATATATTGGTGTAGGTTTTGTTTGTGTGTGTGTGATATAAGACAGTCTCAAAGATGACTTTTCACAAAACCCCAGCGAATTTTAACCTTTACAAAGATAATATAATAGTACAAATTTTCCGACATTATTTTGTAAATATTCTGGAGTGGAAAGAGTATTAGATAGACTGAATAGCGCGCCAATTACAGTCATAGTGTTATAATTTCAGGAATTAACCTTTAGGCCCCTATGGTCGCAACATTGCATCTTGCGTGTGTGTCCCACCTTGCCTGTGGTCGCAATCACACGCCATACGATATCGCTCCATTCCAGAGTACGGAACTTCACGAAGTTAAAGCTTATATGACGTAGAATTCCCGCCACACGAAGCTAGGAATATGTCACAGTTTAAAGGTCAAATTCATTTACACATTATGATTGTAAGAGAGAGAAAGCCAGTTGAATTTGTCAACGCATTTCTAGAGCGACTTTAGCCATTTTCGGCCGTATTTTACTATCAAATTGAGTACCGCGTGGCATGGGTAAGTGATCGTGACTACATGTTCTAATTGTTGTATTTGTGTGTTTAATATGCTGTTATTTGATAAGAATGTGTGTGTATTCATTAAAATGCACAAAAATAATATGTATCAGGGGTGACACATGTGTGCATGGGCAATAATTACGCTGCGTATCGGCATAGACCTAGTGTTGACCGGACGGACGCTATATGCGATTTATTCACGTTTTATTAATTGTTTTAGTTCATATTATATTAGTTTTGATATAAAACAATATATATATACAATAAGCATAGGTATTTATGAGGATTTTATCAATGTTGTCACACATTGCTCATGTATTAGGGTCGTCACGAAGATATATTTGCGATTTTGAAAATGGCGTTTTACAATTTTTGCCCGAATTTTCAACTTCAAAATTGCTCACAACTGTCTTATCACAGATACAACAACAACAAAACACGATTATATTCACTATTCACTCCTTTATTTAGATGTGCAAAAATTATTTTGATATCTTTTAAAACAAAAAAATTATGACGTTTTCAAAACACCCACCATCAATAACGCAAATTTTCCAAAAAATAAGTTAGGCCCTGGGGGAAGTTTTGTAATTTTAAGCCAGGGCTCTAAAGGTTAACAGGATTAAACCTACAGGTATGTCTTAACCTTTAGCACTCTGTGTTTACTTCTTCTTCTGCGTTCGTTCTCAAACTCCTGCAGATTAGCAGGATGTAGTCCGGAGAATGCGTTGTGTCATGGTTTACAGCAACACTGCGATCTCTGCGCCTTTCGACCTGACACATCCCTCTGTGTTAACAATTACATAACTTCTCTCCTACCGCTGAATTAATTTTTGGAAATGTTACGTAATAGTTGGTGGCTGTTTTGAAATCGTGATAACTTTTTTGCTGTTAGAGATTTTAAAATAATTTTTGCACATATAAATAAAGAATTGAATTCTGCATATAATTAGTGAGGTTTTGTTAGTGTGTGTGATATGAGACATGTAAGACAGTCTCAAGACGATTTTTCACAAAACCCCAGCGAATTTTAACCTTTATAATGATTTTATAATTGTACAAAGTTTATTACATTATTTGTAAATATTCTGGAGTGGAAACAGTCAGCAGAGACCTAATCTGGCGTGATTTATGGTCTATTTGTTGTAAAATTCAGGGATTTAACGGATCAAACATACAGTTATGCCGTAAAATCCTTCTATAAACCTAGATCTAGTCCAGAAATGTATTGTTCAAACTTGGTTGATGTTTTAATATAAATTTAGATAAAGCAGCGTGGTGTAACTGATTTTCAAGTGTGGAAATAATTTATCTCCATAAATAATCATTTGAATCACAATCCATAATGTTTTTAATGAAAATTTGATAAAATAAAAGTCTATAAAACCCAATTAGCAGGATGTAGTCCGGAGAACAGAATGCATTGTGTCATGGTTTACAGCATTGCTGCGATATCTTTTGTTTGAAATTGTCAATATATTGCGAAAATATCGATATTTACATGACACGCTTTGCTCCCAAATGCATGGTAATCTCAGGAATACAGTTTAGATTTAGAGATCACAATTTTTTTTCTTTTCTGTACATGTAAAACAGGGATCAAATACCACTGGGGGGATTCTGTCTACATTTGTAGGACACAAGGACAGGGTCAACTGTGTCACATGGGTCAACAATGGTTATCAAGGTAACTATTTGTTTAGTACTGTAATTTCTACTTGTAATATTTGCATTACTCTTTTTTAAATTGGAGATTCAATCTAACTTGAATGTATCCCTTTATCCACATTGAAACTATATGAACATTTGATTTTAAGCATCAGCTTTCATCTTTAAAAGAGTTTCATGACTTTCAGTAGAGGTGATGGATATGCACACTGATAGTTCCTGTGACGAGTTGATTTTCTACTATTTCCCTGAGCAAATCCAAAATTTGAAGTATTGTGGTTTTTTTAAAAACCTAGAAGTTATACAAATAACAGAGCTCTTGTATCTTTTTGTGCAATTTGAAAGGGTAGTGTGAAAGTTTCTCCAAAACTTCATTTCATACCCACAAGATTCCAACTCAGAGAGCTACAGAGAAAAAGACACAATTTAGCTTGCCACTACAGTGTGCTAATTTTCAGTCACATGACATTAACATTCATATAGCCATGTATGTGATTTCATGTCTCTAAAGTAGTGCATAGCAATGGGTGATGGTCATAGCCGACAGCTGTTAACGGGTAGACACACCCCGTAACTTACAATCGTCGACCTCATGCCATAGGTTAAAAGGAAATAGCTGGCTACAAAATATCTTCTTTATCATTCGCTCATATGACCACATTCACCTCTTTTATGAGTTCGGTGATCTGACTCAGGATGTCCATACTGCCATACAGTTTCTCCTTCAGGTGAGTCAGATAGTGCTACTAATCTACTTCTACAGCTTGCTTATTTTCTACACATGTGGCACAAGTATGTCTACTACTGTATCTTGTCATTAGCATATTAATATTTTGACAGTGAATGAAAGACTATGTTTACAATAAATGGATATTTTTTTGAAGTGTGGTGCCATAGAACTAGAATATCTGGGAGCAAATATAAGCAGTTCCGGAAATTGTTCAGTCGAGATTAGAAGACTCGCAATTGCAACACTCAAACTAACACAAATGAGAGAGCTGTGGCAAAGTAGTAATAATGACACTAAAGTAACCCTTTTAAGATCATATGTTTTCCCAGTAACAACATATGGATGCGAGACGTGGACTTTAAACAAGACAATATCCAAAAGAATAAATTCATTTGAAATGAAGTGCTACAGAAGGATCCTATGAATATCATGGACAAAAAGAAAGGAACATTGAAATTTTGGAATTACTCAAACTAATTAAGGATGGCTTCTAAATACCATCATAAGAAGGAAACTACAGTATTTTGGACACTTCAAGCGACCCGATGGTATTGAAAGGCTAATTCTGGAAGACAGAGTGCCAGGTGGGAGAAAAAGAGTAAGACCAAGAAGACGATCGACCAGCAACATTGAAGAATGTATGCACGTCTCTGGTCAATGCAGGCCTGCTTACAGAGAGGTGTTCAGAGTATCCATGATGAAGACAACATTCTGGAAAGAATATGTCACTTCATTCATTCATTCAGTGTAGTCTCCACCATAAAGGTAGGCTGCAATGATAGCATCAGCTATTACAGTAAATTCAAAGCCTCGTCAATGGATTGATCAGGTCAACTTTGGCTTGACAATTATCAGATACCATCATTCAAGTCACATTTTTACATTTACCAGTGAAGAGCCATTATAATGGATTTATAGTCTTACCGGGGTGCAAAGTGTACCACACTACTCTCTGCAGAACCAGGCTTAACAGATAACCAAGATCCCAAAAGTACCTCCTCATGGTGCACCCTGGAAGCAGAAATACAGCTGCTCATGCTAATTCTGGATAAATCTTTTGGGAGTTGTGTCCGTGAATGTGGAGGCAGCAGATGGAAAGAGAATTGACTGCAAAAGAGACAGTTAACATCTACGACACCACTGCGCCAACACATGCAGTGGCACTGTCGACACTCAGTGACGCTAGTCAGTAGGGTCCAAGCATTGGAGGAGCGACTAGTGCAATTGACATGAAAAGGTAGATGCATGATGGAAGATGAAAAAATAACATGCTGAGTACATTGAGAGTCTAGCACAGCACCAGAGGGAAGCACATGTGCAAATAGAAAGGGAAAACATTCCAAGGAAATCAGAACTACAAGTTGTGTCAGTTCGAGACAAGCTTCTAGTTACCGGTGCTAATTACGGATTGAGACCCAATCATGGGCGCACAGCAGAGAAAGCAGCCCTGACCCAACTCTACTGTTGAGCTTTCCTATACTGAAAACATGCTCGTGGAGAGAAAGGGTGCCCGATGGGCTCAGACACAAATGGGACATGGTTGTTTAGCTCGAGAACACGCTTTGCTCCCAAATGCATGGTGTAAATCAGACTTGGATGATGCATGGTGTAAGTCAGAGTTCACGATGTCGCTGAACGACACCTCAGCTAATAAGGTGAAAGAGTCTGGGTCCAACTCTGCTGTCGAGTTCTTCCCAAACAGGAACTAGGCTCGTGTATGAGAAAAGGTTCAATACCCAATGGGCACAGGCACAAAATGTCTAATTACACGAGACAATTTCACTGGCTGCGGAATGCTTGTGTGAGATAGACGTGAACAACAATCGTCTCGGTGAAGAGTCATTACACGCCTGTCAACAGATAGGCTGGCTATCACAGGCTAGGGAAGCCAACTACCCTATTAAAGGCATGATAAAATGGATGTGCTGGTCCTCTGATGTCCAGGCCACAGTGTGAACCACCAAGGTGCAAATAACACAGTTCTACTGTGGAACTAGCAGTATAACGTACTTCACACTTCCTGGTGGAAATCACACAATTTATTTGCGGTGGTTATCAGAGAGCGAACGTGGAAGAAGAATAGTCTTATCCATTCTAGTTAGAAGTGGATTTAGTATGGTGATACCTAAAATCAAGCTGTATAGGCATAATATGGAAGAGACCCTGTCTGCTTTGGTTAGCCTTCAAATTTCAGGGTCGAAAGAAAAGGTGAGAAGACAGTTTTTGTAAAGACAACTGTGGACATGAGAAGACACATTTCGCTGTTGTTTTGGGTTGCATAACAGATGGGGCAAATCTCCCCATCCTGTGATTTTTTTTATAAACAAGACTATCTAAGGGGGTGAAATTCTCAATCGTCGTGTTTGTGCATGCCCACATGTAAGGTTGGATGTACAAAAGTAGCACTCTAGTTCATATAGGTCAGTAATTTGCAAAATTTCAATGTTGTTGTCATTTTTATCTTCACCACTTTCTCAATAAAGTAATAAATAATATCAGAGATGCGAAGTAAGAGTAAGAACACCAGAAGGAATAACAGACACATTCATAATTAATAACATCTGGAGTCAGACAGGGATGCATATTATCCCTGCTCCTATTCAACACCTATACAGACAAACTAACCAAAGAAACCTTAAAAGCAATAGAACAAGAAAATCAACCTGAACAAGAGAACGGAGAAAAAGAAGACAGTAACATCATAAATGAATTGATATTTGCAGACGATAAGACGTTGATATACAACAATATATCTGAGCTTCAAAAACACCTAAACGCATTAAATATCCAAAATCAACAACATGAGAATCAACAAACCAAAATCTGAAATACTGAAGATATTTGGAAATCAATCCCCACTAGAAATATACATAGACAATACAAAACTCATCTAAGTAAAGGAATTTAAATATCTAGGCAGCATGTTCTCAGAAGACTGAATAGAGACAAGATGTCAGAAAGCAAACAGTTTTATATCAATCAGCACCACTGCTGAAAGACCAAAACATCGACATGATCTCCAAAAGAATGTTAATAAGCGCAGTGTTCATGCTGACACTGTGCTATCAATACCAGACCTGGACCATGACAGAGAAACTAGAACAAAAACTTGCTGTATGCGAAATAAAGTGCCTGAGAACAGACTGGGGGGGGGGGGAGGGAACAAAAAGAGATAAACAATGACACTATTAGAAATCTGGTGAAAATAATATCGTGCAAAGAATAATAGACACACAAAAGATCAAATGGTTCAGCCACCTACCGGTAATCAGAATGAAACCAGATCGCATTCCATCGATAATTTTAATAAAAGAGAAACAGAGTGAAAGATGAAGACAAAGATTGATAGATGGCATCAAAGAAATACTAGAACACCACGACTGCACTATGGCAGCAGCACAGTTAACAAAAGAAAGAAGACTTCAGCTCCCCGTGACGCCTATAGGCGCACATGGATAAGACAAGACAATACCACTTTCTCACACCTATTGTATCACACATACACAAATAAAATTTACACCAATATATGCAGTATTCAATTCTTAATTTACATTTTTTAAATCTCTAAAAACAAGAAAGTTTTTTGTTTTCCAAACACCCACCAAAGTAAAGCTAATTATCAAAAAAAGAATCTGGTAGCAGGAGGGAAATTGCATAAACCAGCTTGCTAAAGGTTAACAAACCATTTAAGAACAGACTTCAAGCAAAAGGGAATGAATGGATAGCATCATCAGATTTAGCTGAGACTAAGGGTGGTAAACGTCAAAAAAGGTGACACAATTTCTAATGGATCAAAGATTCATGGTTGGATGTTCCGTCCGAAATGATGGCACAATCTTTCAAAAAGTGTATCATTAGTAATTGAATGGATGGAAATAAGGGCGACCGCTAAATGAATAATTTAAAAAAAATTTTGCACATATATAATCGAAACCCTTACATCTATAGCAGAATAAAATTCAAAAAATTATCGTCTTATATTCAGAAATATACAGTATTTGTTTAAAATATATTTTATTAACTTTGTTTCAGATGAAACTGAATTTGTCTCAGGATCTGTTGACAGCACAGCCATTGTGTGGCAGTTTGATAAAAACAAGGTAAATTACAGTAGCAACAGTATTGTGTTTTATTGTGAAATATTGTATCACAAACAGCAGCACACAGCAGATCAAGTGTCAATCTCCACATTGAAGGTTGATATACAACATTTTTTTGTGTATATTATTAGTGGGTCCATCTCACAAACATAACTAGGTCGAAATTGCTCGTGGTTTGAAAGTCGATCATTCACAACACTAGTTGGATGTATTAGTGGTGCCTATAGATTCAACAATAATTAAATAGCAATGTCCTATGCAGGATATACTTTGATTATAATTAATTACATTATGTGCAGTAGATACAGATATTGGTTAGGTAAACATATCTGACTAATATCAGAAATTTGATATACAACATTAGAGCATTTGACTGCAAAGTGCTCAATAAGAAACTTAAATGGAGAGGAAGGCAACCAATGTTGTGTTATCAGTGTCAAACTTGGACATTAGATTCTAGAACAATACATAAGATTAACACCACTGAAATTAAATGTGTGAGACGCATGATTGGAGTTAGCTTGAGAGACAAAATCAGGAATGAAGAATTAAGGAAACAATTAGGGATCAAGTCAACAATAGAATACATTAAGAAACAACAAGTTAAATGGTTCGGCCACATAATCAGACAGAAAGAGCAAAGTATTATCAAAAAAACACTTAACAAACGATACAAAAACAGTCTTCGTAAATTGGACGCCCTCGTAAAAGGTGGATAGATAGTGTATTAGAGACATTCGGAAATATAACAGCGGAAGAGGCAAATAGAAGGGCAAAAGACCGTACACTCACTCTCCCCTCAACACCGAACAATACATGAGGGCAGAAAGAAGAAGAAGAGTTGAGGTGAAACATGATCACCTATAATAATCTGCACTGTTATAATGAGCATGAATATTAAGTGCTTTTTATTTTCTTAATTCTTAAAAACTAAGATTTTTCAATAATAATTTTCAGTAAAATGCAACAAAGTAGTGTTAACAAAAACTGAGCAACCAAGAAATAAACCTACATCTAGAGAACATATAATAAAATAATACTGAGAACTAGGTAATAAATACGTAATGAAACAATAAATCTGCAATAATATTCTAAAACTTCATAGCCACAAAAGGGACTACATCTTAGATGAAGTAAATGTGACAACAGACATACAGCTCATACAAGTGCTAGACAGTTTGAACCTCATATAATAATAAGAAGAAGACTCATTGCCTGTCAGGGTTGTAGTAGGGGTCATCATTGGAGACATCAGCACAAAAAGCCCTCTAAACTATTCTTTCCTATCACTATCTTGACACAGCTGAAAATAAGAATCATCTTCCGCACCAGGACAGGATACAACAGACTACACAGCCACTAAAATAGATTAAAATTGGTTCCATCACCTCTGTCCATGTGGGCAGGAATCACAAACAACAGAACATATCCTGCAGGACTGTATTACACTATCCCACTGATAGGAGGAGCACTGGCCCACTGATAGATGTATAAGAACCTTGAGGAACTTTCAAATGCAGAAGCACATTTGCATTTGTAGTGCAGACATCTTAAACTGCAAACGAGATGAAGACAGTCATTCAAGTTTTTAGACATTCTGATGTTCTTAGAAAAATCATGCATGGATTATACCTCAATTTTGGCAATCCCAGATTTTGTTCAACTCCCTCTTCCACCATTAACTGTTCCTACAAAATAATTTTAGAAATGAACTGTGTCTCACCACACTGAAATCCAAGAAAGCTTTTCACTACTACAGGTGGCTCTTAATAGTAATTACACTTTCCCAAATATCCCTTGTCAGTGTCAAATAAGCTGTTGTTTCTCAACATGTATGACTGTAGAAGGTAATCAAGGATGAGCTCTCAAAGTTCACCACCCATTTCAATCGGCTCAACCAATCCAAGTTTCCCTCACATTATGTGATGCCATTCAGATAAGTGACTAAATGCAATCTTTCTTTATAGAAGATTTGAAAGGAGGTTCCAAATCACAACACATCATAGGCATTTTGTAGTAAAATTGCGGCGTAATTGATTCCCTCCCCCAACCACTGTACATTTAGTGGAAGACGAGATCAATTTCACAATCCTCTGTTATGTTTATTTTATTACCGTATTCTCCCCACACAGTAAACATAACCAGGAACAAAGTTCAAACTCTTCTGTATCTTATAAAAACAAACGTGATCTCGCTGTCTTGCCTTTCATCGTTTCCCACTTAAACATCACTGTCAGAAGCCGGTGACATAATAGTTACGTAGTAATTACTATTCACTAGCGCTGTTCTGCGTCATAACGCCCAGACACCCAACACAGACAATTCATTCAGGAAAAACTTTGTTACCCAAAGTCTCGCCACCTCATAAACCGTCTATAGTCATGGATAGGGAAGTCAGCCTACCGGTATTCATTATTTTCGGATATATTGATCCAGAATACAGTAGCCACCGGGGTTTCATTCCTTGATTCATTCAAGTTACGTGAGTGAAGCAAATGAAAGGAATGCCATTTTCTTAGAGTTGCAAAAGTTTGTGTTAATTTCCATTTAGCATGTCGGTTCTTTCTTATGATGATGAAGTTCATTATTGCCGGCTTTGTTAAGTTGGGGATGTCGGTCTATAGTCAGACCTTCGACTTTCTCCACTTTTGGGAAGGGATAATTAGGTTCTCGGCCTACAATTGGATGGGTTTATATTCAGAACTTAACGGTAACCATGACTACAATGGCAGAAAATTTGGTAGCATATTATGCATCATTGGAAAAAGCACAAGATAAGAAACATTGGTTGGACTTATAAAGAATTGGTGAAAAAAAAGTCACTAGGAAAGCTACCAAACTGAAATTTAAATCACATACTCCACCTATCTGATATAGATCAGGAATGCAGATTATTACTCCCCTTGTGATTGAAAGAGTAACAGTATACATGTACTGAGTATGTTATTTCAGAAATATAACCAACCCATCTGCACTTTGAAAGGACATGAAGGTTCTGTGATCTGTGTGTCTGCTTGTAACATTCCTAAAAAAGGCAATGATGCAGCAGAAACTTTGATTGCAACAGCATCAGCAGATTCTACAGTCCGAATCTGGAACAAATTAGATAATGGTATGTATTCTAATTTTTCATATGGCCTTGTTTATATATGACTAGTTTAGGATAGGCACCAATAATTGGTGCTGTATCAGACTAGCAAATCTAATAATAATAATAATATAACCCATCAGGGTCTAAGAGATATCACATTGAACCGTTTCGTGCAGAAAGATCTCCATGCATCTCTATCCTCTACCATTATAACGAGTTTGAAAACTTCATACTCTGTCCAGTCCTTGATATTATCCGCCATATTTTGGCCTCCTTGTCTTCTTCCACTGTACCTTGAAGAATATCTTTTCTCATCGAGGAATGTCTCATCACTTGCTGTACCACCGTACGAAGTTTAACCACTGTTAACAGTTGTTTTTGTTGAACAAATAATACATTAATTCTGTCATACACAAACACGTTGGACTTATGTTCTCAGTAACAGACACATAGCACACGTCTGTAGCGTTTGTTTTCAATGGCCTGGATTCTTCTAAGTCCGCAATTAGAGTCCAGGTTATACAACCATATAGAACCAAATATGATCTGCATTCATTCTAAAAATTCTGCAAAATAGTAGAAAAATGTAGAACAGAATGCGCTGAGTCATGTTTTACAGCTTAGCTATGATATCTGCACATCCTGACACTGACACATCCGACTTCAGCAAAGTCTATTGGTTACTTTGACCCTCTATCGGGTGGAACAGCTAAATCCATTTCAGGCCTCATTAATCACCTCTTATGACATGAGTGGCAGGTAACATTATTGCTATTGTGTGCTCCCGTTTCAGAAACTGGCAACATACAGGCAACTAGTAAATATGATGGTAGAGCATGTCTTACAAACAGTCCCCATCAGATAGCATGTCATCCGCACATGTGGATTCTGTCAGAATTACATCTGTAATTCTGGTATAAAATAAATGAGGATTATAGAAGAAAGAAAATGTATATATGCTAAAGATATTGAAAATATACTTCTTGTGCTCTAGTTATCACCAGGGGTTGCACAGACCATCAACTAACCCTCTGTTTGAACCCCTTTTGAAATTCTACCAAGTTGAACACTGGTTAATCCTAATTATTTTCATATCTACCTCATATATTTAAGAGTGTGCAAACTCGAAAGAAACATAATCATGCTGATGGTTCCTGTTCCTCACAGGTTAGACACTTCTTACTGTCCTACAGTAGGACAGTTCTGCATTTGTTGTTTGGTGTCAAATTCCCAGTCATAGTATGGATGAGCCATCAAGTGTTCCATTACAAATCCTTAGTATCCCGTTATCATTTCTGTTATAAGTGCTGTATACTTTTTTATCTTGTGTGAAAGGTTCCAGAATCAAAAGAGGATGATAGAGGTTGTTACAGAAAGATATTCTCAGACAAGTGAACCTTCTTGCATTTATGCTGGAGAGGAGTGGATACTCAGCTTGCATTACATGCTATCTTTTCTGTAGTCATCACACTTGACAGAAGTTGTAGAGAGAAAATACTGGTGGCAGTAGATACAGAAGTCTGAGCACTCATTGACAATAATACTGCATAAAATGGTGTAATCATCTACACTATTGGTTAAGTCATTGGCCATATAAACTGTGCTTGGGCTCTTCTACTAATTCTGGTGGAAAAACTGTCAAGGAATCCAGTGGTGCCTTCAGTTTTAGCATTAGCAGTTTTACGATGCAGATAAAATCTGTTACATAGATATTGTCAGGGCTGAAGTCATAGTACTGCTCTCATGCATGCATACTTAGTCATTCTATGAACATGGTCCACAAAGGTGAAGTGGGAGTCATCATCCATCAATGTGTGGATTTGTTGATGCAATCGGTTACCAAAAGATTACATTCATATTTTTACCCAGACATGCAGGTGTTGATGAACGTAATTAAAGACAACTTTCATTGGACAGAAGTGAAGTGAGTAAAACGATGAAAATTCAAAGCATCCTGGAAAGAAGGGTTGGTATATATAACCTGTAGTGAGTCGTGACACAATTTCTAGAGTTAGAAGCTAAATAACAAAAAGGAGACCATGAATCATCTTCATTGGCTCTTTTTGTTTTTCACATTGATTAATTTATATTTTTTATGTCCATTATATTTGTTTCAAAATCTTCTGGGTTTTTTTTTAAAGAAACAAAAGAACAACAAGTGCTGAGCTTTGGATCAGGGTTTGCATTGACTGTAGCAACATTCATCATTCCTGAAACTAATGGTATTATTTTCTCATATTTTCACATTCTTTAATTTCTTGGTATATAATTGTCACAGAGTTTAATGATTGATTTATTGATTTTAAGTTTTACATAATTTTAGTTATTAGAACCATAAGAACTTGTACAATTATTCAATTGTTTAGAATAAGTCCTGATGCTTAATATGTGTGTAGTTAGCTAATTCACCAATTATGTTTTCAAGTACTGGCTATTTTTTGTGAGAGCGTATTCCAAAAGCACCCCTATGTGCTGGAACTCGAAAGGGGAGCAAAGAATAGCAACACTGTTACCTGCCATGCATGTCATACACAACTAAGGAGGTTTGGGGGTGAAGTTAGCTATGCCATTCCATGAATGTCAAAGTGACCCAAAAGTGATGCCGAAGTCAGATATATCAGGCAAAAAGGTGCAAGTATCACAGCCAGGCTGTAAACTATAACACAACACATTCTGTTCTTCTACATCCTGCAGGAATTTGAGAATGGAAGCAGGTGAAGTATTCCAAAAGAAGTTATGGTTCGGGAATCAGTGGACACAATTTAACGGAACAAATTATATATTATTTAACTAAACGAACTTGCGCTAAAAGTGCATAAACCTCTGCATCCATTGTTCTGCGTGCAACGCACTGAGTGTCCCCCTCCCCCTAAATGACCCGGGGGAGGGGCTCTCAGTATGTTGCACGCAAATCAATTTATTGGCAGAAGTTGTGTTTTTTCATCTCTGCGTTACAGAAGCTGTATGAAATTACGCATAATATTAAAAAAGGTGCATATATCGCAGCTAAGCTTAAAAACCATGACATAACACATTCCATTCTCTGGACTACATCCTGCTAATCTGCAGGAGTTTGAGAATCTGTGCAGAATGAAAGTATTTAATTTAGTAATATTTGTGTTCCTTCATTAGATCGTGTTTGATGCTTCACCTGTATCTATTCCCTTTTATATCTGTTTCTATTATTCATGGTTACTCCTTTTGTCCAGCATTATTTTGTTATATACTTATCTACTTATTTCCACATTTATTAAAATTTTCTTTCGGTGTACCCATTGGTTTCTGCTATTTATATAGTCTATTGAATTATTGTTTTCACATTTATTCCCCAGTTCCTATTCTAGCTTGTGGATGTGATGACCATAAAGTTCATTTGTATATGGCAGGGGATAATGGAAAGGCAAGTGTTGATGGTATTATATCCTGGGTGTCCCACTGTTTCAAGTGGATACAATAATTTTGTATACAGTGGATGAAAAATTAATAGATAAATTTCAAGAACTTGAAAAAAAACAACAAAGAAGTGTTAAAGAAAGCAATGTAATATGCAGTTCTAATTCTAGCCCAGGGGATAACTTTACCTGTGTTTGCAAATTCAATTAAACACTAAAAATAATTGTAACAATTGGTCTGCCCATGTGCAGAAAATTGTGAAATATGCAATCTGGTCAAATCAGAAATTATTTCAGGTGACAACATTGTGTCAATTCTTCCATATTGGTATTACTTCTAATGAAATTCAACTTAATAAAATGTATGCTTTGCATTTCAGTAAAAGAAATAAAAATTTGTGTCACAGTATTTTTTGATGTATAGTTTTAATCAAATGTGGATATGCAGTTTTTCAGAGTTCTAGTGTTGCCAGGACATGAAAATTGGGTACGCAGCTTACATTTTACTGTTGACAGTAAGTCCATGTCACATGCTGTAAATTTTTACTGTTAAATGTATGCTTAAAATAAATTTTATATCTCATAAACCCAAATTGGGAGGACAGGAAGATTGATCCCTACCAAATGATCATAGAGGTGTGGTTGCAATGAGTTTTACATGGGACTATCATGTAAATATTTGCTACAGAAATCACAGTTTAAAAAAAACACATAATGACTGTATTGAAGACATGCAGTCATTGGGTTTGGGGTCAAAAGTGGCCAATGTTAATGCCACAAAATGGTGGAATGTTCTTTATACATACACACACCATTTGAACAGAAGACATCTAAAAGCATTGCACATTGCTGAGAGTTGAAGTCTTCTGGGTATAAAAGAAAGCTCTAGAAATCCCTCCCCTAGTTGCATATAGGAAATTATGAGCTTCATCGCTCCTAATTCCTGAGGACATTTGTGCAAACTTTCTGCAAGCATATTCCATCAGTTGATGCTAAATACTGCATCTGAAAGAAAGAAAGATGGCTATGATTTTCAAAAGAAGAGCACAAAATAACCAACAATTTATGAATGCACAAAAAGAATTTTATTATTGGAAAATTATTTCAGATAGCAATGTAAATCAACTTTTTTAGACACAACAAATGAGAGCTGAGCTATGTTATAAAATGAAAGGTTCTTCTATGTTCCCTATAGTATAATCCCTTAGATTTATGTTTGTGATATGAGCCATTTAATCGTATTACATACTAACCAAGGTGCCAGAGAATATCCAACAAAGAGGAGAGAGCCGCAGTAACAATTTGAAAGTGATATCAACAAGAATAAGTACAGTATATTGTGCTGCTAGTATAAGCACATCTGTGATATTTGCACTTTTTGGTCGCACATGTATTTTCTACAATTTTTGGCTTTTACTTTCTATAACACATCGTCTTTCTCATGTTTATTCTCCATAACACTTTTATCTTTCTCACTTTTGTTTTCTATGAGATGAGGTTGTGTACTTTATGTACAAAAAAAGTGTGCATGAAGTATCCTTATGGCAGACAAAGGATGAAAAGTTAATCTATAAATCTTGGTGATATTGGGAAGAAATATAACCATAGAGATCATCAGAGGACACCATTGAAATTTTAGGTTGACTCATCTCAGACACAATTAAGGTCAGATCGCCAGAAGGGATACTACAACTGAAAAGTTTTTATCTAATTTCTAAACTGAATCTATAGCCTTTTTGCAGTCTTGTAGATTCTTAAAAATATCAACTAAAAAATTGCCAAGATTGTGTTTTTCATAAACTGCATGTCTCCTGGAGTCTGTGCAAAACATCAGAAATGAACATCTATGTGAAAAAAGACTTGATTTCAATAACATCCAAAGATATTCCAGTTGCCCTCCAGTTGTTACATTCTCATTGTATATTTAAATGGACCATCAAACGAGTTTCACGTCTATCTTTTCCATATACAGAAAGTGGAACAATTCATCTACTCGGTATCATACAGAAAAGCACAAATCATGATCCACATTCAATATGCACATCAGTGCCATGTAGTACTTGCGGTAATGTTTGATTAAGGGTGTCCTATTGTTTACTAAAATTGTGCTTGTTATATTCTGCAGACAATGGAGATATATTTCTAGCTACTTGTGCTCAAGATCACTTAATTAGAGTTTGGAGACTGGCACAAAGATCAGAATCTGCATTGTCTGCTGAACAGAATCCGTCTGTTGCTGATTTACAATTAGATGAAGACATTACTGCCAAGGAAACTATAATCTCAGTTACAGCAAATGGTAAGTGATTACAATAACTGATTAGGAAGACCAGCAGTAAGTATTACAAAGTGCTGGTAAAAGTGAAACCCCAAAAGAAAAGAGGTGGCTTAGGTATGGCATAGAAAGAACTAGAAATTATAGACTTGGGTGTGAAATGAGACTGATTATTCTATGGTTTTTACACGTCTTCAAATCTCTATTTTAGTAGCGACTGTGTTCAAGTTTCAGGCCATTTTTGTTTGTAGACCACATCTTCGGACATTTTAGTGTCATGACATTAACCTTTAGGACCCTGAATAGCAATGCAGCTGCCTGTCTCTAGTGGAGTTGGCTTTATAGGGGTCAACGTGACCCAGAAAACATGCTGAACTTGGATTTGTTAGGCTGAAAGGAGCTAATATTTCAGCTAAGCTGTAAACCGTGGTACATTGCATTCCATTCTCCTGACTATATCTTGCTGATCTGCAGGAGTTTGAGAATGAACACAACATATTTTCTTATTGTTTATTCATAACTTTATAGAACATTAGTATTATTCATTCACATTTGTTTTTTTTTTCCTGCAATTTTATATGTTTGAACTACCATATATGTTTTTTGTTTCAGATAAGAGAATCAGATTTGCTGTTCGATTGGAGTCTGTTCTGTGTGGTCATGAGAATTGGGTCTACAGTGTCAGATGGCAACCATGTACAATAAATGGTGAAAAACTGTGTTAATAAATTATCTTACTTTGCATTACTTTTGTCCATTGAGCCTTGTGGGCTCAATTGATGACTGACTTCATCTTAACTTCCAGTGAAAAACTTTTACAGACACACTTAACAGTCACTAGCTCACTAAATCAACTTCAGAAGACCTGCACTTTTTCAAAATTACTTAGAGAAAATTTGATATCGACAACAACACTCTGGAAAGGGTGCATTGTCCAGAGAGCCACAAGCAGCTAGAGATGTCGACATAACCATTTTAACTTCTCTGATAACTTGCAAAGAAAAGATGCAGGGAAGAGGAAACACATGGAAGAACCAGTTCAAAACATACACATGGAAAAAAACAGAGAGGTGACTAAAGTCTGGACAAATGATGGATGAAAGGTGTTTGATGAGAATCTTTGCTCCATTGGTATTTGAAAAAATGAATAGATGCAATTCTTCTGTTGTCCATGTCTAGGATATAATACATGGCAGTGACAGGTAGAATTGCCAGAAACACATGGCATAAAGAAATAAAGAAAAGCTATCAACCAATACAGAACTGGAACTATCTGTTATTATGGCTGAGGGACATACTGAATAGCAGATTGGAGGACCTAAGGACATGACCAGAGTGCAATGATGATTATCTAACTACTAGCTTGCTGACTCATATTGCTTTAAACATTTTCTTAATAATTTTGTTTTCTGAGTTTAAGTTGTTAGTTATAAGGACTAGTATGATTTGCTTTGCAACCTTTTGTAACAATAGGCCTTCAAGTTAAAATCAAGATTCCAAGACTTGATCAAGATAATTAATTTCATCAAGATAAATTGTTATTTTTTTCTCAACCAAGAAACAATTCAAAAAGTTGACAGTAACTCCTAATTTGGCAAAAAAATTAAATGGGATGGAGATACAGCACTGGACATTTATACTCAAATAATGTTGGTATCCTGTGCATTCACCCACCACCTAACAAACATCTAGAAATATTTTAATAAACAAATACATAAATATACCAACTATGGCTAGAACTCCAATGTAATATGGTTATGAAAGCTGGAAATAAACAAAGGCGCTGAAGAAGAAATGAAATGACACTACAAGCATTCAAATGGGTACTAGCGCAAATAAAACGGCGACACAACGCATTTCCATTCTCTGGACTGCATCCTGCTGGAGATCTAGTAGTACTGCTACAGGAGAGATCCAACAGGAGTTTGAGAATGAACGCTGAAGAAGAAGAAGAAATGGGTACTAGATGATTAAAAATATAGAGGAATATCAAAAGAAACTCTTTATAGATCAACCCTCAAGAAGGATTTGGCTGTGGGTCTAAACGACATGCAAGAATTAATGCAGAACATCATCTCACACTGTAGAGCACTTATATCTGCCTTTCTTACAGATGTTATATGTTTGTGTTACAGGATACTTCAATACTTGTACGGGATGTTCATTGTTGTTGTAATAGTCCTTGCTTTGATTGGTCCATTCTCAGTAACTTGATTACACAGTTTGAATGTCTCAACAAAATCACATCTTTTTTTGGAGATTGCAGTTGGTCAAGTATGGAAAAACCTGTTTACTCGAGTTGCAAGGTGATTTGGTGTCATTAGAACGGATCTGGTTCAATTCCCATTAGTCTCAAAAATGTTGATATCTGCCTTATTCAGCCCTGAAGGAACATAGATAGACAGATATGATTTTTACCGAAATGATCCCCTACATTTTGTGAAATATGCCAGAGATATATAACTCTCACTTAAATGTAATTCATGAGATCATTACAACATACAAACTGACCTGTCACAGTGAGTTCTAAATGCAGATGACAAGAATTGAGAGCAGAGTGAATTATGTCTGCTAGCAAAAACTGTAAATGCTTCATGTTTAGGGAGGTGGTACTTATGGTTGTGTGATAAAGCTTTACCATCAGACATTAAAAATCCCAGTCCTTACCGGAAGCAGAACCTTGGACCTCACGGATGTGAGAAAACACACTAACATCTCCACCATTCACCATACATATATACAAGATATAATCTAGAATAAGATCAACACAATTGTAATTATAAATTATATAATTTTTATCTTAAGATAATGAACTACCTCATCAGTCAATGAAGCTATTGTCTGCATCAATGGACAAAACAATGATAGTATGGTCACCAGATATAGATACTGGCATGTGGATAGAAGAGGTGAGCTCTCAATATATCCTGTTTATTCTCAATCTGGATAATTGTGGTACTGTTTTACATATTTTAGGTACGCAGTTCATGCCGAAAATGGATGTTCTGGACCAGATGGTGCAAAATAATACGGCTTTGCTGTGAAACCAACAGCACAACATATTTCACAATCTCTGGTGGAAATCACGAAAACTTTCATATTGGTTATCAGAGAGCGAATGCAGAAGAAGAGGTGTGCAGTACATGCTGATTGTGATTCTAGTCAGACAGTTTCTGGTCAGCACATCATCATCATTAGGTAGCCAAATCACCATCTATCACACACTTGGCACCACAACCTTTAAAAGTGAAGTTTGACCCAAGGATTGGACACAATCAGTCTAAATACCTCTACCAAAGAAGGAAAATATAACATTGGACTGCTGTAGAACCATTGCACTGCACAGTAAATGCTGATTGTGATTCTAGTCAGGCAATTTCTGGTCAGCAGATAGCTAGGCAATTCATCTTTTGTTATTAAAATCACAAATTGTGATGCAGATTTATAATTTCTTCTGTATATTCTCATACTTCTGCAAAGTTAGCAGGGTATAGTTCTGAGAAGAGAATTTTACATCATGATCTACAGATTGACTGTGATATCTGTGCCTTTTGGTCTGACAAATCCTAATTCAATATGACATTGGTCACAAAGACAATATGACCCAGGTCACTTTGACTTCCTACAGGGTGAAATGAAAGGAAAGCTGCAGTAAAACTGTACCATATGGCAAATTAAAAATGTAAGAAACAAGAAAAATTGTGAAAATGCATTTTTAAGAATAAAACAAATACATAAAATCAGTAGTTTGAGCAGAAGGTCTTTATCAAGATAAGGACCAACACAAAATACAGCAAAGAGAATTTAACAAAACCACTTTTAGAGCATCTATGTTACTATATAGGAGACTCAGATCAGAGAATTGAAGGAGGACACAACAGAAATATTATAAGTTACTTACATGCCAGGATAGAGTAGCATGCAAGGTAAATGTGAAAATAAGTGTACATATCAAAGTTGAAACTCCTGAATACACAGCTCATCACACCATCCCAGCAAAATAGGCAGAAATGCTAAATGGGGGTGGGGGGGTGGGTGACGGCTAGAAATGAAAAGGAGATATACCAGACAGGAAAACTAGCCATGGTTCTAAAACAAGAGTACCATACCACAGAAGAGAACGAGAGAAGTTTGGATGTACAAATGAAGTATATTCATTCCATCTAGTTTGAAAGTTACGATGGTGTGCTAGTCTATCTACCCAATCTTCCTTAGTCTTTTCTTGCATTATACATTGCAGTTGGTAGTATTGTTAATTTTTCTCACTTTCTAGAGTGTTTGATAACTACCTTTATATTTTGAAGTCAAGATATGCCTGCATAGAAAATGATTGTGATACAAATAGTTATTGGTAATATTGCAATGATGATGGTCCTAACATACAAAACACAAAATGCTCCCAATGTGTTATATCCTTTCTTTTTTTGACTAGAAGGATACTATCATTATCTACTAGTTAGTAGTAAAAGTTGACTCATAGAATTACATAATATATTTTTACATTTAGATCCGCGTTGGAGATGTTGGTGGAAACAGTCTAGGGTTCTTTGGAGGACTCTTCAGCCCATGCGGCCAGTCAATATTGGGTCATGGCTATCAAGGAGCATTTAACCAATGGACTTACAATGAAGTGAGTAAAGAGAATATCCATTGTTATATATGCCATCTTCTTGCACACTCTTAATGAAACAGTTGTAGTGGTTCAGTCTTGTCTTCAGATTAACGTAAACTAATAGCTGGAATCTCCTGCGATATATATTCTGTATATATAATACATTTCTTCTGTTTACATCTTTGACAGCCATCTTCAACATATAGAGCACATTTCTTCTGTTCACATTATTGACTCATTGTAGCAGGGATAGCAGCAACAGTTATGGACATGTTGATGTTTGTTTAAAGTCATGACAAGTTCTAAAAGGGAGCTGTCAACTTTTAGACACAAAACTTAATTATGCACCAGATTTTAACCACAAGAGTAGACATGCTGGCAGCGACATTTTCGCTAGTCCATCTATTAGCACCAGAATATATCACTGCTTAAAACACATTTGAAATTATATAGTTATGGAGTGAACGCCTACTTCATGTCTAGCCATGACACTGTTATCAGTACTACCAATATAACCAAATATCTATATTTATGGCTGCAATAGATTGTTTAGTTAAAATAGGAGATGCAAACAAGTTGTTTGCAAAAAGAGTTAACCCTGTCAGTAGGTGGGTAAAGACTGTCAATAGGCTATTATGAAAGGGGAATGGTAGGAAGAGTTATGTATGCAAGTCACAAGCGAATGGATAAAAGTGTTCCTATTGTTGAAGGAGAGTCATCTGTCATGAGTGTAGTTATATGTTTGTTTGTTTGTTTTGCGTTCGCTCCATTGTAACCAGCACGAATATCCGTGCGATTTCCGCCGGGAGCGTGGATTACGTTGTGCCACCGTTATGCGCCTTGTAGGCCTAGCACATCCAATTTCAGCATGCCTTGACAATTCGGGTGAGCTACCCTAGCCTGTGACAGCCTTCCTATCTGTCGCCAGACGGTGAATGTGTACTGACTCTATGCCGAGACGGTTTGTCTTTCACGTCTGTCCTGCACGAGGCGTTCCGCAGTTAGTGAACATGTCTCATGTAATTAGACTTATTGTGCCCATGCTCATCGGGTACTAAACCTTTTCTCGTCCTCAAGCCTGGTTCCGGTTTAGGAAGAACTTGACAGAAGAGTTGGGTTCGGGCTCGTTCGTCTTCTTAGCCGAAGCGTTATTCACCAACTTCGTGAGTCCCTCATCCAGGTCTGAATCTGTACAATATTTAGGAACGTTAGGAACTTGTGCTTTGTTCTAGAGCTGAACAGTGCTTGTCACCTCGGACTGCTATGCCTGTGCCCATCGGGTACTGAACCTTTTCTCTCCGCGACCACGCTTCCGTGGTGTCAGAGTTATTAACTGTCTTTTTGCAGTCAAATCTCATTCCATCTGTTACCTCCACATTCACGGACACGATCCCCAAAAGG
Organism: Meghimatium bilineatum; assembly: GCA_034231615.1. Lineage (NCBI taxonomy): Eukaryota > Metazoa > Mollusca > Gastropoda > Stylommatophora > Philomycidae > Meghimatium > Meghimatium bilineatum. Next base: position 73,123,813 of record CM067298.1, on the reverse strand, counting down.
TTTAACCAGAATCAGCATTAGCCGCTGTATTTCTGTTACCAGGGTGTGCCACGAGGAGGCACTTTTGGGATCTTGGTTATCTGCTAACCCTGGGTCCGCCAAGAGCAATGCGTTCCCTTTGCACCCCTGTAGTTATATGGAAGTTATATTGTTAGTAAGGTTGACTATGTCAGTCAGTGATCTGCAGTAGATATTGCCGGACCAGAGAGGAATAGTTATCCCTCAGAGGGGAGGAGTTATGAATTAGAAATAAAATGTGGGGACATGACTGAAATTGAGATAGATCAGTTAGAATATCATGGAAGGAAAAAAAAAGAGAAACTCAAATATTATAAATACATTGAGGATGCCAATATAGTGTTCGTTACTAAACACAATAGCAAAAAGAAAACTACACCTATTTGGTTATATAAAGAGACACAACTGTTTAGAAAGACAAATAATGGAGGGCAGAGCACCGGGGCGGAGGAGAAAGAGCAAACCAAGAAGATGATGGACTGACGACATTAAAGATAACATGAATACATCATTGGAAAATGCATGCTGCATGGGTTCAGGGAGTTCATTGGGAAGATAATGTTCTGGAGAGAATACGTGACATGACATAGATAAGATTAGAGCAGATGAGAAGATAGTGGGTTGAAAAGAGGACCAAGAGAGACTTAAATGTAGATAGTGTCTGAACTTAGAGAAAAAATACAGATGGAGGAAGACAAGCCAGAGAAATAATTACAGAATATTGAGAAAACAAACCAAGGGAAGTACATCTTGGTGCAGTGTATACTTTAATCACAGAAAGAATTGACGACAGAATTATTTCACGCTGGTTCAACAAAATATATTTTAGTTACCGGGTATCTTTCCCTCATTTTATAAATTTTGTAAATTGCGTAACTAAGGAAGCAATTTTAAAACAATAGCACTCTATGAGAAACTTAAAGGTTTATTGATAAGCCCTTTGTGTACACTGAAAAACACGCTTGAAATGTTTAGAATTCTGCAGACATATAGCACAGGAGGTGCTAAAAAAAATGCAATCACTTTTTGTTTTTAGAGATTTTAAAATAAAATTTGTACTTGTAAATAAAGAATTGAATACTGCATATATTAGTGTAAGTGTAAAATTGTTCTCTGGACATAGACCTATTCTTGTCAGTAATCGAGGCAATATATTAGGTCTATGGCCTTTACATAATGAAACATCACAATCCATAATGATTTTTACTAAAAACCAGTTAAAATCAAAGTCTATAAAATCCGAGTCACACTGATCACGCCGATTTGCAGGTGTGGACAGATCGCTCAGATTTTAAAATTACATCTCCTCTAGTCTTCACTCATGCTAACACAATGGCAAAAAAAAGGAAGTCTAATAAAATAGCTAGCTATGATTCGCTGATACCAGTCACATGAACATTAAACATCATGTTGTTAAATCAATGCATAACAACTGGCGAGTCCGCTTGGTATGGTGTGATGCAAGTTAATAATATCACAGAAAAATCATCTAGGAAGTTGAACTTACTAAAGCGAAAAGTAAAAGTGCTATGTACAGACATGTCTCAACCAAATCCACATGACAGTATAAATAGGCTACACCGCAAAGATTAAACCACAATATTTTGGCAATAACACATGTACAACTTAACAAGTACAAAGAATTATCGCAGACCATACACCATACTGCAATCACTGAAACAGACAAGAGGAGAAAATAGTAAAACGCCACCTTATTTAATGCCCTATACTACAAGACATGTTAAAAAACTGTTACCCCGAAATCCCTCCATCACTATACACAGCCACAACACAGCTGAAGATGACATGCACCTACCACCACACCACAGTGAAGAAAGAGTGAAAGCTCGCAACCACTGTAATCAGATAAGTAAATAAGTTCCCATCTTCTGCATATAGAACACATTTCTTCTGTTTACATATTTCTCATCTTCTACATGTAGAATACATATCTTCTGTTCACATCTTTTTCATCTTCTACAAATAAAACACATTTCTTCTGTTAATTCTGTAGCTGTAATCTTCTACATATAGAACCCAATTTCTCTGTTCACATCTTTGCTATCAGCTATGTAGAACAGATTTCATATTGAATCTCAAATTTTCAGAGGTCAGGTGTATGGGAGCCTCAGGTAACAGGAGGAGGACATTTTAACTCAGTGGTTGACTTGTCATGGTCAGGTGATGGTGGTCAATATATCCTAAGTGCCAGCAAAGATCAGACAACACGTTTACATTCACCTTGGATAAGACAGAATAAACAGGTGATTTTTTTGTTGTTGTTGTCAGAATATCTTCATTCAATGTGGACCACTTTATCAAATATCTGATACTGAAAGATGTACATACAAAAATTAAAAGTGAGAGTAGATAGTGAAACATCTGATTGGTTCAGCATGGATATAGAAGTCAGACAAGGATGTGTCCTATCACCATATCTCATCAATATTTATGCACAGAACATAATGAGGAATGTAAGAAATGATCAACAGAGAAAGAACTTCTACCCGCTCAACATCTGAGGTCATGAGATACCAGAACTAAGATATGCTGATGATACAACATTATTGGCACACAGTCAAGCGGGTCTCGAACACCTCATAAACTCCATTAAAGAACATAGTGAAAAACAAAACCTATTTTTGAATGTAAACAAAACCAAATTTTATGACAAGCAACAAAACCACTAGCAATTTCTCAATCAGTATCAATATCTGTGAATTAGAGTCAACAGCTCTTGAATACCTTGGTTCTCTTATCAACAGTAATGGTAATTGCTATGAAGTCAGAAAGAGGTTGGCTATCGCATCAAAGAAGCTGATAAAAATGAAAAATATAGTGCTGAGCTGCTGAAAAACAACAAAACATATATTGGTGTTATGCTTGAATAAGAGCTTTCATATTCCCAGTGACAATATATGGGTCTGAATCCTGGACAATCACCAACAAAGTGAAAAATAAAATAGCAGCAGTTCAAACAAAATGTTAAGAAAAATCCTCAGAATACTATGGACCAAAAAGATCACCAAGATAGCCATCCTGAGCGAATTCATGTAAAAGATAGCTGGCTAATCAGTGTGGTTCTTTCCAGAAAACTACAATATTTTGGCCATATCAAACACCATGACAGCCTAGAGAAGACCATAATGGAGGGGATGATAACAGGGAGACAAACAAGAGGCAGACCAAGAAGAAGATGGATGCAAGGTATCAAAGACCATCTGAACATGACACTAACAGAAACAGGAAGACTGGCTCAAGATCTACAGAAGTTTCGAAAGGCTGTCAAATCTTATTAGAAGACATTGGCAGTATTCTCACACTGTTGTGATTTAATTTTTATCTTTCAAAAGTAAAATTTTTAATCCACATGTACATGTTGTTATGGTTGATATGCGTTATATTCACTATTATATCCACAAAAAAGTGCCTTTTTTAATTTCAGAAGAAAAGATTATATCCCCTCAGGAATTGGGTGAATAAGTCATTTTAACTTGCCTCTTTCTCTTCATGTACCAGCTATGAGTAATGAGTCAACCTTTCTGGGATTGCGTCTTCTCAGTTATTTGGTACATGTATTGTTTGCATTTGTGCTTTTCTTAACAAGATCACTGTGCTGACACTTCATCTCTAAACAAGGCTGAAGAAACAGGACAAAGCCTGCCATTGTTAGGTCAGGGAGCTGTTGGTTAGTCATCAGATCATCATCATGTCATTCCAGACATATCCATAGGTGTTCTGATCTCATATTCTGTATGTCTTTTAGCATATGGTAACTGGCTGTTCTGGCTCAGTCTTGGTTGATAACTCTTTTGATTTCTATATGCTACTAGTTTCTCACAACACCCCACTTTACTCTCAGGTCCAACTATTCTACCTATAGACACAAAAGAAGAAATACGCCACACATCATTCAACTGGTCTAACTCCTTGATTGCATAAAATATCAACACAGTCCATTGAACTACCACAGGTCATTATAGCCACTCTGGTATGTCTGTCTTCTCTTCAATTTTCCCTAACACACAGTGTCCAGGTACAAAAATGAAGGTAACTCTTAAGTACAATAATGAACTCCAGCCACTGACAGAGTATAGCCCGACTGAATCTTTCAAAGCATTCTCATAGATTCAGCAAAAAATAGACACCTGTAGCACTCTGAGATTCCAGCCATATCATTGTCCTTGTCACTACAATCACTGTCTTACAACAAGTGATTGTGTATAAAGCATCACTTTCTTCCCTAATACATTTCTCTCTGCATTGAGCCGTGAATGCCCAAGCATTGTGCACGTATCAAACCATGGACAGACCAGTGTAGTCGATACAATACAATTTGAGGAATTCTCACTGATTAGAGCCTGGACTACTGAATCTATGTGCATTTGGATGTCATATGTCATGGAAACGTGTATTTGATCTTCATTGTTGCTACTGTGTCCATGCATCTGTACTGAAATCTTATCGTGTCCTTTATGTCCATATGATACTGACTTCATGATGTAAACCATTCTACAAAAGTAGTATGTTCTTCTTCAGCTTTCATTTTCAAACTCCTGCTAGATCTTTTTTGTGCAGGACAATGATCCTACTAGATTTCCAGCAAGATGTAGTCCAGAGAATGAAAATCCATTGTGTCACCGTTTTATTTGCACCAATGGCCTGACATATCCATCTTCGGCGGGAAAGTAGTATGTAATTTTAATGTTTTTACTCGGGGATGTAATACAAGAGTAGTATGTAATGTTAATGTTTTAACTATGGGATTTAATACAAGAGTAGTATGTAATTGTAATATTTTAATTCTGATATTTAATACAAACGCATATTATTGTTTTTGTTTATTGGACATGTTACCGCATATCCAATTATCAAATGATGGAGATGCTACAAAAGAAATAATGACACACACAGCGCTTGCCGCAAGTGCCTTCAATAAACTAGTTAACATCTAGCAGCCCTTAAAGATACATATCAAGATCAAACTTTTCAACTCCTGCATGATCCCTGTACTTACCTATGAAAGCTGGAAATCCACTCAAGCCATAGAAAAGAACTTGATAATTTTGAAAATAAATGTCTGAGAAAAATTCTGAACATAGATTGGAAAAATTTTATCACAAGTGAATCAATAAGAGCCATATCCAAACAAGAATATGTGTCAAATCTTATTAGAAGAAGACATTGGCAGTATTTAGGCCATGTGCTTAGAGTATGCGACTTACCCACCAAGCTCGGTCATGGTCTGCAGCAGGAAAATGAAAACGCTTAAGACATAGGACAACACTATGAAGAACAATCAAGAACGAGGCAATGACAATGGGTATTAACACTACCCAATAACTACAACAGCTTGCAGCAAACCGCAAGGCATGGAGAAACATGAGTTCTGAACTATGTGCTGCCCTTGGCACCAAAGGAACAAACTAAACTAGCCATGTATCTATAATTTTATAAAAATGCATATAAATAAGAATGAGCTGTTTAACAAATTTAAATTGTTTCTCTTTTCTGATGCATGCTTAATTTGGTTCATCTTCCAGCCAACCTGGTATGAAATTGCACGTCCACAAGTTCATGGTTATGATCTGCAGTGTCTCGCAGTTTTAGGAAAATATTCATTTGCATCCGCTGCAGATGAGAAACTAATTCGTGTGTTCAAAGCTCCAAGAAACTTCATTAGTAACTTCTGTCAAATCTGTGGGCACAGCTTAAGCAAGGAATTAAAACACACAGTATGCATCATCTTTTCTCATTATGATCATTGTTTTAGTATCACTGTTTTGGATATAATATTCAGGAAATAAAAGATGTCAATGCTTTCTTTTAAACATATTCATCATCATTAACTGTTCTGGTTTGGAACCTGTGTCTCCCTGCTTATTTTAGGATTAATTAATCTAAATATTATATCAATAATTAATTTAAATATTCATTTGTTAGAGTTATGTTTTATATAACCAATCCTAACCCTAAATACATTTATATTTAAATTAATAAATGATAAACTTAAACTGATAAACATAGCCAAGGGAAATAATCAAATAGGAGGACACAGGTTCCAAACCAGAACCTCATTAACTGCCATCTCCGCAACATAGGTTGGCAGCAACAGACATTCAACATCCCATCTCTTGCCTTGGTGGTGCATTCTGATACACTGTAAACTGTCCTTCTCGTGTGATGTTTCTCTCCACTTGTATCTCTACCTCTTGCTCTCCTCCCCTCAACTTTACCCTCAAGTAATATTTTCAACAAGGTGTCATGTCTTGTAACCTTTATCACACTCGGAGAGCGGATTCGACGACAGTTTACAAGGTTCACAAAGCTCCTGGCGAGTGGAACCACCCATTGCTATGCATTGATTTAAAGACATGAACAACATGAAGTTTAATGTTCACATGACCAGATTTTAGCAAATCCTAGCTAGTTATTTAATTAAACTTCCTTTTCCACCATTTTATTAGCATGAGAGATGACTGACTGAGGAAGTTGTAATTTAAAAATCCAAACGATCTGTCCACACTATGGACAATGCGCGATCAGCGTGAATCAGGTTTTTATAGACTAGTTTCATCTATTTTTTTTGTAAAATGATTATGGGTTGTGATTCTGATGATGAATTCTTGTATTTAACTTGTTTAGAAAGTAGATATACAGTCATAACATGATGGTGCCGTTAGGTAATGGCCATAGACCAAGTAAATATTGATGCGAATTTACCAACATGACTAGATCTATCTCCAGAGACAGATTTTACGAATAATCTACATGTTTTATTTGTATATATTTTATATATACAAATAAGAGAGTTCTGCAGTGCTATATAACCCCTGTGCTAACATATGGGTGCGAGTCTTGGACAATAAGCAAACTGGAAAGTGGGAAATTTGAGTCAATAGAGATGTGGTTCTGCAGGAGAATGCTGAGAATACCATGGACTGCCAGAAAAACTAATGTAGAGGTGTTGAAAGAGTTAAATGCGTGACGGACCTTAACAATATAAGAAAAAGGCAATCTTCTCTTTTTGACCACGTCATGAGACAGGCAGGTTTAGAGAACATAGTCACAACAGGCAAAATTGAAAGCAACAGAGACAGAGGGCGACAACATGAGAAAATATTAGACAGTTTGACAATCTGGCACAGCAAAGAAATAACGACTTTGATACATAATACTGTGGACAGAGTGCTGTGGAGTGCCATGACCGCCTACGCTAGCCGGCATGGCACCTGATGATGATATATATATATATATATATATATATATATATATATATATATATATATATATATATAGGGATATTATGAAACAACATAATTACAATACGACTTAAGCGTGTTATCAGGGTTGCCACTTCAAAATGTAAAGGTAACTATTTTATTTGTTTTTTGTGGAAAAAAACATATAAGCAAACTCTCATATCTTTCATGCCACACATACACAAACAAAATTTGCACCAATATATGCAGTATTCAATTATTTATTTACATGTACAAATGTTATTTAAAAATCTCTAAAAACAAAAAAGTTATTGCATTTTCAAAACGCCCACTAAAAATAAAAGTGTTCAAAAAAGAATTTGGTTCACTAAACGGTAATATGTCCAAAATAATTCATTTTTTAAATCTTTATTTCCTTTAATAGTCCTGTTTTCATACTAAGTATGAATCTCTTTTTAGAACCACCTTGTTTGTTTTCTTCAATTCCCTCTTCCTATTTTATATATTCACATCTCAAAGGCATCAGTTCTGGCTTTTAGTTGTTTGTTCATTGCCCATATTTCGGAGCCATACATCTCCATACATCAGCCATACATATAGAATAGATTTAACATTTTATCTCATTTTTAGTTTTTTAGTTTCTAATTTGTTTAGATGTCAATATTTGAAAATATTTATAGCCATCCCTATTCTCATTTTAATTTCTGTTTCACATCTACCCACATTTGTCATTATGTGTCCAAGATATATTTTTATGTTTAGCACCTGTTCTTCTGCAACTTTGCTGATTATCATGGATATTTGTTTTTTGGATGTTAATCTTCTTATGATCTATGCCGTGTGGTTTTGGTTATCATGTCTTTCCACGGCCTTCTATTTCGTGTGCTGTCAATCATTTCTGATACCGATGTTCTCCAGTGCCACAATGCTAGGTTGCCAAGAATCTTTTGACTTGGTCTTCCCCTACCCCTCTTGCTCCTTCAACTTGCTTGTTGGTACAATGTGTTCGATCTTTCCTCTTCTGATAATGTGTTAAAAAAATATGGACTTGTCTTTTTCTGATGCAGTAATCAGCTCTCATTTTGAATTAACTTCTTTCACAGTATCTTCATTATGATTTTTTAATCTATCCATGGTGTTCTCAACATTCTTCTATAAAACCACAGTAGAATTTTGATTTAGTTCTTCACTGGTCTATAAATAGCAAACTGTTTACATTTCTAACTAGCTGACATCATGGATTTCCATGCAACACCAATCAAATCGATAGATGCTGTGACGTCACATTTCCCAGAGCAGACAAGAAATTTTTAGACAGCTTCATCATCATCAAGTGCCGTCTCCACAACAAAGGATGACTTTTTTTTAATGTTCCATTATTTTCATTGTGCTTTCGTAATGCGCAGATAGTAAATCAGCAATCATTTGTACTGCACACTCATTATTTCTGCGTGCTACATACTGAGAGAGCCCCCATCCCAGTGTGTAGCATACATTAAGAAAGTAGAGTACTGATATTACATGCTACTTGCTTTCGTACTGCGCATGCCCAGTCACTACTGCACAAATGCTTTCGTCTGCTACTGTCTACTACTTCCTTTAGTACTGCACATGTGCAAAGGTTAGGGAATACCTCTCAGTAGAATGAAACTAGAACAAAGGTCACAGTGAAGAACCATATCAAAATTAAGCTAAAACCACATCTCTGCTGCCTCAATATAATTTTTCACTTTTCTGTTGATTGTTCAAGATTCACTTCCGTACATAAGAATTTGTTTTGTATATTTTCTAAGAACTCTTTTTCTCACCTCAATTGACAAAAATATATTACATAGGACAATTAATAAAAGGTTATTACATAGGATGGACTTCATCTTGTGAAATCTTCATTTTGTTGCCTTTGCCTGGGCAATTCTATATTTGACTTCTTTAATACATTTTCCATCTGTTATATATATACATAATATTAAACTAATATATGAAGTCAATACATTCAGTATATGGACTAGATATAAACATTCAGATATGCCAGGAATATCAGTTGGAGGGCATATTATATTATAAACAACCTACAATATGCTGATGATACAATTGTGATCGCTGATGCTCATAACTCTAACTCTGTATTTTACGAAAAAGTATAAGAGCCCACAATACCCATAGAATTTACTTTCTCTGAATAGGACACCAGATGGGAAAAGAAAACAGGGAAGACCAAAAACAATGCTCAGAAGAACATTTATGAATGAATTAAAATCAACAGGCATAAATGCACAAGACCTGCAATCCCTAGCAACTGACCGACAGGCATGGAGAACTATGACATCCACCCTTTGTGCCAAACTTGGCAAAAGAGGAACTGACTGAATAGGAGACTTCTGGAAGCATTATACACTGCTGAGAGTTTTTTGGGTAATGAAAGAAGGCTCTGGACAAACTACCACATAGAATATTAGAGTAAATCATTCGTAATTCCTGGGAAAGAAAACAACATCAAACAAAGGATATAAAACACACAAAACTAGTCAGGTAAATGGCACACAACAGTTAGAAATTAATATTGTAAAATATAAAGTGAGAAGGGAATAAAAAAAAATAAAATAAGGATTCTTGAAAAACTAAAAAATTAAAGTATAAGTGACATAACAAAAGTTGGAGGGCATAATGTCAGTTGGTATACTTATATATAAAGACCTAGTTTGTCCATTGGCATACAGTTTTACTCCTTTTGTCACCTTTAAAATATAGCCAATTATTGGTCACCTATGTCACCCAAACACTAATCCTAAACTCATCACTAAATCTAAACCACTAAAGCTTAACTTTATCCCTAAATAAGAACATTAAATAAAAACCACCAGGACTTGACATTCATGGTTTAACAAGAATCGCAACAAAACATGCACATCTACTCAAATTAACACACCAATCGGCAGATTTCATATGACCATGCTTATGTTGTGTTATGTGATTAAATTTTGAAGGACTTTCCCTTTTGTGACATCATCTACGCAAACTCATTGTGGACAGAAATAACTAGATTGTTTTGCTCATTATCACATGACAGTGAAGTTCGCTATAAAGACCTTATTATGAATTTCCAAGATTCATAACCATGAGTTAAGATTGATTCTATGTAGCATAGGAACCTCTTCTCACTTCTAGTGACAATGACTTTGGTACACATATTTTAATTTTGTGAAAGGTTGTCTTTGTTGGATACTGTGTTCTTAGTTTCTGAAATACATTTATCATCTGATGGTATCGGGTTGCTAGCTTACTGAAAGTGATTGATTGAATTTCTAATCTGAAATTTCTTCTCTACGTTATGTCAAGGAGTGTTTGTCAATGCCTGAGGGTGCCAATGTGCCTGCACTAGGACTGTCAAACAAAGCAGTATATACCGGTGGAGCAGATGTAGATTGTAATAACAAGAAAGAGGAAGTTGCCAAGTCAGGACAGTATCCTGAAAATTATTTCACCTCAATTGATTTGAAAGGTACCTAGTTGTAACAAGCTTTCATTTATTTCTTATACAGGTTTGTTTTAATTAATTATTTTGATAACATTCTTAAGTTTTGTAAATGTCAGAAATGGTTCTCAAGTTAAGTGCAACACTTCACATTTAATGGGCTGCTTTTTATTTATTTAAAAGTAAGCTCACAATTTAATATTTTTGAATGAAGTTGGAGAAATCTCATCCATGTTTTACTAGGTTTCATAAGGGTAGAAAAAAAGGGTACATCAACAATTACACAATGGCTAACAGTTCCAGGTCTCTGTTGTTAACAAGCATTCTTTTAAACCCATAGTGGGCAACATCACATTTCAAGCTTTGCTCCTTTATTATGGACATGGAAAAGGTATCATCATTCTCATTAATTATGCTTGTTTGTGCTGTTTTTTGTGTGTAATGAGTTCAGTGGGTTAACACAGTCTGTTGCTGTCACTCAATACAGTGGAAGAATTCATCTGCCTATCTTCTCTCACATTGCCATAAGAAGGTTGGATATAGAGTTGGCATCATTCCATAGAAAGTCAGATCAATATTCAACTATGACTACAATGACAAGACAAAATTTTAATTATCTGAAATGATAATTATCATAATTATCCTCCAAAACGATATCACAGGGAAAGCTGTAAACATTTTTAATTGCCAACATACTCAATTTTCCTCATAGAAAACTTACAGACTTGATTGTTTTGGAACTATTATTTGTTTTTAGGCACCACTCATATTCAGTAAATTGCTAGTGCTGTGTGGATGCTGCAACTTCACTGCATTGCAAACCTAGAGCGTATTTACTCAAGTTGGCTTGTGAGATTTTCTCACTAACCCCAGAATCTGGCATACAAACATAATGAACAGTATTATATATTTGTACTAAAAATAATAGGTAACAATTTAATTTGAGGAATGGTAGTACAAAGTTGAATTTTTTTAACCAGCATTATTCTTTTTGTTAATAATATAATTTTAATATATGTTTCTGTAATTTTACACGTAAAACAAACTAGATATATATTTCAATGAAAAAAAGCCTTATTACGCTAAAAATATACGTTAATTATTTCATTCAGCACATGGAATATCTGAAGGTCTTCCCAGTGACTCATCCAACCGAGACTTCCACAGGAAATCTCTATTATAGCACGTTTTACCAGCTGTGCCCACCTCTAAAATCATGAATCTCAGCAAATATATAACACATTTAATTAAAATTGTGTGAGTGAATTGAAAATGGTGTAGTCCCTATGAATTAATTTTTTCATTAAATTGCATTCATTAGTTTCAATTTTCGCATATATGCAATATAGATTAAAAGTCTACTTGTCAGCACACCTCACATACAGAAATTAGGGTGTTTACAATCGATTATATGATGTCAGTTATACAATGATTTATTTTTCATACATTTGGCATTATTTACGGGTGAAATTTGTACTCTCGAACACAAAACATACAGAGTTTAAGGTTGTATCCGGTGTAATGTCTGAAGTGGTAAAACTTCTTTTCTTAAGACACAATAATTAGTATGCCGACAAAGATCAAAGGATTTCATTCATGCACAAAAACTGGACATGATGCCCAAATATAAAGTTTTAAAATGTTGGGTCTAACCAAAAATAACATTATGTGCAAAAAATGGCAATACATTAAATGGTTACTAAGATAACTACATTTGTTTGTGGGCAAAGCTAGTGAAATGTGATATAGATAACATATATATTGTAAGGTTTTCCTCTTGTGGAAGCCCACAGCACTTCATTTATAAAATTGTGTTTTACCCTCTCTTGAGTAGGATGCTTCTTCCCAAAATTGCACTCCACACAGAGTTAAAGAAGACTTCTGTGTATAAAATAAGGCTCTGGAGCAACAATGCACAAAAGGATACAAGACTTATATTGCTCCTAATTTCTTCGTATCCAAACAAATAATTATTTAGTTGGTTGACTACTTAATATGGTTGGTCAGAGTTTGTGTCATTGTTCTCCAGGCAGACTTATAAGTCTATATGTCAGTAGATAGCAAAGATTTCAAAGATCTTACTAAATTACTTAGTCTTTTCCTTTCTGCTGTGAGATGTAGGAATTTAGAAGAGTACTAGAAGATCCTATGAATAATTTCTTCCAGCTGGCTCAGTTTCTTTCCAATCCTCAGTTTATAATATTGTTTTTCAATCTGAGGAGCGTATTAATGAAAATAGGTAATTTAAAGTATTACAAATAATAAAAAATAACATACAAGGACAGATAGATCTGATGCTGAAAGTCTTGATTCCTAGCTTTTTTAATGCCATACCTGCTATGGTCTCCACTCCACTACCCTTCTACAGGGTTAGCCAAATTATCTTAATTGGGAAAACTATGTGGAAACTACAATTATCGCCCGTGTGTTGTCGGGACCTGAAAGGGGAGCAAAGAATAGCAACACTGTTTACCTTCTATGCATGTCGTAAGAGGCGACTAAGTAGGTTATCCCATATAGGGTAAGTGACTCAAAGCCCTGCTGAAGTCGGATGTGTCAGGCCAAAAGACGCAGATATCACAGCAGTGCTGTAAACCATGACACAAAGCATTAAGTTCTCCGGACATCTGCAGGAGTTTGAGAACAAACGCAGAAGAAGACTATAATTATAAAAGATGTGAACAAAAATAGTTTCCAGTCATACTACATTTTAAAGTATCCACTTAAATGAAGACCTTTTAGTGGAAACATTGTTATGATTTTGTTATATGATATATGGTATATAGTTTCACCAGTTTTCTCTTGTATACACCTTAGTACACTCTGCAATGGTTGTATCAGCTGATATTTCTTTAAAATATAACCAACTTCCTGCCATCAATTTTGATTCATAATTTCTGTACCAGCTCCTCCAAGTGAAGACCAACTACTACAGAATACCTTGTGGCCAGAGGAAGCCAAATTATATGGACATGGCTATGAAATATTCTCACTCGCAGCTAACCCTGAAGGCACATTACTAGCTTCTGCCTGCAAGGTGTGATTGTATTTCTAAAACCATAAATTGAAGTCAGTACTTTCTTATCTTTCACTATACTTTCATTAAAAAAACTGTATATCATTTGCCAACATAGAAAACTCTGTAGGAAAATATAGTTATTTTAACACTTTTACTACCATGTTTTATCATCCATGAATATGACTGTCTTTGTGGAAAATTTTGCTGACTCTACATCAGTTTTATTCGGTGCAGGACTTCCTATTTATTTGAAATATCATTCCAAAATGGTAGCGCCAGTTGTTCGATCAATTCAATGCTGATAATTGGAAATTTAATGATTTTATTATGCTTTTTCAACAAACACTTGAAAATGGACAATGTAGTTGATTCTGACACTGAGTCAGACTCAAACAGAAAGATTGGATAAAATCCAAAATGAGGAAATGTGAATCATTTTGGGGTGTATGAGGATACTTACTTGATTTCCCAACTGCAAAGCAAAGAATACAAATGTGCAGGGCCCAGGACTACCTACAAATCACAGCTGATAAAGAGTACCCTCTACACCCTGAAATTCTCAAAGTCAAAGGCAGTCGACTTAAGAGAAGAAAGTCATGGATGGGGCGCGCAGAGGATATTATACAGAGGATGTGCTACCTGATGCAGAATGGAGTCAGACACCCTTAGAGTGTCCAACAGTCTTCAAAGTAATAATAACACTCAATAGAGAATGCAAGGAATGGTGTCCGACAGTGGTGGCGTTGAAGGTGCTTGCTGTGATCGGTGAGAGTTCCATGAAAGGTGATATGTTTATATATTCAGATGGGTCGGTTGAAAGACACATCAGGAGTGCCTGGGCCTTCATGACTCAAAGGTGGGGGAAGACCATCAGAGAGAAATATGGTGCATTCGCTCAGACAACAAGCAGCATGACAATGGAGATTCTGGCAGTAACCTAGCTTTGAAATGGGTGTACTCACAGATTGCGACATATGCCTGTATACTCAGTGACTTTATGAACATTATTTATGAAAGTGCAGGAGGGTACATCTGGGAAAAGTGACTGGATGCAGTGAAGAATTCATGTGTGTGTAAAGTGACTTTTATTTTTGAGCTGGGACATGCGGGAGTCTGGAGTAATGAGAAAGCAGATAGGTTGGCTACACATGCAGCTACTACAGCTGATGGCAGAGTGATGAATCAGGCAGCCATTTTGAACGCCCTATGGGAAAACGTACGAACAAATGACTTTATAAGTGACAATGATTCTTGTTCCATGACTAGAATAAGGTAGCTTGGTTTGAAATGTGTCACTAGAAAGGATGGTTTCATGGGCAAGAAAGAATGATGGTCAATCAACTGCGTACTGGGACCGTCAGTCAACGTGTAATGGCGGATAAACTCAAGGAGAGATCTGAGCACCTATGGACTTGTCCGGAGTGCAGTGACGATGATCAAACGACTAACTAACTCGTCTATCACATATTTATCATATTGATTATGATGAATTTTTACAATCTCCAAAAGCCCTACTTTAATCATCCCCTCATCGAAATTGCTGTTTTTGTTCTGAAGTCAGGAAATTATATCACCCTTTTTCCACAATTTATTTGGAATGCCCTCTGCTTTTACAGAGTGATATGACGCATTATCCATACCGATAACACTATTTCGCACCAGCTTAATTTTTTTTAAACCAGCCCAAAAAACATCACCGTTCATGTCTTCATGATAATCTCTGTATTTCTCTGACCTAAATACTAGACCACGTCCTTGAATAAAACCATCCTCACTTCCTATGTGAGATATTATCAACCGTTTATCCTTTCCTGTTGGGTTCTATAGTCCTGTGCTTAACCCAGATAAAACGCTTGACTTTTACTTTTCACAGTGCTGTCATTCCACACTTTAGAAGTCGTGTGTCCCTCATTAAGCCAGGTCTCATCAAGGTAATAAATAGTACATCCCTGCTGCCTACATTCCATAATTTTCCATAGGTATTTCCAGCGCCATAGAATAATATCATCCCTGTCCACTGAAAAATGTAACTTCTAGTCATAACTATGTTTTTCTGTGTGCGCTTTGCTATATATTTTTCATCTGGGAATCAATGCCCCCAAAAATGTCATAAATGCCTAAATATGTATGACAAAGATTTCGTTTTTAAGAAACATACAAGAATCATAGTCTAATTACACAAAAATAGCAGCATAACTTCACCCAAATATTTAAATCACAATGAGAAGTCTTTGTAGTTAAATTAGAGGTAATATTGCGGAAGAAATTACTTTTAATATTTTTATGAAATGCTAATAACTTATATTTCCACTTTGTTAAGGCAACTAAATCTGAAACAGCTAACATTTTGCTGTGGGACACTAACACTAAAAAGACAGTGGCCTCCCTTACCAGCTGTACACTGACAATAACCCAGATGGCATTTAATAATGAAGGGAATCGTCTTCTGGCTGTGTCAAGGGATAGAACTTGGGCTATATTTAAAAAATCAGGTCAGATGAACTTTGTGATTTCTTAGTGTGAGACAGAAGATACAGTGTAATAGTATTCTAAACTAATATTTCAACACAGAAAGGTATATGAGGACAGAAAAGATAGAAGAAGAAGAACTAATATTTGTGTTCATAATAAGTTTTGTAGATGTGTCTCAACTTCTTAAGAGATTAAATCACCAGTGTCAGTAATTTAATCAGAGTAGCCTAACACGCTGAAAATAATGAGACATCGGTAACAATTAAAAAACAAAGGTTTGAATGATTAGTCATGAAGGTAAAGCATCCAGGAAAGTGAAAAAGAATTTGCCCAAGATATGAATGAACACATGATATGAATATTGTGGGCCTTTGAATATGATAATGGAAGAAGCAGGATAGCTGGCAAAGAATATTCTTAATATTGATTGTTTGTTTATTTGTTTGTTTGAGCACCCCTGGAGAATTGCGAGCAATTCTTACTGCCTATGTGCAGTGGAGTGGTTTTTCTGAGCTTTCTTTCATGCTCAGGAGACCAGCTTTTGGCTTAGCACAATGCCTATTGAAGGAGCCTTCTACTCAGAGGGTTCTATAATTTTTTTAATGACATGCTACAAAACTTTCATAAGAGGGCCTCAATATAACGGCATGTCATCTACTAAGGTTTTCTGTTGCATGGATGGTTTGTCTAGTGGGCCATTGTTGAGACCCACAGTTGCAACCGCATGCACCTTAATATTGATAGTAAGGATACTGTTGTATAAAGGACATGGGACATAGAAGAGGACGAATGATGTTAGTTTCTTAATAAATGTAAGAACATCTATGACAACTCTTAAACTCCTGAATATTTGTCCTCAATTAGGTAGAGAATAATCCATTAATCTTTCTGAATGAATATATCTATGAATCTTTTAACATTCACAACTTTAAAAAAAACAACAACTATGTGATAGTACAGTTTAATTACATAGATGTTCTATTCTTAGATTATGTAGTTGTTTTACTTTCAGATAATGGACAGTTTGAGTTGGAAGCAAGTGTTGACAAGAAAACAACATCACATGCACGAATAATTTGGTCATGCGCTTGGTCACATGATGATAAGTACTTTTTTACAGCATCAAGGGATAAAAAGGTGATACTTTATATCATTGTAATAAAGATATATTTTAGCATTAATTCTCAAACTCTGGTCAATCTCCCTTGTAGGAGGACTATGGTCCTTTTAGATTTCCAGCAAGATGAAGTCCAGGGAATGGAGATGTCAAGTTGCCATTTTATTTGTGCCAATGGCCTGTTGCTATCAATTTCATCAGTTAATAAAAATATATAAACCTAAATGAAGTCAACATCAAAAGAATAATAATACTATAGAAATACCATCACATTTTGACAGACATAGAAATGAAATAGTAGTCATGTTGGGTAAAGAGGGATGAACAAAGGAGGAATCCATTAACGTTCAGGAAAAGAAAACATTTATCAGGGCCAAGTGAAAAATAATTCAGCAAAAAGATAACTGTCATTACCTTGTTGGTGCAACACAGTTAATTTGATGTGGTATGAGAACAATAAGCAGCGCAGTAGCAGAGTTGATAGTGAGCTTGCCTCACAAGCACAACTCATTGAACTAGAAAATTAGACCACAGACAGTTATTGTACTGACAATAAAATTAGATGTATTAGTAGCACCTCAAAATCCAACAATAGTTGAATGTTCTAAACAGGATATTCTTTCAATCAACAGAATTTTCATTATATCTTGATGTTCCCCGAAGATGGATGTGTTGGACCATTGGCGCAAATAAAATGACGATGGCACATTTCCTTTCTCTGGACTACATCCTGCTGGAAATCTAGTAGGTCCTTTGTCCTGCTACAAGAGAAATCCAACAGGAGTTTGAAAATGAACGCTGAAGAATATCTTGATGAAAGTAACAATATGTGGCAATGGAACCTTGCACATGTCAGAATTAATAACATAATTAAATGGGCTCGGCAATCTATGAAATCACTGAAACATCAAAAATGAAGTCCATCTTCAAAAGCTCTGTGGACATAAAATGGAACCTAACACATCCATGCAGCCAGAAGATGCCACCCACAAACTTGGGAAGAAAATTATAAACAATCATTATTAGACTGAAGAATATGCCACAATAGACTTGCCCAACATATATATGTGTAGGAAAAATCTGGGTTGGGTTTTTGGGTTGGTGACACCAATGTGGGCAATCTGTAGAAAAGAGAACATATTCTGCAGAACTTCCCATTGTACCACACCACAGGAAAACATGGCTTTCTAAAATAGTCTCTGATGGACAAGCCTTACTGTACTGCCTTGGGGCTGGTGACTAGAGTATGGTTCATTGTAGAACTCCATATCAGTATGACTACGACAGAAGAAGAAGGAAGAAAATGAAGTTTAACATATTTCATTTTAAATAAGCATTCTTATGTTGAATGTTACATCTCAGAACACTTATAATATGTAAACTACTTTTTATGCCCCCTTTTTATAAGTGTTCTCTCTGGCAAAGTGGTTACTCTGTTTGCTTTAATGCTCAAGAGGTCATGGGTTCGAAACCAACTTGTGATGTCTTGTTTATAAAGTTGATTTTTTTAATGAGATCCGTGGAGATTATCACTTGAAGCTACATACTGCTATAAGTGGTACTCTTGATATGCAGTGTGCCACTGCATTGACAGGGACAGAGTATATATGGTTTAATCTGAGTACAATGATGTCAAACCTCTATGTATTTTAAAATCTTATGCTTTCAATAATATTAGAATTTCATAAATCAGTTACCTTCTATGAGAATTATTTTTCTAGTTCTAAGTAATGTGTAAAGAAAAGGGTGATATACAAGAATCAGTGGCCAAGGTCACAACTTTTAATGTCATGCACAGACACTATGCGCATCTTTCGTGTTGTCAACTCGACAACAAAACAAAATGGTTAATACAATCGATGTATGTCTACTGAGCTTGCCAGCTACTGATAAAGATGCTGTACGCTTGTTACAAACACGAGGAGTGCTACAACAGGACAAGATGTGCAGTCAGGGTCATCCAATGATCTTATTATACAGCAATGATGGACGGATTCAATGGGAATGCAATGTAGAGCAGCACCACCAGTGCATAGTTCATGAATAGAGATTAGCAAGAAAACAGTTGTTGAATGGAACACATTTAAGCAAGAAGTTTGTGTCTACAGTGTGATACAGCTGCCATGAAGATGCATTGGAGGAGAAGGAATGATCATTGAGGTAGATGAAAGCCTATTTACCAAAAGAAAGGCAAAATCTGGCAGAGTGTTGCCTCAACAATGAGTATGTGGTGGCCTATGTCGTGAGACAAAGAACATTTCCTTGCTGCAAGTGAAAGATAGAAGGTTCTATTACTTTAATGAAGGCGAATGTTGACAATATTGAGCCTGGATCAATGATATATTCCCAAACAGTGGCGCGAATGTGGGTAAGTGCCAAGTGGCGAAATAAGAAACACAGTGGAACAGCATGGCATCACTTAAACAGTTACCTGGCAAAGTTCATGTGGTGATCTAGGCTCCAGAATAATGTTACTCCTTTCTATGCCATATTGGAGGAAATGAGCAGATACTAGCCACCTATCCTCATCAACTCACCATCACTCGCCCCTCTACATAAAATGTCCCACCAACACTCATCCCTCCCCATAATATGCCCCTGTTACATTGGCTACACTGTTCCAAATCCTAACCCCAACACCGAAAGCAGTCCCCTCCCATATTCTAAACATCTAACCAGCCCTAAACCATAAATTCCCCTCCCAAACACACTAAAATATGCAGTCATATTAGTGAGATTCGCACTAACCAAGGGACATAATAGTCATGTTACTGCTAACACTGGTTAGTTGCCACTAACTGCACTGATCAGTTCTGCTGAAACGAACTTTCTGAACAAAAGTTTGTTACATTGAATCCTTTATCAGTCACTGATTCTTGTATCAGTCAGTCAGTCAGTTCCTCTTTTGTCAAGTTTGGCACATAGTTCTCCATGCCTGTCGGTCAGTTGCTAGGGATTGCAGGTCTTGTGCATTTATGCCTGTTGATTTTAACTCATTCATAAATGTTCGTCTGAGCGTTGTTTTTGGTCTTCCCTGTTTTCTTTCCTGTCTGGTGTCCACATGAAGGCTTGTCGTGGAATTCTGTCTTCCTTCATTTTAAGTACGTGGCCGATGTATGTCCAGCGGCATTTTCTGATGATGTTCGTCATGCATTCTTGTTTTGTCTCCTCTCTTAGTATGTCGTTTGGTTTGAAGTCTTTCCAATTAGTATTTGATTCTTGTATAGTACCAAGAAAAGTATAGTTTTTGTAGGAAGGGACCATTTTAAAATTTTGGATATGAAAATATGGTGATGGCTGAGAAGCACTGTGTTAGATCTTTTAAATCGTAGGACTGGATACTCATATGGTAAGAGTAAGAAGTGTGTTTAGCCAGTAGTGTTTAACCAGTAAGTCACAGGAACCTTTAGCATACATTGGAGGAGATTATCAAGGGTCTGTGGGATGACATCGGCTCATAAATAAGTAAACAAACCAAATATGGATGAGAAGATTATGAAAATCTACCAGAAATTAATCATGGGATATCACATTTAAGATTTTAGACATATTGCTCTGAACAGAATGTTAATACCAGGAGAAAATCAACACAATCAACAAGACAAGTATTGAGAAAGTACTATATGTATAAAATAGGAACATTGTGATTTATAATAAAAGAGATGGTTGCGTTTCTTATTCAGGATATAGTGATCATCTAAGCAACTAAAAAGAGAATTGTAAAATATTACACACACTCTATTACTAATGTATGGCTCAGAAATATGGATAATGAACAAATGGCAAGAAAACATAATTTATGCCTTTGAAATGTGAATATATATAAAATGATAGGGAGGTTCATGGAAAGAGAAGATAATATACAAAAGAGATTATGACAACATTGCAATGAAAAAACTATTAAAGAAAATAAAAGTAACAAATTTTGAACATATTAAAAGATATAACACCTTGTTGAAGACCTTATTTGAAGGTAGGGTTGAGGAGCGGAAAGCAACAGGTAAAGATGAAAGTGAGAGGAAAATACCATAAGATGGACATGATATAATCTAGCAGAGTGCACTACCATGGCAAGTGATATGATGTTGGAGGTGAGTTGCAGTCAATCTTCATTGCTTATCATTAGGGCTCGGATTTTCATGAAATGTCATATTTTTTTCCTGAAGCATATTTTCAGTTTTAAGTTAATTTCTACATGTTTCAAGCATTTCTGAACAATTTTAAGCTGTTTTTATTTGTCATATAAATGCATATTTTGACCATAATTTTGATGAGGTCATATTTTGCCTGAAATTGGAGATTTAGGTCATATTTTGGTCATATTTTGCATATTTTCTGGTGTACTCAACGTTCTGGTGTACTCCGTTTGCTTATCAATGTTAGCACATCTTAAACTATGTTTAGAGACAAATTGTGAGGATTAGCTATATTTCTGAATGTGTGTATTAGTGAATATGCATGTGTGTCTTTCATGCGACTGTAGGGAAGGGAAGACATCAGTCAACTCTTTGATGTCAGTCGGCATCTGAGAATCAAAAAGGGAGTGACATCCGCTCAATACTTCAAAAGAATTTTCTGGGTTTTGTTTCGAAAGTAAATTGTAGGAAACAATTTCAAATGTTTCAACGTCAAGAGCGAATATTCCTGGATTTGTTAAAACTTCCAGTTTCAATTTAAACCGTTTGGCGCCCATTTGTATGTTACAATTATTAATTTGCCATTTGCAACAGTGACTACATGATCTCGTGCTCTAGCTCATAGTTATATAATAGTCTTAATAATAGTGTTATATTTTATATTGTTTATGGTTGATTCACTGGAATAACTTTGTTTTACAATGCCTAAAGTGTCTAATTCTAATGGTGCAAAGTTGCGTAAATTTGTGCAGGAATTTGGTTCAAAAGTATTTAGTAGCGATGGAGAAATATTGTACTGTACACTGTGTGAGGTCAAGGTTACAGCTGGAAAACGGTTTAATGTGCAACAACATTGCAATACTTCTAAACATATGAAATGTTTAAGTAGACTTTCTAAAATGGAAGGAAGACAAAGTTTATTACTTGAAAAATGTTCTGCTACTTCCTCTTCTTCTTCGGGAAACACAGAGACCGGTTTTTATAAAGATTTGTGTCATATGATGGTTTCATCAAATATCCCTTTAAATAAATTGCAAAATCAATATTTCCGACAATTTCTGGAGAAATACACTAGCCATCCTATCCCAGATGAATCTACTTTAAGGAAAAATTATCTCTCCAAATGTTATGAGGACATGTTAAATAAAATTAGAAATTCTATTGCAGATAACAAGATATGGGTTTCCTTAGACGAGACTACTGATGTAGATGGCAGGTTTGTCGCAAATGTTATAGTTGGAACTTTAAAAGGAGATCAACCAGGAGAAAAATTTGTCCTCAACTGTGAAGTTCTTGAAAGAACAAATCATACCTCCATAGCTGTTCTATTTGATAATTCCATGAAGCTGTTGTGGCCAAATGGAATAGAAAGAAATAATATCCTTCTATTAATAACAGATGCTGCTCCCTATATGAAAAAGGCTGCTAAAGGACTTCAAATTCTCTACCCGAAATTGATCCATATTACTTGCCTTGCTCATGCACTGCATCGAGTAGCTGAGGA
This sequence comes from Meghimatium bilineatum, assembly GCA_034231615.1. Classification (NCBI taxonomy): domain Eukaryota; kingdom Metazoa; phylum Mollusca; class Gastropoda; order Stylommatophora; family Philomycidae; genus Meghimatium; species Meghimatium bilineatum. The sequence goes on along the minus strand of CM067298.1, from coordinate 73,100,852 downwards.
AGTTCGATGTAATTTTCCTGATGTGAACAAGCTTATTTCAAATGGGAAAAAAATATTCATCAAGGCTCCTCTTCGAGTACAAAAATTCAAAGAAGAAGCTCCTCAACTACCACTTCCTCCACAACCTATTCTTACACGTTGGGGTACATGGCTGGACGCTGTAAAGTATTACTGTGACAACTATTCAACACTAATTAAAATATTTAATGCCCTAGACAAAGACGACGCAACATCAATACAAGCAGTGCAAAGCTTATTTTCTACCAGACTATCACAAAATCTGACTTATATAAAGTCAAACTTTGCGGCAATTTCAAAAGCAATAAAACGTCTGGAAAGCGAAGGGACTGCACTTTATGATGCATTAGATATTGTGAAACAAATTCAAACAGAAATAAATGGATCACGTGCTGAAGTAAGCAACAGGATTAAAGTAAAATTAGAAAGTGTTCTTCATAGAAATTCTGGTTATTTCTCATTGTGCAAAATTGCAGACATACTTAGTGGTAAACATGCAACATTTCAAGAGGATGAACCTGAACTTTCAGCAAATGATCTGACATTATTTAGATTTGCCCCTGTGACATCATGTGATGTAGAACGAAGTTTTTCAAAATATAAAACAATTCTCAGTGACAATCGACGATCGTTCAAATTTGAAACTATAAAAATGCATGTTGTTGTCGGTTGCAATTGTACAAACAATGAAAACTGAGGAATAAATGTGGTAAGTGTTTTTATACATGCTTTGTTAAGTATTACTACTATGTAGGTACTATGACTACTATGTAATGCGTAAAACATGCAAACAATAATAATTTGCGTTTTTTTTTGGGTTCATAAATGAGAAAAACCGTATGGTCATATTTCGGCATATTTAGCATATTTTAGGTCATATTTTGCCTTTTTTAGGTCATATTTGCATGTCATATTTCAGGATTTTTAGGTCATAAAAATCCGAGCCCTACTTATCATCATCTGATGATGAGGTTGCTATTACCTTATGAAAAGTCTGCCAAATTTTACATAATTCTGTGATATTACAGTTAATTACTTAGTCTTAATACTTTGGTTGGAATGATGCAAATATAGCTGTATTTACAACAGGTCCTTGTCTGGTCAATTGAGAGTGTAAAAAACAAATCTCCACTGATGCCTGTAGGATCACTAGTGTTGCCAGACTCTGTGACTGCCGTCTCTCTGGCACCAGTTCTTGTTCAAGGCAGCAGGTAGTTTGCCAGTTTAACCTTTAGCACACTCTATTAAAATTATGCAATTTATCCCATGCCATTGCATTTTTTTTTTTACAATTTGTGTTATTTATGGTTGGTTTTTGGAAAATGCAATCAATTTTTAGAGATTCTTGAATATTTTTTGTACATGTAAATAAAGAATTGAATACTGCATATATTGGTGTTAGTTCTGTTTGTGCGTGTGTGATATGTGACATGTTTTAACATGGAAAATTTACGGACTGACCTATACTTGTGCAATGCGTGGCAACCCTGATAACATTCTGCTACATGTTTAGGCCTATTGTAATTATGTTGTTTGATAACCAAACTAATATAATATCACCTATAAAAAAAAAATCAGATAGATGTCACTTACCTTGTTGGTCCATTCTACATTTAGGTCTAGGAAAATTTGTCTGACACACAACATGAACATACTTGTCCAATGTGTGGCATCCCTGATAAAATTATTCAACATTTCAAGGCCTATTGTATTTATGTTGTTTCATAACCAGTCAAATAAAATACCGACTATGAAAACAAATAAAACATGTAGATGTCACTTACAATTTTTCAGCTAATTAGGCCTATTGTATTTATGTTGTTTCATAACCAATCGAATACCGCAGAAGACGGATGTGTCGGGCCATTGGCGCAAATAAAACGGCGACACAACGTATTTCCATTCTCTGGACTACATCCTGCTAGAAATCTAGTAGGACCATGGTCCTGCTACAAGGGAGATCCAGCAGGAGTTTGAGAATGAACGCTGAAGAAGAAGAATATCCAATCAAATAAAATACCGCCTATGAAAACAAATAAAACATGTAGATGTCACTTACAATTTTTGAACTGTCTCTGTAATCCATCAAAATTGTTCGAAAGGGGTTCCTTTTTATAATATTTTTCTGATTCTGATTACGAAGAATTTCTTGGTTTTATGGATGCAGATACTGTTTCCTATCTCCAGATAATTGAGGATTGGGACAGCAGTTCTGTGTCGAGTATGTCTGGGGAAGAAAGTATTGTGGTTGTGATTGATAGTGACTCTTCAAGTTACAATCATCTCTGAGTTTTTGAAGTTGTAGGATTATTATACCTAGATGAAATGACATCAGACCAACAACAGAACATTACAACATAAAAATGCAACTGTAAAGATAGAATGTTGGGGGGGTTTTCACACACACAAAAAAAACACCTCACATCATTTTTATAGCAGACTGAAATTCTCAATATTCCTTTGTAAAACCACATTGGTATTGCTTAGAGATCTTTGCTTTGTCATTAATTTATTATCTATGACTTGCTTTTATTTTAATTCTGGACTCCATGTAGTAATCTACGTCTACTGAAGACTTCTTGTATGGAATGCTTCTGTCTTTACCTGATATATTTTATTAAACATTCCTCTGCTTCTACCATTAACACAAGAAGGTGCACATGCAGTGAACCAAATATCACCAAGTAGTCTTGTGCAAGTTTTCTTGAGCTGTACTTTATTTTTTCCTGTCCACAACTATACCTCTTTTCCATGTGTTTCTTCATCTTCTCATTCTTGTTCTCTGTAGAATTTTCCAAGTCTGTGATGCTGGTAGGGGCTTTCTTAGAGCTTCTTGTCCTGCTTAACTCATGTTGTTTCCCAGAAGCATGTGTGTAATTTTAGAAAACTGTAGTCGTAACCTTCGATAACCATGTTGTTCCGACAGGCCGATGTTGTGCTTGAACTAGCTATGGGCACAGTGTGGGTGGGCGGAACAACAAAGAAACCTGTCGCAAGGGCCAGAGTTGTGACCTGATGTCGACTTCTGTTTCGGTGGCATTGGACTCGAAACACCAAGTAAAATGGCTGCTGAAACAGAGGGCAAAGCACTTATGGGAATGCCCCACATGCTGTGAGGCCAGTTTTCTAATTTAGAATCAAGAAAAACTCAGAAAGATTTTTATGCAAACTTTTATTTCTGAAAACCTGCATATTACATCAACGTCCCCATCGAGGTTAGCACCTTACTATGCAGATGGGACTTAGTCCAGCCACCAGAGGCTGGAAACTAAGATGCCAAACCCTCTTAACAGCATGCGGAAAGTCGGGTGGTAACCATCAGTAGTTACCAATCCAACCACCATGCAACTTTTGTATTCTACAATATAATGCAATTGTATAATGAGGCTTTTTTTTGTGAACATCCCACCAGCATTCTATCTTTAGGTACAGTGAAATCTTACAACTTCGTTCAGACCAATTTATGTAATAATAGAAATTTGTTATACAGTGGAATCCCGTTACAATGAATCCGGATTTAATTTCCCTCCTTAACGACACATTTAAAAATCCCCGACTATTATAATTCTTTGCCTTATTAAAAAACATAACACATGCATAAAACCAAATTTCCCTGTATAATGCATTATTTCAAATTTTTATCCAGAAAAAAGTGCAGGCTCTGAACTTTTGACCAGTTTGTTTGAAATGTTGCACTAAACACTCCTTGAGGCATTCAACCGTAAACAGTGGCATTTGTTGCTGGCTTTGTGTGTGGGGTTTTTTTGTGGTTAATTTATATCTTTTCTGTCGCCGCCGTTTGAATACAGCACATGTTTGGCCAGGGTCATAATTTATCAATTATTTCCTCCAGTTACTGACAATGGTCTCAGTTTAGCACAATCCAGGCTATTAGTTAGTTAGTTAGTCATTGGATCATCGTCATTGCACTCCAGACAAGTCCATAGGTGCTCAGTTCTCTCCATGAGTTTATCCGCCATTAAACGTTGGCTGACAGTCCTAGTAGTCGTTGATTGACCATCATTCTTTCTCGCCCACGAAACCGCTACTTTCTAGCGACACCACATTTCAAACCAAGCTCTAGTCATCGTCACTTGTACAGTCATTTGTTCATGCGTTTTCCCGTAGGCCATTCAAAATGTCTGCCCGATCCATTGCTCCACCAACAACCATAGTAGCAGCATGGGCGGCCAACCTATCCGCTCTCTCATTACCCCGGACTCCCACATGTCCCGGCACAAAAATAAAAGTCACTCTTTGCACACAGGGATTATTCACTGCATCCAGCCACTGTTCCCAAACATACTCCTCCTGAACTTTCACAATCATGCTCATGGAGTCACTGGGTATACATGCATGCTCGCAGACAGTCTGTGAGCAGACCCATTTTAAAGCTTTGGTTAATATCAAAATCTCCAGTGTCATGCTGCTTGTCGTCTGAGCGAATGCACCACTTTCTTCTCTGATGATCACCTCTGAGCCGTGAAGGCCCAGGCACTATTGATGTGTCTCTCAACCACCCCATCTGTATATATAATCATAACACCTTCCCTGGAATTCTCACCAATCAGAGTGAGCACCTCCGACCACTGTCGGACACCATTCCCTGCACTCTCTATTGAGTGTTATTAATCCTTTGAAGGCTGTCGGACAATCCAGGCTATCTAATATGTGACTTGTTGGCAATTGGAAAGAAGTATTATGGAGTGACTCATTTGGCTTGTCCTGTGATTTTTATTGGTCACTTTATGTATAATTTGTGTTGACAGCCAATAAAAATCACGGGGATAGCTAGCATTAGTCAATTCTGAATGTTGCTTTACACTTAGCTAGCAGGTCTTATAAAAAAATGGTCACAGAACAATTAAACATCCTAAAAATTGGGTTGGGTGTGTATGGGCGGATGTCCTTGCTTTTGATTGGATGTCTCTATTCTCTGCACTAAGTCAACTTAAAGTTCTCTTCAATGCATTCCATGCATCTGAAAGCTTAACACATTTGCTTCACCTGTCTTGGAAAAAAAATCATATCACAATGGCTTCTGCTAAATGTATTATCGTAAAACGTAAATGTTTATCACTCTAAAGTAATGTTGATGGGGACAGTGGATACAAATTTGAAATCAAAAGCAGAAATATGGACAGAACACTATTTTTCACAGAACACTCTACAAACAATCCTGAAGGACAGAGACAACATTGTCTTGGCATTTACAAGCAACAATTATCAGCAGAAGAGAATGAACACTAGGCAGCCCAAATATGAATACATTGATTTTGCTTTGCATATGTAGTTCAAGCAAGCTATCAGCAGAAATATTCCTATTTCAGGGCCTATCCATATTGAAAAAGGAAGAGAGTTCGCTGAAAGTCAAGGCCATACTGACCTTAAATTAAGTCTCGGTTGTTTGAGCAGGTTCAAAGAGCGACAACAAGTTACGATGCAAGTAATTTGCGGTGAAACTGGATCTGTTTCACAAGACACTGCTGATTCTTTTAGAGAGGTAGTTACACAACATTCTGCAATAGTACAGACAAGGGATATTTATAATGCGAACAAAACAGGTCTTCTATAAGTGCATCCCAAATTTCACACTGGCTAAAAATATAGACTCATGCTTTGGTTACAAGGTACTGAAAGACAGGATCTTTAAATTTGATGGCTGCTAACATGGATGGAAGTACAAGTTGCCCTTGCTCACTATAGGTAAATTTGAGAAGCCACTGTGTTTTAAATATGTGAGAACACTTCTGATGGAGTACAAATTTAACTTGAAATCATGGATGATAGTGTCTCTGTTTGAACATTGGTTGTGCAAACTGAATAGGAAACTCATTTTGCAGGGAAGAAGCATCACACTTATTGTGGACAACTTCAGCACATTCACAAGTCTGGCAACCATCTCATAATTTTTCATGCCCCCAAACACAAGTGTGTTGCAGCCATTAGATCAGGGTGTAATACAATTGTTCAAAATTCTTTCCAGAAAAAAATATTGTCGCGAAACTTATTTCTGTCATTCAGAGAGAAGGAAGCCCTAATAGCCATCTTAATGTAACTCTTCTGGATGCTGTGAATATGGCTGCTGCTGCATGGAATGATGTCAATGCTGAAACCATTGCAAAGTGCTTTTACAATGCAGGCTAATGTTTACTGATGCATCTGTGTAATTCTGATGGTGAGCCTTCATCATCCTCAACAGTTGTAGATTCCACAGACATTGATAACCTGTTTGATCGGCTGCGAGACATTGCACAATTTAGTATCACAGCAGATAAATACCTGTTAGTGGATGAGACATTTTGTGCAGAGGAACTTTCAACACAAAACAATCTTAGAGGGAAGAATTGCTGCTGAGGAAGAAGAGACTTATACTGAGTATCCTGCTCCAAAAAAACTGAATAAAACAAGTTCCCAGGTAATAGAAACCTTGCAGATGTATTTAGTGCAGCATCTAGACTCATCGCACAAAGAAAACTCATTTTATTTAGAAATTTGTGGAAGATGGCATGAAATCAAAACAACAAAAGATTGACTTTTTCTTTAAACCAAGAGGCAATGAAGAGGAGAGACTCTCATTGAGTAACTCATGAATCAAATACACATACCACAGCCCCCCCCCCATTTATTTAAACCTCTCCTCTCCCCCTAAAAAACACAACAAATTAATAGATAGGAAATAATACATCTTCCCTCCCAATGAAAGTGAGATAACAAAACAATACATGTACCTCTCTTAAATCAATTTTTAAAAATGACAACAAAAGCCTGATACCAAAACAAAGCCCTACTGTACTTCCCATCCCTAAAATAACAATTGTAGATCATTTGCTGTGGTTGTCACCCAGTCAGCTTTATCTCTTTTCAGTACTGTACCGTGAATGGCAGCCATGCCTGCCAATGAGTCAGCTATTTTGTTTCCTCTGACTCCAGAGTGACCCGTGCAGTTTATCCATGTAATGCTCTGTATGATTGAGTTATTCAGTAACACAGCCTATTCCTTTCTCAATTTTTATTTTTTTTATTTTGTGCAGCGTGCTTTGAGTATTACTGAGTGTGTTGATGTATCAATTATCAACCAACTTAGTGCTGCTGTAACTCCCTATATCTCCATCCTCATGCTCGATGTCCTAGTGGAGTGTGCAGATGACCTCTCAACCAACTTCAAGCCATTTCTGTAGGCACCAAAACCCCAACCAGCACCAGAAAGAAAGAGTGAAATCACATAAATCAGATAAGTACATCAACATAGTTCTTAATATCAGGTTTTACATTTTCAGATACCTCGTGTGTCTTGCATTAGATGATGGTCAGATCTTCCTCTACACCTGGTTACCAAGCTCTGGTGAAACAAATAATGACTGGATATTGGCTGCATCACTAAACCAAAGGTAGTTCTATTCATTATGTGTTTCTGTTATACAGGACATTATGGTTACTAATTGATGAATGGTAGAAGACCCTGGACAGCTTCATGACATGAATGAGAAAATGAAGGTAATTACTGCAGCCTTTGAAATCTTCCTCAGGCTTGACTAGAGAGTATCAAACTCAGTTTCAAACAGGACTTCTTGTCTTCATTCTCAAACTCCTGCCAGTTATTAGAATCTAGTTCAGAGAATATATTGTGTTGTGATATGCAGCTTCACAGTGATATCTACTTCTTTTGGTCCAGCACAGTTGGCATGGTATGTTAGATCACTGATGCGTCTTTCTCATTCTCTAGTTAGTCAGACACTGATATGGATTTCATCAATGAACTGTACAGCTTGTCTGTCAGAGTTGTTTCAGATGGCCATAGTTTTATTCTTGTAGTGTTGTACAGTGGAAGTTCTGTAAAATATGTTCTGAGTTTTCTGGAGGTTGCCCACAGCGGCACATATCGATGTCATCTACTCCAAACTTCCCATACATGTTGTTTCAGTCTGTTGTGGAATGTTCTCAATATAAAAATGATTGTTCCTTACTTCCAAGCCTGTAGATAGCATTGTCTTTTTGGCTCCATGGCAGAATTGAGTTCCATTTCATGTCTATGGAGCTTTTGATAATGGATTTCATTTCTGCTGCATGATTTTTATTTATTAATAAATCTTTGATGCTTCTATATTATATTATTCATGTACTCATGCCACATCTGAAGTAAACTTGTTTATGTGTTATTTATGTTTACAAGTTGGAGTGAATTCAAATCGAATGATAAAATCACAGAAGAGACACATCAAAATTTCATCACAGATGTTATCAGAAAACGCTGTTGGTCCTACATTGGGCATGTCCTACGCGCAGACACCAACAGAATATACCACCAATCTCTTGAATGGATACCTACAAGCAAAAGAGCAAGGGGTAGACCAAAAGAAACACTCAGAAGAACAATACTTAGAGAAAGTAAAACAACCAATATTCATAGTATTGAAGAACTGCACAGAATAGCTTTGAACAGACAGAATTGGAGAGATCTGACCTCTGCGCTAACTTCGGCGCAAAAGGAAAATGAATGTTTACAAGTAGGTCAAAATTGGTCATTGTGGTACTGAGGCCTTCTGGCACTTACTAATGTTATATGTTTGTGGTTCTCAGGGAATTTACATACCTGTGTAGCGTGTGTGTTGTTTTTGTTGATCAACTGTTTTGTCAATATTCATAGTAGCTTGGGAATTTATATGTTGGAAGTCTTGACTAAACTTGCATCTGTTTTAGGGATGCGGTGTAGTTAAGAAGGACAACGCGTGAACTCACGTTGTGAGGCGAGTGGGTGCCATCTGAGAGGACATGTGCTTGAACAGTTGTGTTCAGTTCTAAGTTGTGGCAATGTAAGAGAGAGAAAGAAATAAATCACCAGTCAGGAACAGACAAAAGCACTAAAAATAGTGGGTTGGACTGGGTATGTGTATTTTAGGTTGGGTGACCTTGTTTTTCATTGAATGTCTTTAGACCAAGCAACAAATTCAGCCCAGTACCATGTCAATACAATATATGGATTCATTGGGAAAAGTTCTTCACATGTTACGCAATTTGATATTTCCCATGATTTTTATTGGCTATCGAGATAGAGTGAGCAACAAAAATCTCAGGAAAAATGCAATTGTGTCATTTTAGAAAGCATAACTGTGACTAGATTCTGGGCATTGTAGGAGATAATGCTTGTCTGTGAAGAGGGGAGAACTCTGAGAGTCTTTTAACTGATACCCATGATAATCAATTTATAAGACCTGCTGCCTCATAGGGAATCATCCTCAAATTGACGCATTTGACTTTTCCCATAATTTTCATTGGTCACTTTGTGCACAAAGCTAATCAAAATAAGCGGGAATAGTCAAATGTATCACTTTTGAAAGATTAATTAGCAGGCCTTATATTTGTTGATGGTTACTGAGTAACATATGAATTCCAAATATCTATAGCAAAAACAATCATCCTGTTCCTAAAAAACCTACAGTACCATGTGTCAACACCTCCCTCTCCAATCACTAAAATAAGCCACAAAGAAAGTCAGATAAAGCAATACATACCTCTCTTCCCATCACTTAGGTGGAAAACAAGTTGATCCTGGATTTCTCTAATAACATAAAAAATATCTGGTACAGTACAAGTAGACGCCACCACATAGTCTACCGGTAGTTATTTCCCTTGTCTATATTTGTAAATTTCATGTTCATCATTTAATAAAATATTTTTTTTAGTGTTTGGACTGTTGTGTTTTCCAAAACTAGCCCCAACCCTAAATAAATAAATATTTTTTTTAGTGTTTGGACTGTTGTGTTTTCCAAAACTAGCCCCAACCCTAAATAAATAAATATTTCAATTATTAAATTCGGTTATTAGCCTTTACAGCACTCTTGGCGACTATAATAGAAAGATAACATGTATTTTCTGAAACTGTCTGCGACTATAGGCACCCATAGACTATAAGCACCTTTTTAAACAAAAACATTGTAATTGTAAACAAACTATATTCACCCGGTTAATCGAAGAAATGAAAGTAGACCTAACTAGCTTCCATTTCCGCTAGTGTTCAACTAATTACAGATCAGTTGTGACTGTGTTCAGGCATTGATATAATCCATAAAATATTTAACCATTTTCAATGATTTCTAGTAAGTGGTATGCGTCCTGGATTGAATGTATCAGAAGTTTTCACCAAAATTCTAGACCTAGTCTTATATTAGTTCACAGATATCACAAATACACCAACAAAACTTACATTATTACATTCGGTACCCATTCCTTTATTTTTACACACATTTTTAAAAAACAAACAAGTTATTGCATTTTGCGAATACCCTCTAGCAGGGCAAAAACAGAATGGAGTGGCAGGCGGAATTTACCCTTTTTTAATGCAGACGTAAATGTTAAGCACATATTCTGTCGTCTTGACCAATTTGTTACCAAGAGATTAAAATCTATGTGTGTTTTTATATATGTATAAATATATGTGTGTGTGTGTGTGTATATATATATATATATATATATATATATATATATATATATATATATGGTAACAGTAGTTAGTGTTCTGGCTTATAGGTCTGGTGATACAAGTTCAATTCTTAGTTCAAGCTGGCAATATTTTAAAAACACCCTAGTTGTGTGTGTGTATATATATGTGTGTGTGTATATATATATATATATATATATATATATATATATATATATATATATATATATATATATATATATATATACATACACATTAAAAAAAAGTAAAGTAACCCATAGCATTGATTAATGCTGTAGGGGTGTGAGATTTTAGCGATCTCACATTTCAGAGGCTCTGCAAATGAGGGCGGTAGCCATCTCCTGTCCCTCGCAGTCTTTACTTCCCGAATTAATCCGGTACCCAATTAAGGCTGGGTCGACCTGGGAGCCATTGCGATCTGAAAAACATTTCCGCCTCAACTGGGGAAACTGGGGAATGAACCCAGGACCACTCATATGCGAAGTCACTGCGCTACGTGGCTCTCAATACATATACACACACACGCAGAATATATAAACATACATAATTGTTTTGCTATTCAGTTGTAATGTCACATTTAATTTTCAGTGAAGCACACCATCTGACTGTGACACGTGTAGCATTTCGACCACAAAATGGGAGACTAGGACATTCACTTGACAGTTCAAGATGGCTTCAACTTGCCAGCTGTGGGGCAGATCATGCTGTCAAAGTCTATGATATTGATCTTATGACTTTATGATAATATGAAACAAACAGTATCAATATACTGAACAAAAATAAACCTGAAATCTGTTAGTGACTTGGTAATTTTTTTTAATTTGATGTATCTGTGCTTGGGACATGAAATACTTCATTGAAGAAACTGTCATTTCTCGCAGTATTTACATGAATTTTGCAAGTGATTGTTTTTAACAACATCCTTATAATGGATTAATTTGAAATCTATGCATGGTCTTTGACTTCTTATAGAGGCGATCTAGCTGGTGTAGTGGTTATGCCGTTTGCCTTGTGCGCAAGAGTAGGTTTGAATCTGACCCATGTCATGTTTACAAAGTGAATTTTCTGGGAAATCCCTGAGGATTATCGCTTGAGCTATGGTTATATGCTATGAGTGATACATATGGGAATATAAATTTTATATATATAAACAAGTAGAAATATATATTATAGATATATAAAAAAGAATCTTGACTCTTGTGGTCCTGGGTTCAATCCATGGTTGGGACAGAATCAAAATCCTTCTTGTACATGTCGTCGCTGCTATGGCAGAGCAGCCTTTATTTCCACAGCACATAGAAAGCTTCCTTGAAACTCCTTCACAGGAAAACATGAAGTAATGAAAGTTTATAAAAAAAAAGATTCTACAAAAAAATCCAGAATACATCTCAGAAGAAATAATGAATTGAACACTTTGCTGACCAACAATCCTGAGAATTTCTATCTCTCATTACCAAGGGTGTTTGTAAATCTTAGATAAATTTGAAAATCCATAAAAAATTAAAAACACATTGTATCAAAATGAAATTTTCAGCCATAATGGATGTTTCTTATGCACAATAAACTTACTTTATGCAACTTAGTCACGTGATCATAGTTGCCATTTTGAATTTACTAGGTTATTTATAGATATTTTCAGGTGCTTTTCTAAATCAATTATTTCCCCTGAATAACTCATGGGCATTGCACTAAAATGTTAAGAATATCGACAGTAATCAATAAAGTGTGCATTATCTACATACAAATTCAACAAATGATCATACATTTCAACATAAAAAATCAACACAAGTTGGTAATAAAAAATGAAATTGTTGTTTTTATTGTATTTCATTTCTTGAGTAAATTATGTGTCTGTGGATTCTAGAAATTAATAATAGATCCGTACCCCTGGTCAGCCTGAACTGCTTTCTTCATTAGTGGTGGTTAAGTCGTTGAGTCACTGTTAGAGTCTCCTTGGATGGTGCTGACAATCCTCAACAGTGTAATATAATTTGAAGCAAGGCATCGAGTATCATTAATTTTAGGCACTATTGTGTGCTGGAATCAGCAAGCACAAACAATTTAAATTCTTAATGTGCGTTTGGCTGGTAGGTATTGCTTGAAAAATATACATCTTTTGAATAGCACCATCGATTGACAATTTACGACCATTTGTATAAGTTGACAAAATGATGTCATGAAGCGGTCTTATTTTGAACAAGGGATCATAGTCAGGCTATTCCCTTGGAATTCTAACCTGATTATTATTAAAGTGTAGGTTTCTCTGTAGCAGTTGATATCTGTTCCTACTCATGACTTTTGAAAAGGGTGTGTTGTTTAACCTTAGACATCCCATGTCGAGTGCACTTCTGCAATGATATATAGTGTTTAGTATACGTGACACAGTCTGATTGATTAATGCACATACTCAGGGACATGCTCAGTTGAAGCCAGAACATTTCTACGTCCATCCATGACCATTTTGAAATGTTCTGTGTAGCAGTTACACATAGAAATCCAATGCATCTGCACAATGCTATGATGCCATGAAGGTGAATCGGGTTTATAGACTTTTGTTTCATTATATTTTGAATAAAATAATAATGGATTGTGGTTCGGATGGTGAATTATTGGGAGACATCTAGTTTTCATAGTGACAACATATGGATGCGAGACTTGGACTTTGAACAAGACAATATCCAAAAGAATAAATTCATTTGGAATGAAGTGCTACAGAAAGATCCTACAAATATCATTGACAGAGAAATAGAACATTGAAGTTTTGAAATTACTGAAACTAAAAGAAGGGTGGCTTCTAAATACCATCATAAGAAGGAAGCTACAGTATTTTGGACACTTGAAGCGACCCGATGGTATCGAGAGGCTGATTCTAGAGGGCAGAGTACCAGGAAAAAGATGATGGACCAGCGACATCGAAGAATGTATGCACGTCTTTGGTCAATGCAGGCCTGCTTGCCCGGAACAGAGATGTGTTCAGAGTATCCACGACGAAGACTACATTCTGGAAAGAATGTCACTTGACTTATTTAGTTTTTACAACAGAATATACAAAATGCAATGTTGTTTTCGGACATATAGAGGTTTGACATCGACTGTTTGTGAAGTGGCACAAAATAGGACTAGGTCTAGCTTCCAAGAACGAATTTTCTGTAAATCTACATTTTATTCAGTTCCCCCAGCAATATTTTGATAATTTTGCAATGAAAGAATATAAATACTACAGAATTATGTATGCTTTACAGTGTTGCCAATTTAGACAATCCCACAATAAAGATAAGTTATTTTTGTACAATTTTTTTGTTTTGTTTGTTATAATTTGTTTTTTTTGTGTGGAAAAACGTCTTTACCACTTTCTCACACATCTGGTATCACACACACACAAACAAAACTTACACCAATATATGCAGTATTCAAGTATTAATTTATATGTGCAAATATTTATTTAAATATCTCTAACAACCAAAAATTATCACATTTTTCAAAACAGCCACCAACAATAATGGAAGTTCTAAAGAAAGAATCTCCAGTGGCAGAGGGAAATTTTGTTCAGCTTGCTAAAAGTTAACCATTAGTTCTTGCACAGTAGTCAGAAACTGCTGGTTTGCAACACATTCTCATTGCAGTATGTAAACCAAGGAAATCAGAGATCTCAACTACTGTATCAGTTCTGTCCCAATACAACTTCTTGAATTTGAATTGCCGGTGTGCTCTGAGAGGTGGTTTTCACTATATCTATTCACTTCTGTGATATGATGAATATTAGGGACAATTTAAAAAAAAAATTGATGCACTAAAATCCAACTGTACATGACATGACATCTACTTATTTTATGTAGCAAGAGTATTCATCTCAATAAGTTCGTTTCTAGCAAGCTTTCTCCATACCCAATGATTGTTTTGCACGTCAGCCTTTCATGGACAATTCTCCAACACCTACCTTCAAATTCAACCCTATTTACACTTACTAAATGATCTGCATTTCTTCTGTTGGGATTATCGTCATTAGGATTATCATTTCATTTAGGCTATCAAAAACTCAATGAAGCATAACTTTCAGATTCACTCCAAGAAGCAGAATTATCTATGCTGTAATGATGATCAACATTTTCTATGGTGATTATATCTGACACGCAAACTTGAGATTTTGTTAATTTTTAACCAACAAATACTGTTAAACGTTGTAACTCAAGGGAGTAGCTAATCTGGAATGACGTAGTCCATTGGATGAAGTATATTTATTAACATGTAGAAATCCAAAGTCTACAAATGTCAATAAATGTAATCTAGGGATGTATGTTCATCACAAGTGATGACCATTTTTTTGTACATCCACTTTTGAAAATTCAGTTAGAATTATGATCATGCTTAATAGTTTGTAAATGGCTAATGAGCCCTATTCGAGCTGTAAATGTTCTTGGGCAGTTCGGACATGGAATGACCACCATAGGATGATTTTGGTCTATCCGTGACTTTCTAGCTACCTGTACTCTCTGCGGTTGGGCTGCAGCATTTCTCCTCTTTTCACAAGATGATGTGCTCTTCTTGACTGTAGAACGCCATGTAGATCTATTTTGTGCAACTTCTTCCCACATGTCTTGGTCTATTTCAAATGCTTTCAGTGAGGCCTTTAACGAGTCCTTGTAGTACTTCTTTTGGCCACCTTGAGATCTTGTACCCTTCTCCAGCTCACCATAGAGAAGTAACTTTGGCAGACGATGGTCTGGCATACGCACCAAATGACCTGCCCAATGAATCTGTGTCTGCATCAGGATCATGTCAATGCTAGGGATATCAGTTCTATCAAGGACAGTGGTATCTGGAATCTTGTCTTGACATCTGATGTTAAAATGATAAAGAGTTTTTTCACAGGACGTCTATACACAGTCCATGTTTCGCTAGTGTATTGGGATAGAAACCCAATGTCAACAAATGTCTCCATTTCGGTAGGCATTTGTAGTCATGAACAAGTTGTCTATGATTATTTTCCATTATACTCTTATAGTAAGTGTGTGATAAAGTGATTGTCCCTTAATTTTCCGCAGCGATATAAATACACAGTCGTAATTCGTGCAACCTGTTGACGGTTGCAAGCCTAACCGTGTAGACCTAACCTCAGTGCTGCCATTTTTCTATAATTCTTCACAAATTATAATTCAGACCAAGACAAATTTTAACCTTTAGGACCCTGAATAAAAATTACGCAATATCCCCTGAGGGCATGAGTTCTTTTTTGGAAAATTTGCATTATTTATGGTGGGTATTTTGAAAACGCGATAACTTTTTGTTTTTAAAGATATCAAAATAATATTTGCACATGTAAATAAAGGAGTAATAGTCACTATAATAACACTGATAGACACAAACAAATAACACCTCCAAATCATATCCAGCATCCACTTATCTCTATTGTCACCAGCAAACACCAGAAGTCATAAAAAATGGCCAGAGGAAGTATGCATTATTTTTATCTGGGCTGCTACAGGTTAATAATATCACTACAGCTGCTATATTTCTGATGTATCATAGGGGTTTCAGCAATCGTCAAAATTTGTCACTACGGTTCTGTAATGGAAATTCGACGATTATCAAAAACGGTCAGCTAAGTGTTAAAAGACATGACACTTGTTGATGACCTTACTTGAGGGATGGCGAGCAAAAGGTAGGAAGCGATACAAGTGGGAGAGTAACATCACAAAATGGACAGGTTGGTCTAACAGAATGCATCACGAAGACAAGAGAAATGGGATGTTGGAGGTCTGTTGCAGCCAACCTTAGTTGCGGAGATGGCACTTGATGATTCTTATAAAAACTAAATACTGTTTATTGGAAGATAATTTATTTGAATTGTATGGCACTACTTTGTCAAATAAACAGCTTTATTAAACAAGGAAAATGTCGCAATGGAATCCATAATCCAGGAGGCTGGCAGACATGTCATGCGCTGCGCCTCAATGTATGGTGGATTTAGGCATGTTTCATCATATATAACAAAAATGGAACAGTCAACTAGATCGCTTGAAGGCAATGCATGATAGGGGACAGTGTAGGGGTAATCATCCAAACTGTAAAGTCGAGGCTCTCTAGTTAATATAACTCCACCCCCAAGTTTGACAAGACTTGCAAGCTCCTCCCTTGAAGGTGTAGGGTAGTTGAATTTTCCATGAAAATAGAACTGACAGCCGTCAAATAGTCCAGGTAGCTGAAATGACAATTTTTTTAATTACTTCTTATTTTAATTCATGAACAAGGCTGACATAAAAATATTCAGATATGGATGGGTAATGCGAATTATTTTACTGTCTTCGCCTATATATAATATTTCATTGGCTATTTAAATATAAATCCAGGCAAAAGAATACAATTTTTTAAATACAATAGAAGTGTGTAAATACAGAAACTACATCATAATCCAAATGTAATTCAAGATGATCAAACTAATGTCAAAATTGTCAACAAATATACTCTCAAAGATTTTCCAATTCTGAGTAGCTACTAAATGTCAATAAGGTGTAAATTTTATTATTTCGAATAACAATGTGTTATTGTTGTTGTCGATATCTAATTGCTGCTGAGTAGTTCTACTCTTGGCACCACAATGCCATTCTTCTTCTTCTTCAGCATTCATTCTCAAATTCCCGCTGGATTTCTCTTGTAACAGAACAATGGCCCAACAAGACTTTCAGTTGGATGTAGTCCAGAGAATGGAAATGCATTGTGTTGCCATTTTATTTGTGCCAATGGCCAAACACATCCATCTTCGGCATTCAATGTCATTCATGATGCGTATAAAAAAAAGACCAGAACAGGCCATCATTTTAAACTTAAAACTGGAGATGATAGACGGCAGTAATTTGATGTCAAAAATTGTAAACTCCGCACAGTGAAAATATGACCAAGAGAATCAAAACTGCAGATATGTCCTTCAAGGGTGTGCGAACAACAAAGTATGGTGAACATATTGTCCTATGAAGGTTAAAATTTATTCTAAAATTGTTCCATTCAGTTTAAGCAGGAGACAACACTGCAAGTACAGATAGTCATCATCAGGTTCCATGCCGACTGGCATCGGCAATCATGGATTTTCACAACTCCCTATTTCAGAATCTTTTATCGTGTATTAGCACCTACCCTATTTAGCATCATGTTCTCTGCTATGTTGGATGATGCTTTCAGAGATCTAGACCTGGGAGTAAACATCACCTATCGCATAGACGGAAAATTGTTCAACCTTCGGCGGCTCCGAGCAAAAACCAAAGTTAAATCACACACAATCAGGGATCTTCTATTTGCTGATGACTGTGCCCTAAATGCCAACACTGAGACTGATCTACAATGTATTATAGACAGATTCTCCAAAGCCTGTACCAACTTTGTGCTTACCATTAACACAGAGAAAACAGAAGTCATGTTACAACCAGCACTTGGCAAAAGCTATCTCGAGCCCTGCATAAAGGTAAATGGTGTAGCACTGAAAGTTGTGAATAGATTCACATATCTAGGCAGTACGTTATCACAAAATGCCAACGTTGATGATGAAGTGTATACAAGGATCGCCAAAGCACACAGTACTTTTGGCAGATTGTACGCAAATGTTTGGCGTAGAAATGGCATTAACCTACAGACTAAGCTGAAAGTTTACAGAGCAGTCGAACTTCCAGTGCTGTTATACGCTAGTAAAACATGGACTGTGTATAGACGTCATGTGAAAAAATTCAATCATTTTCATACAAATTGTCTCAGAAAAGTTATGAACATCAGATGGCAAGACAAGATTCCAGATACCACTGTCCTTGATAGAGCTGGTGTCCCCAGCATTGACACGATCCTGATGCAGACACAGATTCGTTGGTCAGGTCATTTGGTGCGTATGCCAGACCATCGTCTTCCAAAGATACTTCTCTATGGTGAGCTAGAGAAGGGTATATGATCTCAAGGTGGCCAAAGGAAGTGCTACAAGGACTCATTAAAGAAGTCACTGAAAGCCTTTTAAATAGACCACAATACATGGGAAGAACTTGCACAAAATAGATCTACATGGCGTTCTAAAATAAAAAAGAGCGCATCATCTTGTGAAAAGAAGAGAAATACAGCAGAGAGCAGCTAGAAAGTCACGGATAGACCAAGGATCCGTCTACAGTCGTCATTCCATGTCCGAACTGTCAAAGGACATTTACAGCTCGAATAGGTCTCATTAGCCATCTACGAACTCATAATCAAGGACATAACTAAAATTGAATTTTCAAAATTGGATGTAACAAATGGTCATCATCACTTGTGATGGACGAAACAACAGACAGAACATCTTTTATCAGGATCGTTGTTGACTCTTTTCCATGCCACGATGGCAAACAAATATTATCTTTGTTGTCATCATCAATCTCTTTTGCTCACTGTAACTTCTCCAGACCCCTCTCTCATAACATGTCCAAAAATATGATTTTGAAGATCCAGACAAGTCTCCAAAATGTCCCCATAACAACAGAGGTTCCTGGGATAATTAAAAAGGATTACCAGACTCCACCTCAACTAAAAGCATTGACACAAGATGATACAGTCCCAAGGAATGGACATGTCTACACAAATGAATTGGCAGAGGGAGCAGTAATGAATGGGGTAGGTGGAATTCTTATAAGACTAAAAGACAATAAAGCTTTTCCAATTGGGAAATACTCCTCCAACTTTTGAGCAGAAACAGTTGCACTCTATCAAGTACTGAAAATTTCACCAAACCAGGACTGACAAGACCAAAGAAGATAGCTATATTCACAGGTTGCAGATCCCTACTGGAATCAATGCACAGCAACAGAAATGAAAGCCTTCTGCATAACATCAGACATGAGCTAATGCATATCCAAAATGATTAGCTATTGCCCTTCAACGGAAACCATCACACTGGAATCATTGGAAATGAGAAAGTGGATGCTCTGTCAAGAGCAGGAAGCTAACTGGAACAACACAAACACCCACTGTTCTACAGAGAAATAAAAACAATAATCCAGAACACATACATATCAAAGTAGAAGAAACATTTGAAAGTGGATGACAAACATGATGCAATATATCACTTCCAAATATATCAACAGACCACACTATTTCACCGGTACTTTCCTAGTACGCGGGTGCCGGATGTCACACTTTTGAATATACCGACTTCGCATTTTTTAATAATTTATTACGGTTTCAAGTTTTTAATGCACCAGTTGCAACAACTTGTTGCCAACCAAAACATTAGGCTTTTGTCGCGAAATTATTCCCGGAAAATTTTGCGGCAAAATTTAAACATGACCAATTGTGTACGCAATTTAGGTACTTTTAAACTGCAGTAGAATAAAATTAGTCTGCGTCCTGGCTAAGTAATGAAGATGTGATACTGAGAAATCTTGGATTTCTTGATATCGCAAAAATTTACGGTACCTGTTCCCTCTCCTTACCGTGACTTATAATTGCTACACATTTCGTAAACGTTCACAGTTTCGCTAAATCACTGGCACCCGCGTACTAGGAAAGTACCATTTCAACATAGAACAGGCCACTGCAGACTGTTGAGTCGCCTTTACTGATTGAGGATCTCAAACATAAATGAATATCCATTTGGATCCAGAACACATACTTCAGGATTGCCCAACATACAAAGAGCAGTGACAGCACACCTGACCAGAGGATAACGATTTGAGGCAAAAGCTATGGGGCAGCTACTCCAACCTGGAAAACACAGTAGGCTTTGCCCTAATGACAGGCCTGACAATATAACACCACTGCAGATGTTGAACAAAGAAATCCATAAAATAAAGATTCTCTCTAATATTATTGACTAACACTCGTCTTTGCATTTTATTGTACAGACAGTAAAAGCTAATGAAAGAATGTACGGCATCACTTTTCTTTTGTGTACTTCTCACTTTTAATTTCATGATCCTCAATCAAGTTATTCAGCTCCATGATCCTCCATCAAGTTGTCTAGTCAATATCTCTTGTATTTTACATCTAGTATTGTCCATAGAATGTCAGTTCTGGCAACACTATTGTCATGACTTAGAATACAGTCATACAGTTATCGCGGTTAATAGGGACCAGAACCAGCCGCGATAAGTGAAAAACCGCGAAGTAGTGTCATTCTCTCAATTGTAACACATACATTTTTTGTGTATGTATAATATCAATAAATGTATATGAAACTATATAAGTGCATATGTTATCATTAGAACATTAAAGAATAGTTTCAAACATGTAAATAAAATATTAATAGTATAAATAACATAAATATGATACGTGTGTGTATAACATAAGTAGATGTAACTAAAGTGTACATATTGTAAATATGTTTTTAGAAATCTGCGATGTACTGAGGCCGTGATAAATGAACGTGAAGTAGCGAGGGATGACTGTATAGTCAACTTAACTCCAGCATCTGCATTCCTGTCAACTTCCAGAAGAATAATTTTGTATTTCAATCCAAAATACCACTAAAATTCTGTATACTTTGCCATATTTCCTTTTGGGTAATGCTAACTCTTGATGGTTGCTGATGCAGCGGTCCATGGGCTCATGCTCTTTGACCCTAACTCTTGATAGAGAATGTAAGAAGAGGCGTCCTATTGTTGAATCTGAGACGCAAGTATTGATCAGTGAGAATTCTAAGGAACCTCGACATGTTTGGCAATGTAGCACCTCTTCCAGGAAGGTGTATCAACCAAGTCTAATTCAATTATCGCCATTGCCCAACACAGCTCATACAGAAGAAATTAGGTGTGGGACCTAAGAACATGAAGGGTGGTAATGGAATGGTTTTCCTAAACAAGGAATACCTCACTGTCTGCGAAGTGCCTTGTTGGAGGAAAGGCACACAATGGGTGACCCAAGCAAACTATCAGCTCATTTCGTGACATTCTCTGAGTAGAAGGCTCTTTCAATAGGCATTGCAATAAGCCAAAAGCTGAAGTCTCCTGGGTATGAATGAAAGCTCTGAGAAACCATCCCACTGCACATAGGAAGTAAGAGCAAGTCGCTTGCAATTCCTGGGGATAAAAGAAAGAAAGAATGGTCAGCAAATAATGTTTTTTAGCCAACAAAGAACTGGAACTGTCAGTTACTGTGTAAATGTGGATACACTCAAGGGGAGATCAAAGCACCTATGGATGTGTCCTATGTGCAATGATGATGATTTCTCGACTAACTAAAACACAACTCCATTGAATAAAACAAAGCATGAGTTAAGAGTATATTTTACCTGACTAAGCGCATTTTGCCTAGCTTTCATTGGTGCCATGGTACTAGGGTTGTTGGTGCATCCTGTGATTTCAAAGTCTTCTTCAGGGACTCTACTGCCGCACCTTATGCATGAATTCAGCCCTGTCAATCAACAATATCATAATTTTTTATATTGGAAAACCAATTAAAATAGACAATGTACCACTCAGCTACCCACTCCCTATGTGTTCAGCCTGCTGTACTAATCAGTTTCAGCAGCAAAGCACTTTAAAGCAGCTCATGTGATTCAAATTTTTTTTTTCAATTATGAAAGCCTGGCTGCTCATTTTAACACTCAGCTAACGGAATACATATCATAATCTCCATGCATGAGATTTATGATGGTTACAAGACTGTTATCTTTTATTTTTATTTGTCTTGTCCTAAGCATGTGTGCTGCTAGGCGTTATAGAGAGCCAAAGTCTTCTTTCTTTTACTAACTGTGATGCCGCTGCCACAGTGCCATATTGGTGTTTCTCTGATGTCATCTAGCCATTTTTGTCTAGTTCTTCCCTGTTTCTCTTTTCAGATGATCTTTTATTGAAGGCTATCGATGGAATGTGATCTGGTTCCATTCTGATTAGGTGGCCGAACCATTTGATCTTTTGAGTGTCTATATATTCTTTGCACGATAATGTTTTCATCCAATTTTTTATGGTGTCATTGTTTATTCTATCTCTTTTTGTTACCCCCAGAGCTGTTCTCAGGCACTTCATTTCGCATACAGCAATTTTGTGTTCTAGCTTCTCTGTCAAGAGTCCGGCATTGGTAGCACAGTGTCAGCATGAATACTTTTGGAGATCCTGTCAATGTTCTGGTGTTTCAGCAGTGGTGCTAATTGATATAAAATTGCGTTTGTTTTCTGACATCTTGTCCCTATTTCTCTATCTAGTCTCCCGTCTTCGGAGAAGATGATGTCTTGATACTTAAATTCCTTTTTAAGAATCAACTTTAAGTTGAGTTTTGTGCCATCTATGTATGGTGATGATCTTCCTCCTTCACAAGCGAAGATGAACATGACATTAAAAAAACAATAAATGTGATGAACACGTAGAAAAAAACCATTTGTGAAATTGGAATTTACAGGTATTTGCATTTGCTAGCTAGTGAATTCTGTGTCATTAGGAACAGTTCAAATGATTGTTAGGAAGACACTGAAGTTTCTGAAGGTGTGTTTTCAGTGCAGTTATTGACTAAACATCATCAAGAAGAGCAAATGGGATGGAGTTTGAACCATGTACAGCATTAGCATGCAGAGGGTGCTGCATTTCCATCATAAATAGTGGCAGGCAAAAAATCCTGGTGTCACTACTTTGAGCCATGCAACAAAGCAGTCAAAATGCAATAGAAATTTCATGGATCACTAAAGAGCAAAAAAAAATACAAATCACAAATTTATGCAGGAGATTTTGTTTAGTGCCTTTTTTTAAAATCAATAATGACTCTGTAGAATTTAAAGATCATAGTGTGAACATCCATGCTATCGGCAAGAAAAACACATTAGGCATCACAGGTACACAATCATCCAGAATAAGTGATTCAGCATGTCATTCTGGTCAAATGATCTAGGAAGAGCATTTGTTAACTGTTGCCTTTCCAGAAACAATTTTGCCTAATTCTTCATTGTTGTCTTCGAACACATTTTCACCAAACACCACCTGCATTCTTTAATGAATGTTGGGTTGATCTTCATGCTTCAGCTGTAAGAAACTGAATTACTGCTTGTTGGTAAAATTTTGATGGATTCGTTATCACATGTTGTCGACTGCCTGCACAAGACCTAAACATACGAAGAGAATGACCAATTGTTCGTTTAAATCAGTGATGTCGTCTTCAGGCTCCTTGCGTGCTTGGCATAGGTGATGCTGTACGGTGGGTTTCATTTGAACATGCTGTAAAACTTTGCTGAATTAACATCTTATTTTGGCTTCAATTTTTGTTTGCCTCCAAGGAATTCTGAACCACTAATTATGTAATCACATACAGAGCAATATACATTATAGTGCCCTGGAATAAGTCATTTATAAGAACTACTTAATTTATGTAAAATTAATGTCTTTTACTTACATGCTGTGCTGACAACCCATTTTCCAGCTAGAACAACATTCAAATACTTAATGGTTCTTGGACACATGCCTTCAGCATTCACACCCGTGATCAGATGAGTAACTGATAATCATAAAGCAAAAATTAATTAGTGAAGTCCATGAAGTTGGCTTTGTCAATCAATATTAAATTTTAGTATTATATATTATGATCTCTAAGTGGTACTCTCAATGTTCTGTTGAGAAGGACGGAGTACAAATGAGTAAACCCTAGTACAAGAAAGTCAATTAAAAAACTCTGGGTCCTTTTATTTTGTTCTTTGTATAATAAAAACAAAGTGATAATCATTTGTTATGTTATCCTTAGTATTGTCAAACCAGTTTACGTATTTTTTTAAGTATTTGTTCTGAAACTCCCATTGTATTTTTCTTATAGCAGGACAATGGTTCTACAAGATTTCCATCAGAATGTAGTCCAGAGAAAGGAAATGTGTTTCTTTTTTGGTAGTATATCCTATTCAGGGTGTAGCTATCAACACAGCATTTGTTGGCTGTGGTGATTTTCTAGGCAATATAAATATGTTCAGTAGTTTGCCATTGCTTTCTGAACGGTCTGGATTCACAATTGCCTGTGGCGAGGATCAAACTCAGTACCTTGGCAGTCACAGGCGCACTCTGTACCATTTTGCCACAGAGCCAGAATGCCAATGGCAGCAAATCAGAATTTGGCATTTTACAAATCACTAAAAATAACACATTCTATACTTCAACCAAAAGGGCTTTATCAAGCACAGAATAGCAGATGGAAAATGGGTTGTAAATGATACATAGGCATAGTAGTTATCATATTTTGGTATTTGTGTTACTAAAATTTGTGGTGCTGTGTCTGTGTATTGATCTACTAGGCTACATTTCATAGTGGCAAGAGAATACACAAACGACTTTGTCAAAATCACACTTTTTCTTTAGAGATGAGGACTAGTTGAGATAGTAAATGACTCAAGTTGTGAGTTTAACTGGAATCTGTTGATTGGCTAGAAATCAAATCTCATTCAATTTATACCAGATAGCTGAGTAAGCACAATGATACTCTCCCATTGACACTTATGTTACTCTCCTTTGACACTTACATTACTCTTGCATGATTACAGTGATACTAAATAATTGTTATTTACCCTCAGATGAAAAATCATCCACTACTTTTGCTTTCAACAACTGTGCACATCTCAGTAATGTTACTTGCTCATCTTTGGATAGGACAGTTCCCAAGAGGCACAATGGCTGATTGCTATCCAGTTCTTTGATCTGAATTTGTAAAAGGAATATTAAATGTATGATTCTACAATAAAATATTGTTCTTTGTTCTCAAACTTCTCTTCATTATCATTTCATCCAGACCAAAATAATTGTGATGGGGAAGAAACTGACAGCACTGTTTTTTCCTATGGCCCATCATAGAGGCCCAGTGACTCAGGATGTGACAATCCTTGTGACTTGAACATTTGGTTGCATGCCTGGAGCAATAGAGAAGTCAGGCATAACAAGTAGTCAATTGGTGGCGGGGAATGAGCACAGTGTACCCTATCTTGGCTCCAGTGGCTCGGAGCAGTCCATAGGTTGAAACCTACCTTCCTGGTGGTATGATAGTTATTCTCTGGTCCAGGGTGGACCAAAAATCCACAGATTTCCCAGCAATATAATGCTATTTTAATGGCATTAGGTCAAAGGGCATGAGCCCATGGACTGCTGGATCAGCAACCAACCAACCATGTGAATTGGGGTGATTGTCAGAGCTTTCTTTCATACCCAGGTGACTTCAGGTTAATGAAATGTCTTTTGAAGAAGCTTTCTACTTGACAGGGTAATGTTATGAAACAAATTGACATTTTGCATGGTTCATCCACTGTGCATCTTTCCTCACACTAGGTGCTTCGCCGCAGCTAGCAAACTACTCCCCGTGTAGTAAGATTACTCAATTACCACCCTCTATGTATCTAAGTGCCAGACTTATTTTCTTCTGTTCGAGTCATGTTGGGCAATGGCAACAGTTGAATCAGACTAGGGTTGATGCTCATTCTTAGACGAGGTGCTGCGCCGCAACGAGCCAGGGGCTTTGGATTTGACCTGTGAATTTCTCAAGCACCGACCTCATCCACTTGTGATGACCTTCCAATCCATCGCCAAGCACAGTCTGTGTTTAGACTCTTCGCCATTGCGTTAATCACCAAAGAAGTAGATTGCATCTATCTCAGACAAGAAGCTTTGCAGTCAGCACTCAAATCTCATGTAAGAAAGATGTCATTCTCCCTTGCGCCTTTGGGTACTGAATGCAATATGTAACACACTATAAATTATGGAACATAATGGGAAACATGGGCTTTCCACACAATCTCATATTGCTCATTAAAATGCTTTATCAGAAACAACAAGCTTCTGTTTGTCTCAACAGAGAAACATCGGACTGCTTTGAGGCCTAAAAAGGAGTCATACAGGGATGCATCATTTCACCACATATGTTCAACATTTATGCAGAAAACATCATGCGAAATGTACAAGAAGACCCATGTTATGAGCAGTTTCAACCGCTTAATAACAGAGGACACAAAATCTGAGAAATTAGGTATACAGATGACACCACACTAATATCAAGGAGCCCCACAGGTATAGAACAAATGATTATGTCAGTCAAACATCATAGTGAGGCACAAAACCTTTTCAATGCAAAAATAATGCATCTAAGCAGAGATGAAATTACACCTAAAAGTCATTGACAAAAAGCAACTAGAAAATGTAACCAACTTTGAATATCTAGGATCAACCATCAGCATCACAAGAGATTGCTCTGCAGAGATAAGAAAGAGATTAGCAATGGTACTACAAAAAACATACATAGAATACAACAGTGAACTCCTCACAACATGTCAGTGAACTCCTCACAACATGTTCCAAGACAAATGTAGAATCTCTAGATAGAGTGCAGAACAATGACCTACACTTTCCTGTGGGAAGCATGATCCCATGCTCACCAGAGTTTCTCTGTTCACTAGGCCATATTTGCAGAGATGCACTAGGCCATATGTGCAGAGATGTGCTAACTACCCCAACTAAGCATAAAAGATGTAACAGGTATTCCAGATTAAAACCTGGCACATCTAATTAATGACTTTGCTTACTGTCAGGAAAAGAACTCTGCCAATTAAATATCCAATATTACAAGTCAACAAAAAAATGCATGTGTTGCTTGGGACCAAAGAGGGAGAAAAGAACAACAGTGACCTGTCACAATAGGTGACTAAGGTTTTGTGGTTGTCACATCTCAGAGGGTCAAAGTAACACAGAAGTCACGTTGAAGTTTGATGTCTGGACATAATGCACAAATATTCCAGTCCAGATGTAAATGAAGACAATACATTTCATTCTCCAGACTACATTCTGCTAGACTGCAGGAGTTTGAGAATGAAAGCAGAATACATATTAATCAGAAGGAACAGGTAAACTTTGAACCAGATCCATTCAGTTGGCACCTATTCGCCTCACAACTTGAAAATATGTCTCAAAATTCAACCAATTTGCATCCCTAAAGAAAGAAGATGCGATTTTAGTCAAGACTTCCATCATGTATGTTCTCAAGAATAAGTATTATAATTGTTGAATAATATTACACAATTCCAGTACTGCAATTGACTATATTTTGCTTCAATGTAATTGTTAATGAGGGGAAAAAAATGACAACAACAAACCATTGATGTATTCATGTCTGATGCCTGTTGAGATGTACTGCTTGATGTCAGAAGGATCTCCCTCATTTCATCTGTCCGTGCTTGATCTAGTGGTGTGTGTCCATTTATATTCCTGAGATCATGGAAAAAATTAACTTACTTCTGCAATCATTCTGAAACTCCTGCAAATTAGCATGATGTAGTTCGAAGAAGAACTACACAAGAAGTATTAAGATCAATAAACGTCAAAGAGGGCTGACTCCTTAACAACATTATAACAAGAAAGCTGTGTTTTTTTGGGCATATAAAGAGACATCACAGCATGGAAAGATTAACAGCTGAAGGCAGAGTTAACAGCAACAGGGGAAGAGGATGCCAAAAACGATGATAGTGCAGAGATATATTAGGTTGTTTAAATGCCTATAGAAGCAGTAGATCAACTTCTCAGAATCTTGGAGTGTTCTAAAAAAATCCATAATAAAGACCATGTTTTGGAAAGAATTTATCACATGATGATAAATTCAGAGAACAAAATGTATATTAGATTTCTAAAATAAAACAACTTCTAATGACAATTTTACACACTTTAACAAACTTTGCATCCTAATTACAGTCATATTCTCTAACTTAAAATTTTATAGGCTTTAAAGATATCATGAAATGTATTGCTTTCACTGACAGGCTTTTAAAAAGCTGAACAGGTCACTGTAGGGAAAATGCATAAAATCAGGAACTACAATAAGAAAAAGTGCCTAAGAAATTTAGAAAAATCAATTAGCCAAAACCCATGTGTACTCTGATATCTTTCTTACACAGTAAAATTTTAGCAACAGTCCGTATCCTCAGCACTAGCAAGACACTGGTGTAATTTTTTCTTCTTCTTCTGCTTTCGTTCTCAAGCTCCTGCAAATTAGGATTTAGATTAGCAGGATGTACTCAGGAGAATGGAATTGTTAAATCATGGTTTACAGCTTTGTTGCAATATCTGTGCCTTTTTGCCTGACACATACAACTTCAGCAGTGCTTCTGGTTCACTTTGATCCTATATGGGATGGGACAGCCAACTCCACCACATGACCTTCCTCTTTAGTTGCCTTTTACGACATGCATGGAAGGTAAACAATGTTGCTATTCTTTACTCCCCTTACGGGTCCTGGCAATATACAGACATCTGGTGTAATTTTTTTAAGTTTTACTAGTAGTTTTTTTTATTGGCCTATTAAAAAAATGTTCCATGCCCACTTATAAATCTACGAGTACAGTGGAATTCAGTTGGAATTCAACTCATGTTGCCACTCATGTTCTTCGTTAAGTGTTCACTAACATTATATGATATTCTCTGAATCAGAAATATTGTTAATGTCTATTGTGCCTGATAGTACAGTATTTAATTTGAATTTGTCACAAAATGGAAATTGTTGTGGTTTTATCACATATTTTGTGCCTTGCCTCTTCTTTTGATTATTTCCCCTGGCTATGTTTATTAATTTAAATATTAATTTTTTTTAGGACAGTTGCATGAGTGGTTAGAAGAGCTGTGTGGGTAGGAACACACTGGGGTTAGGAAGGGGGCCATTATGTGCTAGAGTAATAAATAAATACCCATGTCTGATAAACAGAACCAAGGAAAATAATCAAAAGAAACCCAGCAGGAATGAAATGTGTGATAAGAACCAGTTATTCCAAACATTTATTATTTTATATTTTAACTAAAACTTTTACCACCTACATTAGACTTGTAAACAAGACAGTGACTTGATGCAGTTGCATCATGTAGACATCTATGATAACATCTCTGTAGACAGTATGCATCAAAACTTTAAAGGAGTGTGCTTACAAGTACTTTCATCTTCCTCTTTTGCTAGAGATCTATTAACATATGTGATACCATCTTGTGATATTCTATCATTAAATGTATAAAAATAAGTTATTATAAATTGATTATCACCTTGCCATGCTGTTTGCTCCTTTAGACACCAGCAGTTTAACACATTCCAGACGATAATTAACAACAGCATCATGCAAAGGTGTATCATTGTCGAGACCAGGGGCATTGACTGATGCTCCATAGTTAATGAGAAGTTCAGCAATCACATGACAACCAAGGTTTACAGCTTCATGCTTGGAATAAATAAATGAAAATAAATTTATGAGAATGATATACAATATATTCCAGAAAAGCCAACAATTTTTATATTTGTTTCACTATTGAATGTAGTACACATAGATGCTGACCAGTAAATCCATAGGTGCTCTGATCTCTCACTGAGTGTATTATACATCTTTGCTGACAGCTCCGGTTCTATGTTGAATGACCATCATTCTTCTGCAATGTGAAATCGTTGAACAAAATATTTTCGATAGCATGGGAATAAAAGTCCCAGATCACAGGCAAAACTCAATTACCAGAGTATAGTCCCAATATGGAGAAACAAAGGCAACAAAAGAGAGTGTGAAACCTATCGCAGCATCTCAGTCATAACTCAGTCATTCTAGGAAAATATATGCTAAAATATTAGAACAAAGAACAAGACACTTCATAGAACAACAACTAAGCCCAGGCCAGTTTAGTTTCAGAAGAGGAGCATGATGTACAGATGCACTATTTACCCCTAGACAACTAAGCAAATAAAAGAAATTGAATATGAAAAAAAAACTAAACATCATCTTTGTCAATGAAGAAAAAGCGTTTGACAGAATAAACAGAGACATACTAAGAGAAACACTAGAAATATATGGAATCAGGAGAAAACTACCATACAGCACCAAAGCATTATACAAAAAAAAAGAAAAATAGAGCATTTTATGAAAGATCCTATGATCATTTTGGACAAAATATCAGATGATTCTTTGACCCACTTAGGAATTGTGATGATGCTAACTTTTTTTATGTTGCCACCCTTCATTACAGATAAATTGGATGACGCTATCCAGTGATTCTCTTTTCCTCATAGTCTGTTCTTAAATGGTTTGTTAAGGGAGACATGTAATGACTGTAAGAGATAGGTATGGCCCCCATGAATTACAGATACACCACAACCCCCATCTTACTGCATGATTTTTCCACTTTTTCTGTGAGATATGCTCAAAATGAGTATCAGACTAGCATAGATGGTTTTCCAGAAGACTTTATCCAGCCATTCCAGAGTGGCACTTTCATCCATCCAACCTTTCGTGTGGGCACGCACAACACCCTGTTAGGCAGTCTTGCGTTTAAAAATAATCTTGATGGTAACACATGTCCCATTTTCCATGCAACCTAAAACAATAGCCAACACATCTCATTGTTTTTACAAAAACTGTCTTCACCATGAAATTTCAAAGCAAATCAAAGCAGACAGTGGTCTCATCCATATTTGATATTTGCGATAGGTCAAAGTTGAACCTCTTCCACAGGTTAATAGTGAAACAAATCAACTTTTGTTTCTAGCTCGTTCGGCAACTTCCATGCGAGCTTAGTGCGAGTTCGTAGACACAAGTGATGTCTCTTCATAAAATGATTGAAGCAACAAAGTCCACAGATTTTTGTGACTGGAATGCAGAATCTTTTAATTTGGTGGGCGCCCTGATCCAAATTATTTTGCAGGTAGGTTACAATTAATCCATCTGCCTCAACTTCATTACCTGTCCTGACAATTTCTCCTCCAGCGCAGAGAATGAGACTGTATGGCCATGTGATACATTCTTTGTCCTTCGCATAAGAGATAATTCTTCTTTTTTTCTCCATTCTTGTACTTGCTTTTTGTTCATAATGATGTGATGGTAGCCATCGAATTGTTAGATTTCTCAGCAAAAGTCATAACATCCAACTTAAAACTAGCAGCATACAATGTTTTTTTTCTATCCAGGCATCCTTATAAAATGCAAATGACATTACAATGTCAATATAAATTTAAGAACTGGAAGTTTAAACTACCTGGTATTCTTATACACACAGCAGGCTCTACTGTATTATACAAAGAGATGCTACTTAAATCAGGTACCACTGTACCAGATTCACTTAGGCCTATAACTAAAGTTGGTAAGACTATAAATCTATTACAATGGCTATCCACTGGTTATTTTGGAAAGTGCTTTGAATGTAATGGCTCATGCTATCTGATATTTGCCAAACTTAAAGTTGACCTGATCCATTCAGTAACTACTGTAGGCTTTGAATTTACAGTAATGGCTGATGGCATTGTTGTAGCCAACTTTCCTGAATAAATGAATGAATCCAAAAGCTGGGAACACTGCTTGTACCTGACAGTCACAGGTTTTATGATCACTGGTGAGGCATCTTGGGAAGGATCACTCTATTATTATCTTTGATGTATTTTATGTGAGTGGGGCAAATGGAAGAAATGACTAAGATCTTTCAGTTGCTAAAGCGCTTTGTTAATTTCCTTCTAGCTAGCATTATTTCCCTTGCCCCTTCATTCTAATAATAATGGGATTTCACAGTATTATTTCTTTTTCCTACCTTGACCAATACACTGGTTTTTATTTTACTTTTGTAACATTTTGGACATTAACCTTTTGGACCGGATTAAAATACACAATTTCTTGCATTTTCCAACTATGTATTCATATTGTCTTTAATGTTGTAAGTCCATCGTCTTCTTGGTCTGCCCTTTCTCCGGTAGGTAAAAGTATTGCTCCCCTTTCGGGTCCCATCAACACAGGTATACCGTTGAAGAACTATTAAGCGGGTATACTGTTTGACATCAGTTGGGGGGGGGGGGGTGGCTGAACAACTATAAGTCTGTACAGAGTACCTGAGGTCAGATCATTAACCAATACCAAAGCTATTCCATTTCAAATTGTTTATTTTCCAATATTTATATATTCAGCTGTACCAAGCCTGTACTCATACCCTATTAGTAGTAGCATATCATTAGTGATATCATACCCCATTCAGGATGTAATGATAAACCCAGCACTTTTTGGATGTATTGACTTTCTAGGTGATATGTTTAGTAAATTGTCATTTATGAAGTCGTTATAGCCAACTGTCTCGGCTGAATTGAACCAGGTACTTTAGCTGCATCCACAACACACTCTCTACCTCTCAGCAACAGAACCAAACAAAATATATATTAAAATATTGTACAAAGTTAAAAATTTCATCTTACAAGTGGAGTCCAGCCAGCATTATCTCTAACATTGGGATTTGCACCCTCTTCCAACAGATGTCTCACTTTTTCTACATCAGCCTGAAAAAAATTGTTTCAAATCTGACTGACACTCATGGTTATATAGAACAGACAGGCTTGCATTAAAAATAGCTATAGTTAGGGAGATGGAAATGATAATGAGGTTCCATGACAAAATAATCAGATAAAATATATCAGGACAAAACATAGCCAAAAAAGTCAGAAAAAAATATATAGTAATAGTAAAATTAAAAAATGGTTGGTGTAATTTATGAACAGCCTTTAGGAGATATATGGACTGACTAAAGCTGGTGTCACTCAGATGATTCACTACACACGGCTGGAAGGCACATGACACCATTGTTGTTTCAACAAACTAGAAAAGTAGAATCAAGATTTTCTATGCAGATGGCAACTTTTGCTAAAACTCAGAAAGGTTGTAGGAAATTTGCTTTAGAAGAGTTTATGTTTGTGAAGTCGAGATCTGGAGATGGTGGAAAAGAAATATGGAAGTGTAATGTATGATCATGTCATGTTAGAGTTCATACTCTTGACGATAATGTAGTTTTGGAGCCTGGTGAACTTGATCATGTACCTGTTCATGGTAAAGTTGCTGTAGCAACTGTTCAAGAAAACATGAGGCAGCAAAGTTCTGAAAACACGGAAGAAGACAGGAACATTGTGACAAGTATCAATCCAGCATGCACATCTTCTACCTCAACAAGAATCTTTAATTAGGATTGGTTGCAGACATTGTCAGCAAAATGGAATCAATGATCAGCACATTGTGATAAATACAGAAACACAGTGGGTGGCAGTCGTCTTTCTGCGTGTGAAAGAACCAGATTTTGCTCTATTTGCAGCAGAAGATATTCTTTTTTCAGAGCTTTTTTTTGGTTTGTTCTGGAAATTGAACCTAGGATCACCAGACTAGAAAGCAAGTGCATTAACCACTGAGCTACCATGGATTGTAGTGATAGTGAATGGCAGACGATTGTGCACTAAACGCTACCAGTCAAAAAGATGCAAGACAGCATGCACCTCTTTTCTTTAGCTTGTGATGTGTTCGGTCTCACCATCAGCATGCAAAGACATTAGTAATGTATCAACCAGTGCCAGCTTGATACACGGAACCAGTAATCACAGTAAGGGGACAAAAACTAAATACTGCCAATAATTTTGTATATCTCGGCAGCACCCTATCGCAAAATGCAACAATTGACGAGGATGTTGCCCTGCGTATAGCAAGCGCCAGTGTGGCATTCGGGAGCCTTCGTGACAACATCTGGATCAGGTGTTGTCTCAGTTTGGCAACTAGTTGGACGTATACCGTGCAGTGGGCCTACCAACACTATGCTGTGTCATCCTGGACTGTCTATGCGAGACACACTCGATAATGTAACTCTTTCCGCCATCGGTGCCTAATAAACCTCATGGGAATACATTGGCAGGATCGAGTACCAGACATGGAAATCCTTCAAAAGTCCTGAATGCAAAGCATCCATGCCCTGCTGACTAGGTCCCAACTCCGCTGGACTGGCCACATCGTCCGCATGCCAGACAAGTGCCTTCCCAAGAGATTATTCTATGGGGAGCTGTGCGATGGTAAATGTTCAAGAATAAGTTCTCCAATGATCACCTAAAATACTCTCAAACACTGCGGCATCGATACAAGCTCCTGGGATACTACAGCCATTGATCGCTCAGCTTGGCATACCCAGATTACTGCTGGAATCACTAAATTTGAAAAAAGAAAGACCACTGCAAGTAATTTACAAGTGAAGGAAGCAGAAGGACAAATCCTAAAACTCTATTTTTGTTTTTAGTACGTTTAAATATAAGTTTTGTGATTCGCTGTATTTCTTTGTGTTCTTGATTAGTTGCTCCAATCCCTTTATATCATTTAAAAGAAGCACAGTGATTTCTGTGTAGTTCAGGGATATCAAAACCACTGATGTTTAAAGTGTGATAGTCAGCGTTGTGTATGTCTTCTTTCACATTCCTCACCATATTTTCTGCATAGATGTTGAATAGGTATGGGGTACCCATGGATACACAAATAAAATATAATCAAATAGACCTTGACGCAAATAAAACCATGACACAGCGCATCTCTATTATGTTGACTACAATCTGCTGGAAATCTAGTAGGGCGATTGTCCTGCTACAAGAAAGATCGAATGGGAGTTTGAGAATGTATTGTTCATCTGCGCTCAGGATTCTTTTGGTATTGTTATATCTTCAGGCCAGTTGGCAGGATAAAACTCCCAATCTTCTGTAAGAGAGAACAGCAGCCCAAGCTTTTGTCTCAGTTCAGTCCAGTGTGGCCATAAGTTTGAGGACAAATGCTTAAATAAATATTAAACAAATGAAAGATAAAAGCAAAAACAAATTTACCTTTATAGTTGCAACTTGTAATTGTGTTTCTCCTTTAGCATTTCGTTTGGTGAGGTATGTTTTATTTATTTTTTTCTCCTTCGTTGTTGATGTCTGTATTATCTTTCCCATTGATTCCTTTTTTATATTACAGGTATCTTGTATTAGCAGTCTCTGATGACTGTTTTCGTTTAATGATTCTTTTGCCAGCAAATTTTTTTGCACTCCCATTTTCCGTTCTCTTCTAGAACCACTTACAGTCTTTGACTTCAAACTGTCCATATTTTGGGATTTTGAAGAAACTAATCCCTTTTCCTTTACTTTTGAAACACTTCCTATATTTGATGCAATTGCATTCTCAGAATTAGAATTTTCACCTTTTCCAGAATGTCTTTTCCTGTCAGAAGGATAATTGCTATTTGTGTTACCATCTCCATAATTTCCAATTTTAGCAACAGTAAGACTTTTCATTGAATTTCTTCTAGTACTGTTTACATTAGATCTCTGCACTTGGGGTTTGATAACTTCAGACTTGCTTCTTCTATTTATTTTTGGATCTACAACATTGTCCAGATCATCTTTAATTATTTCATCAGCTGAAGTTAAGTGTTTGCCTAAAAATAAATGTATAAGTAGATGTTAAAATATAATTCATTCTGTAACTAAATTAAGCTTATTTAAATATGACTTTCAGATGCACTTCTTCCAGGTGTTTCATTTCACACTCATGTAACTGCATGGGAAATTGTGGTAGACTCATTTTCTTTGATCTTGGTTTATTTAGTCATTATAATACTGCTACCTTTTACTTCCCAGGTTTGTTCTGGTACTTATCTCTTGAGTTAACCTAGGAGATATTCGTAGTCAATAAAATTAAATATACAGTCACCCATGTGCAGCGGGGATAGAAATGGGAGCAAAGAATACTAACACTGTTAGCTGCCATGCATGTCATAAGAGGTAAATGAAATAAAGTAAATAGGTTACTATATCAATATAAAATAATAAAATATAGAAAATT
Organism: Meghimatium bilineatum; assembly: GCA_034231615.1. Classification (NCBI taxonomy): domain Eukaryota; kingdom Metazoa; phylum Mollusca; class Gastropoda; order Stylommatophora; family Philomycidae; genus Meghimatium; species Meghimatium bilineatum. Next base: position 73,064,832 of record CM067298.1, on the reverse strand, counting down.
ACAATAAATAAAAGGAACAAACAAAACAGTCAATGTGTCGGTCCAATTGGGACCTTTAAAGACAACAAAAACAGTTACGAACAAAATACCATAACAAATATAAACAAAATGGATCTCTCCCACCAGGAAATCAACAAAAAGCCACACCAGATCCAGTGCAACACAATTCCAAAAATTGCACATCGATGCGTTCAACATGTCTAAACTATGAAATTCCCAAAGATGAAAGACGCAGAACCAAAGAAAAGGGGACACCAAAGAACACTGCCAAGAACGGGGAGGGGGGGCAAGTGGGCAACGGGAGACAAAAGGGGAAAGGAAAGACAATGCACGTAGAAGTGGGGGGCACAAATAGACACATGGAATTACAATCTATGTCATAAGAGGCAACTATGAAGGTTTTGGGCATGGAGTTGGTTCTTCAATTCCTTAGAGCACGGATCTGGAACCTTTTTGTCTGAGAGAGCCATGGACACCACAGTTTTTTAATTCTGTGAGAGCCATACATTATGTTTAAAACTAAAAATTCAAGTAAATGTGTGCATTTTGTGTAATTTCAACACTAAAAGTACAATAATTATGTCTCTGAATTCTTTTTAATAAGATTGTTATGCTGTTGCTAATCAATAATGGGTATTTCCTACCATTAATGCGACATCTGGTGTTGTATGGCTTTGCTGATGGCTTTGTAGTCTGGTTGATACGTGGTGAGGTTAAGCTTCATGCAGGCGTTGAGATTTCCATCTGTTAAACGTGATCGCAGGTTGGTCTTAATGTTCTTTAGATGTGAGAAAGACTGCTCGCATGCATATGTAGAGCCAAACATTGTCAGTACAGCAATACTTACACACTGCAGTATGTGACGGGAAGCGCGTTCCGAGTTTTGACAATCAGCTGGTCTGGTGAAGTTTTTTAATTTCTGCCCGCTTGTGATGGCTCGCCAACTCTGCTTGTTGTTGTGCAAGTCTTTCCAAATCTTCATTCAGTGACTGGAACTTGTTCACCCACATGTCTGAGGCATTCAGGTCAGCAGCTTAGAGCTCAAAATCTCTGATGGAGACACCGGGGATGCAATTCAGGTCAGTGCTGTCCACTGCACATTCGTGTGGATGGGTGATGAACTTAAAAAGACGGGTGTGCTCGTGAAATTCTCCAAAGCGCGCTTTAAATGACTGCAGGAGATTAGACGTGAAGCCTGCTAGATGCTGAAGATTAAGATGTTGAGCAGGATCACTTGATGTGCACGTATCTTTGAACTCTCCAAGTTTTTCAAAGTGTAGTAAACAACCTGTTTCAATGTCGGCGATGAAGAGTTCTAGCTTGTTTTCAAATGCAAGCACTGCTTGTTGCAGAGATAAGATTGTATTTCCAACGCCTTGATTTTGCACATTGAGCTGATTTAATTGTTCAGTCATGTCTACGAGATAATAGAACTTCAGGAGCCACTCCGTGTCAGCTAACTCAGGATGCTTGACATTTTTCATTTCAAGAAAAGTCAGGATTTCGCTCAGACAAGCCGCAAATCGGCTGAGCATTTTCCCCCTTGACAACCAACGCACATTGCTGTGCAGAAACAGACCAGGATAATTATTCCCAACCTTATCAAGCAGTGTTTTAAACTGGCAATCATTTAATGCTCGGGCAACAATAAAGTTGACTACCCGAACCACCAGCGACATCACCTCACCAAGCTGCTCGCCACACATCTGAGCACAAAGTGCCTCCTGATGTAGGATGCAATGAAATCTTATGATGCGTCTGTTTTCATGCTCACAAAGAAGATCAACAAATCCTCTGTTTTTCCCCACCATGCACGGAGCACCATCAGTGCACACCGAAACAAGTTTATCCATTGGTAGATTTTTTTCTTTAGCACACTTAGTAAAAGACTTGAATAAATCCTGCCCTCTTGTTGTGCCTTTCATAGACATAAAAGGAAGACTTTCCTCATGTAGTGTATAACCGACAACATACCTTGCAACCACACTGAACTGGGATAAATTACTGACATCTGTTGACTCACCCAAATCGAGAAAAAAAACAGTGCCACATTTATGTCCTTCACTTGCATTGCCTCAATTTGATTTGACATCATGATGCTACGATCGTGAACAGTTCTTGCCGACAGAGGCATGTCTTTTATCCGTTTCATTATTTTGTCCTTATCCAAAAAGTCATCAAAAAGTTAATTGGCAACATCAAGCATGAATGTGTTGGCATACTCCCCATCTGTGAATGGCTTTCCGTTTCTCATAATAGTTAAAACGCCAGCAAAGCTCGCCAAATTCCAGTCACCTTGTTGGGTCCAAACACGAATTTACTGCTGACTAGCTTGCACTCTTGACATCAGTTCTTCGATGCAAATGTCGAATGGCGTGTCTCGAAATGTTGCTTTACATTTGACCGTTTCATAGATGCAATTTTATCACTGCATATTAGACACACTGGCAGAACCCGTCCTTTCCACAAAGGCAAAATTTGTCAAATCCTGCTGAAAAGTACGATACTCATCATCTTACTTTCTTTTAGCCATCTTGTCTGAGCGAAATCCTGACTTTTCTTAAAATGAAAAATGTTGAGCATTCCGAGTTAGCCGACACTGAGTTTCTAAAAAGGTTTTCTAAAATTAATTAGCTGACAATGCAATTAAAACGAAAGTTTACTTACTGATCCGACAACAATCTGTTGTGCACATGCACACATCGGCCTCTATTTTCGAAAGCAATATAAGGCAGCCCCACTTGAACGATGTCAGATATAGACACAACAACATGTATTTGTGCCACTAGTCCACAGAAATCACTACGAACCAGCTTTGTAGTTCGCGCACTTTTTCATCACGTGTGGTAGTGTAGAGGTGGCTACTCTTGCAGCATGAATTGCATTTGGAGGTAAGGCAAGAGTTATTTCCCTTTAATTACAATGAATACAGGGTTGCCATTTTTCTGTCTTTTAGGTCAGCGGAGTTTATCTCCTTTACCAATTCTGATGCTGACCTCATTAAGACTACTTCTGCAGTAGACTTTAGCTCATTTGTAGCATGAAATATTGATATGCCATTAATATAAAGATCAAAGGAGTCTAAATAAAAAAAAAATTTTAGAATCGAACATTTGTCTGTGAGCCAGATGCAGCCATCAGTAGAGCCACATCTGGCTCGCAAGTCATCGGTTCCCGACCCCTGCCTTAGAGGGTCAAAATGACCCAGATGACAAGCTGAAGCCAAATGTATCCAGCAGAAAAGCATAGATATCATAACAAAGCCTTCAACCATGACAATGTTCTCTGTACTACATTCTGCTTAACTGCAGGAGTGAGAATGAACACAGAAAAAGAACAAATCTGAAGTGAAAATCAAATCTTGCACCACAGATTAAAAAGCTGGTGCACTAACCATTTGTGTTTTTGGGCTTTCTAGTTATATTTGTGTTGATGGTTTGCTCAATATTATTCACTTTGAATATGTACAGGATGGGGAAGCCAGCATAACACCCAACCCTTCTTATTTACCACTTATGGTATATATTATTTTTTTTAAGTAGGTAAAGTTTCCATCTGGTTTTTTTAAATTCATTTTACTACTAACATTGATATGGAGTAAATGTTGGTAGAATTTTAGAATTTACAACTTCCGGTAAATGGCACCAAGTGACAGCTATGTTAATTCTTGTGACCACAAATGGAAGTCCAGTTCATTGTTTCAAGACTATTCGCATGGAATATGTGGTTTCTTTCTATATGTATTAGTTAGAGATCACAGTGTAGCCATGTGAATTTCCTGATACAACACTGAAACAGGATTAGCAAATCGTCAGTGAGAACACAATGGCTCATAGTAAAATGGAGAGTCTTCTGAAGACAGCTGAAATGGCATGCTTACGTAAAATCCTAGGAATATCGCTAAGAGACAAAGTGAGGAACGAGGACATTAATCAAAGAACTGGCACCACCCCAATCTTGGAATATATTGAGAGACAACAGATCAAATGGTTTGCATACATCAGCAGACTACCATCAGACAGTATACCACAGCAAGCTATGCTACACAGATACATTTGGAGGCAGACCTAGAGGTCGACCATGAAAATGATAATATAAAAGAGGCAAAAAATTCCACGATATACTCAGCACACACGAGGACCATCTCCAGAAAACTCTTCTACCCCTAATACTGAAAGGCAACAAAGGATTTAGTGAATAGATAGACTGATAGGGAGACCGGCATTACTAATATTACTGTACGCCCCCCATGTGGGAACCAGGGCCTGGACTTCTATTTCAGGGTGCAAAGGATAGAGCCGCTGTCTTCTTTCCAGGCATGTCGTAGGATGTGACTATGGAAAGTTGGAGGATGGTCTGATAACTTTTCACGTGAAATAATAACTGTCATTGCATGTCTTGTCTTAATTTCATACTTTTGTCTTCTGTCAAATGGTTCCCATAGATGACAAAGAGATGCAGGCCTGTACAAATTTCACCTTTATCCTTTTTTGACAAACTCCTAAGTGTGGTTGAATGCTAGGTGTGCTATTGCTGCAGGTTGGTCAACAGATCTAACAGAAGAATGATGAACTGGTTGGCCCAGAAGTGTGAAATGGAAGAAGTAAACAAAGGCAATGAATGGGTGAAGGTGGACAAAGAGAAAAAGTCTCTGACAAATGTAGTAATACATCTGAGGAAAGCATGTAAGTAAATGGATGGTACAAGAACTTGTCCAGATGCACTCAAAACCGCAAGACTAAATATATACAGATGGCTCAGCCAACACAGAAATTAATAAGTGCGGAAGGGGTTTTGTTGCCTACAAATATGGAAAAAAGTTGCTTGAAAAATCTTCTCCACTACAACATCGAGCATAGAAATAGAAGTGACAACCGCAGTACTCAAAATATAAACTCACATAATATCGGAATCCCAGAGCATGCTACAGAAAATATAAAGGTGTATATTAAGAAAGTAATATGTCACATTACTGAAACACTCGGTTGTCCAAAGCATTACATGGATATACTGCTCTGGTTATGCAGGGATCTGAGGCAATGAAAGAATTGGCAGCATTGGCAGGCAATGCTGTGGCTAATGGTACAGTATTCAAGAGAGATAGGTACAACCTAATAAGAGCAGTCATTGATTTACTAGAGTGAAGAAGACGATGCTGGAGGTTCTTCTTCTTCTTCTTCTTTCGTTCACTTGAAACATGTCTATATCTGCAATTCTGTCTCCTTAATAAAACTCACTGTCTTTTGTAGTTCATACAGTGTCCCATAGAGCTTCGATTCCAGTGTTGTTTCCTCTGGCCAATATGTCTGCCTCAGCGTTTCATGCTCAGAACACTCTTGAAGTATATGTTTGGCACTCTGTACTGCCTGTCCACATGTACACATGGCCGTGTTGCCAATCTTGAACTTTGTATACATGTGACTGCGGAGTCGGTTGTGTCCTGTTCTGAGACGTAGAATTATAACTTGTTCTGATCTGTTCATAATGTGATAGTCATCTTGTGTTGGTGTTTGTGGCTTTCTTATTGACTTGATCATCTGTTTTTTCTGATGGTAGGTGATTGGTATATCTGGTTGATCTTCGGCAGCACCTTCCTTAGCCAGTTGGTCTGCTTTTTCATTTCCTGGTATTCCACAGTGAGAGGGTATCCACTGCATGGTTACCCTATACTGGTAAGACAATTCGCTAAGTAGTTTTTTCAAGTCTGTTAGTTTTCCAGACTGGAGAGCTTGAAGCACTGACCTTGCATCTGTCAGGAATACCACAGGCTGTAGGTCAGAGTTGGAGTTCAGCAGTTTTTTTAGCTGCCACAGTAATTGCCTGGATTTCTGCATCATAATTATTGCAGAATTTTCCTGTCGGTGTTCTGATTGTATCTCTAGGCGTGTGTGGATATTCTATATATACACCTGCACCTCCATTCCTCACAGCATTCTGTGCTGACCCATCTGTGTATACTCTGACCCATATATCTTGTGGATATTCCTCGTCCAGGAAACTGAGGGTGACTGTCCTCCGCTGCACACTGTTCTGTTCGTCCTCGCTTAGTATTCCTTTCACATGGGTCTGAATGTATATTGGCATTCCATGCCTTTCACTCCATGGGGTTTGTTCTGGTACAGACCTTAAGGGGCTGTCAACTTCAGGTAGGTCTGTAAGTTGTCTACGGAGTCGTTTAGCTTGATGGATAAAGCTGCTTCTTTTCAGTCGCCCCATTGCTAGGTTTTGGAATCTTTCCTTCATTGGATGACTTGGCATACACTGAAACTTTTCCGCTTGAATTAGTACTTTTGTGTCTCTGCGTTCGCCAAGTGTTTGCATTCTTCCCATTTTCTGCATCTCTGCTATGGGTGTTGATTTCATTGCTCCCAACATTATTCTAAGTGCCTGGTTTTGCACTTTATCTAGATCTTGTAATGTGGTGTTTGATGCAGGACACCACGCAGCTGAACCATATTCCAGGTGTGGTCTTATGCCTTGCTGGTAAACTTTACTGAGTATATTCCCACTGGCTCCCCATGTGGTTCCACTTAGTTTTCTCAGGATAGCTAACTTCCTCCTGGCTTTTGTTGTTGCTTTGTTTATGTGCTGCTTCCATGTCAGCTTATCATCAAAAGTAACTCCGAGGTATGTTGGTTGTTTGTCTTCTTTCAAGAGCTCTCCGTCTATCTTGATATGACCGGCTTTTTGTTTTGGTGAGAGGGTAAAGAGTGTAGTGCTGCACTTATCTGTGTTAATGCTGACACACCATCTATTTGCCCATAAGGTTAGGGCATCGATAGCTCTTTGTATTTGTTTAGTGGCCACTGTCGCATGTTCTTCCGTGCACCAGATCACCAGGTCGTCAGCATACATTGCCACTTTCATCCCGTGTGGTAGTTCAGCAACTAGGTCATTGATGTAAACCAAGAAAAGTGTGGGTGACAGGACTCCTCCCTGGGGGACTCCATGACGCAGTAGGACTTTCTTGCTTTTGCGACCATCTAATTGTACCCTGGCTCTTCTATTATGCAGGTATGCTTTTACCCATTTGTACATTCTTGAGCTAACCCTGCAATTTCGCAATTTCTTTAGGAGCCCTTCTTTCCAGACCTTATCAAATGCTTTCCTAAGGTCTATCCATGCTGCTAGTACCAGTTTCTTATCTTGGAAGGCATCCTCAATCTCTTGGGAGAGGTAGGTTGCCTGATCTTCAGTAGAGTAGCACTGTCTGAAACCTGCTTGCTGTGATACCAGAAGGTTTTCACTTTCAAGGTACCACTGCATCCTAAGATTGATAATGCGTTCCATTGTTTTGCATAGACAGCTTGTGAGGCTGATGGGCCTGTAGTTGGAGACTGTGTTGCCATCTTTTCCTGATTTGAGGAGAGGTATCATTATTGCTTCTCTCCATGCCTGTGGTACATTACCTGTGGACCAGCTTGTGTTAAAGATTTGCAGCAGCTTTGCTCTTGCTGCAATTCCCAGGTTTCTAATCATTTCATTGGACACTCCATCAGCTCCAGGGGACTTTTTCATTTTCAATTTGGATATTGCATGCTCCAGTTCTCTCATTGTGATTGGTGCCTCCATGACTTCAGGTATAGGTTCGTCTTGTCCAATGTTTTGCTGGTTCGCTCGAACCTCCTGTTGTTTGTCTGGGCTGACTTTGACGTTATTGTCTTCTGCAAAGGAATCTGCAAAGTAATCAGCTGCATGTTTACCTGTTAAAATGTTTCTATCTTTATAAAGCGTGATCCTGGTATTTCTCCCTGTACCTTCATCATTTAGTTGTTTTACAAGTTTCCATAATTTCCTAGTATCTCTTTCTAGGTTCAGCGACTCTGTTTTTTCTTTCCAGCTGTTCCGTCTGGCTTGTAACTTGGCTCTTTGAAATTTAGCCTTTGTTTGCTGATATTTGTTGTGATGTTCTTGGCTAGGTCTGTTCTCAGCCTGCTTTCTAGATGTTTCCATCTCATTTTGCAGCTTTTCCAGTTCATCATTCCAGTAGGGTTTGTAGTTTTTGCGTGCCCCCCTGGGTATGGTTTTACTAGCAGCATGTAGTATACATCTATTAAATTCACTCACTGCTCTATTGATGTCTTTGTCCAAGTTCATGTCCTTAGCTAGAACACTGGTTAAATGCTGGTACATTTTCCAGTCTGCCCTCTTATAGTTCCACCTAGTGAGCGTGCTGCTGTCCTTGGTATATTCATTGTGAATTTCCAGAAATACTGGTCTGTGGTCACTACCCCCAAGCTGCTTTCCAACGACACGTGTGATGTTCCATTCCAGGCCTGGTGAGTAGAATGCCAGGTCTGGTGTAGAGGTGGTGTGCCATGCTCTCGAGTAGAAGGTTGGTGAGTCAGCTGGCTGGTTAATAAGAATGAGATTATTTTCATCCTGCCAGCTCTCAAGTTCCTCACCTCTCTTGTCGATATGATCGTAGCCCCAGCTCTGAGAGTGGCTGTTGAAGTCACCACACACCATAAGCCTTTCTTTATCTGGAATTGTGTCTAGTGCCAATGGTTTATCATTTGGGCAGTAGTAGTTCAGGAGATGGAATTCTGCACTGTCTGTTTTTAGGTGGAGCATCTGGTATTCTGCCCCGTCCATGTATACTTCCAGCTGACATGCGCTGATATTGTTTTTAACTAGTGTCAGAATTCCACCCTTTCGCCTGTCTTTTCGGTCAGATCGGTAGCACTGGTAGCCTCTGATTTTGAAGGCTATGTCGCTGCTGAGGTGTGTTTCTTGGATACAGCAAATATTAACTTGTTCTTCACTGAGGACATTTTCAAGTTCCAATTTTTTGCTGTATCCATCTCTTTTACTGTTGACACCCTCAGCATTCCAGTGCATTATTTTTATTGGTCGTTTGTTTGTTTGGCCAGTAGCTCTATTCCCTTGCCTCCTGGCTCCTCGGGGCAATTGAGAAGGACTTCCAGTAACTGAGGTTGGGCCCTTTCGAGGTATAGGGCCCGGCACCGTCCCTGCCTGAACGTCCGCCACAGGGCAGGCACCATAACATTTATTAGATGAAGACATGTTTCCATTGTGTTTTATGCGTGGCAACCTGATTATCTGTGCGCCTTTTGGCTGGTTGCCTCCGTCTTCAGCACTCTGCTTACTTGGGCCGGACTATGGTCCTGCTCGAGTGGGAGTGCCCGACCAGTCTTAGTTTCCAGCCTCTGATGGCTGAACTAAGCCCCATCACCACTTCAAGGTTCTGGCCTCGATGGGGATGCTGGAGGTGATTATGTACACAAACAAAGAATGACTGGAATGGGGATGACCAGGGGTGAGGGGAACAAATGTGCCATCTCTAGAAAGCTACAAAGATCACATAATCAACATCTGACTGAGTGGGCATACTCTTGACTGGCTGTTGAAACAGAGAGCAGAGCACTTATGGACATGTTCTGTATGCCATGATGCCTATCGTTACTAATCAAAAATATATGCTGCACTCCTGGTAGGATGATTCTGGGATACTGCATACTGGAATGACTCCCTTAGGAACTAGAACTGTATCCATAAACTCCACTAACACAACTATGTCTTTGAGACAGCAAATCTTATTCGAGTTTGGATGTCACCTCGGTTGCTCACTAAGGAGGACATATGCTTCTATCAGAATGGATGAGCTATCAAGAGCTACCAACTCACAGCTAAAGGAATTACTTCATCATCATCATTATTAATGCAATTCACACACTGATTGTTCAATCACATGGTAAAGACACCCATGCCACAAGTTTCGTTGTCCGGGAAAAGTTTAGAAAGAACTAGTACAATGAGATATCTGGGTGTGTTTTTTGACAGAAGCCTGAGTTTCAGGGAACATGTTGACCACATTATCATAAGGGCAGGCAAAGGCTTAGCAGCAATGAAGGTTATGGCTGCTGCGCAGTGTGAGCAAAGATTGTTATTTCTTTAGTACCAGGGTTCGATTGTGGCTGTGGTGGAATATGCACTGGCAATTCTGACTCTTAGCCAAACTCAGATCGAAAGACTGGATAGAGTCCAGAATGCAGCAATGCGTATCATTCTGGGATGTACAAGAGACACATCGACAAGAGCTATGCGATACCTACTTGACTGCCCAACAGCTGAGCATAGATTACAGTATTGCCGTGCACGGGCGTACCTTCAAATACCTGCAGATAAGGAACACCCGTTGCATTCCGAAATACAGAAAGTTAAAGGCAGCAGACTCAAGAGAGGAAGGTCATGGATGGGACGTGCTGAGGATGTAATACAAAGCGTGTGCAGATTAGGATGTGGCAGCAGGTGCGGAATGGATAGGTCTACCCACAGATTTCGAAACTTGTTTGAGAGTAGTAATATCACTTAGCAGGGAATGCAAAGAATGGTGTCCCACAGCTGTGGAGAAAGAAGTGCAGGCTTTAATCAGTGAGAATACCAAAGAGGGGGATGTGATTATATACACTGATGGATCTGTAATTAGGCATGTTCGCAGTGCTTGGGCCTTTACAGCTCAGTGCGCAGGTAAAACGATCATGGAGGAAACTGGTGCCTTTGCGGTCACTACGAGTAATATGACCATGGCGACTATGGCGGTGACCAAGGCATTTGAGTGGCTACGCACACAGAAGTTAACGCATGTCTGCATCTTGAGTGACTCTATGAGTATGATTAAGAAGGTACAAGTGGGTCTCGTTCGCGAACAGTGGATTGAGGCCTTGAGAAATGCGAGCTTGAAAGTGGTTACATTTATTTTCGTGCCTGGACATGTGGCCGTTCGAGGCAATGAAAGAGCGGATCAACTGGCATCGTGCGCGATTGTGGCACGGGGCGATGGGGCAATGGATCGCACTGACGTTTTGAACTCCTTAAGAGATATAACACGCGAGAGTGAGACTAATGTGGATGATGATTCCTTTTCAATAGCTAGGATTAAAGATCAGGGATTGAAATGCGGTGTTGCTAGAGGTGAACATTTTGGAGGGCGCAGAAGAATGATGGCCAACCAGCATAGGACCGGTACTGTCAGCAGAACTGTGATGGCGGATACACTCAAGGAGAGATCGGAGCAACTATGGATGTGTCCAGTTTGCAGTGATGATGATCCGACGACTAACTAACTTCACACACTGCATCCATGTCTCCACAGCTATCAGGTAGATGCACTCCAATATATAAAAATATTTGACAGCACTGAATTAAATTCACAATTCTTACCATTTAACAAATCTGACATATGCAAGCACAGGGATGCAATATTTGATAAATGTTTATCTACACGGGCTTGTGTTGCATGAGCAGGCATGTTGCATACAGAGCAGGTAGTCCCTTGTCTGTCTTTAACACATGACCTGTAGAAATTTGTCAAGATATTATTGCAAGTAGAAAGTAAAGATAAGCCTCTTTCTAAATATCAAGAAAACAATGACTTTAAAAAAAAAAAAAATACTACAGAATGCAACATCAAAGTAAATGATATAGTATTAAAACAGTTCACCGATTCAAGTATTTAATCATATCGATTACAGTAGATTGAAGAAGTTCACCAGAAATAAGAAGCAGAATAGGGCAGACTGAACCAACTTTCAGAAAAATTAAAAATATATTGTGTACTATGACCTTGTCATTAGAGGTGAGGAAGAGAGTTCTGCCGTGCTATATAATGCCTTACTAACATATGAATGTGAATCTTGCGCAATAAACAAACAGGAAAGTGAGAAACAGAGGCAATAGAGATGTGGTTCTATAGAAGAATGCTGAAAATATCATAGACTGCCAGGAAAACTAATGTGGAACTGTTGAAAGAGTCAAATGCGGGGTGGAGATTAATCAAGAACATCAAGAAAAACCCACCGAAGACAAATGTGTCGGACCATTGGCGCAAATAAAACGGTGACACAATGCACTTCCATTCTCTGGACTACATCCTGATGGAAATATAGTAGGAGCAGTGTCCTGCAACAAGAGAGAACCAGCAGAAGTTTAAAATAAACACTGAAGAAGAAGATAAGAAAAAGACAATCATTTTTTGGCCATGTTTTGAGACAAGGTTTGGAGAACATAGTCATTAACAGGCAAGGTTGAAGGCAACAGAGACAGAAGTCGACAACATTAGAAAATATGAGATAGTTTAACAACATGACACGGCAGCGAAACAACAATGATACCAATACATAATACTGGAGATAGAGAGCTGTGAAGAGCCATGATCATCTACGCTAGTCGGCATGGCACTTGATGATTATTGCAAGTGCTTATTCCTCAAGGTGCGCAATAGCCTAGTTGATAATGAGCTTGTTTACTATCACCTGGTTACAGAGTACCAGGTTCGAAACCGCAAAAATCTGAGCCGTGATTTCTCCCATAACACAACCATCTCTCCAGTCACCCAACTGTAAATGGGTATCTGACGCATGAGATAGAGAAGGTAAACACAGCAAGGAAGAGAAATTGCCACCCCACTATGCTGTGGGTTATTTAATGAAAAGTTACCTTTATCCCCGACTGCAGGTTACTGTCATGGGACCTACTTATTCCTTTTTCTCATTTTCCATTCAAAGTCAGATGCCGATATGGATTTCATCAATGAACTGTGGTCATCAGCACCGACTCTGGGCCATAGAGCTACAAGCTGCTTCAGATGGCCACAGTTTTCTTCTTGTAGTGTCTTTTTTTCATTTTTATTTAAGATTTGGTTTCCTTCTTTAGTATTTATTACTTTATTTAATTTTTAGTATCTGTTGTTTTTTTTACAAGCTTAAATATTTTTTATGTTTTAAAAATATAAGCTTCCACACTTCACGTTAAATGTAGGGGTTTGTGAAGGAGATGTAGTCTGTGTTCCAGAGCCAGATGTGTTGGTCTGGTTGAAGTGTAGTCATGTTTATTCAGGATGGTCTTGTTGTCTATCTACCTTTTTCTATGTCTGCCCTTGGTTCTGTATCCTGATTCCATCTTATTGTAAGCTCTTATGGGAAGTTGATTGTTCCTCCTCATGAGACGTCCTAACCATTTTATCTTTTGTTTCTCTATATATTCGATGCATCATGTGATACCTATTATCTTTCTGATTTTCTCACTGGGAATGTTGTCGAGTCTGGTGACTCCAATAGCCTTCCTTAGATATTTCACAAGTTTTGATCTTTCTCTTATATGTAGATGTCAGTTGTCAAGTCTGGTATTGGTAGCATAGTGTTGGTATGAAGATGCTCTTAATCATTTGTTTGTTTACTTCCATGTTGATTTTTGTGTGCAATAGCAAAGGTGACAGCTGGTATGTCACAGATTTGCCCTTTGACATTTGTTTCTATCTCTCTATCGAATCTTCCATCTTTTGTGAAGATACTTTCCAGGTACTTTAACACTTTGACTTGTTTTATTTTTGTGTTCTCTATTTGGATATTTAAGTACTCTGTTGATCTCGTTTTTTGCATAATTTCTGTCCTTTGTGTGTTAATCCGCATGTTGTATTTATTGCATATTCTTGATAGTGAGTTTGAAGTTTTCTTCGTCATCATATATGAAGCTTTGATCATTAGCGAAAAGAAGTTCATTGAGTTTGTTGTGCATTCTTCATTGTTTCTTTATCTTTGCTGTTATATATCTCATTTTGTGTTTCTTTTATAATTCTGTCTATGTAGACGTAGACATTTAATAGAATAGGTGACAGCACACATCCATGTCTGACTCCTGTTTTTGTTATGAATGATTCTGATACTCTGTCTGCTGTTCTCAGCTTACTTTGGCTTTTTTCTGTATAATGCTTTGTTGTTGCATGGTAGTTGTCCCTTGATTCCGTATATTTCTAATGTTTCCTATAGTATGTCTTTTTATATTCTTATGCCTTTACTTCATCAACAAAGATGATGTTTAGTTGTTTTTTTTCATATGCAATTGATTTTTAGCTTAGTTGTCTTGTGGTGAATAATGCATCTGTGCATCCTGATCCTCTTCTGAAATCAAACTGGGCTGTGCTTAGTTGTTGTTCTATGATGTGTCTTGTTCTTTGTTCTAATATTTTAGTGTATATTTTCCCAGTGTGGCTGATTAGTGAGATGCTGCAATAGGTTTCACATTCTCTTTTACTGCCTTTGTTTTTCATATTGGAACTAAGTGTTTTGCGTGTCATCTGGGACTGTATTTTCTTCCCATGCTATCAAAAATATTCTGTTCAGTCATTTCACAGCTATCTCTCTGCACGCTTTAATTGCTTCATTTGGTATTCCATCCACTCCTGGTTGTTTTTTTTCAGGGGGGGGGGGGGGAGAAACTATTTTAAAATGCTTTTTCTATTTCTTGGTATAGTATCACTGGCTCATGATTTTCTCAGTCTTTTATTGTATATGTGTATTCTACTGTAGTATTTGGGTTGTATAGTTCTTGGAAGTATTCCTTCCATCTATTCTTTCTTTCATTTTTATTTAAGATTGGGTTTATTTTTAGTGTTTATTATTTTATTTATTTTTCAGTGATTATTATTTGACAAGGTAAAACATGCTGTTGTTTTAGAGATGTTGATCTGCACTCCCTATTCAGTTGTCCATCTGCTAATGTTATTTAGTGCTGTCTGCATTCTACTCAAGGCTGTATTGATATGATCTGCAATTCACATTCTAAGGTTGTCAATAAGAAGAGCTTTGGAGATGTGGTTGGTTAGCTTCTCTGCGATGTCATTAACCTTTAGCATGCAGCATTAAAATTGCACACTTTCTCGTCTGCCACTGAATTCTTTTTTGAAAATTGATTTTTTTTTTTTAATGAGCTGAGCTCAGGAGGAAGTGAGAAATTAGTGGTGGCGGTATCTATATAGGTTGACCCATCAGAAACAAAATTGAAAAATCAATAATCACAGATGCCCATTCTACAAATTTTAAGGCAGGTAAAGCAATCAAAGAAGTAACTCTTGCTGCTGGGGTCATCTCACCAGGAGGAAGGAAGGATAGCGATCCTGACCAATGCCAAATCTGATTTGCAGGCCCTCCAGAATCCAAATACATTTTAACGAATGAAGTAAAATTACATCTCCACTAAATAGCCAATCAAAAGAATTGGTCCTCTAGTGGATTCCAGACTGGATCACAAATCAGAGGAAATTAGATAGCAAACAACTAGCAAAACTGGAAGTAACTGCGAACAACAGATAGAAGATTCAGTATGATTTCCAGAATTGAAGTTCATCATCAAAAGCTCCATCAACATGGAATGGGGATGCAAAGAGTACTACACTGCTCTCAGCAGACCCAGGATTAGCAAATAACCAAGATCTTAAAAGTACCTTTTCGTTGTGCACTCTGGAAACAGAAATACAGCTGCTCTTGCTGTCTTCCTGACCAACACTTTTAGGCTTGTGTCCATGGATATGTAGGCTGTAGACAGAAGAATGAGAATTGCTTGCAAAGAGACAGGCAATATCTCAGAGACCTCTACACCAACACTCCCAGCAGCACTGTTGGCAAACAGTGACAAGGCATCTGTGCATCTTGACTCAGCCAAAAAATTGGAGTGGCAGCCAATATCAGTCCTGATATAGGTAGATTTCGCTAAGATATGGTGATTCTAACACACTGAATTTGGAAAAGGCAACACGCTAGAAAACAGCGTTGTGCATGTCTGAAATGATATAGCAGCATTGAAGCTACAATTTTTCAGCACAAGACCAACTGACGGAAGTATTGTTCATGCTCGAGAACACACAGAAGCCCACATGTCAAATGATTCCAGGCCCAACTCTACTGTCGTTTTTTTTCCTATACCAAAATCTTGCTCGTGAAGAGAAAAGGTTCAGTGCCCGATGGGCACAGGCATAACTTGTCTAAGGAGACATGTTCTGTTCCACTTGAGAACAAACTTCTATTCCCTGGTGTTTCTAAACATATGTATAGACTCAGATTTAGACAATGCATTCATGACATCGATGAATGACACCTTGGCTAAGAATGTCAACGAGCCCAGGCCCAACCCTTCTGTCGAGTTCTTCCTAAATTGAAACCAAGCTCGTGGATGAGAAAAGGTTCAATACCCGATGAGCACAGGCACAATACGTCTGATTACATGAAACAAGTTCACTGGTTGCGGAACATCTTGTTCAAGATAGATGTGAATTACAAACCGTCTTGGCGTAGAGTTAATACACATCCACAGCCTGGTGGCAGATAGGAAGACTGTCACAGGGTAGACCACACTAAATGTCAAGGCATGCCGAAATCGGCTGTGCGTCTACATGGTGCATAATGGTGGCACTATGTACCTTTGGTCCATATTAAAATTGCACAAATTGATTATATTTAAGGAGCGAACACAAAAAAGAAAACATGGTATGGATTTCAGCTGTCATGCAGCCAAAAAGACAATGCTATCTACAAGCCTGGAAGAGAGGAACAATCTTTTTTAGATTGAGAACAGGCCACAACATACTCAAACAACACATGCACGGAAAGTTTGGACTTGGTGACATCAATGTCTCCCTGTGGACAATCTAAAAACAAAACATTTTTTTACAGAATTTCTCACATACGGATAGAAATGGGTGTCAGACAAGGTTGTGTAATGTCACCGGATCTTTTCTCCCCGTATACAGAATACATTATACAAAAGATAGAAGATATGCCAGGAATAAGAGTGGGAGGATGCAATATAAACAACTTGAGATATACTGATGACACAGTACTGATCGCAGGAAGTGAACAGGAACTATAAGTCCCATTAGATAAAGTAGTAAAAGAATGTGAAAACAAAGGCCTAGTGTAAACAAGAAAAAAAACAGAAATAATTGTTGTCTCGAAGAGACATACACCATCAAGATGCAACATAATGATTAATGACACAAAAATAACAAAAGTTGAACAAGTGAACTATCTTGGCACCCTGTTAACATCAGAAGGTAAATGCTCAAGTGATATAAAGTGCCGTACAGCACAAGCCAAATCAGCATTCCAAAAAAAATGAGAACCATTTTGTGCAATGGTACACAATCAATGCGGACTTGAATTTGAGTCTGCCGTACAGCACAAGCCAAATCAACATTCCAAAAAATGAGAACCATTTTGTGCAATGGAACACAATCAATGCAGACCTGAATTCGAGTCCTGAGATGTTATATCAAACCAATTCTTTTTTATGGATGTGAATCATGGACTGTAAACAAAAAAGTTGAAAACGAATTGGAGGCTACAGAGATGTGGTTTCCGAGAAGAATGATGAAAAAACCATGGACAGCTAAGAAAAGTAATGCAGATGTTCATTTGCAAAAATTGTGGGAATATTCATGGAGTAATGCAGTAATGCAAAAGTAATGCATTGATGCTGGCGTAAAAATATCAATTATATCAAACATTAGGGGCAGACAGTCAAGGTTTCTAGGGCATGTGCTGAGAAGAACACAGCTTGATATAATACTGGAAAGATCAAGGGCAGTCTGGAATAATTGAATAATCTGGTATATCATTATGATGCTGCTCACATAGGATGCACTCAGGTATGAGCAAGGTTTGACCTCTATGAGGATGCAGTGAAGACCTCAAGCTGATGACTACCTCCTAATGACAAATTTTATTCATTACATTAAATATTCAACAAAATTGTAAGATACAATTTTATCACAATATTAATTATACTTACCAACAAAATCTATGCTCACACTGACCCAATGTAAACAGATCCTTAGACAACTGGTTACTGAAAAATATTAACAGAAATGAACTAGCCATCATTCAAACTTCCATCATTTTTCATTTTAAATGTTTTATAAAATCCAGTCTATGTAAACTTTTTTTTATTTAATTCACTTTTACCATATAGCAGCATGGTACAGATCGCACTCTCGATGGACAAGTTACATGGTTCGAATCTCAACATAGGCAATTGTGCATCCAGGCCATTCAGAAAGCAATGGTAAACTATTGAACATTTTTATATTGTCTAAAAAAATAACCAGTCAAAAAATGCTGGGTCGATGGCTACATCCTGAATAGGATATGCTCCCAATTTAGTAGAAGGGAAAGGGTGGGGGCAGTTATTGTCAACTGAGGACATTTTAGAGCCCAGTTTGAGGACCATTTTTGGTAACTAGAAGCAGAAAGAGCATGTCTTTAAAAAGGGGGGAGGAGGAGTTTCAACAATTAAAAATATGATCCTTAAACTTGAAATTACAACAGTTACTCTGTGATAACACTACTAAGATGATGTCATTATATTCACTCATGTTCCATTATGCCTTGGAAAAAGTCAGCACTGGGCTTTACAGCTAGAGCTCGGGAGGAGCACTGTAGAGGAGCAGAATGGAGCTTACACAGCAACAACCTCCAGCATGAGAATGGAGATTGAGGAATTAAGTGGAACTACAATTTTTGGCACAAAAACATTGGGAACTACAGTAGTCACAGACTCTCAGTTCATGCTTAAAAAGATCAAATATGGATGTCTCAAGCATAAGTGGGTGGATTGCTTATTTTCATCTGTAAAAACTTGTGGGTTTATTGTCCTGGACATGCAGGAGTCCACAGCAATAAATTACCAGACACATTGGCTTTGAAAGCACAAACATTACAGGAATTAACCCCTTAGCTGCGGAGGCATTCTTAAGGATATAATGAAAAACCATCGCCATGTTATGGAAATCCTCCTCTTCTTAGCTTCCCAGGGAAAAAATGTCTGGATGCCTAAAATAAACCATTCTTTTTCTTCTGCGTTTGTTCTCAAACTCATGCAGATTAGCAGGATGTAGTCCGGAGAACGGAATGCGTTGTGTCATTGTTTACAGCATTGCTGTGATATCTGCGCCTTTCGGCCCGACACATCCGACTTCAGCATGGCTTTGGGTCACTGACCCTATATGGGATGGGACAGCCAACTTCATCCCATAACCTCCCTAGTCGCCTTTTACGACATGCGTGGAAGGTAAACAGTGTTTCAATTTTTTGCTCCCCTTTCAGGCCCAGGCAACCCACGGGCAGAAATAAACCATTTAGATGAATTGTTTCCCTGGGAAACTAAGAAGAAAAAGATCTTGGCAAAATGGCAACCCCTCATTGTATCCTTAAGGATACCTCCGCAGCTAAGGGGTTAATTAGACATGAATGACATATTAAGATTACTACAGAAATACTATTATTTTCTGTTTCATTCATTATCAAATTCTGCAGAATTTCAGGATGTAGTCTGGAGAATGGAATGTTTTATGTTATGGCGTAGACCTTTGCTACAATATTTGCACCGTTTGGCCAGACGCATCAGACTTCAGCACAGCTTCTGGATGACATTGACACTATACAGGATAACAGCCAATTTCACTCCATAATCCCCTCAGTTGCTTCTTATGAAATGAATGGAAGGTAAATAGTTTTCTATTCTTTGCTCCCCTTTTGGGCCCTGGTAACACATGAGCAAAACACTCTAAATGGGGATACGTTTCACCTCTTCCGGTCAATCTACAGTACAAATAATGATGTGAACATCTATAATTCTTACTGTCCATTTTCTGTGGTATGTTTAAATTTTTATTTGATTTTTGTCTTGATAAAGGCCTTTTGGACGAAATGTCGATTTGTGTGTGTTATGTGTCTTGAGTGATTAGCAAAACTTTATTACCCTGTTCCTGGATTTACCTGTTGATTTCAGCTTTGTGCAGTAATTACAAATTAACAAAGGAGGCTGCTCAGTAATAATCAGAAAAAGATTACCCAGTAATAATGGTGCTACGAAAAATATCACAGGATGAAAAATGTATGGCATGACAAGCAGATAATAGAAAATCAAAGCTGCAGCTATTATGAAGCTATATTTTTCTAGTGCAGACCTGTGCAGGGCCTTCAATGCTTCTGTAAGAAAGGAGGATGTTTTACCTAATAATTAGAAAAAGGAAAAAAGGAAATTTCCTCATTTTCTGAGGTAATTCCCGCATTTTCATACGAATTTTGGGAAAACCATTAAGAAATAGGAAAGGGGTATTTTATCCTCTCTATCGTAAATGCCTGGTCTAGCGTATAAAGCTACTGTTTTTAAACCGTCCTTGAGATAAGTTCCGGAATCTTTCCTCTGGAGGCTATGGTGGGAAAGGAACTTTTCACCATGGATCATAACTTTTGTATCCCTGTCCTCTTTCAATCACTGCATTCCTTCTATCTTCTGTATCTCTATTATTGGTGTGGATCTAACTGCTCCTGTGATGATCAACCCTCTTGTTAGAATTAAAGTAAATTATTATTATGTACAATAGCGGGAAGATATAATTTAAGGGACATGCGCAGTGGTATACATTAGCAGACGTAATCGAACAATTATGGCATCCGTGTTTTTTATATGTGATCTTACTTTCGTTATAAATTCATATATGGAGAAGCGTGTGAAGTCGAAGGACATATTATTAATTGAAAACGCTTGCATTAGAGTTAGTGTCAAGGAGTAGAATAAGTGTTTAGGATTCCGCCGAAGACGGATGTGTCGGGCCATTGGCGCAAATAAAACGGTGACACAACGCATTTCCATTCTCTGGACTGCATCCTGCTGGAGATCTAGTAGTACTGCTACAGGAGAGATCCAGCAGGAGTTTGAGAATGAACGCTGAAGAAGAAGTGTTTAGGATTTAGAATTAGGGTAGATTATTATTATATAGAATAGCGGGAATATTCATGGAGTTTGTTTCTGTAACTAAAAAAGTGTATCCCGCAGAGAATACTGACTACGGTGAGTGTCTGGTTTTATTCACATTGTTACAGTTTCTCAACTCTACCAATAATTGATGTGTTAGGGATATCTATGACGTCAGCTGGTTAAAAATGTACACAGTGTGCTATTTATAGCACAGTGGAGAACTATTCTGTACTTTTACCTAGCTTTTTAATGATGTAGCACTATTTCGGAAATTTTGTCTAAGTAGGCACCTGTAAAAAAATAAAACCATTTTCATTTTTTTCATTTTGAAAATTGTGTCCATTTAGTTAGGCTACTCCTACTCGTCAGTGTACTCTAGGCATTAGGAAATCGTAAGATGACGTAAAAGTGAATGTGGCTTAAATTACTTCCCTTGTTTTGGTAGCGTCCATGATTGATATTTGGATCACGCGAAACACTGACTACAGCAATTGTCTTTAGGCAAATTGACGCAACCTTATTTCTTGAAAAACACAACTGTTTAAGCTTTCTCATTCATTTGTGCATCAGATTACGAAGGTTATAGTTGGAAATACGTTGTGTAAAATTTACAGCAAGCAATTAAACAAGCCTAGGTAAGTGTTTTTCATCTTTGCACACGTGTATCTTTTTAGTTAGTATGTTTTACCAAGTTTTAACCATGTCTAACAAATTTAGCAACCATTTATCTCTTTATATACGAAATTTCACTGTTTTTGGAATTTGCCAGTAATTATTAGCGAATTTTAAACAAACGCACTGCAGATCGGTCATGCGTTCCTTAGCAGCCATCTTGTTTAAAATCTTTAGCACTATTCTTTCCTGCCGCGTCGATAATTCTGAAATGTCTCATACTAAAAGACATTGACGTTTAACAACTACAATTCTTGCCTCTTTTAATTTCTTTAATTCATTTTTAAATGTTACTAGTAAAAAATCTAAGATTTTTATGTAAAATCATTCAAAATATTAGTACAAGACCATGCCGTGTGCGCGTACTACTACCATATTATCCTGCGTCCGTCGCCATGACGACTGAAGTGTTTTCTTAGTCACATCAGTCTGTTTCATGTGGATAATTATACAAGAAACACATTTCACATTAAATATATATTATTTTTATTGTTTATGAAGTCTAATTACCTATAATTCTCTCATGAATATTTCGTTAAATTCACTTTTTATTGAGAGATGCTTTCTCCTTTCAGTAGGCCTAATAAATCAAATCATCAATGCAGACAACATCAACTTTGCTCAGCATCTTCCAAACTTTCTCACTCTTTTTTGATATCTTTGTCTCTTGTTGTTTATTATAAAATTTGCTCAATTTTCTACATAAGACTATTTACAGAACTTATATAATAAAGTATTTAATTATATAGTGCTAATTAGGTATCACAAACATAGGGAAAAGCATATTTCATAATGATGTCAAACCATTTTGAAAATTTGGTGCACATACTTTTTTTTATACTACCTAGTATTTCTCCCACACCTTTGACATAGAATTGTTTATGTACCTGTGATACCAAATGCCAATAATAATAATAATCAAATATTATATTTCAGATACAAAGAGGGCTGAGATGACAGATTGTCAGCCACATGCGTGTTGCCATAAAGGGGAGCATAGAAGAGATTTTAATTATGCTAATTAGACAATATTATTAATTATTAATTGGCTCTGGTTGCATCGGAAAATTAACAATCATCAATGTAATCAACAGGTGCTTCTTGTCTTCCCGAACAAGAGAATGTATAATTTGTTATATTTTTAAATTTAAATGCACATAACTTTGATATTCATAATAAATTAGTGGCTCGGTTTTAAGGCAGGGCCGCAACTTTTTGATTTTGTCATTTCAATGGAGTACTCGTACTGTAGTTGTAGTACTGCGTACTTACTAAGTTACGTAGACAGTAGAGTTGAGTAGAGTAGTAGATTTGATTTACTTACCATTTACGACACTGTAAACATTTTTCCAAGCACGTAAATGCACTACGTGTATGTGGCAGTGATACAGAATCAGAACGTATGTTGAAGGGGGTAACCTCAATATCCATAACTGCTACTGTTCATCACACGGTAATCTATTGGATGCTGGAGAATGTACTCAGTTGTGAATTTCCCGCGCTTGCGCTGATTTCCCATTACAAATAATAATGCATCATGTATATGCCTATTCTGCTCCAAATATTAGTAGTCCAACTATGGAAAACCAACTATGGTTACTGGATAAGGTAAAGGTTCTAGTGGTGGGCATATTTTTTAATTCTCAACCACGGGGGTGACCTCTGTTATATCAGAGTGTGAGACCTTAGAAAAAAGATGGAGGGGACGGTTCACCATAATCATGTCTTCGTAACCACCTTCTACGAGGAATCTGTTTTAATTACTTTAAAAAAAGTTGAAACAATGTGTGTTAAAAAAGTTGAAAGTTCTTTCAATGACTGCATTCCTTCTGTCTTCAAGAGATATCGATGAACCCATGATTTTTTACTGTAATTACGTTTTAGACAATACTTTCATTAGGTTACCATTGCTTTCTGAACTATGTGGATGCAAAGTTGCCTGCTGTTGGGTTGAACCTGGTATACTGCTGTACCTCTCTGCCACAGTAACGAAGGTTCTGGATTTTCAACGCAGGAGCTTTGGCTGTAATGGCTTTTTATGCAATCCGTCAATATGTTGTCATTGTTTTCTAAACGATAGAGATGGACAGTTGCCTGCTGTGGGTTGAACCTGGTACACTTCTGTACATCTTCGTCACAGAGCTGAACGTCAACTGTGTGTTAATGTTTATTAATGCATGAATGGTAGCAAATTTACAAAACAAAAAGATTATAACTTAGCTTCAACCCAATTAAGGTTTGATGATGCTAATTATGATAACGATAATCGTCTTTTGCGATCAATTGTTAAACATGCTTACAGTCCAATATTGATCGTGAACATAATTGTCTGACAAGAATCGTGACTATTGTCGATATCCAAAGCGACGATACCGTCTGGCAGAAGACGGGCTAGACAAAAGGTGCGGCGTTGCTGGCACACTACACCACACAAATTGGTCAGAGAAATGTGGAGGCATATCAATAAATCAGTAAAACGATTACAGACATGTGTAAGAACTTGAGCAAGGAAAACCATATTATAATCACAGTTGAAGAAACCAGGAAGGCGCTGAAAAGTACAAAACATACAGCACCAGGATCAGATGGCATTAGATACGAGTCGGAGAACGTATGAGGAGTTGGCGGACATGTTCAATAATATTCTTCTAAAGGGCACAGTAAAAGAAGACTGGTTGCACAGCTATTGTTCCACTACCCAAACCTGGGAAGGACCACACCAGGATAAAAGGCTACAGAATAATAACAATGCGGAATACGATAAGCTAGCTTTTGGAAAAAAATTGTGGCCTGGAAGGTGTCGTGTTATCTTGAAAGAAAGAAGTGTTTACCAGCATTGTTAGGAGGGAATCGCCCAGGAAAGAAGACATGGCAGAATGCAGTCATATTTGCGCAGGATGCTTTTGAAGGGTTCGATTTGCGCATGGAGAGACATGTGTGATCGCAATAGATCTTGAGGATGCGTACAATAGGGTGTCCTTGGATATCTTGATGGACCAGCGGTTAAATCTTGCAGTAAATCCTTTGTCCTGCGGTGGGTTGGTGCCGCCCTGATGCACAGGATAGTAGTACTTAAGTATGGTAACTGGATATCTGCACCAACAAAATCAGGGTTATTAGCCCTGGTCTGCCACAGGAATCCACTCTATCTCCTGTATTTTTCAATGTATAAACAGTACAAATCGCTGGCAATCAAATCACAGGTGTTAGCAGAACGATGGCATATGCCGATGATATCCTGGTCTATAGACAGGGCAGAAATCGAGAAGAGTGCGTCGTGGAACTGCAGAAGGAGCTGGACAGACTGAAAAATTGGTGTCGAGATACGGGAGCAGTGGTTAATCTTCTAAGGCATTCGTGACGTGGTTTTCCTTGAACAATCACATGGTAAAGACACCCATGCCACAAGTTTCGTTGTCCGGGAAAAGTTTAGAAAGAACTAGCACAATGAGATATCTGGGTGTGTTTTTGATAGAAGTCTGGGTTTCGGGAAACATGTTGACCACGTTATCATAAGGGCAGGCAAAGACCTAGCAGCAATGAAGGTTATGGCTGCTGCGCAGTGTGCACAGAGGTTGTTATTTCTTTTGTACCAGGGTTTGGTTGTGGCTGTGGTGGAATATGTACTGGCAATTCTGACTCTTAGCCAAACTCAGAACGAAAGACTGGATATAATCCAGAATGCAGCAATGCATATCATACTGGGATGTACAAGAGACACGTCGACAAGAGCTATGCGATACCTACTTGACTGTCCAACAGCTGAGCACAGATTACAATATTACGGTGCACGGGCGTACCTTCAAATAAATGCAGATAAGGAACACCCGTTGCATTCCGAAGCACAGAAAGTTAAAGGCAGCAGACTCAAGAGAGGGAGGTCGTGGATGGACGAGCTGAGGATGTCATACAAATCGTGTGCAGATTGCAGGATGTGGCAGCAGGTGCGGAATGGATAGGTCTACCCACAGATTTTGAAACTTGTTTGAGAGTAGTAATATCACTTAGCAGGGAATGCAGAGAATGGTGTCCCACAGCTGTGGAGAAAGAAGTACAGGCTTTGGTTAGTGAGAATACCAAAGAGGGGGATGTGATTATATACACTGATGGATCTGTGATTAGAGATGTTCGCAATGCTTGGGCCTTTACAGCTTAGTGAGCAGGTAAAACGATCAGGGAAGAGAGTGGTCACTTCACTGTCATTACGAGTAGTATGCCCATAGAGACTATGGCGGTGACCAGGGTATTTGAGAGGTCTGCATCTTGAGTGACTCTATGAGTATGATTAAGAAGGTACAAGTGGGTCTCGTTCGCGAACAGTGCATTGAGGCCTTGAGAAAGGCGAGGCTGAAAGTGGTTATATTTATTTTCGTGCCTGGACATGTGGGTGTTCGATGCAATGAAAGAGCGGATCAACTGGCATCATGCGCGATTGTGGCACAGGGCGATGGGGCAATGGATCGCGCTGACGTTTTGAACTTCTTAAGAGATATAACACGTGAGAGTGAGACTAATGTGGATGATGATTCCTTTTCAATGGCCAGGATTAAAGATCAGGGATTGAAATGCGGTGTTGCTAGAAGTGAACATTTTGGAGGGCGCAGACGAATGATGGTCAACCAGCATAGGACCGGTACTGTCAGCAGAAGTGTAATGGCGGATTCACTCAAGGAGAGATCGGAGCAACTATGGACGTGTCCAGTTTCAGTGATGATGATCCGACGACTAACTAACTAACTAATTAACTAACTATAGCAGTTTGTTTTATATCATCATGAATTCCTCACAACTTGTTTTGCAGAGAAGCCTCCGTTGACCAAAGTATCGTTATATGAACAGCCAAACTCTGATAATCCTTTGTTATGTGTTCTGGTGTCTGTGTTGCTGTTCCGCAGATGCGGTCTGCATGGTCAATGATACCGATTCGGTGTGTACATTTAGACTGCAGTGGACGTTCTCAGTTGAAATATCGTAACCTGTTCGTTTATGTTCAATTTGTTAATGTTGTCGCATAGATTGTTTGATTCTTGTTTGGAATTCTCATCCCCGATGTGATTATTTCCTTTGTGTTTGTCAGTTTATCCTTTATTAATTTTAACATAAATTTATTTATGTTCAGTTATGTAAAGCAAAACCTCTCCTAACCCAAAACCTAACCCTAAACAAAATGATTCAATACAGGGATCAGTGGTCAAATCATGTGACAACAGTACAACATTTTAATTTCATATGTTACTGCACTGAACCTCTGTCACTCAGAGGTTTAAAACAGTGTAACTAAGTTTCTAGCGTGAAAAGCACTGGCCACACCAATTCGGTGTTTGTGTTGCGCATATCGAGTGATCGGAGACTCTCATCGCTTAACGCGTAGAATGTTGCTGTGTCGGTTTATGTCTTTACTGGAATTTTGTTCCGCTTAATTATGTTAGCTTTTTGTTCCGTAGGAACCTGGTCACTGATCTTTGTAGAGTACGATAAATTAATAATTGATAAATATCAATTGGCAAACATTGCTTATGCCAATAATCAAACTAATAATTACATCGGGCGACACGGGTTTCAAACAAGAACCGATTGTTTTAGAAGTGACTTTATTTCCCTGAAGCTTTGAGTTCCGCAGATCTGAGGGAGGTTGACTCCTATTTTTGCCATATCGTCTGCATTTTTCGCTACTATGGATGACACAGTGAGCTGGTATCCATTGTAGATAATTTGTCTGATGTGAACGAGTTTGCCTTGTTTCGTATTTACGATGGCTTGTGAAACTTATTTTGAATCACTGAAGATTTTTGGTGTTGTGAACTCTCGGTTGTTGAGTATTTGAACAGCTGTGAGTATGACATGTGCAGAACAGCAAAAAAACAATGGCTAGAAACAAAATGCAGTGAAATAGAGGAGATGTCCATACAACAGAAGACAAAATTAATGCATAAGGAGATAAGGCTGATCACAAATAAGAAAAATCATATAAATGGGGGTGGCTGCATTAAAGATAAAAATAGTAAAATAATATTTGATAAAACAGAAGCACTCACAAGATGGACAGATTATGTAACAGAACTGTTTGACGACCAACGGAACAAAAAACCAACAATACACAACAATGATGGACCAGCAATACTGAAATCAGAAGTAGAACATGCAATAAATTCAATAAAAAGTGGAAAATCTGCAGGCTCTGACAACATAACAGCAGACATAATAAAAACTCTAAATGAATTTGGTGTAGATACTATCACAGAAATTTGCAATGACATATACGAAACAGGCCATATACCTAAAGACCTAACATCATCAATATTCATACCACTACATAAGAAGCCCAGGGCTGTGGACTGTACAGAATATAGAACAATAAGTCTAATGAGCCATCTAACTAAAATACTTCTCAAGATAATACATGAAAGAATTAAGAACAAGATAGACATGGAGGTCGGTGAAGAACAATTCGGGTTTAGGAAAAACAAAGGAACCAGAGAAGCTATACTGAGTATCCGGCTAGTGATAGATAAATATATAGAAGTCCAAAAAAGTATCTATATTTGCTTCATAGACTACAGCAAGGCCTTTGACAGAGTCCAACATGAAAAATTAATCAAATGTCTTCAAGAAATAGGCATAGTTGGAAAAGATATCAGGCTGATTAGAAATATATATTGGGAACAAACTGCATCAATAAGGTGTGAAAACAGCTACTCTCCATACATAGAAATAAGAAGAGGGGTAAGACAAGGATGCATTTTATCACCAAGCCTATTTAATATCTACACAGATAATATCTTTAAAAATATAGAAGAAATACCAGGACTCAAGATCAATGGGAAAATAATAAACAACATTAGATATGCAGATGACACTGTTCTTTTAGCAGAAAGTGAACATGAACTACAAAGACTAATAGATCAAGTCAATAAATCAAGTAATGAATATGGACTGGATATAAACATTCAAAAAACAAAAACCATGATAAACAGCAAAGACACAGAAGAACAGGAGATAAACATACAGGGAGAGAAACTACAACAAGTAAAACAGTATCAATATCTTGGACACATAGTCACAAATGATGGCAGATGTGAAACAGAAGTTAAAAGGAGAATAGGAATGGCTAAAAGTACCTTCAATGGCATGAGGAAATTATTAATATCTAAACAAATTACAAACAAGTTAAAAATGAGAATTATAAAAGGCTACATCTATTCCATATTAATGTATGGCTCAGAAACATGGACACTAAATAAACAATTAGAAGACAAAATTGATGCCTTTGAGATGTGAGTATATAGAAGAATAGGGAGAACATCATGGAAAGAGAAGACAAAAAATAAAGAGGTGCTAAAGACACTTAATATGAAGAAAGAACTACTAAGAGAAATAAAGATCAGGCAAATAAAATACTTTGGACACATTAAAAGACATGACACCCTATTGAAGACCTTACTTGAGGGTAAAGTCAAAGGGAAGCGAGCAAGAGGTAGGCAGAGATACAAGTGGGAGAGTAACATTACACGATGGACAGGTTACAGTCTAGCAGAGTGCACCACCAAGACAAGAGACAGGAGATGTTGGAGATACGTTGCAGCCAACCTTCGTTGCGGAGACGGCACTTAATGATGATGATGATGATGAGTATGACAGTTGCTTCTTCCCTGAAATTTGCACATTGTATTCTTGTGGTAAGAGATTGTTCGTATGTGGTATCGTTACGTTGTTTCCACACGATGTACATTCCACTACCGCATTTCTTGTCTTTGTTATGGCTAATCAGTCTGTGCAAACACATGCGTCCAAATTTAATGAAGCGGAGATCTGAGCAACTATGGACTTGTCCGGTGTGCGAAGAGGATAATCAACATACCTATAATACCTAATACATGCGTCCAAATATTTCTGGTATATTGGGTTTTTACCATTTGAAGTAACATATCTCATTGTTCTGTTTCTGTATTGAGTAGTTTTGAAGTTTATGTTTGATGTTTCATATCATATGTTTTGTAGGGTTTTTATTTGTGAGTGTCGATGGTTCATGCGACAAGACCTTGCACGTGTTAAATCCAGGGCAGTGCGGTCGATTTTCTCAATACAGTGTATGATGCAAGTCTTCGAAATTCCGCCACCCTTAAATAGTTTTTCTTCTAAATACCACCCTCGACAAACAATGTTTTTATTTGATTGGTGCTGCCTGAAGCGACCGCCTTTCTGCAATATAGCACCACACGGCCCTGTTAATATCAAGTTCTATTGATTCTGCATAGTGTATACATGGTTCTCTTGCTAGGTTGTTTGGACCTGTTCTTAAAAAATCTGCTATTAATAGTTTTTTTGAAATGCTTTGTTTAGAGTGTGTCCTTTCATCCGTCTTCATGTTTTGTATTGTAAGATACATTTGTATTTTCTTTGCATATCAAGAGTTGTCATACCGGCAGTTTTTGGTTATTTCTATGAAGGGGATGCTTGCCATTGCAGAAATCATTATTCAAAATTCCATGTTTTGAGTTCTGTCGAATTTGTGTGTGTTCATTTTGGCTGCAGATGCCTAACAGCTAGAGACGCATTACATAGTTGTTATACAAGTCAGTCAAACGACCCTTGTTGTTTGTGGCAGACTCCTGTGCGACGATGAATGCTATATGTGCTAACACCGCGGATGGGTAAACAAACGGACAAAAAAATGATGAGATATTTCGCCCAGAAGTGTGTTGTGTGCACCTGGCAGGGCGTGCTGATGTTCGGATACTGCCGCATTGGAATGCCTCCCTCTGGGACTAAACCGTGACTAATTGCCATCAGAATCAATACATGCCTTTTTTACGTCATATTTTTCGATTATTTCCGTGAATTATGTTGGTCAGCGTTGGCAGGAAAAAAACAACATATAAATAATAATCAACAAAACACACGGTAACAATCTAATAAATGACGTAAATCAGTTGATTTTGATTATGTTGTTAGGTCTTATACTGGTGATTGGTCACGACTAATAACATAATAATAATCCCCATCGAGGCCAGCACCGTGTAGAGATGATGAGGCTTAGTTCAGCCATCAGGGGCTGAGCCATCGATCATATCGACAAAAGAGGTGAGAAACTTGAGAGCTGGCAGGATCAAAATAATATCATCTTTATTAACCAGCCAGCAGACTCACCAACCTTCTACTCGAGAGCATGGCACTCACCAGGCCTGGAATGGAACAGAAAATGTACAAGCATTTAACCAGTGTTCTAGCTAAGGACATGAACTTGGACAAAGACATCAATAGCACAGTGAGTGAATTTAATAGATGTATACTACATGCTGCTAGTAAAACCATACCCAGGGGGGCACGCAAAAACTACAAACCCTACTGGAGTGATGAACTGGAAAAGCTGCAAAATGATATGGAAACATCTAGACAGCAGGCTGAGAGCAGACCTAGCCAAGAACATCACAAAAATATCATCAAACAAAGGCTAAATTTCAAAGAGCCTAGTTACAAGCCAGACGGAGCAGCTGGAAAGAAAAAAACAGTCACTGAACCTAGAAAGAGATACTAGGAAATTATGGAAACTTGTAAAACAACTAAATGATGAAGGTACACGGAGAAATACCAGTATCACACTTTATAAAGATAGAAACATTTTAACAGGTTGCTGATTACTTTATATTCCAGATTCCTTTGCAGAAGACAATAACGTCAAAGTTAGCCCAGACAAACAACAGGAGGTTCGAGAGAACCAGCAAAACATTGGACAAGGCGAACCTATACCTGAAGTCATGGAGGCACCAATCACAATCAAAGAACTGGAGCAAGCAATATCCAAATTGAAAATGAAAAAGTCAACAGGAGCTGATGGAGTGTCCAATGAAATGATTAAAAAACTGGGAATTGCAGCAAGAGCAAAGCTACTGCAGATCTTTAACACAAGCTGGTCCACAGGTAATGCACCACAGGCGTGGAGAGAAGCAATAATGATACCACTCCTCAAATCAGGAAAAGATGGCAAGTCTCCAATTACAAGCCCGTCATCCTCACAAGCTGTCTATGCAAAACAATGGAACGCATTATCAATCTTAGGATGCAGTGGTACCCTGAAAGTGAAAACCTTCTGGTATCACAGCAAGCAGGCTTCAGACAGTGCTACTCTACTGAAGATCAGGCAACCTACCTCTCCCCAGATATTGAGGATGCCTTCCAAGATAAGAAACTGGTACAAGCAGCATGGGTAGACCCCAGGAAAGCATTTGGTAAGGTCTGGAAAGAAGGGCTCTTAAAGAAATTGCGAAATTGCAGGGTTAGCTCAAGAATGTACAAATGGGTAAAAGCATACCTGCATAATAGAAGAGCCAGGGTACAATTAGATGGTCGCAAGAGTAAGAAAGTCCTACTGCGTCATGGAGTCCCCCAGGGAGGAGTCCTGCCACCAACATTTTTTTTTGGTTTATATCAATGACCTAGTTGCTGAACTACCACACGGGATCAAAGTAGCAATGTATGCTGGTGACCTGGTGCACGGAAGAACATGCGATAGTGGCCACTAAACAAATACAAAGAGCTTTCCATGCCCTAACTTTATGGGCAAATAGATGGTGCGTCAGCATTAACACAGATAAGTGCAGCACTACACTCTTTACCCTCTAACCAAAACAAAAAGCCGGTCATATCAAGATAGATGGAGAGTTCTTGAAAGAAGACAAACAACCCACATACCTCGGAATTACTTTTGATGATAAGCTGACATGGAAGCAGCACATAAACAAAGCAACAACAAAAGCCAGGAGGAAGTTAGCTATCCTGAGAAAACTAAGTGGAATCACATTGGAAGCCAGTGGGAATATACTCAGTACAATTTACCAGCAAGGCATAAGACCACATCTGGAATATGGTTCCGCTGCGTGGTGTCCTGCATCAAACACCACATTACAAGATCTAGATAAAGTGCAAAACCAGGCACTTAGAACAATGTTGGGAGCAATGAAATCAACACCCATAACAGAGATGCAGAAAATGGGAAGAATGAAAACACTTGCCGAACGCAGAGACACAAAAGTACTAATTCGAGCAGAAAAGTTTCAGTGTATGCCAAGTCATTCAATGAAGGAAAGATTCCAAAATTTAGCAATGGGTCGACTGAAAAGAAGCAGCTTTATCCACCAAGCTAAAAGACTCCGTAGACAGCTTACATACCTACCTGAAGTTGACAGCCAATTAAAGTCTGTACCAGAATAAACCCCGTGGAGACAAGGCATGGAATGCCAATATACATTCAGACCCATGTGAAAGCAATACTAAGCGAGGACGAACAGAACAGTGTGTAGCGAAGGACAGTCACCCTCAGTTTCCTGGATGAGGAATATCCACAAGATATATGGGTCAGAGTGTACACAGATGGGTCAGCACAGAATGCTGTGAGGAATGGAGGTGCAGGTGTATATATAGAATATCCACACAAGCCTAGAGATACAATCACAACACCGACATGGAAATTCTGCAATAATTATGATGCAGAAATCCAGGCAATTAGTGTAGCAACTAAAAAACTGCTGAACTCCAACTCTGACCTACAGCTTGTTGTATTCCTGGCAGATGCAAGGTCATGCTTCAAGCTCTCCAGTCTGGAAAACTAACAGACTTTCAAAAACTACTTAGTGAATTGTCTTACCAGTATAGGGTAACCATGCAGTGAATACTGCATGGTTCTAGGTTCACCGTGGAATACCAGGAAATGAAAAAGCAGACCAACTGGCTAAGGAAGGTGCTGCCGAAGACCAACCAGATATACCAATCACCTACCATCAGAAAAAACAGATGATCAAGTCAATAAGAAAGCCACAAACACCAACACAAGATGACTATCACATTATGAACAGATCAGAACAAGTTATAATTCTACGCCTCAGAATGGGACACAACCGACTCCGCAGTCACATGTATACAAAGTTCAAGATTGGCAACACGGCCATGTGTAACGGTGAACAGGCAGAAATTTATTTCATATACTTCAAGATTGTTCTGAATATGAAAAGCTGAGACAGACATATTGGCCAGAGGAAACAACACTGGAATCAAAGCTCTATGGACCACTGTATGAACTACAAAAGACAGTGAGTTTTATTCAAGAGACAGAATTACAGATATAGACATGTTTCAAGTGAACGAAAGAAGAATAAGAAGATAATAATAATAATAAGACCCATAACTAGTCAGGGTCCTAGGGGTGCCAAACTGGAGACATCAGCACAAAAAGTAATCCAAACACCTCTACCCGTAGCCATTCGTAGGAGTGTAGACAAATCGGACCCAACATCAAATTCCTAGATGTTATGAATAAAGAATTTTCGTTGACTGACTATTCTCCTTCTAGTATCGACTGCTCATTTCAAAATAATGTTAGAAAGTGAGTCGCGTGTCGTTACATGTCCAAATCACGCAAGTTTACGCCGTTTCACCAATGCTAAAAGTAGTTCTTGATAACCTGCAAGTTTGCGTATTTACTGCCGGACGAATATATTTGTATTGTGGTCTAATAGTTAATCTTAACAAACAACTGTATCACTATCTTTAAAAAAGCTTTAATCCTTCTTTCTATATCTGTATTGATTGTTCAACTTTCCCATCCGTATAAAAAGTATCGTTCTGAATAGATTGATCTTTACTGAAATACTGATCTTACTTTTCCAAATCATATTCAACATTGCCATTGGCAGCCATCGTCATCTCGATTGTTAGCTTATTCTCATTTCCCGAGTTGCCATCAGGCGTATACGTTAACATGCACAAATGGATGTTGGAAGTACTGAATGTTCACTACTTACTGCTTGTTTGAATTGCATCGTTCATTGCATCTGAACATTTCTATCCAGAGTGCGTCTTAACTGTGCGTCTTCCAATCTACGATGTTTGCGCAGCAGATGAGTTGTGCAGCTATGGTTGTCATTTGTTTCCACTGGCCACACTCTAGAAAAAAATATGAAAATTATTAACGGCTGGACGTGGTACCTTTAATTTTTTTCATATCGCCGGTACTTTTTCTCTTTCTTTTATTGACTATTCTCTTAGAGCGTTTAAATCTGATTACCATTTCTGCCATCTACCCACCAATATGCGGATACACTCATGCGGATTTCAAACCAGATGTACGTGCTCCATAAGCACCGGTGAAGTTCTCACTGACTTATCAAAGACTTCATAATAAAAAGAAACTAAAAAAAAAATACCACAACATCCTAGACAAAACTAATGAATTAATCCATTATTACCAGGGAGGTTGCCGGAGTCTCATAAAATCACTGTCGTCGCTAGCCGCTATTTTACTGGAAGTCTAGTACAGCTAGAGTTTTGATTCCTGATTAGAAACTAGCTTCACTGCACGTGGGGCATTCCCATAAGTGCTCCGTTCTCCGTTCCAGCAGCCATTTCAGTGTATCTAGACTCTGAATCCCTGTCAGGTGTTAATTGCATGATCTTTGGGGCCTTCTAAAACATTTACATTTCCTTCCCTCCCTTCTAGATACTCACATTTCTAGCATTCTCTGTATCATCAACCCCTAAAGCTGCAAGGTATGAAGGGATATAAAGCGAAACGAAAGAATAAATAATAGTAGAGGTCACGGTTCTGGTAATCTAGTCACCATTACCTCCGAATATTAACTTAGTATAGCTAGAAAATATATGAGCCTAGTATATACCAAGTTCTCCACTAGTATAGCCATGCGTATTGATCTCACGCAAATTCACATACATTGGATTTAACAGACTGATCCATGTTTTTCATTGGTTCACAACACAAACCATACACAAAGTGACAAATAAATCTGTCGCTTGAGCCAAGATGAGTCGCGCATCGTGATATCAGTCACAGAGATCAAGATGGATATACATAAGGACTAACTATAGATGCAGTTGTGACGGGGGGGAGGGGGGGGGTTTGCAGTATTTTGAAGTGATGTTAGTTAATATCTAATTGTGATATAATGATGATATAAATAACGCGTCTCATCCAGCATCTTCATCTCGAATACTTCTGTTTATTTTTGTGTTACAACGTCTGCTCACAACATTAAGGCATCAATAAAGTGCACCAGTAAGGCATAGGTTATATAGATCAAATTGGTATCAATGTTGGTGCATCCGCTGGTCTGCTGCTAATTATTAAAGACTGTGCACGACTGTTAGTTACTCTAGATATCGTTCACTTTTCTCCGGTCGTATCATTATACAACTCGTCCGTGGCTGTTTCGCTTTAGTGAACTGTTGTTGATCGTACCGTGTTATTGAGAATTGTCCCCATCTCTATCTTCGCTGCTTGTGAAGGAAACAAATCCTGCATTTGTTCTCCTCTCTGACAACCCTATGGTTATCTTCTCAGATCAGTCCGAGTTCCTTTTTCACTTCTTTGCTATTTAACTCGGTCTAGATGTATCTATCCTACACTAGGATCTCTCTCGGAATACTCTTCACCAACTCCTCACACTTGGAATTCGAGAAGGGTGCTCGAAATTTCTCGTTATTTAATTTTCCAATTCGGTAGCTCTTCTACCAAATGCCTCACTGGACAGCTGCTGATCGTACTCCCGAAAATCTCTCCACCTTTCCTTTTTCACCTACCTTTCTTTTTTCCCATAGTCCTCCGTCATCCATCCTACTTTTCCATCCTCCTCGTTCATTGGTCGATCTTCGCTGACCCTTTTCTACAATTTACTAGCTTCACCACTTCACGCCTAATCGGAATGTCAAGATATACAAAAATAGGTAGATGTGTTACCAAAATAAAACAACTTAACAACGAAATACAGGGACAGACGAAGTTTCGAATATAAAGCCTTCATCAGGACAAACAAATGACCACAATAAAATAATCTCCCATGGAGACAAATAGGATTATAATGAGGAGGAAAATAGCAGATAGATAATGAGGGAAGAAAAGATGTGGAAGCATGACAGGTGAGAAAAACGTATGGGGAGAAGTTAGTAGTAAGTAGGGAGGAGAAAGTAGACTGAAGAAAGTGAGATGGACAAAGGAAAAGATATGGTAGCAAGTAAATTAAAAGTACATTAAAAATAATCACCTCAAAAGTGGCAACAGAGAATGAATGCTACAAACAAGCAATCATAATGTAAGGGAAGAGCAAAATGAGATGGTACGGGGGATCAGGTGGGAGAGAGAGAAAGGGGAGAAAGAGGCAAAAAGGCAGGAACAGAAGAGAAAGAGCAAACAGCAGGAAGAGAATATGAGCAGATAATGGTGATATATGAGAATAAAATAGTGCAATAACTTAACTGATGCAGCGACTGGTCTCAGATCATTCCATATGAATAAGCACACACATAATGGCAACAAAGTAAAAAAATGGACAGTGAAAGCCAGATTTTTATCAAGGGTCATGATAGCACGTATCTGTACAGGTTAGAAAAATAAAGACATGCCACAGTAATAGACGGTTACCGAGGCGTCGAAGTGAAAAAATAACACACCAGAGAAAGGGAGAACAATGGAAAAGACAATAGCCTGGTTGGAAAAATGCGACACAGCAAACATCAACTGATGAGAGTACAGGAGGGTAAGTCGAACAACTAAGAGGGAGGGGGGGGTGGTTGTGAACCATGACTACATCCAAATAGCCATAGAGAAAGATGACAGAGTATAGGAAAAATGCAGAGGTAGAAAATAAAAGAGGGAAAAGAAAAGGAAGAAAAAGAAAAGGAGAAAGAAAGAGACAAAGAAAAAAGAGATAAAAAACAAGAAAGTACGTGATGGATCGACGAAAGCCCCGAGACGGAGATACGTCACGCAAGAAAGTGAAGTGCGGGTGGGAGGGAGCCCAGAGGACACAGGGAGGGTACAACAAGGGAGGGTATGGGACTAGCACGGGGAAGCACGTCGTGAGATGGTATCTGGCTGATATAGCAAGACATAGGAAGAGGGTGCCGGAGAGAAGGGCACCAGAGAAGGTAGGGACTAAGGAGACAGGAAAAGAAGACCATAGCGGGAGGAGGCTGAAGACCCGGAGCTACAGCCAATGCATGTGAGTAAGTGGAGGATCGTAGCGTCGTAGGTGACGTGTAAATTGATTTCGATGGCAGAAACAAACTTTCATAAGCGTTATGCTATCAATTGTATTGAAGAACACATATAATTAGTTTATAATCACAATTCCCAACATAGTTCACTATTTCTGTTAGATAGAATCACTTTAAGTTAATCGGAAGACACTCGGCTGCAGCCTATGGCACAGTCAGTTGAAAATAGTGGTACACACTTTCTAACTAGCTGCAGATGAGGAATTTCAGACTTCAATTGTGCGCACAATACATTATTATTATTATCATATTACAATAATAGCATTATTATTGTCTACTAGTGCAATTATTTTTTGCAAGTCCATTCGTTCTCAAATATTCTTTCACAGCATTGTTTATTCGTCAATGTTACAGTAACGCAGTTAACTAAATCTAAAAATGCAACACCAAACTATTTTCTTTTCTTGGAATAATACCTCATATCCAGGACCGTAGATATAATTTCTTAATGAGGGGGTTTTCTCTAAGAAAAATAGATAATTCGTCCGTTTTCGTGTGTAAATTTAATTATGATACCAGAATTTCATGACCTTTTTGTGAAACATAGCTACGGGAGGGGTTTTTACCGACCTTTTTGTTAAATTCATAGTACTAAAAAGTCATGTTCAGGTTTGCTAATGGGAAGGTTTTTGACCACCCCAAACTCTCCCCTTATTTACGGACATGCCCATAGCCATACCAAGTAGTTTCCTTTCAGAAATATTATTACTCTGGTAAGTTAATCTGCTGAATTTATTGTTTCCAATATCAGATACCAAGGGTTGTTAAATATTGGACAAGCACATCTGAAATTACTGCAATAGACGTATATCTTCTAACTAGACTTTATATATTTGCATACCTCACTGTCACCAAATTGTACCTAACAGAGTTAACTGAAATTATCGACAGTGCATATGGAATAACGTAAACATATGCTTACTTTTGTTATTTTTACATCAATCCTGGGCGTGAAAATCTTGTTTGTATCTTCCATGAAATTTCTTATGAAGTTCAGCTTTCTGGTGTATTGTATTATCGTGTCTCCCAGTATCTTTCAAGCTCCCCGCTATTACACATTTACAATATCATTTAGTGCAATATCTTTCTACTTTTATTGGCAATTTTCTAACTCTCGAATAGTTGAATGGCTTAAAAACGTAGCTAACTTTGACTGGTAGAGTATTAGGGACTATAAGCAATCCTGCTTATTTTCTCTAGTTATTCACCGTTTGGCATGTTAGTGTCTACATTTTATTTAGACGTAGCTAAAAGTACTAAAATGCACTAGGAAATAAAGAAAGGCACTAGAATGAGTCAAATATTTTTTTTTTAAAAAGTTGTGACCTAGTATGCCCGCACTATTTTCAAAACTGTAGCACCAGATGAATTGAAAAAGATATCTGATGCAAAAAGCACTAAAGTGTCAACTGCGGTTATTTTCTTTTTTTTTTGTTTTTGTTTTTTGCTTTTTTTTGTGTACTGGTAATTTTTTTCCCCATGGAAGCCGTAAATGGCTGGTATCTTCTGCAGTACTTATGTAGTTTTAGTAGATGATGATTATGATTCAATCCCGTTCGCGGTAAGCAGGCAGTTTTTTGACACCACATAGCCCTTCTGGCGAATGCATAGGTTTTCCACAGATCTGGTACAGTTGTGTATAGTTGGAAGTGGTGGTAGTAGTTCTTGTCTGTTAGTTTTGGGTACTGCAGTAGTAGGTGTTCGACAGTCTCCTCTTGTGCGTTACAGTGTCTGCCATTTGGTTCGTGTAATGGATTTATTCTGTTCAGGTGTTTATTAATGGGGACGTAGCCTGTTCTTAGTTGGAATGTGAGACTCTGGTTTACTCTCTCAAGTTGTCTCAAAGGGTCTATTGGGTTGGGTTTCTGTTGGTGTTCATATAGTGAGCGTCCAGTCTTTGAGCTGGCCCACTGTTGTATCCATTCTTTTATGTAGGTGTTTGCCAAATCTGGTATCTCTTATCTTCACATTACAGAAAGATAGTGACATATGAGATGAAATTCTTGAGGAAAGCTGCAGGGGTAACCAGGCTCGATAGATTACGAAATTAAGACATCAGGGAAAGAATTAGGGGTGTGCCGGATTTCGGCTCCGGCTCCGGTAAATCCAGAATCCGGCCATTTTTACAAATCCGGCTCCGGTCCAATTTTGCCGGATTTAGGCCGAATTTGTGTTGCCTAGTCAGGTGAATTTTCTGTACATGTTTCATGAGGTCAAGCACAGTAGTACTTCCAGTTTACTATTTCTCGCTGAAGTAAATAAGCATTTTAAGAAGAAGAAAATTTCATTTTGAATATTAATGGTACAATACTTCATGAGTTCGTGGGACTTGAATATTTCGAATTTTCGTAAATTTCTTTGGTCCTGCCGATAAAATAAAACGGGATCAAAATCTAAGTCATACAGCGCCGTTTGGGATTACTTCAAGGTTAAAGACGATGATTCAGCGAAGGTAATATGT
The DNA here is from genome assembly GCA_034231615.1 of Meghimatium bilineatum. NCBI lineage: Eukaryota > Metazoa > Mollusca > Gastropoda > Stylommatophora > Philomycidae > Meghimatium > Meghimatium bilineatum. The sequence continues at coordinate 73,025,087 of CM067298.1, read as the reverse complement.
AAGTTTTGTGTCAAACAGTTCTCGCGTGGACGATCAGATCGCCCCAAAGACTTCTCAACATCATCAATGCAGACCCATTTGCGATCGATGCACAGGAAAAGCTATGACGAAATGATGGAAAAGAAAGAATCACTGCGGCCATTGTATTGGCGACCACATCTATGATAAATCTGGGATCGTGTTTGCACAAAGCAAGCAACAGTACCCAGCAGTAAATTATGCAGGCATGGGACGGGTCAAAATTTGGGACATCACAATCCCAATGCTAAACGCATTCATGCTGCCGTAGCCCGAATGATAGCCATAGATACGGAGCTTTTTCAAGTAGTTGAACGACCAGGCTTCAGAGAGCTGATGCATACAATGGAAAAAAGTTATGAATTGCCTACAAGAAAGTACATTGCTGAACATGTCATTCCTGACATGTGTAAACGTCTGAAGGTAAAAATTGCAGCAATGATATCTGACACTGGTTACATATCATTCACAACAGATACGTGGACAGCTGAACACACCACTCAGTCATTTATGGGCATAACTGGCCATTGGTTAACAGACTCATTCGTTCACCGCAGTGTAGTCTTCCATTGTATTGCATGTGATGAACATCATACGGGCACAAACTTGCTTGCACATTTTGAAATGATGCTGGATGAGTGGTCAATTGCACGTGAGAAGTGCCATGTTGTTGTGAGAGACAATGCATTTAACATTGCCAAATGCTTTCGTGGTGGCAGCTATTCAAGTGTTGGATGTATTGCACACACACTGCAGCTGTGTGTGCGTGATGGTCTTTTGAGTCTAAAGTATGTTGCTGACATCATCGGTATTGGACGAAAATTGATAGGACATTTCAAACACTCTTTTTCAGCAACTTTTTTTTGTTTGCATGAACTTCAAAAGGAATTAAACCTACCACAACATCAGCTTATCCAGGACGTGACAACACGAGGGAACTCAACCTTTTATATGCTACGACGTCTGTTAGAACAACAGAGCAGCATCAGTCTGTTAGTTTGTTCCTTTCGTGCCGCAAGCGACACATGTGGCAATGGTTTTGGTTCTCCATATGATGCGGTCCGCTGCCTGCAGCTTTAGTTCATGGATGGTCTTACAATCTATTAATTCCGCTTCTTTAAGAATAGTGTTTTAAGGGTTGTTTTAGGTCTTCCTCGTTTTCTTTTACCCTCAGGTGACCACATAAGGGCTTGCTTGTTTATTCTGTTTACATCTAGTCGTAAAACGTGACCAAGGTATTTCCATCTTCGTTTTCTTATGATGTTTGAAACATACTCTTAGTGAAACATAATCAGTCTGTACTGTGTTAAAATTGATTCAGTAACTGGGCTAACGGCACAGCAGTTGGCAGTAACGGAGAATGTGGTAGGTACTTTGGCACCATTTGAAGAACTCACACGTGAAATTAGTGCAGCTCACGCACCAATATCAGTTGTGGTCCCATTAGTGAAAACACTCATGGCTTTCCTCCAGAAAGAAGGTAGTGATGCTGGGATAAAAACTATGAAAGCAGCCCTGTTTGAAGCTGTTAGCAGCAGATTTGCGGACATTGAGTTTAACGGTATTTACACCTGTGCCACACTACTGGATCCAAGATTCAAGTTGCGCTTCTTCTCAGAACGTAGCAGAAATGATGCATGAGCCCATCTGATGTTAGCAGCTAACTCCATTATTCATTCAGCAAATACAGTCAGTGCACATGATCCATCAGCTACTAGTAGCAGTACTAGTGTTTTGACTTCTGTGAGCACTGCCACACAGTACGAGTCCAGCCTATGGAGCTATATTGACACAATTGTCGAGGAAAATCCCACGACAGATCGTTCTGCAAGTGCCGAAGGCAACAGCATTAACACTGATGTGACACAGTACCTGTCAGAGCCACTTCACACAGGACAGTCAGATCCAGTTTCATGGTGGGATGCCAATAAGCAAAGATTTCCAAGTATGGCTAGACTGGCGCAGGCATTTCTTGCACCACCACCTACAAGTGTGCCATCGGAACAGTACTGCAGGAGACATTATCACCAACCACCGTAGTAGCCTTGTACCACAAAACTTCACAGCCATAATGAAGACTGACTGACTGAAATCGTGAAAGTACTGAATTAATATATTTCAATAAATTTAATCTGTTAAATGTACTGTTGTTGTGAGTTGTAAATGAGCTGCCAAAATGCCAATTGAAAACAATGTGAAAACTAAAAACTGAAAACTAAAAATTAAAATTACTAAATTAGCATTATATGCTTATGTATTATGTTTCATCTTGAACTTATGGAACTTAATATTACTTATTCTAATGTAAATATAATTATTTTACATTTAAATGATTTAATATGAGTATATGTCATCTTTGTCATGTCTATAGTAATAAACTGCAGTAATGAACAGTCGAGTTACTCCATTCCCCTAAGTCAAGTGATGTAGTACATTATTCAACTTTTATTTTTTTTTATTTGTAAATCCGGCTCCGGCCGGATCTCACTTCACAAATCCGGCCAAATCCGGCTCCGGCCGGATTCCAAAAATTTGAATCCGGTACAGCCCTAGAAATAATAGATATAACACCTTGCACATAATACATGGAAAGGCAGCATACCAAGTGGTTTGGCCACATTATGTGATTGCATCACGACAAGTTGATCGCATAGGCATATAATCAAATTAGATCAGGGTACAAAGCCAGAGGAAGACCACGAAAAAAGATGGATAGAAAACGTCAGGGACATCCTGAACACAGTCATAGCACGGCGGAGGACGCACATCTGACCTTGGAACACACGCTCGAGCTCCAATCACCCATACGCTAAATGGCAAGAGCGGATAACAAACTACCTGGGGAAAGACAATAGACAAAAATCCACAATCACCATTTGAGACGTGTATAGCATCATAGTTTTTGCTCATATGTTGTAGATTTCTATTCAACGTTGAAAATGCAATGTTTCCCAACCTTTTTCTTAAACCATGCCCCACCTAAGACTTTCTAAAATTCTTATTAAAAATAATATTTTTTAATATTCAAAAAGTGAATTATTCCCTAAAACTTATTCTCTAAAATTCAATCCCCCCTCCCCCCGTGTGACGTGGGCCACACATTGGTAAACACTGGTCTAAGGCATGTTGTGTGAACTATTAGCCAAATTATTATATAAGGAAATGTGTGACGTCAAGTAACCGAGTTCGAACACCACCACAGGCATTTGAGAATCCAGATCGTCCAGAAAGCAATGGCAAACTATTGAACGTATTTGTATTGCCTTTAAAATCACTACAGCAAAAAATTCTGGGTTGATGACTACATCCTGAATTTGAACCGCTACCAAAGAAATAAAATGCAGTGAAATAGATAAAATTTCAATACAACAGAAGACAAAAGTAATGCATAAGAAGATAAGGCATTAAGAAGATTGAGTGGTCGTGGATGGCCTGAGGGAGGACGGGTGGGGGGGGGGGTCGAACGTAACATTGTACATGTTCAGAGAGTGGTGGAGGTGGGAGTGACTGGGGTTGATGGGAGAGGGCGATCCCTCCGAGGGATCGGGGAAACGCGTGGTCGGCAATTGACCGGGACACTGGGCTTATACACTTTTAGATGGCTGACGAAACGGCAAGCAGAGCATATATGGGAATGCCCCCAGTGCTGTGACCCTTGTTCCTAATCACGAATCAAGATAAGGCAGATCACAAATAAGAAAAATCCCATAAATGCTGCATTAAAGATAAAAAAGAAAAATTATATTAGATAAATAGAAATACGTACAAGATGGGCAGATTATGTGACAGAACTGTTTGATGTCCAACGGAACAAAAAACCTACAATACACAACAATGATGTATCAGTAATACTGAAAGCAGAAGTAGATACGCAATAAACTCAATAAAATGTGGAAAGGCAGCAGGCTCCGACAACATAACAGCAGAAATAATAAAAACTCTAAATGAATTTGGTGTGGATATTATCACAGAGCCCTTAAATGACATATATGAAACAGGCCACATACCTAAAGACCTAAATTCATCAACGTTCATACCGCTACACAAGAAGCCCATGGCTGTGGACTGTACAGAGTATAGAACAATAGGTCTAATTAGCCATATAACTAAAATATTACTCAAGATAATACATGAAAGAATTAAAAACACGATAGACACTGAGGTCTGTGAAGAACAATTCAGGTTTAGTAAAAACAAAGAAACCAGAGAAGCCATGCTTAGTATCTGACTAGTGATAGATAAATATATAGAAGTAAAAAAAAGTATCTATATTTGCTTCATAGACTACAGCAAGGTGTTTGACAGAGTCCAACATGAAAAATTAATCAAATGTCTTCAAGAAATAGGCATAGATGAAACAGACAGACTGATTAGAAATATATATTGAGAACAGATTGCACCAATAAGGTGTGAAACCAGCTAATCACCATACAGAGAAATAAGAAGATGGTAAGACAAGAATGTATTTTATCACCCAGTACTTAATATCTACACAGGGAATATCTTTAAAAATATAGAAGAAATGCAAGGACTCAAGATCAATGGGAAAATAATAAACAACCTTAGATATGCAGATAACGCTGTTTTTTTAGGAGAAGGTGAACATGAATTACAAAGATTACTAGATCAAGTTGATAAATCAAGTAATGAACATGTACTGGATAATATAAATATCCACAAATAAAAAACCATGATAATCAGCAAAGACACAGAAGAACAAGAGGTAAACATAAACATACATGGAGAGAAACTACAAGTAAAACATTATCAATATCTTGGACACATAATCACAACTGATGGCAGATGTGAAAAATAAGTTAAAAGAAGAATAGTAATGGCTTAATGTACCTTCAATGACATGAGGAAAATAGTAACATCTAAACAAATTACAAACAAGGTAAAAATGCGAATTATAAAATGCTACATCTATTCTATACAGTGCAGGATTTACCTATAATCTATAGCTTAGGGTCCCCACTTACTTGGGACCCCCCCCCCAAATTTTTGTATTTTACTATCTATATATTCTTAATAGTTAAAGGGCCCCATATCTCAAATAGCTTAGGGCCCTATCAAGTCTAAATCCGGCCCTATTCTATACTAATGTATGGCACAGAAACATGAAAAATTAAAATAAAGAATTGATGCATTAAAAGAATAGGGAGAACATCATGGAAAGAGAAGAAAACAAACACAGAGGTTCTAACAATACTTAATATGAAGAAAAATAAATATCAGGCAAATAATATAGTTTGGACGCATTAAAAGACATAACACCTTGTTGACGACCTTGCTTGAGGGTAAATTCGGGAAGCAAGCAAGAGGTAGGTAGAGATACAAGTGAAGGAATAACATCACAAGATGGACAGGTTACAGTATTACATAGTTCATCACCAAAACAAGAGACATGGGATGTTGGAGGTTTGTTGCAGCCAACCTTCGTTGCAGATACGGCACGTGATGCTGATACTAAGACTACTGTTGATGCATGCAAAGTAATCCTCTTATACCCTGACTGTGTGTTGATGCATTTAACGCGGTACCACTGTACAGATATTGTGTTCGGTGCAATATAGTACCACGACCGGGCTCACGTCACGACCTGTGGACTGATGAACTAACTAGAAGGCCGGTTGTGATTATTGCCCTGAGTTTTATTGGTCGGCCTTTTTATTTTTGGCGGGTGACTCCAATTATATAAATAGTGTTCAATAAATAGCCAGACAATAATAAAAAAAAGTACCGAATGAACGCCTGTTTACTTTTTGCAATTAGATATTTATTACTGTCAATGGTCATGGTAGTATTCCTATTATCCCAACGAATTATGTGATTATGATTGTTGATAGATCACCTACAGTGCTAATTTGACTAGTAAAACTAATCCGAGCTGCAAAAATTAGTTCACAGTATGCACATTTAATCTTATGACCACGTGACGTAGTGTACTGTAGTGTATTTTCTCAATAATATAGTCTTTGTTATAGTTACTATAATTTTCTCTTTTATCTTTAATCTATTTCTATTTTTTCTTTCATACACCAAGGTTATTACCATATGTCCACATGACTACATTTCATTGCTATTATTCATATTCCACTCGCTCACAGATTCTTTTACCTTTCTCTTCTGCGTTCGTTCTCAAACTCATACAGATCAGCATGATGTATAATGCGTAATGCGCTGTGTCATAGTATACAGCTTCGCTGCGATATCTGCTCTTTTCGGACTGACACATTCGACTTCAGCATAGCTTATGTGTCAATTTTTGAGCCTATGTGGGATTCTTTAATCTCTTAGAGGAATCAGGTGATGCACAGGCGATTTGCAGCATATACACAAATACATCTTCTGCTTTCGTTCTCAAACTCCTGCAGATTAGCAGGATGTAGTCCGGAGAACGGACTGCGTTGTGTCATGGTTTATATCATTGCTGCGATATCTGCGCCTTTCGGCCTGACACATCCGACTTCAGCATGGTTTTGGGTCACTGACCCTATATGGGATGGGACAGCCAACTCCATCCCATAACCTCCTTAGTCGTCTTTTAAAACATGCGTGGAAGGTAAACAGTATTGCTATTCTTTGCTCCCCTTTCGAGCCCCGGCAACACACGGGCGTACACAAATACTACCATGTCATACATTCTTTAATCATGTTTTGAAAATTTCTAATAACTGAGCCACTGTGCTGTGAAATGCTGGTATGTCTCGCTAATAATACTTAAGTAAAACGCAAGGTGAATGAGTTTTACAATGAACGAACAGATTGTCAGACTATGGGGGATGGGTAAAAAAAAATACAAATAACAATTTACAGGATAGTTGCAAAGTTTCAACATTAATATATTTTATTCCCAGAAAATACAAAACAAACAGTACAAATAATGGCATTATCACAAAAACATTAGACGACGCAGACATCCAAGGCAACAAAGACGTACGTATAAATAATATTGTCATAGAGACGCGAATTAAAAAAAAATATGGAGAGCGAGAACACAATAAACAACTATGCCTGAAAACAAACATGAACGACAGCACACAATAAGCCCCGCCTCGAAATTTTCAAGAGCGCATCTAGTTATATCGCAAGTGGTGCCGAGTCTTAATACAGTGACATGAGTTATCATGGGGACCACTTGATCAGCGCCATTGCAATGCATAGCGACAGGAGTAGGTGTTCTGTGGTTAATGACATGAAGATGGCAGAAACGATCACTTAGTCTTTTGCCAATGTCACCTATATATTTCTTGCCACATCGTTTACAAATTTTCTTCTTCTTCAGTGTTCATTCTCAAACTCCCGCTGGATCTCCATTGTAGCAAGACCATGGTCCTACTAGATTTCCAGTAGGATGTAGTCCAGAAAATGGAAATGCGTTGTGTCGTCGTTTTATTTGCACAAATGGCCCGACACACCGTCTTCGGCGGGGTTTACAAATGATAATGTAAATGTTGTTACAGGATTCAGATTTGAAAGCGTCATCGATAGTAGACACCTTCAAATACTTAGGCGACTTTCATTCTCTTCAGACGGCAAGATGGACACCGAAATAGACATTCGTTGTAGCAACGCGAATCAAATACTGGGACAATTATCCCCTTTATTCCAACACCAAATGCTACCAATGACAACAAAAAAACATCTTATCCAGAGTATCTTCATTCCAACTCTGTGCTGCCAATGTCAAACATGGCACTTAACAACAAAACATAAAAGACAGTTGGTTACAACAGAGATAAGATGTCTGAGAAAAGCCACAAGAGTGACCAGAAGACACTGAATTAGAAACGAGGTCATAAGAGAAAGAGTAGGTGTCTACAATATCAATTCTAAAATACATAAAAAATCAACAAATGCAATGGTTTGGTGATCTGTGGGAAAAATCGCAGTGTGATTCATTAGTTTATAAATCATATATGAAGAGAGGAGAAACAGAAAGAAGAGCCAGGGGTACGCAGGATCGACAACATTAAAGAGACATTACACGAACACCAAATTACAGTATCTGAAGCTACCAGAAAAGCGAGAACAAGAACATTGTATCCCCCTCGACACCCGTAAAGGATAAAAGAGGAAGGAAAGATAGATCGATAGTGAAAGTGTCATTGGGAAATGAAACGGCACAGATCTGCACTACATATAAACATGTAGCCAAAATCGTCTGAGACATTAGCCCTGAGATGACTGTGGACCAAGATGTCGTTAAGATTTGTGGCACGTCTATAATATGTCAGTAGAAATTCTTGGAATATGGCACGAGTTTGATAATTAGACTGGAGAAGGTTATATTTCATATAACGAAATTATATTTCTTGCTAAAGCTTGAACAAAAATAGTGTTAAATGAAACAACTATGGACAACAACAAAATTTATGGGATATAATGTCAATGTTTCAAAGGGAAAATTGTTATCATAGCAGTTCACTTTTTTTAAGAACAAAAATATAACATATAAAAACTTTAATGGAAGTTAAATATTTCGCGGTAACATACTAAAATGTCAACAGGTGTATTTCTGACTGATCCCCAAAATGGCTCTGTAATGTTAACACACAATTCAAAAGAAAATATACCGGTATCTTTAAGAGATAAGAGAGCTAAAACTCGATAAAAGGACTAATATTATTAAGAAGAGATTAGAAAAAAACACAAGAACATAAATAACGGGTCATTAAAATATTTTGGCAATAAATGATGTAAAAAAAAAACCACCTACATTTATAGGGAGAATCACTAAATTGGCAACACTGTCAAAGTTGGAAAGCCCCATCGAAGCCAACTCCTTGACGTGGAGATAGGGCTTAGTCCAGCCAACAGAGGTTGCAAACTAAGATTTGTCGGGCCAACCCAATATCGAGCAGGGTCACAATCCTGCCCAAGCAAGCACAGGTGCTGAAGTCAGAGATGCCAGGCCGAGAGGCGCACCAGCAACCATGGTATCATGTAAACCGAATAGTTGGCATGTCTGCGCGACAAAATTATAAAAGTCGTCATGGTACTAGCCCTGTGAAGTTCCCCCAGGCAGGAGCAGTGCCGGATTCTGAACCTCGACAGAATCCACCCCCAGCTACTGGAGGTCCTTCTAGTCTACCTTGTGGAGCCATGAGGCAGAAGAGGAAAGCGACTGGCCAACCAGACAGGATGAAAACCCCTCTGAATATTATGCACTGGAATGCAGAGGGAGTTAGAAATAAAAAAAACCGAACTAGAAAACACCTTCAACCAGAAAGAAATGAGTATTTGCTGCATACAGGAAACCCATCTCAATGAAAAAATAACATTCAAAATACGAGGGTACCAATGCTTTAGAGTACACAGGAAAGATCGGAGGAAAGGCGGCATACTAACTCTGGTCAAGGATAACATCAACGCCATAGAAACGAAAACACAAGAGGATTTTTCCGAATACCAGATGATCCACATAAAAGACAACTCCCTTGAACTGGACATACTAAACTTCTACTGCCGAAATGACATCTCACTAAACATGACCAGTATTAACATCCCGAACAAACACTTCCTGGGAGTGGGAGACTTTAACAGCCACTCCTAAATCTAGACAGAAGGGGAGAAGAGATAGAAAGTTGGCAATATGATAACAACCTAATCCTCCTGAACAATCCACAGGATCCACCAACTTTCTACTCAAGAAGATGGCATAGCACCTCAACCCAAACCTGGCATTCTGCACCTCAGAACTGACTGGAATATTGGAAAGAACAATAGGCGAACAACTTGGTGGCAGTGATCACCGTCCAGTTATCATCCAAGTGAACAAATCAACAATTACAAGACCAACTAAGCCAAGATGGAACTACAAGAAAGCAAACTGGCACATATATAAACATAGAGCAAACCTACTTACAAAAGACATAAAATTAACAGACAGAGACATCGACACTATTATCATGGAGTTTAATAAAGGAATACTTTAGGCGGCTAAGGAGACAATACCAAGAGGATCAAGGAAAAATTATGTACCATATTGAACAAATACACTTCAAAAACTACAGGAAGACTGACTGAAGCACATAATATGGCAGAGAAGCAACCATCAACAACAGAATCACATCGCTCTACAAAAAACCAAAGCAAAGTTCACTAAAGAAAAGATAGAAGAAACACAGAAAAGAAGTTGGAGGGAAAAAACTCAAAAATTAAATTTTGAAAAGGAAGGGAGAAAGCTGTGGAAACTAACCAAGCAAATAAATGATGATAGCAATACCCAGTAACAAAAAATTATGTTGGAAGATTCAGGTAAATTCCACTCTGGCAAACAAGCAGCAGACAAGCTTGCGGAATCTTACAGAAAAGAATGTACAATTACCATCAATACATGTAGACAACGAAGCATTCGTCAAGAAATGAATAATGATAAGAACAGCACAAACTGCCCAGACATCATGTCCAAATTATTCACAATAGAAGAATTAAAGGCATATATAGGGAAACTAAAGGATAGAAAATCACCAGGACCGGACGGTGTCACCAATGAAATGCTTAGGAACCTAGGAAGGCAGCAATCTACAAATTATTACAGATATACAACTATAATTGGGAAACAGGCAATGTACCACAGTCGTGGAGAGAAGCGTTTATGTGTCCTATTATTAAAAAAGGCAAGGACAAACAGAAGCCCGACAGTTATAGACCAATAAGTCTAACGAGTTGTGTCTGCAAGACGATGGAAATGATGGTCAACAGAAGACTAAAGTGGTACCTAGAATCGGAGAAGCTATTGGTGCCAGAACAAGCTGGGTTTAGAGAGTGTAACAGCACAGAAGACCAAATAACATTCCTGTCCCAGATCATAGAAGACGCATTTCAAGAAAAGAAAAAAGTTTTCACCCTATAGATAGATCTTCAAAAAGCTTTCGACAAGGTCTGGAAAGATGGACTGATAATAAAGCTGCAAAGAAACGGAATAGGGGGCAACATGAGCAAGTGAATCCGGTCCTTCCTACACAATAGGAAAGCAAGAGTCACCATGGAAGGATACTACAGCAAAAAAGTTCTCCTAAAACATGGAGTTCCTCGGCTCAGTATTGTCTCCAACTCTGTTTCATGTCTTCATAAATGATATAATTTGTGAATTGCCACAAGGTGTAAAAGCTGCAATGTACGCTGATGACTTGGTGGTGTGGTGTGTAGAAGAACATCTAAAGATCGCCAACAAAAAAATACAAAAGGCAACAGACAACATAGCAGCATGGGCAGATGGTAAATATAAATGCTGAAAAGTCTTCAACAACACTCTTCACACTCTCAAATAAGGACAAAGCAGGAGAGATAAAACTCGGAAATGTACATATCCAAACAGAAGACGAACCTGTGTACTTGGGCACTACGCTAGATAAGAGACTGACATGGAGGCCTCACATTGAGAAAATAGAAGCAACGGCAAGAATGAAACTTGCCATCCTGAGGAAATTGGCAGGAACAAACTGGGGAGCCAATGAGGCAACCTTGAAGAAGGTATGTACTGGTGCAATTAGACCACTACTAGAATATGGACCAACAGCACGGACTTCAGCAGCCAACTCCCATCTACAAGTATAAATAACCAAATGGTCAGAGGGTGTCCGACAAAGTGGATGGTGCCGCAGTAACCTAATGAACAAATAGTAACGCAAAATGAGGTAAACAGGTTACTAAAACACTTACCTAGTCTGAAATTAATAAAAATATATTTCAAAAAAAAAATTTAAAAAAAAACATACAATAAAACTAAACAGGACAATTCTCAACGTATCGGCTCAAATTGAACCTTTTTCAAGAGACAAACAACAGAAAACGACAAAATAAAAAACAAAATAGATGTCTATATTTCATCAAGCCCCCGTCTCCATAATAGCGCAGGGATGGCAACGCATCTAGTAAAAGTGAAAATGCGTGCATTCATTATAAACAAACCGAAAGTGGGAAATTAGAGACACTATAGATGAGTGCAAGAATAATAAAAGAAAAAGATAAGAAAAACACCCCTTTTGTCACTCTATCAGACAGGCATGTTTTAAGAACATAGTCACAACAGGCACGACTGAAGGGAACAGAGACAGATGGGGACGTGAGAAAATATTCATGTGACAACCTAGCAAGGCTTGGAAACAACGATCCTGATAACAATACTGTGAACAGAGAACCATGGTCACCTACGCCAACAAGAATGGCATATGACAATGATAGATGAGTAATGATGAGGTTGTGTGGTGGTGGGGTGAGTGGGTTTGGGGAAGGAAGGATAGAAGAAGAATCAGCATTTGAAAACGCATGGAATGAATGTGAAACCAAATATAGACATAAACATATATATAAAACCAAACCTAAACATACATAGAAATGTAAACACACACCAAGAGTCAAGAAATAAACACATAACAAGATGGACACAGATGTGTGAAGGATACCCACACAAAATGCACAGGCATGTAAATGTATCCACACACAGGAAAGGGCTTACACCAGAATAGGTATACACATTGACACAGAATGGAGATACGTGCATTAACATAAAAAAGCGCTCACATAAATATACATATATATATGTATACATAAATATGAACATTCATGCACATAAACACTTTCTCGCATAAATAATAACATGAACATTCATACACATAGAAACATATACATATATTAATGTAAATATAAACGTTCGTTCACATAAAGATAATGCTATAACAACTGCATATGTATACATACAAATGTGTGGCCCAAAGTAATTGTGTGGATACATAGAACCATGTAAAACGAAATGCATATACAAATAACTATATATGTGTGGGCACCCATCGAAGAGACAACTGCAATAAAAACAAGGAAATCAAAATCTAAATATGTAAATGATTTAACAATAACAAAATGGCAGAGTACAAAATAATCACATATTGACATACACAAACGAAAGAAGACACAAAGGAATTATATAGAAGAACGGCAAACACAAAAATAATAATTATTCACGAAAGTGTACAAAGACAAATAATTACAAGAATCAGTGCAATACGGGAGTAGAGGGTATAAAGAAAAGGTGGGTAACTCAAACAAAACGGTGATTAATGTTCATTCCGTTTGGTTGCAAGACTCCCATATGACAAATGAGACGATATTCCAAGGACTGACGTTGCCGGTCACCGGTATAACAACGTAACAAACCGGTTACAGAGACATCAGAGCTACCATGATGTGACGGGCTGTTAAAATGATTAGCCACTGGGGAGTCACGATGATTCGTGATATCTCTCAAATGTTCGGCGAATCTATCAGCTAAACGTCTACCAGTCTCACCAATATACTTCATATCACAACGCTTACATATGATAGAGTATATTAAGTTACGGGACACACATGAAAAAGAATCATGAATATCAAAGTGTGATTTAGGAAACTGTAAAATAGGAGTGAGAATAACAAAAGGGCAAGTCAAACAATCATCGAAATTGTGAGAAGTGAGCATACAAAGAAGGGTAGTACTACAGTGTATACCATCCCACTGTGGCATACCAGGAAATGAAGAGGCAGACAGACTGGCAAAGGATGGAGCAACACAGGAAGAAAAAGACAAGAAATCACCTACCAAGAAAAGAAGACCCTCATCAAAGCCGACCACCCAAAGGACAATTACCACTATCTCCACAGAGCAGGTTATTATCTTCCGCCTCAGAACAGGGCACAACAGATTAAACAGCCACTTAAATAGGCTAAGATTGGTCCCATAACCACTGTGTCTTTGTGGGCAGGCAGCACAGACCACATCCTGCAGTACACTAAACCAGTTAAGGGAAGAATAATGGCCCACAGAGATGGATATCCACAGAAAGATGTATGGGAGCACTGAGGAGCTTTCAAATACAGCAGCATTTATTAGGAAAGCAGGACTTGCTGTCAATATCAATAACCCATAACCCTTCAGGGTCGTAGGGGTACCACATTGGATGCTTCAGCACACAGAGTCCTCCAGCGAATTCTATCCTCAACGATGCGGATGAGTGTGGAAATATCTAGCCCTGTCCATTCCTTGATGTTGTCTTCCATGTCTTTATTTGTCCTCCTCTGCTTCTTCCACCCTCGACAGTTCCCTGCAGTATTGTTTTTGACAAGGAATCGTGCCTGCATACATATCCGAACCATGCTAGTTTCACTATTGAAAGCAATGGCTCCTGGACACCTGCACACATCTCTACTTTATTTCTTACGTACACATTGGTCTTATGTTCCCTATAGGAAATTCGTAGAATTCTTCTGTAGCATTTATACTCGAAAGCTTGTAATCTTCTCTCCATGTCCGCAGTGAGTGTCCAACTCTCACAACCATACAACACAACAGAAAGCACCAGCGACCTATACAGTTTGATTTTCACTCCAACACTGATGTTGCTTTTCCAAATCACAGTTAGCCTTGACAAGGACGCTAAAGCCATCTCCAGCCTTATTTTTAGTTCTGCTTTGCATTTACCATCGCTGCATATACTGGATCCGTGGTATTTGAAGGTATTCACCTCTTCAAGCTTGTGTCCATTCATCATGATATTAGTCTGGTTTTCTGTGTCTCTGATGTTTACCAAGCTCTTATCTGAATTGATTTCCATTCCGTACTTGCTGTGTTCAAACTCCGAACGAGAAGATAGAAAAATTGGAAAGAACAAAGCCATTTAGTGCTAATGGGACATGTCACTACAGTTGACAACTAAAACAAGTCTGGTTATACATCTGTGCAAATTATTCCCTTATCTCTCAATATTTCTACTCCCTCTTAAAATAAATTGGAGGGATGGAAGTTGGAGGGATAAATTGAGGAGGTTGAAAAAAAATGCGCAGGCGCATGTCAACGTTTCAAAAAAAAATCTGGGAAACACATATAAATTGTGGGATCGGTTGGTAGCAATTAACCACGTGGTAATTTAAATAGAGGGTTTCAGTTTCATTGCATAAAATTATTTTGTAAGAAGTTTAATTATTTCCCACAATATGTTATTATAGTATTTCTGTTTTTTACAATATTAAGTAAATCTAGAAAATAGTATTATTTCGATAGTCTTATAAAGAAGACGTGAGACTTCTATTAAAGTTAGCAAGTCTTGTACCCCCTAAATTTATGACAAGTCGAGTTTTTCGTGCGCAGATTTGAACTATATCGAATACGTAACGACCGGGTCACAGTTCCTTGCTATTGTTCTCTTTGTTCACTTGTAAATAATGTTGTAAATTAGTGTTCTTATTGAATTGGAGTTCAACGTTTGATTTTGTTTCATTTTTTTTGTAGATAGATCGACGCCCAACAACAAACTCAACGCAATGTATGAAACCTGTGCAAAAATGGTATGTCTTTTGGTATAGCGTAGTTGGTTAGATTATGATACATACAAACTGGAAGGTAAATGTAAACGTCTCCAAAATAAAATGTAATTCATGGACAATGGCGCTTGTTAGTCAGGCCTACATAAACAATATGCTTTCGTGTATATACTCTAATTTGCATTATTAAAATAGTGCATGCTAAGATGGATACAAAGACATGAGCAGATCTTACAAACGATGGATTACAGAATTAAAAGTCAACGAAAACAAACATATATAAAGAAGCACACAAAAAGCAATCTCCACTTCTACCCCTGGCGCTTTTTATAGTTATTTGTAGACCTATGTTGCAAAATTATAATGCTAGTAATGCATTTTTGTGAAATAGACGTAAACATTTTTTATACTTGATTACAATGGAACACTGAATGACATATGCCATATGCGAATTAGGCTGCTACGGTGTTCTAACTAAAAGCAGTCACGATTTTTAGGACATGTGAACTAAACAAAAAATTTGAACATTTAGTCTTGTCTTTTTTTCTGTCCTTTTCACATTATACCCCTTTACATTGCATCATGAGGGGTTGAAGAGTTCTCTAGTGAGGGCTTTCTTGTGTGCTTCATATATCTTTGTTGTGGTTTATTCTTGGAAAAGAACATCAACATACAGATAAACAATGAATTCAAATATCTGGGCAGCACATTGAGATATGATAATAAACAAGAAGCAGAAATAAACGCAAGATGTAATAAGGCCTGTCAGGTCATTGGTCAATTAACACCTTTACTAAGAAACAAAGATATTACACTAGAAACAAAGAAAGCGCTTTTCAACACCATTTTCTAACCAACATTGTGTTATCAGTGTCAAACTTTGACATTAGATTCTAGAACAATACATAAGATTAACACCACGGAAATGAAATGTGTGAGACATATGATTGGAGTTAGCTTGAGAGACAAAATCAGGAATGAAGCACTAAGGAAACAATTAGGGATCAAGTCAACAATATAATACATCCAGAAACAACAAGTTAAATGGTACGGCCACATAACCAGACAGAAAGAGCAAAGTATTATTTAAAAAACACTTAACAAACGATACGAAAACAGTCAACCTATTGGATGCCCTCGTAAAAGGTGGAAAGATAGTGTATTAGAGACTCAGAAATATAACAGCAGAAGAGACAAATAGAAGAGCAAAAGACCGTACACTTACTCTCCCCTCAACACCGAAAGGTACATGAGGACAGAAAGAAGAAGAAGAAAGTGGTTTATTCTTTTATTTATGCTATCCATCGTTTGCAAGTTCTCAATCAGTATCAGCAAATTATAATTAGTAAACAGTTTTGAATACCTTGGTTCTCTTATCAAAAGTAATGGTGATTGCTATGAAGTCAGAAGGATATTGGCTGTTGTGTAAAAGAAGCTGATAAAATGAAAAACACGACTGAGCTGCTGCACAACAAACAAAAACCCCCCAAAAAACATTCCTAATAGCTTGCATATTTCCAGTGAAAATATGAATCCTGGACTAGCACCAACAAAGCGAAAAATAAAATAGCAGCATTTGAAACAAAATGTTACAAAACATCCTTGGAATACCATGAACCACAAAGAACACCACTATAGTCATCCTCAGGGAAATGAATGTAAATGAAAACTGACTAAACTGCATGGTTCTTTCCAGAAAACAACAATAGTTTAGTCCTATCAAATGCCATGATCATTTTGAAGGGGATAATGCCAGGGAGACTAGCAAGAGGCAGACGAAGATGGAAGCAAGACATCTAAGACCACTTGAAGATGGCATTAACAGAAGCATGAATACTGGCTCAAGATCTACAGAAGTTTCAAAAGGCTGTGATGACTGCTACATCCTTTTCAAGATGCTCTACCTGATGATGATAATCTGTTTGATGATCAAATCGTTATTTGTACTTATTTATGCATTTCATATATGTTTGTCTTTATTCTTATGTAATCCATTGTTTGCAAGGTCTGCCCCTGGTGTTGTATCCATCGTGTCTGTATAGTAATGCCATTTGAAGGGGTACTTGATTCTTGATTAGAAACTGGCTTCACAGCACGCAGGACATTCCCATAAGTGCTCCGCCCTCCGCTCCAGCAGCATCCCAGTGTATGTAAACTCATAGTTCCGGTCAGGTGTTGATTGTGTGATCTTCGGGACTTTCCAAAAAATTTACTTTTCCTTACCTCTGAATACTCCCATTTCTAACATTCTCTGTATGTGTACGTTCTCAACCTCATTGACTTCATCTGCATCTTGAAATGAATTTATTACTGCCTTTATTAAATCTGTTTTATCTCTTCTCAGCAATGTGCCGTCTATCGCTGCATTGCCTGCCAGTAATTCGGCTCTCTCATTTCCTCTGACCCCAGCATGACCAGGGCAGAATATCCATGTAATGCTTTGGACAACTGAGTTGTTCAATAAGTCTCACCATTCTTTTCTTAGCATGAACTTTTCTATCTTGCGCAACATGCTTTGAGAGTCTGTGAGTATTACCGCGTGTTGATGTATCAGTTATCAACCAATTAAGAGCTGCTGTTACTCCCTCTATCTCCATCCTCATGCTCGATGTGACAGTAGAATATGCTGAAGATTTCTCAACCAACCACGCCATTTCTGTAGGCAACAAAACCCCAACCGCTTTTATTTGTGTTTCTGCTAACAGATCCATCTGTGTATATAATTATGTTTTGTGGTTTCGAGTGTAGTTGGGCGAGTTCTTGCACTGTATCCTAAGCCCTGACTGCCGTCCATTTTCGACACGCTTTATCTAGTTGTATTATTATTTTAGTCAGTGATTTCTTCTCAGTGTCTACCTCCACCCATTCACTGCCCTTTCCTATTTCTTCCAATTCACATATTATTCGCAGTGTGTCTTCAGCCTCTGCCATCCATGATCTGCCACGCTTAATATGTTTTCCCTTTGACTCATCTAGACGATGGTGTAATGGGTGATGGTTGTATTCTGTCACTTTAAGGTACGACTTAGCTTGTGCTACTTGATGTTGCACTCTAATGCTGGGGAGATCAAGCAGAAATCTCATAGCAGAGATGGGTGTATCTCTAGTACACCCCAGTACCGCTCTCATTGCCTCATTTTGAACTTTTTCCAATCTATCGACTTGTGTCTGTGACAAAGTTAGTAGGCAGAGGCGATAATCTATTACAGATAGCACCACCACTTGCAGGAGCAGAAAAAGTACCCATTGCTGTTTGTCGAAGGTCGCCATAACCTTGATAACACTGATCCCTCTTCTAGCCTTCTGAATCATATTTGTGACATGCTTGTTGAATGAGAGACTTCTATCAAAGATTATCCCAAGATATTTAAGGTCCTGTTCTCTTTCAATGAATGAGCCCATGCAACTAACAGCTGGCAGTGTGTCATTAACCAGATTATTATTTAAGGAGTACCAGACGACCTTTGCTTTCGAGGGATTGATCACAGCGTTGTATGCTCTGCACCATATCGACAATTGATCTAGTCCATTTTGTACACTGTCAGCGATATCTCTTCTGTTCCTGCCCATGTTGTATAGTAGGATATCGTCAGCGTATGTTAGAACTCTACAATTGCTGGGAGTTTGCAATTGAGCAATTCTCAATGTATACACATTAAACAGTACTGGGGACAGAGGAGATCCTTGTGGTAGACCAGGTGCTATTGTTTTGATCTCAGATGTCCAGGATCCACACCTCAGAGCAACTTTTCTACAGATTAGCACATTTGCTATCCAGCGTATGATCCAGGAGTGGATATCTTGTTCCCTTAGCATGTCGATGAGATGGGTGTAGCTAACTCTATTGTATGCATCTTCCAGGTCTATCGCTGCAACTGCAGATTCTTTGTTCTGAAAACCTTCATAAACTTCATATGCAAGAACTGCTGCATTTGTGACTGTGTCTCGTCTAGGTCTGTATGCCCCTAGGTTATTTGGGAGAACGCCTTTAGTTCCCTGGTTATGCGTCTAGCCACAATTCGTTCCAGAATCTTACCGTATACATTCTGCAGTGTGATGATGCAATAACCTTTTATGTCCGTAGAATCTTTGCCTGGTTTTGGCACGGGTATAATATAGCTATGTAGCCACTCCTCTGGTACTACTCCTGTTTTCAGACTTGTATTATAATCGTCTGTTATTTTAGCTAGCATATTCTCCTCAATGTCCTTGAGTAAGCTGTACCTGATTCCATCCGGACCTGGAGCGCCATCGGATGCATTCTTAATAGTCAGTTGCACTTCTTTAACATCTGCAAGCTGGTCTTCTTTGGCCCTAAAATCCGTGATGGATGTCAGGGTATGCAGCATTTATTTGCGCTGATCTAAGTCACCCTGATTAGTTTGTTGAAGATATCTATCAAAGAAAGCTCTACCTTTCATATCATCTGATATCTATGTCTGCCCTGTGTCGTCCCTCACACTTGTACTGGGTTTTGATTCAGTTCTCCGCTTCATTGACCTATGTAGTTTCCAAAACTTGTGTAATGCTTTGTCCGCCATGACCTCCTCGGTGAATTTATTCCAACACATCTTCTTTGCTACTTCGGCAACTTGTTTAAAAGACTATTGTCTTTTTCATTGCATTCCGTACCTCCAATCTATCACTGAGTGTGATGTTTGCTTGTTTCCTAATGCGTTGCCAATCCTTTATCGATTGCTTTTTTAGTAGCCATATTGCCTCTGTCTCTTTATTCCACCATGGGGGCTGTTGGATCGTATGTCTCACCCACTTGCGTTCCCAGGCCTTCTTTCTCAAGCTGCTAAGCACTGATTCTTTCGTGCGCGCATATCTAAAAGGGTGGTGAATCTTGATCAATCTGTCTTGACGCCCTTTCGAGAAGCTTATGGCGCATGGCAAATGGTCGCTTCCATGATATTTGAGAGCTGTCCATCTCGCATCTGTCGCTCCATGACCTGAGATCAGTGCGAGGTCAATGTTGGAATCGGAGTCTGTTGGAGGGGTACTATCTGATGGTAGTCTGGACGCATGTGAAAACCACTTCTGTTGTCTTCTGATGTTATCCAGAATTGGTATTGTGTTTGTTAGTCTTCTGATGTTTTCATTTCTGATTCTGTTACTTATTGTTACTCCGAGAATTCTATGTAGATTAGTAATTTCTGTTCTAACAAGTTTTCTTTTGGATTTTGTTGTTAGTGTCCACGTTTGGTATCGATAGAATAGTGATGACAGACAGAGATATGTATTTTCGCATGTTCTATTCGTCTACATAGACAGAATTATAAAAGAAACACAAAATCAGGTATATTATGAAACAGCAGCGAATTAACAACAAACTCAATGAGCTGCTTTTCGCTGATAATCAAAGCATCATATGATGATGAAGAAAAACTGCAAATAGACATTCACTAGCTATCAAAAATATGCAATAAATACAACATGCGGATTAACACACAAAAGGCAGAAACTGCAAATAACAGACCATTTAAACATCCAAATAGAGAACACAAAAATAAAACAAGTAAAAGAGCTCAAGTACCTAGGAAGTATCTTCACAGAAAATGAATGACTTGATAGAGAGATCAAAACAAGATGTCAAAGGCAAATGCTGTGACATACCAGCTTTACTATTGAACATAAAAATCAACATGGAAATAAAGAACCATGATTAAGAGAATCTTTATACCAACACTATGCTACCAATGCCATACTTGGCAACTGACATATGCACATAAGAGAAAGATGGAAACTTTTCTAAATAGAATGTTTAAGGAAGGCTATTGGGAGTCACCAGACTCAACAAAATGCACAGTGAGAACATCAGAAAGATAATAGGTGATAATATCATGCATCAAGTATATAGAAAAACAAAAGATAAAATGGTTTGGACATCTTATGAGGATGAATGATAAACTTCCCATAAGAGCTTATAACAAGATGAAATCGGGAACAGTCATGGGCAGACCTAGGTAAAGATGGATAGATAACAACAAGACCATCTTGAACAAACATGACTATATCTCAATCAGAGCAACACACCTGGCTCTGGAATGCGACTACATCTCTTTCACAAACCCCTACGCGCAACGGCAAGTGTAGAAATTACATCACCACCACCTGGGGATAGAGACAATAGCATAGTGATGGTATGATGATAATTTTATATACTGCGGTTTTGGTGCTCATGCTGACATATTTGTTTTTGAAAATAGTAATCTGCCCCAAAACCCAGTATGCTGTGTAACATCTATGTTTGTTTTCTTTGGTGTCCCCCCCCCCCCACATTCGATGCTTCCAAGATTAGTGAATTCTTTCACTTTTCGTGTTTATCTTCATGTTGAAGTCTCTTCATGTTGTGTACAGTCTATATGTTGTTCGTTTCATTTTGAATGTTGTCTTCTGAGAACTCTCCATTTTTCCTATGTGCGTTTTAGTTCTACACTGTTGGTTTTCTGGACCAGTCATAATGTTATGTTCAAAACCCCCCCCCCCCCTCCGGCAAATAAAATATGACTTTCAGTACTAGGAATGTGACCAAAAGGCAGACAAAAAGCAAAAAAGAAGCCCCTCCTTTAAAAATCATCATATTTTTGTCAAAAGGCAGACATAATGCACAAACTACGTTTTTTTAATAGGTTTTCAAAAAAACCCTTTCCTTAGGGAGATCATATCTATGGCCCTGTCTGTACCTCGTAGAAATAGTGAAAGATAGGTCTAGACCTATTCAAAAGCAGAGAAGGTGGTAATTGAAAAACTGCTGATTGCCAATCTTTGTTCACAGTTTGTAGTATTCCAGACAGATGCACACTCAGAACTCTTACTCCAGCCCAGAAAACTACCAGACCTGCAAATACTAGCGTAATAAACATAATGCATTGGATACCATCACATTGTGGAATTTTTGGAAATAAAAAAGCAGATCATCTGGCTAAGAAGGGATGTACCAATAATATACCATCAAAAGAAACAGATGATTAAGGCAATTAGAAAGCCAACTCCAACACAAGATGACTACTAAATTATGAGCAGACCAGAAAAAGTTGGCATAACTCATTAAATTCCGCCTCTGCAATGAATATTGACTGCAATAGATCTCCCAACATCTTCTATCTCTTATTTTGGTGGTTCACTCTGCTAGACTAACCTGTCCATCTCACGATTTTACTCTCACTTGTATATCTGCCTTCTTCTTGTTCGCCTTCCTTCGACTTTACCTACAAGTATGGTGTTCAACAAGGTGTCATGTCTTTTAATGTGTCTAAAATATTTTATTTGTTTGATCTTTATTTCCTTTAATAATTATCTCTTCATACGAAGTGTTGTTAGGACCTCTGTTGGTTTTATTTTTCCCATGATGTTTTCCATTTTCGTCTATATATCCACTTCTCAAATGCATCATATCTTTGAATTGTTTGTTTATTGTCCATGTTTGTGTTATACATTAATGTAGAATAGATTTAGCATTTTATAATTCTAATCTGCTGAAGACGGATGTATCAGCCATTGATGCAAATACAACAGCGACACACTGCATTTTCATTCTCTGGACTACATCCTGCTGGAAATCTTGTAGGACCATTGTCCTGCTATAAGAGAGAACCAGCCGGAGTTTAAGAATAAATGTTGATGAAGAAGGAGATAATTCTGAATTTTAGCTTGTTTGTAATTTATTTAGATAATATTTTCCTAATGTCATTGAAAGTAATTTTAGCCATTCCTATTC
Organism: Meghimatium bilineatum; assembly: GCA_034231615.1. NCBI lineage: Eukaryota > Metazoa > Mollusca > Gastropoda > Stylommatophora > Philomycidae > Meghimatium > Meghimatium bilineatum. Next base: position 73,002,046 of record CM067298.1, on the reverse strand, counting down.
TCCTTTTAACTTCTGTTTCACATCTGCCATCATTTGCGATTATGCTGAGATATTGATACTACCACTTGTTTTAGTTTCCATGTAATTTTTAGCACCTGTACTTCTTTGAATTTGCTGATTAACATGGTTGTATTTTTTGGATGTTTACCCAGTATATTGAGTCCATATTTTTAAATTGATTTATGAACTTGATCTATTAGTTTTTTTAAATTTCACTTTCTGCTAAAAGAACTGTGTCATCTGCATATCTCAGGTTGTTTATTATTTTCCCACTAATCTTGAGTCCCGACATTTGTTTAAAAATATTCTGAGTAGATATTAAATATTCTGGGTGATAAAATACATCCTTGTCTTACTGAACCTTATTTATATATATGGTGAGTACCTGTTTTCACACCTTATTGATGTAGTTTGTTCCCAATATATATTTCTAATCAGCCAATGCATATTTCTTGAAGACATTTGATTAATTTTTCATGTTGGGCTCTGTCAAAGGCCTTGCTGTATGTAGTCTATGAAGCAAATATAGATTCTTTTTTGACCTATATATTTATCAATTGGCAGATAATAAGTATAACCTGTCTAGTTCCTTTGTTTTTCCTAAAACTGAATTGCACTTCACGGCTTCAATGTCAATATTGTCTTTATTTCTTTCATGGAGTGGTCCTTTCCCAGTTTTAGGCCTAAATTTCACACTTTTTAATAAATCTGCCCAGATCCGTATTTTGTAGTAATTTCAACCACCGTATTCTTGTGACGGGGTCTAATAGGAGTGAATGTAGTGATTTTAAAGTAATTACTGGCATAAGATCACTGACAACTGATGTACTTTATTCTGGAACAGGAACAAGCGATGTATCGCATTCAATGTCTTCATACTCAAAGACTTTTGTTTATTTTGTGATACAACTAGTTCACATCATTCAAGGCATCAATTATGTACATCAATAAAAATCAAATAGTTGCATCAATAGATCTACTGCTAAGAGTTGACATCTGCATTTAATGGTTCGCTATTGCTAACTAATCTACTTCTTCTGGTCGTCCTTTTTACAACTCATCTAAGTTATTTTGCTACTGCAAACTGTTGGTTGATTATATAGTACTTCATTGCTTGTGATGGAGGTTGGCAATCTCCACACTGGCAACCCACAGGTTTCATTCTCAAAAAATTGAGTTTCCTTCTCACTTGTATGCTATTTGGGTATGCTATTTGGCTTCCGTTTCGCCGTATATCTTACAATTGTATTCACTATCGGGAAACACTTAACTAATCCTCACACTTAGAATCCTAGATGTATTTCAGAGTTTCTAAACTAATCCTGACACTTAGAATCCTAGACATTTTCTCTATCTTTTCGCTGAAACTCTTTGTTGCCTTTCTGTGTCAGGGGTAGAAGAGTTTTCAGGAAACGGCAGTTTGACTCCAGGAAACCCTCTATTTTCTACGAGCGACTTGAGTTCTCAATGTTGTATTGCTAATCCTGTCACAGTGTTGTATCGGGAAAACCTCACCTGGCTACGATATGATCTCTAATTAATACATAAATTAATGAGTCCACTTATTCCAGATGAAGCATCCCGAAACACCGAACTACACTTCCATTTGTTAAGAGTGAGAATCAACACAGCTGTCATCTCGTTCCTTTTTACCGGAAGGAATATATACGAGGCGTGTTCAAATGAAAACGGGACTTGTTACACCACGCGTGATAGAGCGCACTGATATTGATGACATTTTGCACTAGTAATGAGTATCCAATAATTTACATACGGTCACGTGTTCATCTTCCCAGCATGCATATGTGCTGCAGAAGACTGTTAACAATATGGCGGGTGTGATTCCGAACCCGTCCAAAGTGAATCAGCGTGCTGTGATCCAGTTTCTTTCATTTGAAGGATGTCAAGCAGTAGACATTCATCGGAGAATGAAGGCAGCATATGGTGACAAATGTTTGTCGAGGACCAGAGTGATGGAGTGGGTGCGTATGTTTAAAGACGGACGTGAGTTAACGGCAGATCTTGCACGGCCAGGTCAGGCGCATATTGTTGCAACAGAAGAAGCCATAGCCGTGCTTGATAAAGCAGTACTGACTGACCGTCGTCGGAGCATTCGTTCGCTTGCAGAAGAATTCCATATGTCAATTGGGACAGCCCACATGGTTGTTCGGAAGAAATTGAACTATCGGAAGGTGTGTTCACAGTGGGTCCCACGGATGTTGACTGACCACCATAAGGAAGAACGGATGGGGTGGAGTTTGAACCACCTGATGCGTTACAGGGCAGAGGGTGATGCATTTCTGTTGAGCATTGTGGCAGGTGATGAATCGTGGTGCCACCACTATGAACCGAGCAGCAAAATTGACAGCATGCAATGGAAACATCCAGGTTCACCAAAACCCAAAAAATTCAAGACACAGGTTTCTGCTGGGAAGGTTATGGTGACTGCATTTTTTGACCATGAAGGGCTTTTGTTGACTGATTTTAAGGAACCTGGTGTCAACATCAATGCCGCCCATTATAAAGACACTTTAGACAAGCTGCATAAGGCCATCAAGGCTAAGCGACCAGGCAGACTTTCTCAAGGTGTGATTCTTCTCCACGACAACGCTCGTCCGCACGTCGCAAAAATTGTGCAGGAAACATTGGCAAAGAAGAATTGGGAAGTTCTTCATCACCCAGCCTATAGTCCCGATTTATCCCCGTGTGATTTCCATTTGTTCGGACCGTTGAAGAAAGCACTAAAGGGACAGCGATTCAACAGCGACGCAGACGTGAAGACAGCGGTGACCACATGGTTCAGAGAACAGCCACGCAACTTTTTCTCGGACGGCATTCGACGTCTACCTAAACAGTGGGATGCTTGCCTAAATGCATACGGAGATTTTTTCTGATGAACCCAGGTGCATTCTTATTCACAAGTGGTTGCTTTGTTCAATTCCGTTGAAAATATTAAATTGCGTATGATACTTTTTAAATAAATCCACAAGTCCCGTTTTCATTTGAACACGCCTCGTATTTGACGTTTTCTCGATGTTTCAAATCTATTTTACTGGTAATTCATTCGACAGCTGTCCTACACACTGCCTGACTTTCAGCAGAATTCTGACTGAATCCAAATCTACTGAACTGAATATGTTTCCCCATTTATACTAATTCTTAATCTAATGCATTAAAAGTGATCGCATTTAATTCCAGATCTCATACTTTATGCATTTAAATTTACAGTATTTTCATTTCCATACTTTCACACGAATGACATTCAATTTACTCCTAACTCTAATAACTACAATAAAATATTGACTCAGAAGTAGTCAAACTAAAGGACATGCAATAAAAATGGCATTTGAGTTTGTGATGGTGACATGAGAGTGAATGTGAATGAGTAATTAATAATAAATGTTATTGGTAATTTATAATGTTCCTCAATGAATCAACACCTCGATGTAAAAATCACTTAAGTAGGTGTGAGCCAGTCTCTTACATTCCTAATAAGTTGACACAAGTAACTTTACAAAATGCAATCTCTATGTTCGATTATTTTTGGTCTCCCATTCGTCAATGGTATAGCGCTTTATGGCGATCTAGATAAATATTTATGCGTATACGATCCAATCGTCACTGCCTGAACTCCAAAGAGGTGGTTCCTAATTGTCTAGACAGTTATTCTTCAGTCATAACACTGACTGTCCACTTTCTCCCTGTTACATTTATAGCTATACAATGGCTGCCGTAATTGGGCTCCAATCGATAATTCAGATCCGATCGAAAACATTATTACCTTTGCGATGAGTGTTCCCAGAAGCAAAGTGTTATATTTAGTTGTGAATACTAGCGGATTCGGATGCCAATTTAGTAATTAGGACTACTTTCATTCCTCGGTTAACCGGGTGAATAACATAACATTTGTTTGCACTCACGATATTTTTGTTAGAATAGGTATGGAAGTACGAAAAAGCATTTGTACGCTGGTGGGTTAAGAATAAATCCCTGGTTATTGTTTAGTTTTCAACGCCAGGGAAATAATCAGAAACATTAGGATCAACTGTGTTGTCTCCCTAATTTTGGAACATTTAATTTGTTTCACGTTTTGTTTAAAAAGTAGTCCCGACAACTGGGATAGGAACCGTACATTATCTTTTTGGTTGTATTTTGTAGTAGTATTTTGGTTATGTGCCTCATCAAACTTATTGTTCTGTATTCCGTACAATCCACAGCACTGATTTAACTTGTATAAGACTTACAGAAAATGTATTATTCAATTTTTGCTGGAAAAAATGTTCATTGGGTCATACAAGTTTTATAATGTATTTGTGCTGGGCAGTGTTTTGTATGTATTATATTTATTCACCAATATTCTATATATGGCATGACTTTTAGGTCAGTTTGATTCTCTATGGGAACTGCACTACCCAAGCCCTCATTAGTCTCTTATAGACAGATCACAGTGATATTTAGTTGATTGTTCCTTTCATAACACTTCTATTTTTCCATGAATTCAGTCAATCCCTCAGGTAAAATGTCCTGATTTACCTTTTGCTGTATTGAGAAATATCTTTAATAACCTTTTTCTGGAATTAGTGAGATTGGCTGTGCGTTGACAGGGTGAGCAAAGAATAGTGACACTTTTGTCTGCCATGCACATCATAAGACTTAGGAGGTTTTGGGAATGGATTTAACAGGTAGATGCAGGAAAAGGTTAATAAAGTTTTGGTAATACTAGATAACACACATAATAACACACACAAATCGACGTTTTGACCAAAAGGCCTTTATCTTGACAGACAATTGAAACACAATTAAAACATATAACAGAGAGCGAACAGTAATAACATCGACGGTCACATTGATATGAGAAGTATGGATTGACCGGAAGAGGTGAAATGACACCGGACAAGGAAAATAAAAAAATGACAACAAACATGTGACACGAAACAAACATGTGACACGAAACAAACAAACTATGGATCGACTAAAGTCATACATGAGACAGGAGCTCATTAATGCTGTCGGTTTTAAGAGTGCCATATTGATAAATGTAGCGGTTCTCAAGCTCCAGACGGGGCCGGTCAGAGAAGCACGACTTAATGGCCGTAACATGAATGTCCTGGGCGACCCGATGGCTCGTGCCATTAAAGTGGACATCAACAGGCAAACCCGAATGGTTTTTTTATGCTGTACAGATGTTCGCAGAATAGGTCTGCGAGCCTCCTTCCAGTTTCATCTATATATGTCATGGCGCAACGCTTCCATATGATGGCATAGATGACATTGCGGGACACACGTGAAGCTCTCCTCAATGGTGAAGGTGGCTTTAGGGAATGTGACAGACCAGATCTGGGTGACATAGGCACAAGTGTAGCATTTGCTGCGTTTGCATCTGATGGTGCCAAAATGATTAGGAACGTCAGGCTGGAAGTGATTCCGGACCAGTAAATCCCAGAGGTTCTTGTCACGTCTGTAAGCAACAAGGGGGGGGGGGGGGTTACAGAACACTTCCTGCATCTCGGAGTCAGACTGGAGAAGGGGAAGGTGACGAAGCAGGGTATGGCGAACAGCAGCGCTATGGGGGTGGAAAGTGAGACCAAGCTTAGTCCGGTTAGACGAGGAAGACTTCCGAGTGGTTGGGAGGGTGTCCTGACGGGAGAGAATGCACACTCGAAGAAGGGCAGACCTGAGGACAGCCTCAGGGTACACGCAACAGCGGAAGAAAGCTATCATCTCGTAGGCCTTCTCGATGAAAAATCCTCGCAACTACACAGGTGCTGAAGACGAAGAAGTTGGGAGAATGGAAGGGAATCACGATAGGCAGAGGGATGAGAAGAGGTGTATAGAAGAAATCTATGAGCATCAGTAGGTTAGTAGTGTACAGATATGTGCTAAGACAGAGGGGTTGAATAGTGATAGATATGTCCAGAAAGTTCACATGGGAGGTGGAGATCTCAGATGTGAACTTGATGGCCGGATGAAAATTACCAATGAATTGTATGAAGCGTGCCAGGTCAGCCTCAGACATGTCAGTGATGCAGATCCCATCATCGATGTACCTATGGAACACCAATGGGAAGGGCCCTCCATAGGATCCCCATACCTGATGCTCAAAGTGGCCCATGAACAAGCAGGCATAGCTGGGCCCCATCTTGGTGCCCATGGCGACCCCACTGATTTGGTCAAGAAGTGCCCATCAAACTCGAAGGAATTGAGAGTAAGCATGAGTTCTACAAGATGGATAAGGGTAGAAGTAGACACAGAGGGGTGAGGATGCTGGTCGAGGAAGAACTTCACAGCCTTGAGACCCTCTGAGTGCGGTATGGAGGTGTAAAGGGAGCAGACGTCCAGCAGAAAGAGACGATAAAAGTATGGGCAGGGGACAGGGAAATAGAAGCAAAGATGGACAGGGCATGGTTAGTATCTTTCAGGAATGTAGGAAGTTGCTCCACTAATGGTTGGAAGACACTATCCAGGAAGTCAGAGATGGGTTCAGTGGGGCAGGAACACGCAGAGACAGTGGGTCTGCCAGGGTTGAAAGGTTTGTGAATTTTAGGCAGCATAAAGAATGCCGGCCTGCCCACACTGCTGCCCTTGTGGCATAGAGCGGCGGCAGAAGTGGGCAGAAGGTTGTCAGCTGTTAAACCCTTGATGGTGGTAGAGATTGTCGTTGTGGGCAACAATCGGGTCTCTCTTGTACGTGTTGTCCCTGAAGAACATGGGATTAGATAGCTGAGCCTGACCCTCTACGAGATAGAGGTCCTTGCGCCAGACAACAACCGCTCCCCCCTTGTCAGCCAGGTTGATGACAATGTTGTCACGGCTGCGAAGTTGCTTAAAAGCACGGGACTCAGCTGGAGAGATGCTAGTATGTCTAATCTGGGTGAAGTGGAAACGTTTGATGTCACATTTGGTGTCATCGATGTAGCGGTCCAGAGTCTTGAGATGCGCTGGACGGAGGAGTCTATTCATGCTTGCGAGAAGCATACTGGGAGAATATGTCATCTAACTGTACCGACGGTTCACTGTTGAAATGGAACTGTAGGCGTAAGCGACGATGGAACTGATGAACATCCCGCATCATGGTGTAGTGGTCATATGCGGGGCAGAGCAGTATGAACTGAAGCCCCTTGCTGAGGATAGAAATCTCACCCTCAGAAATATTCAAGTCAGGAGGGATGCACACAACCTGAATATTAGAGTGGTTCTGAGGTACAGAGTCAGCAGGAGGAGAAGGGTAGAGAAGGTGGAGTTTATGGTTGTGCTGAGTTCACATAAAGCCATAAAGTTGTCTTTTGAGAGTGTGTATGATGAGGTGGTAAGGGAGAAAAGAAGAAAGTTATCAGAAGTAAGGTACTGGAGACTGTTGAAAAGTTCAGATTTAGATGAGTCCAGCTCAGAAATAAGGTGGAATGGATTTAGCTGTTCCATCCCATAAAGGAGAAGTTTTTAATATTTTCAGATATGGAGCACTACCCACATGTAATCGTAGGTGCTTGCAAGCACTTTTATTTCGCAGGGCATGAGCATGTTCGTTATGATATCACAAGGTTGAGAATGCCTTTGCCTTAGAGGGTCAAAGTAATCTAGAAGCCATGCTGAGGTTGGATTTGTCAGGCTGAAAGGTACAAATATTGCAGCCAAACTATAAACCATGATACAGCATATTTCTTTCTCCCGCTAATTTGCAGGAGTTTAAGAATAAACTCAGAAGTGATAAGACTAATAGTGGATACTTTTAACATATTTTCATGATAATTTTGGAACCAGTTTGGATGAAAATTGACATATCTTTGGCTTATAAAATGTCACTCAATAGCTAAATTACCATAAATTTTATTCCTTAGTGACTAAATAATTATAACTGAAACATACATTAAAGAAATATACCACTTTAAGGAAATGGCAACACCTACATAATTTACAAAATCATCGAATACATAGCAGCATGAAAAAATATCATATTCATTAGACTATTGGTTATTGATATATTAAATGAAGTTTAGGACCAATATTTTGGAACATACTATAATTGTTTTATTACATTTTAAAAATTATTTTAAAATGTGAATTTTTTGTCTGTTGACTGTTTTACTTTGTATTTGCAGTCATCGGGTGATGTGTCCCCTGCTAACACATCTAGTTCTGCATCCTTGAGTGGCCATCCACCAAAGTTTGGTACAATCATACCAAGCAGAATTTTTGTGGGTGGAATTGCAGCAAATGTAAGTTAATTATTGATAGAAAAAAGGTTAATAAATTTCATTAAAATTGTGAAATTCTGAGTGCTTCTCAATATAATCACAGGTCTTTATCTTTGTCATCTATGCTATTGTGTTTGCTAGAATTACAAGCACCAGTGTTCTTGTATACATGTTTGCTGTTGGAGAGCTTTCTCCAGAGCTATAGTTTATATCCATTGTTTTCAAAAATATATTTATTAAAGGTCATGTTAGCTCAGTTGTGTTGAGAAACATTGGTATAAAGTGCTGTGGAACTTTCACAACAGAAAAAAATTCACTATAATGAAATGTCATCTACTAGGGCACAGGTTCCCAACCTTTTTTCTAATCATTATTATTCTTCTTCTTCAGCGTTCGCTCTTAAATAACCGCAACGAATATTGCGTGTGATTTCCGCCAGGGAGCATGAAGTACGTTGTGCTGCAAGTTCCACAGTAAAACTGTGATTACACAAGGCAACACACAAAAATCATCACAGATAATTTTATATGGGTTTTGTAGTATTTGGTTAGCTGATTTCAAATCTGTCTTTAGTTTTTTTCTACCACGTAACATTTTTTTGTAATAGCTAATTATAATATCTTTCAACAGTGGTTATGACCACAAATCGAGTACAATGTTTTATTTAGATTGGTATCGATACTTTATTACTGGCTGTTACAATTTTGTTCAGTTTCGGGTCACATGATTTAGTATCGATGCTACCATTTTTGTGTATTCGATAGGATAGTAAATCCATTTATACACGTGTGGTGTTTGCTTAAAGTAATTACGACAAGTATATTATGAGATTTCGTTGTTTTGTACTTTCTTTTATTTTAAAGGTTGCAAAAACCTTGCATTTGTGTACTTGATAACTTATTTTGTGTACTTATTAACTTATTATCATGCCTAGAAGATGCATCAATCATCCAAACTGTTTCTGTTTTGTGTGTGGTTCATTTGTGACGAAATCACAGCGGCGCACAATTTCAGATGATCTAAAGAAGATATACATATTGTATTTTGGCTGTCCACTGGGTGATCAGGATAAATCTTGGGCTCCACATATCATATGTACCAGTTGTTCAAGCGGACTACGTGACTGGCTAAATGGCCGCAAGGCAGCTATGCCATTTGCAATTCCAATGTTATGGAGGGAACCGTGAGATCATGTCAATGATTGCTACTTTTGTCTGGTGAACACAAATGGATTCTCTGCTAAAAATAAACAGAACATTGTATATCCTAGCTTAGATTCTGCCATCAGGCCTGTTCCACATGACGATTCATTGCCTATTCCTTTACCTCCTTCTGGTGGACTCGTATCTATGCAAGATGGGGAGGAATGCAGTGAAAACACAGCTGTTCACAATGCAGACTCAACTGATCCAGATTATACTGTTGATGAATGTTTAGAACCTAAGACTTTTACACAGGCAGAGCTGAATGATCTTATTCGTGATCTAAATCTGTCTAAAGATAAAGCAGAACTTCTTGCTTCAAGGCTTAAGCAAAAGCATTTGCTTGCAAGGGATGTTAACATAACTTATTATAGAAAACGAAATCTCAACATGACGACGTTCTTCAATGTTGACGGCTCATTGAGTTATTGTCAGGACATCGATGGTCTCTTCAACAGTTTATCACAAGTGCATGATCCATCAGAATGGCGTCTCTTCATTGATTCCTCGCGAAGAAGCTTAAAGGCAGTTCTTTTGCACAATGGAAATTTAAATCCAAGCATACCAGTTGCACATTCTGTTCATCTGAAAGAATCTTATTACAACATGAACAGTTTGCTTGAAGTTATCCATTATAAAACACACCAGTGGAACATCTGTGGTGATCTAAAGGTCATTGGCATGTTGATGGGCATGCAAGGAGGATTCACTAAATACTGCTGTTTCCTATGCCTATGGGATAGTCGAGCAACAGCGGAACATTATGTCAAACGTGTCTGGGAGCCCAGGCATATCTATACGCCAGGAGCAAGCAGTGTCCAAAATATGCCCCTTGTTGATCCACAGAAAATATTTCTGCCACCTCTCCATATTAAGCTAGGACTGATGAAAACCCTTGTGAAGACCATGGGTAAGACAAACTCAGAAGGTTTTCAGTACCTTGTTAATAAATTCCCAAACATCACTGCTGCAAAAATGAAGGGATATTTATAGGTCCACAAATTATTTGCACCCCAGTTGGCCACTTGTGGTCAGGATGTCCGAGGTCCAGCACATCCGTTTTCATCATTCCTTTATTTCGGGTTTGGTCCCGTGTCCATGACAGCCTGTCTGTCGCCGGGCACGCTGGTGTGTAGTGCCTCTTCGCCAAGACGCTTGTCAAGCGCGTCTATCTAGTACGAGGTGTTCCACCATCTATGAACTCACCTCGTGCATTTTGACAAACTGTGCCTGTGCCCCATCGGGTACTGAACCGTTTCTCATCCGCGAGCCTGGTTCCGTATGAGGAAGAACTCGCCAGAAGAGTTGGACCCTGGCCCATTCGCCCTCCTACCCGAGGCATCGTTCACCCACATCGTGAACCCCTCATCCAAGTTCGAGTCTCGCACCACGCGTTTGAGAGCAAGGCGATCTCGAGCTGAGCGACCTTGTCCCAATAGCGCCCGAGCCCGTCAGGTAATGAACCCTTTCTCTCTGCAAGTGTATTTCCGGTATAGGAAATCCTGACAGTAGAGTTGGGCCAGGACTGCCATCGTTGTCTCTTTTTTTGCCTAAGCCCATCGGGTACAACTCCTTTCTCTTCGCGAACATATTTCCGGTTTAGAAAGGCTCGACATTAGAGTTGGGTTAGGTCTTCTTGCTTTTCCGAATGCCCGTGATTGTGTCTGGGTCTCTGCCTATGAGGAGTACAGGTACCTAGAAGCTCGTCTCGAGCTAACAGAGCTTGTAGTTTTCCCTTCCTATGAACCTTTCACCTTCTATTTGCAGTTCGCGCTGCCCTCTGGCGCTGTTCTGCCCTTTCACCGTGTCATTGTACTCATTATGACATGTTTGTTTCTCGCAATGCATTAACGTTTACGTGCCTTTTACATTGGCCGCCCCTCCAATGTTCTGACTGGACTAACAGGCGTCACTGTATGTCGACAGTGTTGCTGTATGTGGTGATGCAAATGGTGTCGGAGATATTGTCTGTCCCTTATGCAGTCAAATCTCTTTCCATCTGCTTCCACCACATTCTCGGACACGATCCCCAAATGATGTGGCCAGAATCAGCTCGAGCTGCTGTTTTCTGTTACAGGGTGCACCGTGAGGAGGTACATTTGGGATCTTGGTTATCTGCTAACCCTGGGTCCGCCTAGAGCAATGCGTTCCCTTTGCACCTCAATCATTCAATTTTATTACGGAGTGTCCAGAACCCATTGTTGTATGGTTCCCTATAAAAAAAATGTCCAAAGTGCAAATGAAACGGTGGTTTGGGAAGATACAAATATAAATATGAAAACTACACTTAACCGGTGGCAACTCAGCAAAAAATAACGCATACTTCCTCTGACACCAGGCCATTTTTTTATGACTTGTGGTTTTTCTGGTGTAACGTTTTTATTTATTGAGTTATTGATTTCAAATTTGGAGACAATAGAGATAAATGGAGAGCTCGATATGATTTGAAGGTGTTATTTGCTTGTGTGTGTGGGTTATATTGTGTACAACCAGAATCGAGATTGTGGACAATGTGCACACAAAGAACTTACCCTGTCAAGGTCATGCATAGACCTAGCTGTAGAAAACACGGCTCCTCAAATTCCATATCGTAAATGAATATATTTACATCACTATTAAATGTTATGAACATCTCCCTCAAACCACATAACGTTGATATAGAGTACCTTCAATACTAAAGCTAAAATTCATCCTCTTCTGAATCATAATCCATGAAGAATTAGTGAAAATTGGTAGCACTGAAGTTAGGCCTACACAGTTCAGCTTGCAAACATGAATTCGTCAAATAAATTATGATTGCGTATTTATTCCGCTGTGAAAATTAAGGAACAATCACTCTAGCACATACTTACTATAAGAGCATGATGGGACATAAATATGAACGATTGTTATCCATGACTACAAATGACTACCTCAATGTAGACATTTGTCGACATTGGGTTTCTATCGCTAAATTATATTTGTCGACATTTGTAGATCGCTACAGGTTAATGTGGCACTTGAAGCTGTTTTTAATATCTAACTCTAGAATTTCTAATTCTGTGAAAGCACTCTATGGAATGCACATATTAAATTAAATAATTGCTGTGGATCATATTCAATACTCCTAAACGCAGATTCGCCATCCTTAAGGAGATCGACATAAACGACCTGGTTGGTGAGTTTAACGGAAACATAAAGAATGGTACTATCAATGAAGAATGGCTGCACAGCTACCTATTGCCACTAAAGAAGCCAAATAAAAACCACAGCTACTGAATCATAACGATGCAGAACACCACAGGCAAACGTATTGAGAAGATTGTAGCACAGCACCTTGCTCGAGACCTGGAAGAGAGTCAAATTTTTCTGAGCACGCTCGGAGGCTACAGACGTCAGAAAGAAACATGGTGCAATGCCTCTGTTTTCGCCTACGATGTATTCAAGGGCTTTCATTCAGGTCTGAAAACGTGTGCTGTCGCGATTGACTTGGAGGATGCGTATAACAGAGTGCCGTTCGAGTACCTCATCAAAAAGCTCTTGCTCTTTAATGTTAACCCGTTCGTTGTCAGATGGATATCAGTGGTGTTGCTTGAGAGGAAGGTGGCCCTCGTGTGTGGTCGCTGGACATCTAAACCCATAACAATACGCCCAGGTCTTCCACAGGGATCTCCCCTCTCACCCGTATTATTCAATGTCTACACCGTGGTTATAACACAGAAGCAGCTCAGCGGAAGAGGTAGAACACTGTCCTTTGAGGATGACTTCCTGATATACAGACAGGGAAGGGACAGAACAGAAGCTGTCGAATCATTGCAGAATGAGCTAGACCGTATCGCCTGGTGTGACGATTCTGGGGCACTGATCAACCAAGAGAAGGCTGCAGTGACATGGTTCTCTCTTAACAATCACATCGTAAAGTCTACGACACCGACGGTAGAGATGAGAGGGTATGATGTAACCAGGACCTCATCCTTACAATACCTGGGCGTGCGATTTGATCGTAGTCTGTGTTTCCGGGAACACATTGATCATGTATTGTAAAGGCCTGTAAAGGACGTTCAGCTATAAGAGTGATGGCAGCGGCTGACACTAAACAACCACAGCTCAAAATCTTATATGAGGCTATTGTCCTCCCTGTCACTGAATATGCAGGCGCCACTATCACCGCCAATCACACACAGATTGAGAGGCTGGAAATAATTCAAAACGAAGCGATGCGGATCATCCTTGGTTGCACAAGGGACACACCCTGTGTGACTATGAGATTTCTCCTTGATTTTCTGAGCATTTCTCATAGTATTCTTCTTCTTCTGCGTTTGTTCTCAAACTCCTGCACATTAGCAGGATGTAGTCCAGAGAACGGAATGCATTGTGTCATGGTTTACAGCATTGCTGCGATATCTGAGCCTTTCGGCCTGACACATCTGACTTCAGCATGGCTTTGGGTCACTGACCCTATATGGGATGGGACATCCAACTCCATCCCATAACCTCCTTAGTCGTCTTTTACAACATGCGTGGAAGGTAAACTCTGGCTTCCTACTTATGTCTATATATGTTATCCATGTTTACAAGAAGACCTATCTGCTCTTGTATAACTAATATGGATATTATGTTATATGTTTGTTACTGAGGATATTTCAATACCTGTACGGGATGTTTATTGTTGTAATAGTTCTTGTCTCGATCGGTCCGTTCTGGTGACATTGTGTGCACGGTTTGAAAGGCTTGATGAAATCGCATCTTTTTTTGGAGATGCAGTTAGTCATGTATGGAAGAAAGCTTATTCAATAGTTGCTAGGCGATTTGGTGCCGTTGAACAGACTGGTTCAATTCCCGTTAGTCTCAAGAATGACGTACGTAGGGAATGGGCGGAGTCATTTGAGAGAGCAGAAATGTGGACATCACTACGAAGACTCACGCTTATTTTTCTCCCCGGGCTCGCGGGCATGGAGGGAAACTAACGAGCCGACCAATTAGCTAGCATCACCACCACAACAGATGGTCAGCCTATGGACCGAGCAGACATACTCATTGCTCTTCGTGAAACCTCTCGATCAGAGGATTTTGAGATGAATGAGCATAAGTCAATATCGAGAATGCACGAATTGGGAGTCAGGATGGGCGTGGCCCGTAGAGAACCCCTGACAAAGATTTCAAAAAGAGCAGTGAACCAACAGATAACCAGAACTATCAGCCGTTATACCCTGAGAGATTTACTGCAGTGGAGATCTGAGCACCTATGGACTTGTCCGATGTGCAAAGAGGATAATCAATATAACTAATAAATAACTGAAATGTGCAGAAAATTCCTTGTGTTTTCTATTATGTAAAGATGAATATTCCTGGAGGGGAGTCTGAGTCTGAGTTTAGATGTTGATCGTGCCGTCATGATGTTCGCTAGGCGTGAACAAGGAAGCGATTGATAGCCACCGGTATAAGTGGTAGCTCTGCAACTGGACAGGACGGGGCACCAATTTGTCCCGACATAAAGTATTGTCAAAGGGAGCAGATATAAATGGATATCCCCCACGCCTGTGTGTTCGCCGGGGCCTGAAAGGGGAGCAAAGTATAGCAACACTGTTTACCTTCCATGCATGTTGTAAAAGACGACCCCGGTTACTTGATCCACGAAGTTGTATCTGTGGTTCACTGTTAGATAGTTGAAGCCTGCTCTCCCGATCTCTGTAGTTTTATATCCTTTTCAACAACCGGAATATATCATTGATCCAGGCTCAGTATTGTAAAATATGGCCTTCATTAAGGTAGCAGAACTTCTATCTCCCACTTGCAGCAAGAAAATGTCCTTTGTCTCACGACATAGGCCACCAAATACCCATTGTTTAGGCAACACTTATCAGTTTATCTTTCTTTTGGTAAATAGTCTTTATCTACCTCGGCGAGCATTCCTTCTCCACCAATCCGTTGTCGTGGTAGTTGTCACGCTGTAGACACAAGCTTCACTCATAAATGCGTTTCATTCAACAGCTGTTCTTGCTAATCTGTAGTTCATGAATGCACATTTCATCTTGCAGATGTCATCTCGAAAGCCCACCCATAAATTAAACGGCATATTTTTACAAACAACATGTTTGTGCATTGCAGGTACATGCCGACCCTTGCATTTATACGCTGGCAGTATCGCCTTAATTGCAGTACCATTGGATCTATCCATCATTGCTGTATAATAAGATCATTGGATGACCCTGACTGCACATCTTGTCCTGTTGTAGCACTCCTCGTGTTTGTAACAAGCGTACATCATCTTTTCTCAGTAGCAGGCAAACTCAGTAGACAGACATCAATTTCATTAGTCATTTGTTTTGTTGACAAGTCGACACGAAAGAGGCGGAGTAGTAGGATGAAATCCTACTAAAAAGTAGGATTAAATGCGCAAATAGTATCTGCACATAACATTAAAAGCTGTGATCGTGTCTACTGATTCTTGTACAGTACCGACCTATCAAACTTTGTTGTGTCAAAGATTAGAATGTTAACGTCTGACCAAGTCATGTGTACTGGAAAAACCAAAAAGCTCGAAATTTTAAAAATTTGCTCCGGCTTGCCCACAGCTACCGTAATCTTTTTTATGTCATTCCATAATGAAATTAACATATTCATATCATCTATTATAAACAAACAGAATACGTCTACCTCACTAACGTTATCAGCTAGGCCTATCTGTCCTGCAACTTCTGGGAAAGTTGCAAATCCAGATATGAAACCTGAAGGGCTGCGATTGCTGTCAACACAAATGTCATTGTCTTTGTCAGATATGCTGGACAGTCATAAAGAGCTAGTATCTCTATCAGCTGTCATATCGACTAATGGAGCAAGATCTACATTTGTAAATCCCAAGAATTTCTCATAGGAATCAGAATCCATACAAATTTCACCAAAAATGGCATTAACAGATTCCTTTTGATTGGAACAGACAAATTAGATCTACAACTCCAAGCTACTACCTTTGAAACAAAATGTGAGAATAGGAAATGCAATAAGACTAAAGATAGGTGGAACCATAACTGGCCACGTGAACCTTAAATATCTTGTAGTTAATAAGCAATAAACAAGTGCATAACAACAAGTGCATGAATCTCTGCTTCAGTAAATCTCGCAGGGTTTAGCAGCTGAAGGTTTCTGTTCTGTGTTGGTTGAGTGCACTTTTTGAAATTTTCGTCAGGCGTGCTCTCCGTGAAAACTGCTCCTTACTCCCATTTCACACACTCTCAATACTAACTCGTGCTCATTGACCTCAAAATCCTCTGATTGTATCCCTGGTTGGAACTGGTTGGAGATACCGTGTGTGGCTTTGAGGTTCCTCCTTGATCTTCTGAGCAACATGTCTCATAAAATTTATATGTGGCATGACTGTGCATACCTCAGAATGGGATCGACCACAGATCACCAACTACACAGTAGCTCCCCAGTGTAAAGGGAAGCAGGCTAAAGAGAGCCAAATCATGGATGGGACGCGAAAAGGATACAGTTAAAGAGATTTGCATCCCAGAAGGCGTCAATCACAGTGAGGAAAGAATACCTAAACCTATGATCTTTCAGGAGAAAGTAAAGACAATCATTATACTTAATAGGGAACGTAGTCCCGTGAGTGTGGATGCTGAGGTCATGGCACTCATCTGCGAACATGTCGATGATATGGATGTAGTGATTTACACTGATGTCGGTCACCCGCTACCAGTGATATGCTTGAGCCTTTACTGTCAGAGCACACAGAAGAATATTACACGAAGCCAGTGGGGCCTTTACCGCAGCAACAAGTAGTCCAACAATGGAATTGTTTGCTGTAATGCAGACACTAAACTGGCTGGGATTTCAAGCTTATTCCCATGCGTGCATACTAAGCGACTCAAAAATATGATTCAGAAAGTCTAAACAGGTGATGTACGTAGGGGATGGGTGCAGTCATAAGAGCTCAAATGTGGGCCTCAATGTGAAAAATAGTTCCTATCTTTTTCCCTGACATGCGAGTGTGGAGGGAAACGAATGGCCCGATAATTAGCTAGCCTCATCACAACAGATGGTCAGCTTATGAACTGAGCAGACATACTCAGTGTTCTTTGTGAGTCCAAGCGATCATAGGATTTTGAGATTCATGAACAGGAGTCAATATTGAAATGTGTGATTTGGAAGTGTGCTTCGGCTTGTTCCATAGAGAACACTTAACAAAGATTTAAAAAATAGCACCTAATCAACATTAGAAACTGAACCATCAGCTGTTTTTCATTCATTGGTTCCATGTCTTCTGGCATAGGCGATCTTGTCTCTCCACAGTCCTCTGTTTGTTATACATTATTATAGTTTCTGATGATTCTGCATCATGCTAGGCTTTCAAACCATCCAACATTTTCTCACGTTGTCTTCCTCTGTCTGTCTTACCCTCTATCTTTCCAGTTGTTACGATGTTCTCCAGCTCACCTCTTCTCATTACATGACCCAGGAACTGTGATTATCGTCTTCTAATACAGTTAACAAGTTCTGTATTTGAGTTGACCAGTTATAGACTTCTATTGATAATGAATTATTACACAAGATGTTCTTCATCTTCTGAAATGCTGCTTTTGCCTGTGCTGTTCGACTTTTTATCTCAGTGATGCAATTACCATCTGAAGTAATAATTGTGCCCAAATATTTAAATTTGTCTGCTTAAGAACTGTCCCGTTGACCATGATGTTATATTTAGAAGGGTTAGTTGTTTTAGATGTAACCATTACCTCTGTTTTCTTGGTGTTCAAGCTGAGACCTTTGTTGCACTTTCTTCTACTATAATTGTAATAAATTGTTGTTCTTTTTCACTCTTTGCTATCAGAAGCGTGTCGTCAGCATATCTCAGGTTATTCACATTATACACACCTACAGCTATTCCTGGCATATTTTCTATCTAAAAATCTTAAAAAAATTCCTTATGTTTCATTTTGTCAAATGCTTTCATATAGTCTATGAAGCACAAAAATAGATCTTTCCTTACTTCAATTGATCTTTTCTTTCTATCAACATTCTAATGATATAGATGGCATTATTTGTCCCTTTTCCTGTTACAAAACCGTTTTGTTCTTTGCAGATTTCTGGCCTTAGTTTCCTTCTTACTCTCATCATGTTGATTCTAAGTAAAAATTTAGTCATAATACACATTAAACTTATGGTGTGATGGTCATCACATTCAATAGCTCCCGGTTTTTTAGGTAATGTTAGGAATATGGATTTTAATAAATCCATCTGGTAAATAACCAGTGTTGTAAATATTATTCAATAGCTTTGTTATTGCATCAATCTCTGCTATTGCATCAATCTCTTCTATTGTTATATTGTCTTGTCCAGGTGACTTTCCATGTTTCATTTGTTGAATTGTTAGTTTCTATGGATGTGGTTATATGAAATTTTCTATGGATGTGAAGCATGGACACTAAATAAAACAGTGGCCAGGAGAATAACATCATTTGAATTAAAGTGTTATAGAAGAGTTTTGAGAATACCATGGAAAGCGAAGAAAACAAACCAGGTGTTACGAACAATGAACGTCCAAGGTTGGCTTCTGAACACTATATTAAAGAAAAAGATAGCTTTTTTGGTCATATTAAGAGACACGACGGCATGGAGAGAGTGTTAATGGAGGGGATGATAGAAGGCAACATGGGCAAAGGCCGACCAAAATGCCATTGGACATAAGACATTCAAAAATGCCTGCGCATGTCACTGGAAGATGCAGGGCAACTTGCTCAAGACCTCGGAGAATTCAAGAGATCCATAGGAAAGACTACATTCTGGAAAGAATATGTCACTTGATGGTGATGAATTGTTAGTTCTACCTCCGATTTTAGTATAGGCGGACCTTCATATGTATTCTGACTAGTTGGGTTAGGTCTATTGTCATCATATAATTCTTTAATATATTCTGCCCATCTTTGCATTATAGGTTCTTGTCCTATTAAAACTGATCCGTCCTTAGATTTCAGACAACCAATGGATGCTGTTGATCTTTTGTCATTAAGTACATTTATCCTTCTGTGCATATTTTTCATGTCAGTTTTGTGTTCATGTTGTATTTCTTGACAGTTTAGGTTTAACCACTTTTCCTTTGCCTCTAGACCAGTGTTTCCCAACCTTTTTTCTACCATGCCCCATCCCAGTCTTTCTAAAATTCTGAGATTTTGAAACTGAGATCTGAGCAACTATGAACATTTCTGATTTGTGAAAAGGATACTGGTAATCAACATATCTAATACCTAATAATAGAATTATCTCTGTGGCTTCCAGATGTTTTCTTGTAATATTGTCAACTTAGGCGCAGTCAACTGAGCCAACCTTGATTGATGGGTAATGTGATAAGAAGTACATGGATGAATACACAGCAGGCTGTAAGGGCTTGGCAGATAGCATGTAATGTTGAATTTGCATCACCGGAGACCTGTTCTCAATTAGTTAAAGAAGAATGATGGAATTAATTTTTGCAGGCAGATTAGCTTTTGATATGATAATGAGTTCAATGAAGGAAGTTTAAATGATCTAACATTTGGACATTTAAAACTTAACTTTGTCCATCGTGAAAAAATACTAAGAAGACAACAACAGGTAGATCTACAAGTGCAATCATCACCCCTGCTACCTACTTGTACCATTGGAGCAAACCAACAATTCTCTACAAATAAATGCATCGATCAGCAGTCTTTCACAGAAAAAAACAAATTATCTGCAATAATGAACTGTTAATTGAGCATGGTCCATAAGGACTTTACTGAACAATCATTAATGTTGAAACAGCATTTACAGATTGATCAGCTACAATTAAAGTCAGAAATGGAAGTGCAAGGTTCTAACATTCCATCATCATTGCCCCAGTAAAGTTCAGCTCTAGTTACACTGTTAAGATCAAGCAATAGAACAATCTGCCCTGTGAGTTTTAACAAGTGGTCATCTTCATGATGCACTATCTGTTCTGCTGGCTCTCAAGGGTGGTAAACTTCCTCACCTGAGAAGCAAATGAAAATCATACTGAGCAGAGAGAGGATAATTTTGCTTCAGTAGGTACCATCATACTGAAGTGCGTCTGGAAATTAAAGTGTTGATGAGATAGCGAAAAAGGTAGAAGAGTGTATACAGGGAGACTATGAAGTCTCAGGAAAAGAAGAGACAAACCATTCAAAGCGAAAAGAACTTTACAAAATATGCTACTATCTAGACTGGCAAAGACAGACTACAGTAGACTGTATATTTTGTACAGGTTGCAAATGTTTGTGCACTGCTGTGCACTTGTGGCATAGATAAACTTTCACTAATTTCCTATACTGGAACCATACTCTCAGATATTAAAGTGATAATAAAGGGTTATGTACCTATGAACATATGTGACAATGGTAGATATGAGAATTACTATGTGTGAGGGAAGAATGTATGTTCTTTCTGGAAAAGTCCAAAGATCCTTAACAACTGACTGAGAACTAGCATATTTAGACATTTACAGACATTTTTAATGAAATATGGACATAAATTGATAACAAATACTGATTTGTGGAAAAGTAAGTTGACCTTTATGCCATTGTATTGTATTGTTAATGGCATAATGAAGTGTGGCATGTTTGAACCAAGTTGATGCCAGCTTGTTATTTATCTATATTAATATATTTTCAATAGACTACTGATGCTGAGCTAAAGCAATATTTTTCTGCCTTTGGAGCTGTGAAAGACACAAAAATCATAACAGATCGTGCCGGTGTTTCCAAAGGGTATGTCCATAAATCTTTACTAGAAGATTCTGTGTATAAGATAAACCAAGAAGAAGATACAAGCATTAACACATTTTAGATTGTTAGTATTCTACTTTCAGCAGAAGACGGGCTACAAGGCACAAGGAAGACCAAAAACTAGAAGGGCAGAGACAAAGAAATATCAAATACACAGGCTTACCATGTTCAATGCAACTGAAATGGTCAAATACAAAAAAAAATTTGAATTCCCCCATTATGCTTAACGGCACATGGGGAAATTACAGTAGAATAGTATTCTACTTGGAAATATATAAGCTAGTAAAATATTACCTCAATATCTTGATGCTCTTTAGTTTCTTTTTCATGGACAGGCAAAAAATATGGAATTTTAACCCTTTTAGCTCTTGCTGATCAGGAAAAACTCTGGCTTAAATCCTAGGGCAAGGGGAATAGCTCCACAAAAATCAGAAATGATTGTGCAAGAAGATGAGTAGGAAATACAATTTGCAATCAATTTTTATGATTCAAAGTCAATTTACTGATAAATGGAAGAGGTACTGATCTTTGTGGATGTCATTTTAAGACAGATTGTCATTAACTAGTGAGAGGGAAAAAAAAATGTGCACCAGTTTCATGTCAGCTTCATTTTCATTTACTTATGTCAAAATGTTTGCTGTTCAAATGAAAAGCTGCAAAACAGTCTTCCTTACGCAACATGATATCCTAATCCATCTTTCATCTGTTTGATTATCCAACATAGACCTAAAATTTATATCCCCAGGATTTGTTTTTTAATATATTTCTATTGTTTGAATTGGAGTCTTCCTGTAAAAACTATCATAGCTTCATCAATATTAATATCTTGTTCATGCATCATTAGCACTCTGGACTTTGCTAGAATAAGATCAGATGTATAACCTTAAAAATTACATCTAATTCTCATGGCATGAATTTGGAGTTCATTGAAATGAAAATATTTGTTTGTACTTTCAAATATATTTCTGGATAATATACTTGACATTACAGTTATATTAAGCATATTCATCAGTAGACATAATTCTGTGACTTAAACTCCAAACATATAGTCCTAGTTCATATAAAGAAAGCCCTTGATATTATAGTGTCTGGTGAAACAATTTTCCAAGTAGGATCTGGTTTTTCTGAAAATTTTGATACCAGCATAGGGTAGCCGGGGGCAATGATGCGCATTTTTCACTTTTTTCTGTATTCTGACAAATAGACTTAACTATGAGAGACCAAACTAGTAGCAGTGTGTAGCTTATCCATCCATCTAACAATCGTCAGGGTATTTACAACATACAATCACGTTTAGTCCGTAGAATGAGATTTTATGAACATGAGTAAAATCGCACCTTTGCCCCAATTTTTGGGGCAAACGCGCAGGCAAAAACAATTACGAAATCATGGGAAAATTGACAAAAAAAGCAAAATAACGTCACTTCCTATCTAAACTTAGTCAGTCACATTGTGGGAAGATTATATAGCACAAAGACTAGGCATATGCATCTTTATGTAACTTTAATACGAAAAAAATGAAAAAACGTAAATATGAAAAAAACAATTAATACAGAGAATGGGTGCTTAGATTCGTTTGTAACTATAACAACGTGTTGGGGTGCTCTATAAAGCATTTGACTATAATTTCAACTATCTATGAATAGCGGAGGTCGTTCATCTATGATCAGCGGAGATCGTACAACTATGACAGGCAGAGATCGTGCAACTATGACCGGCGGTAATCATGCATTTATGACCAGCAGAGATAGTGCAATTATGACCGGCGGAGATAGTGCAACTATGACTGGTGGAGATTGTGCATCTATGACTGGCGGAGATTGTGCATCTATGACTGGTGGAGAACGTGCATCTATGAATATCGGAGAACATGCATCTATGAATAGTGGAGAACGTGCAACTATGAATAGCGGAGATCGTGCATCTATGAATAGCGGAGAACGTGCAACTATGACTGGCAGAGATAGTGCAGTTATGACCGGCGGAGATAGTGCAATTATGACCGGCAGAGATATTGCAATTATGACCGACGGAGATCGTGCATCTATGACCGGCGGAGAACGTGCATCTATGAATAGCGAAGATCGTGCATCTATGAATAGCGGAGATCGTGCATTTATGAATAGCGGAGATCGTGCAACTATGAATAGCGGAGAACGTGCATCCATGGATAGCGAAGGAATAGCGGAGATCGTGCATCTGTGAATATCGGATACTGTGCATCTATTATCGGCGGATATCGTACAACTATGACCCATGGAGATTGTGCATCTATAGCAGCGACTGCTTCATTTTCAGTCAGTGGCATCATTTTCTCAATTTTCCGTGTGTAATTCCTAAAAAGAAACATAACGTGACAATAAAATATTGGTTTAAATATTTGGCAACATGAGGGGGAAGTGACTGGGGCAAACATGCGCAGTGAGTCAGCAGCGCATGTTTGCCCCGTCAGTGTGCGCGGCGTTACCCCAAAATCACACTGTTCACAATTTTTATAAAATATCATGAAAACAAAAATTATCTTGACAATGTAACATGCTTAATAACTTAACAATACAATATAGTTTTCAGTTCAGATATGTAAAATAACATGACAGTAATGATAACAGAGGACAAAGAGTGAGAAGTGGGAAAAAAGTTAGATCGAGAACGTTAAAAAATGAATTTACCTCATAGCTCAAAAATGACCTGCCCGTGACCGATGAAAATTCGTTGTGCGACAGAAACGGATGTTAGCGTCCGGCGTGGCCATGTTGTTTGCGGGAAAAACCCATAGTTCCTGAAAAAAACAACTGCGAATCTTTGCCCCCAGCGCATCTTTACCCCCGGCTACCCTACACATTGTTGGGTTTTTTCTACGTGTACCTCAATGATTGACTCATGTAGAAGTGGTGAAAGATAGGCATAGGCCTAATAAAAAGCAGAGTAATCTGGATCAGCCATATGTAGGAAATGATTTCTTGTGAAATTAGTTAATATTGACATGTTGACTATTCTCAGTCATTACTGGGTCTAGGATCTGACGGTGGTTAAGGGGAGCATGTCATCACTTAGGCCTGTACTGCAGATCGTCAAAACTTTTAATTCCTAAATACTGAACTGATTCCCCATCAATGTCTAATTCATTCTTATTATTTAAAATTCCATAAAAAAATTGCCTATCAACATCATAAGTAAGTCCATTCTGACCAAGTTTTGAAGAAAATTGAAGGTCATATTAAAAAATTCACAGCTTATATACGACACTTGTTAGTAAAGATCGGAAAACTTACTGGAAGCTACCATCACCGATAGTCACATGAGGGCTAAATTTAGCATGGCGATTCAGATGAAAACAATGAACAAAAACAATTTAAAATACCATGTTGAAATTAGGCAGATTGGGATTGAGTGGGTTAAGATTTGTCATTTTATAATGCATTAGTTCATAAATCATAATTTTTATTAGTATTTGTATTTTATTGCAGCTATGGATTTGTTACATTTGAGAATCAAGAAGATGCTGATATGATAATAAAGAAAGAGGTATTGTCAATATCTAAAATTATTTTTGTGTGTTTATGATTTAACAGGTAATTATTTAACTAAACAATGTGCAACTTTATAAATCATTGCAACTTACTACAGGAAACACCTATGTGTTGCATTTGCTTGAAACAGCAGCAAAGAATAGAGATATTGTACTGCTGTGCATTCTCTAATAGGGTGTGCTGCAAATCCTGTAGACACAAAAATCCATGCATGATGAAATCTGAAGTGTCGGGCCAAAAGGGCACTGATATTGCAACCAATAAAAGGTAATAATGCTGTAAAACCTAATAACAATAGTACTTATGTAGAACACAGGTTTTTGAAGTTTCACTTGATAAAAATATGATGTAAACACGAAGAAATACAAATAATAATTGTCTTGTGTGTTGCTATTTGTATTTTTTCGTGTTTACACCCCATATGCCTATAGTGTTTGTTGTCACCAAGTGAAACTTCAAAAACCTGTGTTCTACATAAGTACTATTGATATTGCAACCAAGCTGTAGACCATGACATAACACACTCCAATTCCATTCTCCAGACTAATTCCTGCTGAGTAGCAGGAGTTTGAAAAGCATGAAGAATATGCTTATAGAAAACAAGAAACATTAGCTGATCTTTATCGTGTTGTATGTGGTTGTCTCTCCAAGACCATAGAAAGTGACAGAAATTAAACCAGTAATGAGTACACTCTGTTTGATGGAACTGAACTATTTAAAACATCCTTAAACAGTGAGTCAAAATTCAACCAAAATTCTTATCATAAACTTCCAGACTTTGCAGCTAGAATTTTCAGAAAATATTCTGTGACATATTCTTTCCAGAACATTCTTCCTTATTAACCTTAGGCTCTGTAGGCAACTATAGCTCGTGACGTCATTACGTAACTAGAGCCTGTAGGCGTCACCAATCGCCTGGTAAATATGTCTTGATTCATTCGTACGGAATCGCACGAAGCTAGGAATACATCGCAGCCTAAAGGGCAAATTCCTTTGCATATTACGATTGTAAGAAGGAGAAAGCTGGTTGATTTTGTCAACTAATTTCTGGAAATGAATGGATTTTCGAAGTCATATTTTACTATCAAACATAGTACCACATGTTATGTTTTGTTATCGTCATGATAAGTAATATCTACATGTTTTAGTTGTTATATTATAAGAATCATTTAGAATGTTTGTTTATTTATTGAATAACACAAACACAATATATATCGGGTTCCACGTGTCGGCATTTAAAATAACAATGTATGTCTGGCTAGGCCTAGTCTTGAACGAACAGATATTGTATGCGATTTATTCACATTTTATTAGTTTGTTCAGTCCATATTATATTAGTTTGGATATGAAATAACATAAATACCACAGGAATAGGTATTTATAGTAAGTTCATCAATAGCTGAACACCAATATTGTCTATTAACTCCGTAACTACTGGGCTTCATATTTTACATGTGTGTATTATTTCAAAACCACGTTAGCCGCCGAAGATGGATGTGTCGGGCCATTGGCGCAAATAAAACGGCAACACAACACATTTCTATTCTCTGGACTACATCCTGCTGGAAATCTAGTAGGACCATGGTCCTGCTACAAGGGAGATCCAACGGGAGTTTAAGAATGAATGCTGAAGAAGATAACCACGTTAAAGATTTATGATTAATTATTATCTAGACAACAGATATTTATATATTGCCAAACAGCGAATGAAGAGTTGAGGAGAAAAAAAACAAAGCATTTCTCATTGACAAAAAACATGGTAGTTTTTACCGTAAACCTGTCTACTATTATGCCTATCAACAAACAAGCATTATTATCTTAACAATGACTGCTGCGATAAATTCGTTTAGTCTAGAGAATAATTATTCATAAATCTTGAATGTGGTCATGAAATAATACACTCATGCAAAATATGAAGCTCATACACTCAGTAGTTATGGAGATGAATATACATTATCGGTATTCAACTATTGATGAGGGGTGCAAAGGGAACGCATTGCTCTCGGCGGCCCAGGGTTAGCAGAAAATCAAGATCCCAAATCAAGATCCTTGCGGTGCACCCTGGAAACATAAATACAGCTGCTCGAGCTGATTCTGACCAAATCATTTGTCCGAGAATGTGGAGGTAGCAGATGGAATGAAATTTTACTGCATAAGAGACAGACAATATCTTTGACACCACCAGCATCACCACATATAGCGACACTGTCGACATACAGTAAAGCTAGTGAGTCCAGTCCAAACATTGGAGGGTTGGCCAATGTAAAAGGCATGTAAAGGTAGATGCATGGCGAGAGACAAATAGATTTCATACTGAGTACAATAAAAGGGGAGGGCAGCGCGAACTGCAAATAGAAAGTGAAAAGTTCCTAGGAAAAAGGGAACTACAAGCTCTGTTAGCTCGAGACGAGCTTCTAGTTACCTGTGCTCCTTATAGGTAGAGACCCAGACCCAATCATGGGCGTTCCGAAAAGCAAGAAGACCTAACCCAATTCTAATGTCGAGCCTTCCTAAACCGGAAATATGCTCGCAAAGAGAAAGGGTTCCGTACCCGATGGGCTCAGGCAAAAAAGGGACAACGATGGCAGTCCTGGCCCAACTCTACTGTCAAGCTTTCCTATACCGGAAATACACTTGCAGAGATTCTTGATTAGAAAAATGGCCTCACAGCACGTGGGGCATTCTCATAAGTGCTCCGCCCTCTATTCCAACAGCCATTCGACTCGATGGTGTTTCTAGTCCAATGCCGTCGAAACAGACGTCGACATCAGGGCACAACTCTGGCCCTTGAGACAGTTTTCTTTGTTGTTCCGCCCACCCACGCTGTGCCCTAACTAGTTCGAGCACAACGTCGGCATGTCGGAGCAATATGGTAACTTATCGAAGGTTACGACTACGGGAATGTATAGATGACGTGCTATGAAGCTTCTATAAGAAGATAACCTCAATATAAAGGCATGTCATCTACTAAGGTTTTCTGTTGCATGGTTGGTTTGTCTAGTGAGCCATTGGTGTGAGATCCACAGACACAACCACAGAGAGAAAGAGTTCAGTACTTGATGGGCTCGGGTACTATTGGGACAAGGTCGCTCAGCTTGAGAACGCCTTCCTCTCAAACGCGTGGTGTGAGACTCAAACTTGGGCAAGGGGTTCACGATGTCTATGAACGACATCTCGGGTAGGAGGGCGAACGAGCCAGGGTCCAACTCTTCTGGTGAGTTCTTCCTAATACGGAACCAGGATCGCAGATGAGAAACGATTCAGTACCTGATGGGCACATTCACCAGTATGTCCAATTGCACAAGGTGAGTTCATAGACGGAACACTTCGTGCGAGATAGACATGAACGGCATATGTCTTGGCGAAGAGTCACTACACCTGTGTGCCCAGCGACAGATAGACAGGCTGTCACGGACTAGGGAAGCCCACCCGAATTAAAGGCATGATGTGCTGGATGTCATACGTCCTGACCACAAGTGGCCAACCGAGGTGCAAATAACACAGTTCTACTGTGGAACTTGCAGCACAACGTACTTCTCGCTGCCTGGCTGAAATCACACGATATATTCGTTGTGGTTATATGATAGCGAATGCTGAAGAAGAAGAAAAAGAAGAACTATTGATGAACGCACTCTAGGAAGTTTTAATCAATGTTGCCACAATGCTCAAGTATTAGGGTTGTCAAGAAATTATATTTGCAATTTTTTAAATGCTGTTTTGAGATTTTTCCTCCAATTTTCAATTTCACAACTTGTTCACAGCTGTCATTTCACACATACAACAAAAACACAATTACATTCATTATTCATCCTTTATTTACATGTGCTAAAATTATTTTGATATATTTACAAACAATAAAGTTATGTTTAGCAAACACTCACCATAAATAATGCAAATTCTCCACGAAAAAATTATTGAAGAGAATTAGCTTTCAGCACATATAAAAAACAGCTGCATAACCAACAGTAAGATATCCTCCCCAATGACCCCTAAAAATTAGGAATGATTTCTGACTGATGAGCCAAATTTGAGTCCAAAAACATCTCCATCATCAAAGAAGTTCCTGGGATCATCAACAGAGAATACCTGACACCAACTTAGCCAAAGTCTTTGGCACAGGAAATGATTGCACACAGATATGATCCTAAAATTTGGACATATGCGTACACAGATTGATCGGCAGAGGGAGTTGTAAAAAATGAAAGAGGAAGCGTATTTAAAAGATATAATAAAGGAAAGAACCTCACTAAATTATTCCAAACAGGAAAGACATGTTCAAACTTCAGAGCAGAAGCTGAGGCACTCCTACAAGCACTGAGAGCTCTCGTTTCCACAGATCATACACCACCATCCAATGTAGTAATATTCACGGACTGCAGATCCTTATTTGAAACATTACAAAGCAACAAAAACAAAAACACAATATACAAAATTACACTAGAACTGACAAAATGAAAAAAGCTCAAACATCACTCCTCAGTGATTACCCACCCATTATGGCATCACTGGAAATGAGAGAGCTGAAGTCCTGGCAAAAACAGGAGGTAAAATGGAACAATTTGTCTATCCTCTGCTATACAGAGATGCCAAAACACTTATTCACAACCTTCAACCTTTATACATCGCAGTGGAAGAAAGATATTGATATTGACTCTAATCTAGATCACATACAACAACTTAATAGGCAACAACAGACCATAATCTTTCAACTTAGAACTGGCCACTGCAGGCTACAGAGTCACCTGTACTGGATCAGAGTGGCAAACACAAATGAATGTCCATGCAGAACAAACACAAACCCCTGAACACATACTCCAATACTGTCTAGAATACAAAGAACTATGAGGCAAGACATTCCTACAATGGACCGAACTGAGGCAAAAACTTTATGGCAGCGCTATGACCTGGAGAATACTGGGATCATGTCCTGGCAACTGGCCTGAAAATGTAGCGAGACCAAAAGATTCCTGAACACAGAAGTGTGGTCATGCAATGGATTCATGGATTCATAACGATAGTAATGGGACAGGAAACGAAGTAATAGACAGACTTGCAAAGAGAGGTGCCTCAAAACAACAAAAGCAAAGACCTTGTAGTATGGGAACATTCAGATTCTCAGAAACAATATCAGGGAAATCTGGCTGAACAGATGAGCAAATGGGCTGACTAGTCGAAATGTATTTAGTGAAATGACACGGCCAATAGACATTGACAACATAAACAAACTATGCAGGAGAAACGTATCTTTCAGTTTCGAATAGGACATGCAAGGACCTTTAGTTATTTAAACCGTATCAAACCTCAGCCGCCCGTGTGTTTTCGGGGCCCGAAAGGGGAGCAAAGAATAGCAACACTGTTTACCTTCCATGCATGTCATAAAAGACGAGTAAGGAGGATATGGAATGGAGTTGGCTGTCCCATCTCATATAGAGTCAGTGACCCAAATCCATGCTGAAGTCGGATGTGTCAGGCCGAAAGGCGCAGATATCGCAGCAATGCTGTAAACCATGACACAACGAAGAAGAAGAAGAAAACTCAGCAACTACCCACTTGTAGGCACTGCTCTCATCCCATTGTGGGGCCCCCACACATGAACACAGGGAACACAGAAATGTGCAAAGAAGAATAGCATATGTTTGCTGTCAAATGCTATTCTTCTTTGCACATTTCTGTGGTGTCTTTCTCTTTCCTTTCCCATTTTGTCTCCCGTTGCCCACTTGCGCCCCCCCCCCCCATTCTTTTGGCAGTGCTATTTGGTGTCCCCCTTTCTTTAGTTCTGCATCATTCATCTTTGGGTATTTCATAATTTAGACATATTGAACACATCGATATGCACTTGTTGAAATTGTATTGCACTGGATCTGTTGTTGTTGGGTGTTGATTTCCTGGTGGGAGAAATACATTTTATTTATATTCGTTATGGTTTTTTTGTTCTTAACTGTTTTTGTTGCCTTGATAAAGGTCCCAATTGGACCGACACATTGACAATTGTATTTGTTCTTTTTTTTTATTGTTATTTTCTATATTTTATTTTATATTGACAGTTTTCTAGTAATCTATTTACTTTATTTGCATTTACCTGAGTTATAAACCAGCATCATAGCCCATGATTTCCCATAAGTGCTCAGCTACCTAGTCAGTTGTTGACCAGAAACTTACTCAATAGTTATGATACAGTTCCACAATTTCCCCAATCCATGAGACCAGGCACCTTACTTCCTTGTTGCTGGGTGAACCATGAGAGCAATTTTTCTTTCAAACCATGAATAATAACTCAAAACTTGAGTTTTTTAATTGAGTGAATGACCTGACTTGCATATGCCACAAAACACTAAAGTACCATCTTGTTCCAAATAACCATGGACTTGGTCATAGTTCAAAGTACAACGAAAGTTGTAGTTTCACATAATATAGGCTTGCATAAAGTTTATGAACAAATATAATTGTAAGTATTGTTAGATCTAATATTCAACATAGTATCCGTATAATTGTAATATAAAAAAACCCATTTATTCAATTATGTATATCTGTGATCATTGGACAACATACATAAATGCTATTTGCTTTATACTTTATGTGCTGCTAAGTTTGCTATATATATATATATATATATAGAGCAGTGCGATATCTGCGCCTTTCGGCCTGACACATCCGACTTCAGCACTAAACAGTGCTGGACCATAGCAGTAACTATTTAAGTATATTAATGACTTTTTTTTTGCGCATTCTCTGGTGACATCGTTTTTCAAATTTGTTCTACTTACAAAGTATAGTGAGACTTTACAAACACTATATATACACATACACACATACATATATATACATATTGATTCCAGTAGGGATCTGCAATCTGTGAATATGGCTATCTTCCTTGGTCTTGGCAGTCCTGATTCGGTGAAGGCTTTCAGTGCTTGGAGTGCAAGTGCTTCTACTCTAAAGCTAGAGGAGTATTTCCCGGTTGGAAAAGCTTTTGATATTGTCTTCCCATCTTAGAGTCTTATAAAAATTCAACCTCCTCTATTCCTTACTGCTATTTCTGCCTATCCATCTGTGTATATGTGTCCATTCCTTGGGATTGTATTTTATTTCTATCATCTCTAGTGTCAATGCTTTTAGTTGAGGTGGAGTTTGGTATTTCTTAAGTATTCCAGGAACCTGTGTTATTATGGAGACATTTTGGAGACTATTGTCTGGCTCTTCAAAGTCTGTTAGTGTTTCAATTTCATTTGGGAAATTTGTGAGGATATCTTTATGTTGTTGATGGTTGGAGATGTGACAGAAGCTGGTTCTCTTCAGCCTGCTTGTGGTTGATCTAGAAATTTGCGCATACATCGGATGGTTTGGCATGCGCTTAATTTTTTCCACCACTTTACTGTTTTTCTTGTGTGGTTTCCATAATATGAAATCATCTGATCCACTCTATCACATCCATTTATTCACATATTTTAATTATGAATGGGTGATGGTTTCCAGACTTCACTCCTACTGTCAATTCTAATTTCACATTTTGCGCTTCCATATGTTGTTACCAGTTGGCAAGATTTCTTCGATTTTTTTATCTCACCAGCTGACACACATAACTTGATCTTCCTCATTTATGAACCATTTTGGTTGATTGACAGCTATTTCTTATTTTTGATTTCTGGTGGAAACACTTGTCTGTTCACATTGAGAGTGTTCCAGTATAATGGTGATTTCTCTGCCGCAGAAACTGGACAAGAGGTAAGGAAGAAAAATACCTGTCAGCAAACAAATGGTGATGTCCTGTGATGCCTTCTAGTAGTTTGTCAAAGATTTTGACAGCATGGGTAGACTTTGTGTCAGTTTCCAGCCTGTATGTTGTGTCTGCACCAAAATATACCAGCAGGTTGAAAACATATCCGGTGATGGAGTCGCAGAGTCTGTATGACTTTATTTTGAATTTTTTTGGCTTGCTTGTATTATATTGCTTGTGCCTAAATCTTCCCTTGTGACCTATAACCATCTCATCTATACATATGTTTTCAGAAGGATAGAATTCATTCTGAAAGCTCGCAACTAATTCATTTATGAACGGCTCTAATTTAATTTTACCCTGTGCATCAGCTCCAGCCGCATGAAGCATTTATTGGTAAATCAATAAGAATTTGGTCCCACTGAAAATTGATCTAAACCAGGGGCTACATCTGTGTGTTTTTGTGGACCAAAAATCTTTTATAGAATGTTTATTGGGGTGGCGAGAAACTTTATAAAAATATTTCGGTCGAGCGGAGTCCATTTTGAATAAGTAGAATATTTCCTTCAAGGTGTATTCATTTTCAATTTCTGCTGGGCATACAAATTTACATTGACTATTAGATTGTCAATTATTGGTTCAAGGATAGTAAATACTGGAGAGATGAGGCATTGTCAGGAAGGCCAAGTTTTCAGCCAGAATGTATCTGTCTGAAGTGAGACACTCATATACTCTCATTCTAGGGCTCTTCTCACAGCATCAGTCCTAGGCCTACTTTGTCGATCTGTGGAAGTATGATGCATAGCATTAGTAGGCCTAGAATTACCAGCTAAATCCTCTGAGTCAGTAGATTTATCACTACTATTGGATTCTTTTTCTGAGGATCTGACATTCCTTGATCTGATGCAAGCAGTTGCTAAACTTTTAATAAAACCTAAGCCAGGTTATATTGATTTCTTACTTTTCGGCAAGTCCACATTAGACCAATAATCACTATCTGAATCATCAGTATCCGTTTAACTAAATAGCAAGCTCTGAAACATAACCATAGCTTGTTCTGCACTGTATTCGCATTTAGTAGACTGGAAGGAGTCATTGCCATTTTGTTCAGAAATAAATAACACAACTTTGAGTTCACAAATATCACTTTTTTTACACTTCGTTCTAAGATATTAAAATGGAAGTGAATGTTTCTAGGATGTTTTGATACTAACATAATATAACTGATCAATATAGGGTCGATCGAAAATAAAAAACCGAAAATCTGGTTAATCCTTTATATCGAGCCGTTATATCGTGGATTGGTGCGGGATGAGTTAAAATGGCTTTCATCAGATAACATTGTTGATCTCAATTCTGCCATTGGACGATGAATACTTTGATGGGCTCATGTCAATCTGGTGATCCTGTCACATCTAGTAAGGAAAGGACCAATGTTAGGACTTGTTTTGCATACCAGAGGAGTGAAGTTTCATTCGCACATTGTTTGCATTAATAAGCCCCCAAGTGCCACGTGTTGAGCTACTGTCCGAGTTGCTGTTTAGAAGAGGTTGCGCAGGTGCATCAGTACGATATGTGATGGTCTGGTGCGATCATCAGTGGTGGTTATTGCCAGGAATCGTTGATGCAACCTTACTGTAGTAGACTGGTCACAACTGAAATATCTGGCAATTTCTGTCACCATTCCACTGACAAGCATTTCAGCAGCTTATGGATGCTCTTGTAATATCGTAAGAGGCATGAAAAAGCAGTACTTTTGATAAAAACCACAGGACTTATTCGTCTAAACTTTATTGTGTGTGCAAAATTGAACCTGTTTTGACTTTTAACCTTTAAGACTCTGCGGTCGCAATAATGCGCCTATGAGCACAGCTCCATTGTGCCTGCAGGCGCAATCCCGCTACATAGGATATCGCCCGATTCCCGAGTACGGAACTTCACAAAGTAATGATCCCGTGACGTATAAAACACGCCAAACGAAGCTAGGAATACGTCGCAGTTTAAAGGTCAAATTCCTTTACTCATTACGACTGCAAGAAGAGAGAAAACCGGCTGGTTTTGTCAACGAATTTCTGGAACGACGTTGGCCATTTTTTAGCCATATTTTACTATCAAATTGAGTACCGCGTGGCATGGCTAAGTGATCGTGAATACATGTTTTAATTGTTGTTTTTTATGTTTAATATGTTGTTATTTGATAAGAATGTTTGTGTAGTCGTTCAAAAACACAAAAAAAATATGTATCAGGGGTGCCACGTGTGTGCTTAGACAATAATTACGCTGCGTGTCGGGCTAGACCTAATGTTTACCGGACGGACGTTATATGCGATTTCTTATACATTACATGTTTTAATTGTTGTGTTTTGTGTTTAATATGTTGTTATTTGATAAGAATGTTTGTGTAGTCGTTTGCTGTTTTGGACATGTTATATTTCATAATTGTAATATATACATGTATTTATTCAACAGTGCACTGAAAGTCTGTCACAGTGAATTTATATATTTTAATTAGTGCTTTACTTTACTGTTCACAGGCAGACAATCTCATCTTTAAGGATAGAAAACTAAATATTGGCCCAGCAGTGAGAAAGCAGGTAACATAAACAAAGTTCTTTTCGTTTTGACTGATTCTTGATTAGGTACAAGCATCCCAGCATTGGGAGCATTCCCATATATGGTCTACTTGCCGTTCTCTCAGCCATCTAAATGTGTATAAGCTCAGTGTCCCTGTCAGTTGTTGATTACGTGTTCTGATCTTTCCGGAGAGGGAGCACTTTCTCCCATCGCCTCTAGTCACTCCCATTTCTACCATTCTCTGTTTCCTGATTTCGAAATGTCTGATTACATGCGGAAGAAATAATAAATTCATGCAAAAAAAAAAGTTATCTGATCATGTATTATTGCTTGAGAGCTTAGAGAATGATATTTAATACTAAACTTTTAAGAGGTGTGAGAAGAAAATATGCCAACTGTCAGGGAGATGTATTTTACCTCAGGCAAAAAAAAATTGTCACTTTAACACCAAACTTGTTTAGGCGTTGATTGCTATGTTGGTTGCTATATAAAAAACCATTGACTAATAATTAAACATCTGTATATTTGTGCAATAACACCAATGAACCTATTCAACAGTGATTTTGGGATCCCTAAAGTGTTTAAAGTCAAAGATCAGACTATAGACTAACATCCCCAACTTAACAATGCTGGTAATAATGAACTTTGTCATTATAAGAATGAACAGACATGCTTAATGGAAATTAGCAACTGTAGAATACAGTTACCGTTAAATTCCGTGTATAACCCGAGAATTTTTGGACAAAAAACAGAGATGACTTCATACTCCTCGGCTTATTTTCGAGAGTAAGATCAAATTTAAAAAAAAATTACGTCCAAATCACAGTAAAAAAGGAGAAAAACACTTTAAAAAAATACAGTCACATGTCCCGATATATTAAGCCAGGATAAAATGACTAGGGCTCACCAGCAATCTAGAGCGTACTTACCATAATGCTAGGCCTCTAATTACATTAATTTCTATATATCATACAATATTTCCTTCAAAATCTCCGATATTTCTTGATAAAAACTCACTTACTAGGTATTTTTGTCTGGCCATTCATCTTCCCGTTTCCCGCTTACACTTACAGGAATAAAATCACAATGACAATAAAAATGTATGAACTGGAAGCTAAACTATCTGAAACGAGGTTCCAAATCGCAACACATCATAGGCATTTTGTAGTAAAATTGCGCCGTAATTGATTCCCTCCCCCAACCACTGTACATTTAGTGGAAGACGAGATCAATTTCACAATCCTGTTATTTTTATTTTATTACCGTATTCTCCCCACATGGTAAACATAACCAGTAACAAAGTTCAAACTCTTCTGTATCTTATAAAAACAAACGTGATCTCGCTGTCTTGCCTTTCATCTGTCTTGCCTTTCATCGTTTCCCACTTAAACGTCACTGTCGGAAGCTGGTGACATAATAGTTGCATAGTAATTACTATTCACTAGCACTGTTCTGCGTCATAAGGTCCAGACACCCAACACAGACAATTCAATCAGGAAAAACTTTGTTCCCCAAAGTCTCGCCACCTCATAAACCGTCTATAGTCATGGATAGGGAAGTCAGCCTACAGGGTATTCATTATTTTCGGATATATTGTTCCAGAATACAGTAGCCACCGGGGTTTCATTCCTTGATTCATTCAAGTTACATGAGTGAAGCAAATGAAAGGAATGCCATTTTCTTAGAGTTGCAAAAGTTTGTGTTAATTTCCATTTAGCATGTCGGTTCTTTCTTATGATGATGTTCATTATTGCCGGCTTTGTTAAGTTGGGGATGTCGGTCTATAGTCAGACTTTCGACTTTCTCCACTTTTGGGAAGGGATAATTAGGTTCTCGTCCTACAATCGGATGGGTTTATATTCAGAATTTAACGGTATATAAATAATAAAGGAATAGCATTCTATTTAGTCAAAAATGTTGGCCACGACAGTCTTAACTCAAATGTGTCAATGCCGATGTTTTCTTAATACCTGGCACTCATGACATACATCTATAGATTTTATATATTTGGAGCCACTTGTCAAAAATAGAGAATGCACACAGCAATATGCACAAAAATAATAAAAATCAGCCTTTCAGAGGACATTTAAATTTTCTGTACACAGGTCTTATAGCATAGTGAACTATCATGGTCTGTACATATTATAATGTGTCCGTTTACCGGTGTGACAGTATTGAAAAGATAACTGTAAGGTGTTTAGTTGTTATACTTGGTATAGTCACAATGTGAATCTTCAATACGGCGCGTGATGTATTTAGGTATTCTCTTATTTGGTGGTCAGCCTGAAAATCGCTGACTGTAAATACATTCAATATAAATCTTTGAACCATAAATAAACTTCAACGTATTAAACTCCAATCACTGACAATAAATTTATTCAGAGTAAACCTTGAACAATGAGTAAACTCCAACATATTAAACTCCAATCGTTGACTACAGTATCATGCTGGTCACATAGACTTCACGCATTAAATTCTAACTTATTAACTCCAATTGTTGACAATAAATTCATTCAGTATAAACCTTGAACAATGAATAAACTCCAACATATTAAACTCCAATTGTTGACAATAAATTTACTCAGCGTAATTCTTGAACAATAAGTAAACTCCGTGTATTAAACTCCAATCGTTGACAATAAATACATTCAATCCCAGTCACACAGACTACAGTATCATGCCGGTCACATAGACTTCACGTATTAAACTCCAACTTATTAAACTCCAATCGTTGACAATAAATTCATTCAGTGTAAACCATGAACAATGAGTAAACTCCAACGTATTAAACTCAAATCATTGAGAATAAATTCACTCAACGTAATCCCTGAACAATGAGTAACTCCAACGTATTAATCTCCAATCGTTGAAAATTAATACTTTCAGTCCCAGTCACACAGACTACAGCTTGACTGCCTATCAATCAATCAATCAATAAACCCATAACCCTTCAGGGTCGTAGGAGTACCACATTGGATGCTTCAGCACACAGAGTCCTCCAGCGAATTCTATCGTCAGCGATGCGGATGAGTGTGGAAATATCTAGCCCTGTCCATTCCTTGATGTTGTCTGTCCATGTCTTTATTTGTCCTCCTCTGCTTCTTCCACCCTCGACAGTTCCCTGCAGTATTGTTTTTGACAAGGAATCGTGCCTGCATACATGTCCGAACCATGCTAGTTTTCGTCGTTTCACTATTGAAAGCAATGGCTCCTGGACACCTGCACACATCTCTACTTTATTTCTTACGTACACATTGGTCTTATGTTCCCTATAGGAAATTCGTAGAATTCTTCTGTAGCATTTATACTCGAAAGCCTGTAATCTTCTCTCCATGTCCGCAGTGAGTGTCCAACTCTCACAACCATACAACACAACAGAAAGCACCAGCGACCTATACAGTTTGATTTTCACTCCAACACTGATGTTGCTTTTCCAAATCACAGTTAGCCTTGACAATGACGCTAAAGCCATCTCCAGCCTTATTTTTAGTTCTGCTTTGCATTTACCATCGCTGCATATACTGGATCCGAGGTATTTGAAGGTATTCACCTCTTCAAGCTTGTGTCCATTCATCATGATATTAGTCTGGTTTTCTGTGTCTCTGCTGTTTACCAAAATTTTGCTCTTATCTGAATTGATTTCCATTCCGTACTTGCTGGTAACTTTTTCTAACTTTGATGTTAATTCTTGCAATGATTGTTCTGACCCAGCTATAAGATCAATATCATCAGCGAAACGCAAGTTGCAAATAGGGCGACCTCCGATCGATATAGACGTGTTGTAGTCATGCAATGTTTCTTGTATGATGTGCTCTAAGTATATGTTAAAAAGTACTGGGGACATTACGCATCCCTGTCGAACTCCCACAGTTGTTTTGAAGAACTCTCCAATTGTATTGTGTGACAAGACAGCACTATTTGCATTTTCGTACAGAGCTTCAATAAT
This sequence comes from Meghimatium bilineatum, assembly GCA_034231615.1. NCBI lineage: Eukaryota > Metazoa > Mollusca > Gastropoda > Stylommatophora > Philomycidae > Meghimatium > Meghimatium bilineatum. The sequence goes on along the minus strand of CM067298.1, from coordinate 72,963,150 downwards.
GTCTATAATTGTGGTGTCAAAATTAAATTTCCTTAGTATGTGCCACAGACCATCATGCCAAACACGATCAAAGGCCTTTGTAAAGTCAATGAAGTTGTGGTATAAATCACGTTGGTGTTGAATATGTTTTTCGATTAGTGTTCGGATGTTAAATATTTGTTCAACGGTGCTTCCGTTTGCTCTGAAGCCAGCTTGTTCTTCTGCAATTATTTCTTCCGACTTGTGTTTTATTCTGTTAAGTAGTATTTTGAGCATCACTTTACTGGGGTGTGTTATAAGGCTAATTGTTCTGTAATTCGTACACACTTTCAAATTTCCTTTCTTGGGAATTGGTATTATTAGTGATTGTGTCCACTCAGTGGGCCATTGTTTTGTGTTCCATATATTTTGGCATATTTTGGTCATAATATTTACCACATTAATGCCCCCGTATTTCAACAATTCTGCTGGAATGTTGTCTATACCAGGTGACTTCCCTCCTTTCAATGTTCGTATGGCCTCTTTTATTTCATCTACTAGAATTTCTGCATTTCCTATTTCTCTGTTGTTTAGTTCAGAATTCTGTAATTTCGTGTAGTCAGGATTACACTTGCAGTTATACAGCTCCTTGCAATACTCTGTCCATCTTTTCACTATATCTGTTGTTTCATTGAGTATCTTTCCGTGTTTGTCTTGTATTGTAGATATCGTTGGTCTATTTGGCTTTGTTATCTTTCTTAGAGTGTCGTATGCTACCTTACTGTTTCCGCGCTTAATACCTTCATTGATGGTTTCGCATTTTTCCTCTAGCCACACTTCTTGTGCTTGTTTCATTTTCCTTCTGATGTTTTTGTTTATTTTGCTATATTGCCCTGACATTTCAGGGGCCTCTTTCTTAATCTTTTTCATTTCTCTCCGTTCGTCACACAATTTTAGGATGTCATCTGTTACCCAAGGTTTGTGTTATTCTTCTTGTCCCTAGTATTTCTGTTGCTGATTCTAATAAAGTTCCTTTCATTGTTTCTGTGAGAGAATTAACATCTTCATTTACAAGGTTTAAAGCTGCAAATGTTCCTCCTACTGTTGCCTCAAATATCTCTGCTATTTCTGGATCTTTCAATTTTTCTAAATTAAATCTTAATCGTGTGCATTTGTTTTGCGTATGATTCTTTTTCAGCTTAATTTTGATCGTCAATAGAACCATATCATGGTCACTACCGATGTCTGCTCCTGGAAAAGTTCTTGTTTGTGCTTTGTTTATGCTGGACTTGAATTTTCTCGGTGTAAGAATGAAATCAATTTGATTATGTATGTCTGCTTTTCGAGCATGCCACGTTGTTCTTCTGGAAAGCTTATGTGGGAATAATGTATTTGCAAGAGTAAATTTAAATTTATTGGCAAAATCCAATAGTCTTAGTCCTCGTTCATTCGTTTCTCCTGTTCCAAATTTCCCTACTGTACCGGCCCATTGATCATAAGCATCAGGTCCTACTTTTGCGTTCCAATCGCCTAGTACTATTAATAGATCTTTTTTGGGGATCTCCTTTATTGTGTCTTCTAGTGTTTCGTAAAATGCGTCTATTTCCTCTTCGTCATAATCGGCATTTGGGGCATAAACTTGAATTATCGTGATAAGTTTGGGTTTAGCTGCTACACGTATTGTTATAAGTCTGCTGTTTATAGGGGTGCAACTAATGATAGATTTAACTTTCTCTTTGTTTACAATAAACCCCACTCCATGTTGGTGTTTTGTTTCATCTCCGCTATACCATATTTTGTGACCGTCATCCGTTGTTGTTTCACCAAATCCCGTCCACCTTACCTCTGCCATGCCCATTATGTCCCATGTATACTTGTTTAATTCGTGTGTAAGTTCGCTGACCTTTCCGCATGCGTATAGCGTGCGCACATTCCATGTGCCGATAACACAGTTTTCGGTGAGTTTAAGAGCTTTGTTCTGTATTCTCTGTGTGTGTTTATCCATTGTAGTATTTCAGTGGGCAAAAGGTTTAGCTAGTGGTGCCCATCTCCTCTCCAGCTGTCCTTCTAATGTGGTTATATGGATGTGTTTTCTCTCTCCATCTCCATTGCACTTTTCTGATGTTGACGCTACATCACATTTGAACTAAGCGCTGAGCGCATCGCTACCATTTCACTAGGTCACAACCTTACTTTGTACGCATCCACATTAATACTTCTAAACTTGATAATACCTTCACTATGTTGTTATCTTTTAATCCATTAACAAGTAACCTTCAAGATATTATCCCGAACTGACATATTTTCCACTGCACACTAATTCAATGAATATAATACATATCCCTGCTTCACAGAATGAAAACACAACGCCATATTGTCGTGATGACGTCACATCCATATATCTCAACTTGTCCAAAACTCAACTGTCCGTTACTAAAAACTGAACTCTAACTTATTGAAAAACTAACCGTGTGCAAAAAACTGAACTGTCCACTTTTCGCTCAACCAACCAACTTTCGCTCACTCAATCGCTCACAACAAACACACTGTCTCAAGACTATAACTATTACTTAACTAGTAATTGAACCAGTCCTTAATAATGCTGGTAGAGTGATTAGGTTGGAGGGAAGTATGGCGTTCTGGTGCAATCATTGCAGATCAGTCTACAGGAGGACGAATGAACAGTAGCCTGGTGTCTGATACTGTCACACCGGTACATCGTAAGGTGGAATATGTGTGGCACACTTTGAAGTTCCTTTGTTTAGCCTAGGTAGTGTTTCAGACATCAAGTTTCTCTTCAATGAAGGTTGACTACAAGACACCCAGTCTCCTGTCTTGGTGGTTACCAATGTTACCATCTCACTTGTATCTCTGCCTATCACTTTGCTCAAATTTACCCCATGTTTCTGACAATGAGGTGAAAATTTGTGGTAGGCCACTAATTGTGACATCATGGATTACGCCTAACTGATGAAGTTTTTCCAGTATAATTCTGACTTTGAATGACTGTTGAATGTTTTAAATGACTGTAGGGCTACTGGTACAGGTAAGTTTTTTCCTCTGTTACTTTCTACAGCTAATTTTGTTGTACACAAGTCAAACCCACTTTAATTTTATCTGTTTCTATAGAAGTGTCTATAGCGTTTACCCGGTAAACGCTACACTAGGTCTAGATGATAAATGTGAGTTACTGATAAATCAGCGGCATAGGCTATAACATTTGATCCCTTTGCAATAAGGAACAGAACAGTCCCACAGAACAATACCACAGAATGAATTAAAAGAATGGAACGCATATTTGCATGTCCGGAGTGCTATGATGATGATCTGACAACTAACTTTACAAATTTCTGCTTTGTATACATGCGTTTACTTTGTATTAAATATTCTGATTTCTTCCTAGTTATAAAATTCCTTGCAATTGTATTAGATTGTTGACTACAAACCTTTTATTTATTTTTCAGGGTTTACCACGCCCATATGGTAAGTAAAAATGGCGTTCACATATGTTCATCACAATTAAAGCACTTACTGACCTTGTAAGAAAGGTCTTATCAGCATTATACATCATTTGCATAAGAATCGGCCAACCACTGCAGCCAAAAATTGTTGCTTTGTAGTTGTAGGGAAAAAAGAAAGAAAAAAAACCCACTTACTGAGTATTTTGCTAAATACTGTGGCAGCAGAATTGAGATCGTCGCTAAGAAATTTTTTAACTTTAAGTTTAAAGTTTAAATTTTGCTTTTTCTTCTGGGGGAAGAAAATAGTAATACTTCTAGCATATCTTCCATTTCTCTACAAGGTTGTGCAAAAAGACTGGAAAAATGAAGAAAATGTGACATTTACGATCAATGTACATTAAATTAAAATGGGAGTCATTTTTTGTGAAATTCTTATGGATTGTTTTTCTAATAATTATAAATTGTTGGGAATTAGTTTTTAATGATGCTATTTATAAACATGTTAGTTTTGTTATGAAATTACATTGCGAGCATGAGGTCTGGACATCGTGCTATGAAAATATATCGCCTTGTCTCAAGAGAAAAATTTGTAGAACTACTAAGGATTGGATTGAAAAGGTAAGTGACAGCAAAGTGTTTTATTTAATTTATTATTAATTTAATAACAAGATATAATTATTTTCACAAAAGATATTAGTACGTTAGTTTGGTTATGAAATACATTTTAAAATATAATAGCCTAGAAGATGGGACACGAACACGAGTCAGTCATTCTATATAAAACTGTCTAAAAATAATCCGTTATGCAGGGGGGAAGTTATGTAATTTTTATATAATATGATCATCATCAGGTGCCATGCCAGCTGGCGTAGGCGGTCATGGCTCTCCACAGCTCTCTGTCACAGTATTAGTATCAAAGGCGTTGTTGTTTCCTTGCCATGCCAGGCTGTCAAACTGTCTAATATTTTCTCACGTTGTCGCCCTCTGTTGCCTTCAATTTTGCCTGTTGTGACTATGTTCTCTAAACCTGCCTGTCTCATGAAGTGGCCAAAAAAAAAGAAGATTGCCTTGTTCTTATATTGTTGATTAAGGTACATTTCGGATTTGACTCTTTCAACATCTCTACATTAGTTTTTCTGGCAGTCCATGGTATTCTCAGCATTCTTCTGTAGAACCACATCTCTGTTGCCTCTAATTTCCCACTTTCCAGTTTGTTTATTGTCCAAGACTCACACCCATATGTTAGTATAGGGGTTATATAGCACCGCAGAACAAGGTCATATTACACAGTATATTTTTCATTTTTCTGAATGTTGTTTTTGCCTGTCCTATTCTGCATCTTATTTCTGTTGAACTTCTTCCATCTGCTGTAATCAATGTACCTACCCCGGTAAATATTTTAATTGGTGGACCTGTTTTGATACTATATCATTCACTTTGATCTGTTAAGGTGTGTTATTTCGTTTCTTTGAAATAATCATTACTTCTGTTTTCTTGATATTTAGGAAGAGACCTTTCTCTTTACTTTCTGTGACTACTACATTAATTAAATCTTGAAGGTCTTCCTCACTTTTTGCAATCAGAACAGTGTCATCCGCATATCTCAAATTATTTAGTATTATTTATGTAATGTAGTAAAAGTTAAAGCACCATATTTTATGTGCTAAATTGAAAGACATTTGCTAGCAGCCCAATCTTTATTGTATGCAAGCTAGTTCATAGATCTCCAATTCCCTCTTTAACCTGTAGCAACCCAGATTAAAAATAGCCTCAATCAATCAAGTGCCAAGCCTAATGGTGTAGGCGATCATGTTTCTCCATGACTCTCTGTTTCTTGTGTTGTTAATAAGCTTTTTGGTGACCTTCTACCTTGCCACAATACTAGTCCATCTAACAAATTTTCACTATGTTGTCCCCTATCTTCTCTTCTCCCTCTGATCTTTCAAGTGGTAATTAAGTGTTCAAGCTGTGTTCTTCTCAGCACATGCCCTAGGAACCTTGACTGTCTGCCCCTAATGTATGATATGATTTATCTTTTTACGCCAGCATCAATGAGAACCTCTGCATTCGTTTTCTTAGCTGTCCATAGTATTTTCATCATTCTTATCAGAAACCACATATTCTGTAGCCTCTAATTTGCTTTGAATTTTTTTGTTTACAGTCCATGCTTCACATCCATAAAAAAGAATATAACATCTCAGCACTCTAATTCGGGTCTGCATTGATAGTCTTCTGTTGCACAAAATGGTTCTCATTTATTGGAATGCTGATTTAGCTTGTGCTGTTGGCTCTTTATCTCACTTGAGCATCCACTTTCTGATGTTAACAGGGTGCCAAAATATTTCACTTTTTCAACTTGTGCTAATTTTGTGGCATTAATTATTATGTTGCATCTTGGTGGTGTATGTCTCTTCAAGACAACTATTATTTCTGTTTGCTTCTTGTATAAACTGAGGCCTTTGTTTTCACTTTCTTTCCACTTTCTTTCACTACTTTATCTAACAGGGCTTGTAGTTCCTGTTCGCTTCTTGCGATGAATACTGTGTCGTCAGCTTATCTCAAGTTATGTATATTGTATCCTCCCAATTTTATTCCAGGTATATCTTCTATATTTTGTATAAAGTATTCTGTATACAGGGAGAAAAGGTCTGGTGACAGTACACAACCTTGCCTGACACCCATTTCTATCTTTTGAAATCTGTCTATAGTGTTGTTAACTATCATCACAGCCGTTTATTTCCAATACATATTTCTTACTATTCTTATATCTTTCCCATCAACGTTAAGATTTTCTAAGTTTTATAATCTCTGAATGCTTCACCTTGTCAAATGCTTTGCTGTAATCTATGAAGCACAAGGTAAAGGTCTTGTACTTCTATGGCCCTCTCCATTAGTGTTCTTACTATATATAGAGCATTTCTTGTGCCTTTTCCTTCTACGAATCTGCACTGTTCGTTTCCTCTTATACACCTCATTATTATTAGCAGTAGAATCTTGGTCATGTGACTCATAAGGCTGATTGTTCTGTGGTCTTTACAATCTATTGCACCAGGTTTCTATGGTAGGGCTATGAAAATTGATTGTAACAAATCCAATAGAATGTAGCTACTGTTGTAGATATTAACATTTTGGTGATAATTTCAATGCCATAATCTCCCAGGGCTTCTAATTCTTTTCTAATTTTGTCAGGATCTGATGATTTGTTGATTTTTAAGTGTTGTGTTAGCTTCCTTTACTTCTGCTTTTAATATACTTGGACCTTCATTGTTATAATTTGTTAGTATAATTTCTGTTATCTTCGTACAGTTCTTTAATATATTCTTCCCATCTGTGCATGATTTCATTTTCTCCTATTAGTATGTGCCCCTGCTTAGATTTCAGACACCCAGTCTTGTGAGCCTGCCCTTGCCTGTTCCTTTATTTGGAAATGTGTATCACTTTTATTTCTATGATAATATTTTACTTTTCACTGCACTTTGTGTTTAACCAATCCTCTTGAGCCTTGTTGCACTTATGTTTAATTTCTTTGTTCATCTTGTTGTATTCTTCAATGTTATTCTTCATCTGTCTTCTTTGTTTCATCGTATTCAAAATATTTTCTGCCATCCAGTCTTTTTATTGAGATGTTTTTTAGCAGGCAGGATCTCTTTAGATGTTTGCTGCAATAATTCTTTTAACATCGTCCACTTTTCTTCAATAGTTTCAATTTTTCTATTGCATTGCACCTATTTTGAATTGTTATGCTATACTGTTCTTGTAATTCTGTGTTCTTTGTCAGCATATTCACATTAGTGGTGTTATCTGCCCTTGTAGTTTTTAATCTCTTTAACTTAATATTAATCTTTCCCACTACTGGTACATGGTCACTGTTGCAAAAGAATAGGAATGGCTAAAAGTACCTTCAATGACATGAGGAAAATATCTAAATAAATTGCAAAGTTAAAAATGAGAATTATAAAATGCTACATCTATTATATTTTATTGTATGGTTCAGAAACATGGACACAAAAAAAACAATTAGAAGACACAATTGTTGCCTTTGAGATGTAGATATATAGAAGAATAGGGAGAACATCATGGGAAAAGAAGAAAACAAATAAAGATGTTCTAACAACACTTATTTTGAAGAAATAATTCTTAAGAGAAATAAAAATCAGGCAAATAAAATATTTTGGACACATTAAAAGACATGACACCTTGTTGGAAGACCTTACTTGAGGGTAAAAAATGGAAGCGAACAAGAGGTAGGCAGAGATACAAGAGATTAAGATCACAAGATCGACAGGTTACAGTCTAGCAGAATGTATGAACAAAACAAGAGATGGGGATGTTGGAGGTCTGTTGCTGCAACCTTCATTGCGGAGACAGCACTTAATAATGATGATCCTGTAATGGTTTCAGTACATTTTTCATATCCATTGCTCTACTGTTCTATACAGTAATATAACCCACCAGGTTGTCTGGTCTTTAATTGCCCAGAACATGTTCATGTTAGATACTAAAATAAATGTTACTCTTGCAACCTCATCTTTCCACTGTACAAATTGTTGTTCATGAATGCATTCCATTTACATTACTTGGATCATGCTTAGAGGCTATAGTTGCTCAAATGCACGAGTTGTTCTGTCTTCATCTAGTTCACAATTGAGCAAAATACAGAGCAGAAGCCAAATCCAATCCGCTATTGGCCAAGCCATTTTTTTACTCACTGGTCTGATCTATAAGTACTATATGAGTGTGTCCTTTAACTAAAAAAAACACTGTTTTGAGCTATAAGAAAATGAAAAAAGTATTTTATCCTGATACCACGCGAGTAATGCTCAATCCTTCCCACTGACCCAAAAAGTTTGCCCACACCTAAATTTAGTTTTAACTCTCAGCACACTTTAGCAGTGGTCACTGACGACAGTCTTTCCATATACAGCTGTCTGTGGTAACCACTGCCTGTTGCTATGCACTCATTTTTCATTGAGGAACTACATGATGATTATGATTCACATGGCCGGAGTCAGCTAATCCTAGCTAGCAATTCTGTTATATTTATTTTTCCTACATTGTATTTGAAAGAGAAAAGAATATCGGAGATATAATTTAAAATTTCTAGTCATCTGTCCTAATTGACGCAATTGGCGCAAATCAGGTTATAATGGAATTCACATTCAGTAAAATCATTATGGATTGTGATTCTGATGATGAGGAATTCTTGGGACGTTTTCTTTGAAATCATTACGTTTGTTTAGTTTTCATAGATATAGTAACATATTGGTTTCATTATGAAATGACATAGAAAAAGAATAGGTCTAATATATTGGATATATTGACATAGAGTAACTTATAGGCATGGTGAAGAATGGATGGACAAGGTTAGTGATCTTTATGTGTCTTATTTTGTGCACATATAATTATGAGAATGTTAGTTTGGCTATGAAATATGTGTGTGTGTTCGTCCATCACAAGACCATTTGTTACATCCAATTTTGAAAATTTACTTAGAATTATGTTCATACCTAATAGTTCGTAGATGACTACAGAGCCCTATTTGAGCTGCAAATGTCCTTGGACATTAGTTATGAAATAATAGACTTGGGTATGTAGAATTTTATCAGGGATTCCACACATAGGTAAGTCGGATTTTTTTTTCCTGATTTTGATCCTCTCCACATTATCACATATCATATATACATTAACAAAACGTACATCATTTGATTCTGTATTCAATTCTTAATTCTTATTTACATTTAAAAAATAATATTTCTAAATCTCTAAAAACAAACAAGTTATTGCCTTTACCAAACACCCACCAACAATAATGAAAATTGTCAAAAAGGAATCAGTGGCAGAGGGAATTAACTAATTTTTATTCAGAGTGCTAAAGGTTAAGGCCTTCACTTTGTAGTCATTCTGCAGTAATAAAAGCAAAAGCTCTACTATTAACTGATGATCTTCATTACATGCTGAGCTGTCAAGGCACAAACATTTCACACATGCCTGATTACTGAATCAACAATTTGTATGTTTCACCTCTCTAGAATAATGCCTGCTTTTCATGCAGCAACAAATACATTTAATTCTATATCAAGAACTATTACTGCCAGGAAGGATGTCGGACATTTTACCTGCACAATGTCCTACAGCAGGCACACTTACCTTCTCAGATCATCGCATCCATAACTTTCTCCTTAGTCCACTGCCATTAATTTTTGTATATCGGTGTGTAATGTGTCAGCACTAATTTGTAGGTAGAGCCGTACTTGGCACAATTGTATTGTATGCTCTAAAATCAGTTAAGAATTGCTGTGTTCTGTGTTTGCCCAAGAATGAAGTGCATAGTTTCTTTCTGGATTTTGGTCTAATATTTGTCTGTCAGAATTGCCAATGCATTTATACTCCATAACAAAAAAAACTAAGCTATGGTACAGAATAATTGCAAGTTATAAATAATAAGCAGCAGTTATAACTTTTGCAAAACCTATTTTTGCCCTTAACCCTTTCATCACTAAGCATTTTTCTTATTATCACAAGCCAGTCACTAAGATATGGGGGAAAAACTCCACCTAATTGTTATGATGATTTTAAAAGTGCATTTTCTTTAAAACTGCTTGTCTTATCACACTCAGACTTGGCAGATCAAAAGAAAATTGGAGTCTCGCATGAAACTATATCAAAAATAATTTAATATATTTAAAAAAATGAACGTTGAAACTCAGCATAATGTCTGGGGAAATGATTTTCTCACTTTTGGGGTGCTGCTTAGTGAAGTAATTGAAAAGAAAATATTGAGATATTTTCTCAAACCTCCTTTTTCCCTAACAGGTTGATATACCTGAAGCATTGAACCCATCATTTGTACTTCAATATATGTCATATTCAGGCAGAATATGTATGCCCATCATAATATAAATATTAAATATGTCTTTTATCAAATCGTCCATGTGGATGATGAAGACAGTGGACCTTGCACTTATGCCTTTGTACCAGCAGACTCTTAGGTGGCCGGGAATGCTAGATTGCATCATTGCATATGGGTCAAGAGATCTAACAGAAGAATGATGAATTAGTTGGCCCAGAAGGATATGCTCTACACCTAGAAGGACATAATCTCGAGATACTGTCACTCTAAAGGCCTCCCATTTGTGACTAAACATGCATCCATATACACTCATAACTCAAACCATGCCTTTGAGACAACAAACTGTATAGGAGTTTGAGTATCACTTTCATTACTCAAAGTGAGGAGGATCTGTGCTTGCTATTGTTAGAAACACTATGGACTGCTTGCTTACAGCTAAAGGGGTTACTTCATCATCGTCCATGTTCATATTAATTTAATCAAAAGTGCATCCACAAATCCTCATGTTTTCACTATTTATGAACATACTTATCTTTCATAATTATTTCAATTACATTTGAATGAATTGAAGTAGTTGTAATAGATGTATGTATGTCCTGAATGTACATTTTTGCTTTGTTTTTAAGAGAAAGATATTGTTTCAGATGCCAGCATTCCGCCAGGGTCTGTTCTTTTCTCAAATGGTGTGCCATACACATATCAGAATGGCATGGCTATTTTTCAGACTCCTGATGGGAATTATCCAATGGCACAACCACAGGTAGTATCTATTCACATGATTTTTATTGTTTTTTTCCCCTTCAAATCTTAAAGCCCTCATTTTATAAGTTTTTAACCTGTAGCAACCCCAAGTCGACAAATGGCTACCTCAAGGTAGACATTTGTAGTCATGGACAACAATCGACCATGTTTATTTCCCATCATGCTCTTTTAGTAAGTGTGTGCTAGAGTGATTGTTCCTTAGTTTTCCACAGCGATATAAATACGCAGTCGTAATTTATTCAACATTTCACGTTTGGAAATCAAACTTCTTCAGTGCTGCCATTTTTTGCTATTTCTTCATGGATTATGATTCAGAAAGCCCATGTGTTGCTGGGGCCCAAAAGGGGAGCAAAGGCTAGCAACACGGTTTACCTTCCACGCACATAGTAAAAGGCAACTAAGGAGGTTATGGGATGGAGTTTGCTGTCCCATCCCATATAGGGTCAGTGACCCAAAGCTATGCTGAAGTCGGATGTGTCAGGCCGAAAGGGCAGATATCGCAGCAGTGATGTAAACCATGACACAACGCATTCCTTTCTCCGGACTACATCCTGCTAATCTGCAGGAGTTTGAGAACGAACGCAGAAGAAGATGATTCAGAAAAGGACGAATTTCAAAGCTTTAGTGTTCCAGTTACTGTAGATCAATGTGTGGTGTTTGAGAGAAATGTTTATAATATTTAATTGTTATGTAATTCAAGTAATTATGACGAGGAATTTGAGGAGCTGTTTTTTTTTTACAACTAGGTCTACGCATGACCTTGAAATGGTAAGTTCTTTGTGTGTGTTTTCCCACGTTCTTGATTTTTATTTTATACAACATAACACTGACACACACAGGCAAATAACACCTCACATCATATCATCATCCATTTATCTTTATTGTCTCCGAATGTGAAATCAAAACTCGATAAATAAAAACGTTAGCCAAAAAAGCAATCACGTGCAGAAAAACCAGAAGTCATAAAAGATAGTTGGGTGTCAGTTGCAATATGCGCTATTTTTAGCTTGGCTGCTACAGGTTAAAACATTGTCTTTTAAAGTTTCATCTCGTCTTTTTTTCTTACGTGAGCCTAAAATAGAAGTAAAAAATACAAACCAACACGGATCTGCCATGCGTTTCATAAGAGGTGATTAAGTAGGCTTGGGTATGAGAATGGCTTCCTGTAGTGGCTAAACACAAACCATGAATAAAACTTCCAATGAATTAATGGTAAAACTAGACACCATTAGAGAGAACATAAGAAATGGACTTTCGTACTTTGATCTCTCACAATGGATTTCAGCAAAAGTCCACAAACACACTTTAGTACTAGCGAGTATTCTTTATGTAAAGGCTCTCTTTGTGTTCTTATTTATATGAAAAAATTGACCTATTAAATTGCTTACCTGGACTGACTCCTATGGATGAGATGAGGTGTTCTGCCATTTTATTTCCATCAATATTCCAACACATTCAACTTCTCTAGTGTCAACTTATCAACTACTATGTGTTTTTTTTTCTTGATTAGGAAAAAGTGTCACAGCACTGGGGGCATTCCCATATATGCTCTTGCTTGCCGTTCCATCAGCCATCTAACAGTGTATAAGCTCAGTGTCCCAGTCAGTTGCTGATTACGCGTTCTTCTGATCTTTCCAGAGAGGGAGCACGTTCTCCCACGTCTCTAGCGGCTCCCATTTCTACCATTCTCTGAATATGTACATTGTCTCATTCGACTTCCTCCTCCTCTTCTCATAGGGTATCCATGACTGCTCTAATCAATTCAATCCTGTCTCTTCTTATCTTGGTGCCGTTCACCAAGGCTTTACCGGCCAACACATCAGCTCTTTCCTTTCCCCTGACCCCAGCATGACCTGGACAGTAGATCCATGTATTGCTCTGCGCTTTGTTGAGAAGAGTGACCAATTCAGTTCTGATCGTTCATATACACTTTTCTATCTTGTGCAGTATACTTTGATAGTCCGATAGAGCCACTGAATCTGTTGGTGGTTGTGTCGCCAGCCAAGTAAAAGTTGCTGTCACCGCTTCTATTTCCATTTTCATACTCGATTTTGTAGTGGGGTACACAGCTGACTTCTCAGCTAATTTCTTGCCATTTTGGTAGGCCACGAAACCCCAACCACACCTGTTTGTTTCTTGTGTTACTGAGTCGTCTGTGTAAATTACTGTATCATGTGGCTTCAAGTGCTGCAATATGAGTTATTGGATCATTCCCTCTGTTCTGTTGGAAGCCCAGTTGCGGCATTCTCTTCCCATCTGTATTACAATTGTTGTCAATACATTTCTTTCTTTGTCAAATGTCACCTATTCACAGCCTCTTCCCACTTTCTCCAGCTCACAAACTCTGAGTAGGGTATCTTCTGCTTCTGTCATCCAGGAGTTATATGAAATGTTAGTTATATTATGAAATAACGTAGGCCTAGGAATTTAACTGAATTTTGTCCTGGCCTGAATATATCAAACAAGAATGGGCACATTTTTTTCCTGAAGTTTTGTGGGGGTGTAATTATTTGTTTAAATCTTCACAAATTTTTCAGATATGACACATATACCAACAAAACTTAATTCATTACACTCGGTAACCATTCATTTCCAAACATAAAAATATTAGTGTTTAAAAAAAAAGTTATCCCATTTTCTAAATAGCCTCCTAATATTTCTAAATTAAATAAGGCGCAACGGCAAAATGAATTCTGCGGCAGGCGACAATTATTCAATTTTAATGCAAAGTGCTAAAGGATAAGTTAATAATATAAATTGAAAAATGAATAGTTTTCCTGAATTTTGCGATTGTATAATCATTTCAAATTAAAATTTTGCATATATATTCATTGTGTGTCCATCTTACATTATCAGTTTTTTCATCAATCGTTTATTTAAATTATTTAATAATTTGGAAAAAGACTATCTTATAGATATCAATTCTCAATGTCAATTATAGCATGTATTTATGTGCATATAAATTAGTGGGGACACTTCTTTGTTCAAGCAGAATTGGTCAAGGACAATATGGCCACGCTTCAATTCATGAGCAGTCTCAAAGGAAAAAAATAATAAATTTACCAACATACTGTCAACACTTTGAGGTTCTCCATGCTGATTTAAATTAACAATTTAATGACATTCTAAACATTAATATACTATATTGGATTCTAGATCCTTTCTCACTTATAAACACAGCAGAATCATCAAATTTAGAAGATGGACTCTTAGAACTCGCAAAAAATGAACTAAAAATAAAATTCAAAAGTGGATACCAAAAGTTCTGGATTCAGAAATCAATACCGGCACTGTACCCTGAATTATGGGATATACTGCAGAAATGAAATTATGAATTGCATTTCCATTGACTTATTTGGCAGCATGTGGATTTAGTGCTGTAGTTAATTTACTACCTAAGAAAAGGAACCGATTGCATGTAACTGAATGTGGCATTTTGCGACTTTTTTTAACCTGATATTAACAAACTTTTAAAAAATGCATCAGGCTCCTCCTTCACATTAATTTATATTTGCTTGTATTTTTACTTTATAAGTTCCAAATAATTTTGTAATATATTTTATGGTGTTTTAATTATTACAATAATATACTTACTAATGTAATGCAATCTCTTAATATTCCAAATTTTCATATTCAAACTATTGTATAAAACTGCATTATTGAGTTAATTTTATTTGTTTAAGATGTTTGGTACGTTACGCAAATGGGGCCTAATCACGTGATAACAGTCCATATTTTTAATAGTAGGTTTGATTTCATTGAGCTTCCATGACACGAAGATTAGAAACACAAAGTATCTGCTAGAACTAATTTGATCTTCGCAAAACACACTGAAGGACACTTTTGCCAGTCTATTTTCCTCGTATGCTACAGTGGGATGGTATCCATTGTAATACTACCCTTCTTTGGATACTCACTTCTCGTATGACTTGCTTTAGGCCTGGCAGCTTATCGCTGGCAAGGGGTTGTAGGACAGACATTACATCAGTAAGAAACACCATCTGTTGACATTAGCTTATTGTGCTTTTAATTATTTCTGCTGCAATGTTTAGGGTCTGTACTTCTGCAAAGTAGTTGGAGCAGAAGATTCCAGTTGGTGAAAGTGTGGATCCATTTGATTTTTCTTGATATTTTATATAAACTCCAGCACTTCCATTCTTCACGGCTTTGATTGCTGGATCCATCAGTATATACTTGTATTCAAGCTTCTCTGGGGTACATATCTTCAATAATGTTGCATACTATTATTTTCTTTTAGAGAGTATTCAGTTCTTTCATAGTGTAGTTGTTTATGGTAGATCTGATAATGAGAAATTGATAGTGCTCCCACGGAACTGGGAAAAAGTGTTGGTGTTATTACCTTTGTTATTTCTGGTAGTTCTTCCTTATATTATGTGTTTATTTTCTTGGATTGGTAAAAAGCTGCTTCTCTTCAGCCTTCCACTAGCTACATCACAGAATATAGTCTTCATTGGGTGTGCTGTCATGCTCTTGTAATTTTCTTTATGGATCATGGTTTTAGTGTACTGCTTCTATTTTAATTTGGGGGGGGGGGGTGTCTATTCCATATATTTATGAGAGGTCTTCATGACACATGTGATATGGCGAAGTGCTTGATGTTGCTCTTTGTCCAGAGATTGTAAATGGGAAGTGGCTGCTGAGGTTTATGCTGTTGATCCTTATTCTAGCACTGGTCTAATTGCACCTATATATACCTATTTTCTAAACGTGAGGCCTCCATATCAGTCTATCAAGTGTGGTGCTGATTGTGATAACATACAGCAGTTCCTCTTCTATTTGGATATGTACATTTCCAAGTCTTATCTCTCCTGCTATGTCCATGTTTGAGAGCATGATGAACATTGTTGAGGACTTATCAGCATTATACTTACCATCTATTCTCTGCCTTGCTGCTATTTTGTCTGCTGCCATGTGTATTTTCTTGTTGGCGATTTATGGATGTTTTTTTTTCTACACATCATACCACCAAGTCATTGACATACGAGGCGTGTTCAAATGAAAACGGGACTTGTGGATTTATTTAAAAAGTATCATACGCAATTTAATATTTTCAACGGAATTGAACAAAGCAACCACTTGTGAATAAGAATGCACCTGGGTTCATCAGAAAAAATTTCCGTATGCATTTAGGCAAGCATCCCACTGTTTAGGTAGACGTCGAATGCCGTCCGAGAAAAAGTTGCGTGGCTGTTCTCTGAACCATGTGGTCACCGCTGTCTTCACGTCTGCGTCGCTGTTGAATCACTGTCCCTTTAGTGCTTTCTTCAACGGTCCGAACAAATGGAAATCACACGGGGATAAATCGGGACTATAGGCTGGGTGATGAAGAACTTCCCAATTCTTCTTTGCCAATGTTTCCTGCACAATTTTTGCGACGTGCGGACGAGCGTTGTCGTGGAGAAGAATCACACCTTGAGAAAGTCTGCCTGGTCGCTTAGCCTTGATGGCCTTATGCAGCTGGTCTAAAGTGTCTTTATAATGGGCGGCATTGATGTTGACACCAGGTTCCTTAAAATCAGTCAACAAAAGCCCTTCATGGTCAAAAAATGCAGTCACCATAACCTTCCCAGCAGAAACCTGTGTCTTGAATTTTTTGGGTTTTGGTGAACCTGGATGTTTCCATTGCATGCTGTCAATTTTGCTGCTCGGTTCATAGTGGTGGCACCACGATTCATCACCTGCCACAATGCTCAACAGAAATGCATCACCCTCTGCCCTGTAACGCATCAGGTGGTTCAAACTCCACCCCATCCGTTCTTCCTTATGGTGGTCAGTCAACATCCGTGGGACCCACTGTGAACACACCTTCCGATAGTTCAATTTCTTCCGAACAACCATGTGGGCTGTCCCAATTGACATATGGAATTCTTCTGCAAGCGAACGAATGCTCCGACGACGGTCAGTCAGTACTGCTTTATCAAGCACGGCTATGGCTTCTTCTGTTGCAACAATATGCGCCTGACCTGGCCGTGCAAGATCTGCCGTTAACTCACGTCCGTCTTTAAACATACGCACCCACTCCATCACTCTAGTCCTCGACAAACATTTGTCACCATATGCTGCCTTCATTCTCCGATGAATGTCTACTGCTTGACATCCTTCAAATGAAAGAAACTGGATCACAGCACGCTGATTCACTTTGGACGGGTTCGGAATCACACCTGCCATATTGTTAACAGTCTTCTGCAGCACATATGCATGCTGGGAAGATGAACACGTGACCGTATGTAAATTATTGGATACTCATTACTAGTGCAAAATGTCATCAATATCAGTGCGCTCTATCACGCGTGGTGTAACAAGTCCCGTTTTCATTTGAACACGCCTCGTATGTGGTAGCTTTAACGGCATAAGAGGTAATGTATAATTAGTTGCCATTTACATCGAAAATCTCGAATGGCTTTAACGTGTAAAACAGTTATAGTTGGGGGGGGGGGGGGGCTACAATATTTGTCTTGAAAAGTGGGCAGTGACCCAAAAAGTTTGGGAACCTATGATCTACAGCATCCAAAGACACGATTCCTAAAAAGTGGGAATCAATTACGGTGAAATATTGTTATAAATTGCCTATGATGTCGGCATTTGGAACCTCATTTCAAGACTTCTGTAAGGAAAGATAACATTCGATCACTTATCTAAATGGCATCATCAAAATGTGAGGGAAACTTGGATTGGTTGAGCTGATTGAAATAGGTAGGGCCAGTAGTCAATCTGCGGCCTCAGTGGGCTGGACTAATTAACAGTATATAAGGTGGTGACTTAGCTAGCCAAGAATACTGCACAAGTAGTTTAGCTTCCAGTTCATAAATTTTTATTGTCATTGTGATTTTATTCATATTTAATAAGAAGGATGTCTGGACAGAAAAGAACATTGTATACTGCTGCTTTTAAGTTAGATGCTATCACTTTTACGTAGGAATCCAACAATTAGATGGCTTCCTGTCACTTCATTGTGAACAAAAAGCAAATAGAATGGAAGGAAAAAAAAGGAAGAATTGTCTCTGATGCCAAGGTAAAAGAAAGCATCACACGGCTGTACATCTTCATTCACTGCGGTGAAGGAGAAATTATCCGAATGGATAATGGAGCCTAGGCAGAATGGATTAATTATAACCAGCACCAATAATATTTGGATCATGATGGTCTCGATAATGAAAAATCCTGCATTCCAGAAACACAAATCTGGGGAATTGTTGCGTCAATGGGATGGTGCAATCGCTTCATGAACAGACATCACTTGTGTCTACAAACATGCACTAAGCTGGTGCAAAAGTTGCAGGAGCTAGAAACAAAAATTTAATTGTTTCAATGTTGAGGTTCAATTACAACTAGGTACTTACAGGCTACTCACTTCAAAGACCGATATTGAAGTTGCCCGTTATTCCAATGTCTTTTGTTGCTTTTTCCTATTTAATACAAGTCTGGATCTTTATGTGCCTGCACGCCTGGGTAATGAGATTGCTTTTTGACCTTACTGTCCATTACTATCAATAGTAGACCCCTATTATAACCAAGTTCGTGTAATTTTTAGAGAAAGGTTTTGTGGTTATTTGCAACTATATCATTGAACACTTGATATTTGATGACTTTTCATAGCATCTTGTAAAAGCACCACACTTAAAAAAACTACTCAAGTTCTTTTCCTTTTGCATGTTTCAGAGCATTACTGTGATATGAACCAGATAGGTGTGGTGACTATTTAAAAAAAAAAAAAAACAAAGTTCAGTACTTATGTTATTTAATGTTAACAGTGTTTGTTATTCTAAGAATACTTTTTCTTACCGCTGTGATTCTTTATTAAATTTCAAACATTCTTAGCACTGATTTGTTCAAATTGGAAAACATCTATGTGTGTTCAATAGTTCATTCTTTCCCCATTATACTTATGATTTGACTTTGTTCCCTGGTTTCCATAACTTTTGTTTTGCTAGTCTTCATGTCAAATATTTTTGTCACATCATGTTGTTGATTTTGGTGACATAATTTTGAGCAATTTCTTAGTTTCTTTTATTATTATAATAATTTAATTGCGCAATCCATTTTTAGTGTCATTTATTTGGTAAATTATGGGAAAGGGAAGATTAAACCTTGTTTCGCTAAATGCCCAGTACAGAAATTTATGGCACGCTATCCACTTCTGCCAACTGAATAGGCATCAGCAGGGCAACAACATAGACAATTAAAAACATACATTACAGTACTGTCTCAATGCCGTTGTTCACCGATGGACAATCTGGTTGACAGGTGTGTCTAAAAAAAAAATCCACAACATAAAATAACCCCACTCTATACATGAACAATATGGGTCTAAATGCATAGTAATTGATTGAAGAAGTAGCATTAACAATACAATATGAAGAGCACATCTTTTAATTTGCTTTGAACCATGAGCAGAGTTTGCATGATTTGCAGATATGAGAATTTCCGGCTGACCACTCTGTTACAGAAGTCAATGTTTCATGAGATCATGTTTTTTTATTATTGTAATACATCCATAACTTTGAAAAAGTCATATCAGAAATTGCTTGTATGTGACTAGAATCTGAAAGGAGGAACAAAGAATTGTAATACTGCCAATACATACAGTTAGATTTGGATAGATATGAGTTTTTTTGTTCTTTTTGACAGCACATTTGCTTTGTACCTCTGAAATTGTATGCTTCTCAGAGATGCAGACACATTTGCTGCATAACATTGGACGATTCTGAGCAATGGTTTCCAAAGATGTTCATGTTGATGACCGCTGTTCTCCAAGCTTTATAGAGACACTTCGAGAGAATCCTTTAAACTTTTCTTTTAAGCAGCTGCCAATGATATTCCCTTAAGGAGCTCATGGGATGTTAGTTTTGTTTTGGGATGTGTTTATCAGGCTTGTGTACATGTCAGATTCATATTAGTTAGACCTTCTATAGTATAATATGAATACTCGTGATATTGACAAAACATGTGTACATTCAATAAATGCATGAGATGGGTAGCTACTCCATTTCTGTAGAAAGTCAGGGACTACAAAATGTCATGCTGAAGTCAGCTATGTTTGTCATAAATGCAGATATTATAACAGAGCTATCAGCAACAATACATTACATTCTGTCAGTGAAACAAGCTCATGGTAAAATAATATTAATCATTTTATTTTTGGCATTAAAGTACATTGCTGATGAAATACTTGTAAATGTTGAAAAATGTCAAATATTTTAAAGAATTTATTTTCTTATTTTTCAAGCAGTCATACTTAACCACAGCAGTGATGATTCCACAGAGCCAGATGTATATGACACCACAGTATCCATATCAACAGGTATTGATTGTTGCTTATATATAAAAAACATGTTCTAATTGTTAAAACCAGATATCTCTCTTATAGCAGAACAATCGTCCTACAAAATTTCTAGCAAGATGTGGTTGAGCCCGATGCACCCATCTTTGGCGTTAATTTGTGCCATAAAAAGAGGGTTTTTTTTCGCCATTTTCAATGATAAAAAAACAACTTTACATGTTGTATAAAAGGTTATTTCAAATTTTATCTGGAAAGAAAATTATTAACCCTCTTGCACTATCATGTTTTCATTCCCCATAAAGCAGCAATATTTAGGCCACCCTGCTGGCCATCACAAAAGGAAAACATTTTCGTGACCTAACTTATGGACGTTTGTGTCAAATATTGTATTGTAGCAACATATTTTCATTTCTGACAACTAAAATAGAACACATTATCACCTACTCATATATTTACTCTGTGTATTGCAGCAGCAGTGCTGTAAATCATGACATACTACATCCTGCTGATCTGCAGGAGTTTAAGAATGAACGCAGAAGTTTTAAAACTGTTTTTGAGGTATTGAAACATCTTACAGGTAAAACAAAACGTGACTTTTCATTACCTTTGGGACATATCAGTGTATCGAAGCAGCAATCATTGCTCTTTTTCGCACCATACTAGTACATCTTATAGGCAATGAATGGCTTAAATCCTTTTTACATTCTTGCATTGAACACCATATGTATGTGGATGTGTTGGTCTGAAGTATTCTTTGTCTGATTTGAGAGGTGTACAGATTTTTAATGACCTAACTGGACTGTTTTTTTTTTCTTAAGCTGTCTCTACAGAGTGCTCTTCAACCAGTTCCTACTAGTCCAGGCTACATTTGGGCAACTATGCCAACAGCCGCAGATGTGATTTACCAGACACCCCAGGCATATCAAGGTGCAGAGCTTGCTGATGCTGCTTTTGTTGATGGAACAACAGTGGAGGTAATGGAGGTGACAAAATGAGGGTAATTAGGTTTCTTATATGAAAGTGTTTTTAGGTGGGTGTTTTTTTCCCTGAAACATTTTTTCTTCCTCAAACGTGTTTTTTTTCTAAAGAAGTTCACACTTTTTTAATACTTTGTGCATATTTTTGTTTAAAGTTGCTGGATGTGACATGAGGATCATTAACATTTAGCACGCAGTCTGTGGCACACCCCACCGAGGGATGCATTTCCGTATACACTGTCAGCGGTATGACCCACTCGTCACTATGCACTCATTTAATGATGAGAAACTACATGATGATTATTGGAATCTGCAACATCTAGCTTGCAATAATATTCTACTTAGTTTCCTGCATTTTGTTTGGAAAAAGAAAGATTATCGGAGTTGTTGTTTCGAGGTCTAGTCATCTGTCCCGATCATCGTGAATCTGGTTGAAATGGAAGTCATCTTCATTGAAATTATTATGACTGATGATGAGGAATTCTTAGGAAGTATGTTTGTTTCCAAATTAGATATTAGTGACACGTTAGTTTCGTTATAACATGACACTGGACAACTATAGTCAGAATATATTGATGTTGTCGACTATGGACACTAGATCTAGGCCTAGAGAAAAATGGATCCGACACGGTTAATGATATCTATGTTTTATTTGTTTTAACAGACGATATGAGCACTTTAGTGTGGTTATGAAACATAAATGCAGTAGGTATGTAGAAGAATTTTATCAGGGCATCAGACAAGTATTTCTTTTTTCAATTAAAAAAAGTTTATCTTCACCACTAATCGTATATAATACATACACCAATAAAACTGAATAATTAAATTCAGTATTCAATTCTTTTTTACCGTTTAAAAAAATTATTTTAAAATCTTGAAAACAATGTTATTGTGTTATCTAAACACCCACCAAAAATAGAACAAATTCTAAAAAAAAGAATTCAGCTGCAGGGGGCAATTTTCGTAATTTTAATGCAATGTTCTGAAGGTTAAGATGGACATTGTGTGTGTTTGCATTGGAGAAAATTGTGACCCTAATTTCTAAATGGCCAGACTATTGAGACGGCAAACATTTTCCTATAAATTAATATTAGTAAACACTAGTTTGAAATGTGTAGATAGAATGTATTTGAATTTTCTGTATATCTAATAATAAAATAATCCTTTAGCCATGAGCAGATAGTGTAACACACAATGTTTGACATTATTTTATGTTAATTTTGTTGAAGATACAGTCGGATTCAGGGTTTACCTTCCCATCAGTCACATACTCATCATCTGCCATGAGCTCACAAGTTAAAATATGGGAGTTACAACATCAGTGTTTATTAATCTTTAGAAAATTTGACTTGACACATCAGTTCAAGTTCATGAGTGATATCACACAGAATTAGGAAATTCATATGAGCTATAGCTCGTGGAATTCTGCAGCCTTTGTGTCAACGTATGGATCAGGTATTTGACAGCAAAATTAGTCGTCCACCATGCAGTGGTTCTACCAACATTGTTTAGAACCAAACACCTTTAGGACCCTGAATTAAAATTACACAATTTTTTCCCGATGCCTTGATTTTGTTTGGAAAATTTTCATTATTTATGGTGAATGGTAGACACAATAACTATTTTGTTTGTAAAGATATCAAAATAATTTGTGCACATGTAAGTAGAGAATGAATAATGAGTATAATCAGGTTTTTGTTGTTATATGTGTGATATGACAATTATGAGCAAATTGTGAAGTTGAAAATTTGGGGAAAAATCTCAAAATAACATAAAAATTGCAAATATAATTCCTTGACAACACTAATACTTGACCAATGTGTGAGAACATTGATAAAATACCTATTCTTGTTGTTTATATATTGTTTCATATCCAAACTAATATAATATTGACTGAACAACTAATAAAATGTGAAGAAATCGCATACAATGTTCATTCGTTCAAGACTTAGCATAACTGGACATAAAATGTTTTTATTTTAAATTCTGACACGTGGAACACCTGATATGTTTTTTTAATGTTGTTTCATATCCAAATTATAAAACGTAAAGAAATCGCATGCAACATTTGTTCATTCAAGACTAGGCCTTGCTGGACAACAACGTTTTTTATTTTAAATGCTGACACATGGAAAACCTGATACATGTTTTTGTGTTTTTCAATGAATAAACAACATTCTAAATGATTCTTATAATATAACAACTACTAAAAAATGTAGATATTACTTATCACAAACCATGCCAAGCAGTACTACATTTGATAGTAAAATATGCGTCGAAAATGGACAAAGTCGTTCCAGAAATTAGACAAAATCAGCAGACTATCTCCCTTCTTACAGTTGTAATGTGTAAATGAACTTGACCTTTAGGTTGTTACGTATTCCTAGCTTCATGTGGCGAGAATTCTACATCATATGAGCTTAACTTCATGTGATTCCTTACTAATGAATCGGGGCATAGCAACGGGGTGAATGAAGATGCCTATAGGCCCTAGTTACATAATGACGTCGGTGGCTATAGTTACCAACATAACTCGTAATGTTATGCTCCGACATCCTGGACTGTCTATGCGAGACACGCTTGATAGTTTAACTATTTCCACCTTCTGTGTCTTGGAAATTTCATGGGCATACGTTGGCATGATCAAATACCAAACACGGAAATTCTTCAAAGTCCATTATGCAAATCATCCCATGCCCTGTTGATTAGGTCCCATCTTC
The DNA here is from genome assembly GCA_034231615.1 of Meghimatium bilineatum. Lineage (NCBI taxonomy): Eukaryota > Metazoa > Mollusca > Gastropoda > Stylommatophora > Philomycidae > Meghimatium > Meghimatium bilineatum. The sequence goes on along the minus strand of CM067298.1, from coordinate 72,939,121 downwards.
ACTGGACAGAGAGAATGTAGGATGTCGTCCGTATGCCAGACAAGTACCTTCCAAAGAGATTGCTCTAAAGGGAACTGTGAGTGATGGTAAATGTTAAAGTGGAGGGCAGAAAAAACTCTTCAAGGATTACTTAAAGAACTCCCACAAGCACTGTAGTATTGATTGCTGAGCTTGGCACTCTCAGGTACAAGCTGGCATCACAAAATTTGAACAAGAAAGAACACTGCAATCAATCTACCAGAGATAGAAGAGGTAGGAAAGATCTGAAAAAGTTCTTACTCATGACCCTCTGCATGCACTGCAACAGATCTTTCTTGGCATGAGTTGAACTCCTCTGGCATTTTCAAACTCACAAACCTAAACCAAAATAGACAAATACCAATGTTTTTGTTTTATTTTTCCTTTTTCATCACATGTTGATTGTTTGCTCATCTTCGCTTTCGAAGGAGGAACATCATCATCAGTATGTTGATATTGTGTTATTATCAATGAGCAAATTTGAGGACACCCACTGATTTTATTACCTGCTCCCAGGCATAATGATTTCATCAGAAATCAACTATATTTCCTATTCATATTTACACACTCAGAAATTCAATTCAATTCTAATCATATCTACACTGTGCCTAAATCATGCATCAGTCATTTAAGCTTTTCCCTCACAAGTCAATCTCACTACATTGTAGGTTCTAATCTTATTTTGTTTCCTCTTGCTAAGTTTCTGATCCAATCAAAACTGACTTAACCTCATCTCTTTATTGCTTCCCTACTTCCATCTCCTTTCCTGCTTGACCATTGGTCCCTGAAAAGCTTCAACATGAAAGTCTTTTCTGATAATGTAATTATGAGGCATATGTTCCTAGAGGGATCTAACCATACTGCACAATCATTTGGTGTGATCTTATGTCGTTTCTTACTAGCTTTGTGTGGTAAAAACATCTAGGAGAGCAGTCTAGTGTTGCTATGAGAACCAGAGACTATTATGGACTGATTTGATGTCGGTGTGCACTCTATAAATATGTAAACTTAATAACACATCATCTTTCACATGTGTATTTGATAATTATATTTCCAAGTGTTCAAAGACTGACAAATGCAGATGGGGCTGCCAGCATGTATAAAACTGCTGGATAGGGAATAATTATGCCTTAAGTCCAACGGTTGAAAGCTCCCTTTAATTTGTCATGACATCAACCTGACCAGCCTTGATGTCGCCATTACTGGTACAGTAGCTCTAGACAGCCCCGTATCCTTATGACAAAAGCACAAGTTCTCTATTGTGTAATTGAGGCGACACCTAGACATAAGGTCTCAAAGGCATAGATGTTTAAGGGAAGCTTGGGGATGCATGTTTAGTTCCTTTCATGAAGGCATGCCAGTATTTCAGGATTTCCATGTTCTGCCAGAAGTAAAGTACACATCTCTGGGCCAATTATGCCATTATCCCAACTTTCTTTAGTTCCCTCCTACAGCATGCCTGGAAAGAATGCAGTGGCCCTACTCTTTGCACCCTGAACTAGAATTCCAGGATCCATTTGCCATACGGGCATCTGTATATTATAAAGTTCAATCACATATTGTGTGTGGCAGAAAAAACATTCAGTACATGTTTTCCTGTGCTGTGCAGGGAGGCTTTCTATGGGCTGTGGAAATAAAAGCCGCTTTGTCAAATCTGTCCCAACCGTGGATTGAACCCAGGACCTCATGGGTCTGAGAACAGCGTTCTAACCACACGGCCATGCGCTCCACTAATGTGTGGTATACTATGCAAAATGTGAACGAAGTTTGATATGCATAGCTTCATTCCAAGTTTAGTAATAGTGCACGCAGTTTTCATGTCTTCAATGAAATTACGTCACTAGCAAACTGTGTTGGCAAAAAAACATCGCTAATTTTAGTGGAGATTAAGTTATGCTACAAATGCGCAACGGTGGAGAAGAGATAACATTAAATCCCTTAGCAGTCGAAATCGTTGGCTATATACAGTACTGTAGTGGCCATTCTCGTCAGATTGACACATTGTCATTTAAATTGTCTGTTACCTGTTCCATGCGAGTAGATATGCTAAATTTAGTGCTGACATGATGATCGGTAATGGCAGCTTCAAGTGTTGTTTTCCGATAATTTCTAACAGTTTCCGATCGTTTCTGAACTACTAAAATTTATTATGACCTTCAATTTTCGTCAAAACTTAGTAAAAATTAACCTACTTATGATTCAGATGATTTTGATAGGTAATTTTTAAATGAAATTCTAGAGAAAGTGAATTAATCAGACGTTGATAGGGCTGTCGTTCAGTATTTAGTAGGCCTACCTGTAGTTGAAATTAGCAGCGATCTGTAGTGTAGACCTAATCGATGATATGAGTCATCCCACACACCATAGACCTATTAATGATTGAGTCAACACAGCTGATCTATGTCAGTAATGATCAATTTCATGCAGAAATCCAGTTCTGCAAACAACATTGACCAAGATTACACTGCTTTTGAGACTAGACATCGTTTTCACTATTTCTACGAGTCATTCTTTGGAGGTACTCGCAGAATGTTGTGTATGCCTGTATTAAAATTTTCTGAAAAACTAGATACATTTTGGAAAGCTGTTTGCACCAGATATCTAATGCATTCTTTATGTGAACTAAATCTATATGTTTAGAGTAGTTTAAAGCTACAGAGTTTTGTTGTCATGCTGTGTAAGGGAGACCGCTTTGTAGCTTTCATTTGAACATTTATCAGCAAATAAATTGACACAAGTAAATGAAGCCAGCATGATACTGGTGCTAATTTTTTTCCACTCCCATGTTACATGACAAGTAAACTTATCTTACATGACATTCACAAAGATATGTTCACAGATCAGTACCTCTTCCATTTATCTGTTAATTGGACTTTGAATTATAAAAATTGATTGCCAAATTGTATTTTATATTAATTTTCTTGCACAATCACTTCTGATTTGTGCAGAACTATTCCCCCTTGCCTTGGGAATTATTAAGCCCAGAGTTTTCCTGAACTGCTGGGATTGAAAGGGTTAAAGAACATATTGAAAAACAAAACCTATTTCTGAATAGAAACAAGACCAAGATTATGTCAAGCGACAAAAACACTAGCAAGTTCTCAATCAGTAATCAATATCAACAAATTAGAGTCACCAGTTTTGAATACCTTTGTTCTATTATCAACATTAATGGTGATTAATATGAAGAAGTCAAGAAGAGGTTGACTATTGTGTCAAAGAAGCTGATACAAATTAAAAATATGGATGAGCTGCTGCAAAACAACAAAACTAACTTTCTTAAACGCTTGCACATTCCCAGTGCAATATATGGACTCCTGGACAATCACCAAATGCTGTATTTGAAACAAAATATCATGGACCATCCTGAGAGAAATGAATGTAAAACTGGCTAAACAGCATGGGTCTTTTCAGAAATGTAATGACAACCATAATGGAGGGAATGATGCCAGGGAGCTGAAAAAAAGGGGCAGACCAAGAAGATGGACGCAAGACCTCAAAGACCACTTGAACATGACAGAACCAGGAAAACTAGCTTAAGCTCAACAGAAGTTTTGAAAGACTGTGATGACTGCTACATCCTGTTCAGGATTTGCGACATGATAACGATCATACACATTTGTCCATAAATTTGCCACTTTTAGATTGTCATTAAGAAAGTTTTCTAATTTTAAATGTGTATTTATCACTGTATTAAGAAGCTGAAGTTAGTAGGTAATCAACATTTAAACATTTATGTTCTCACAGCAGAGACAGTAACAAATTTAAACAAAAACATCCTTGCTAGTTTTATAAAAGAAACCTGCTGTAGTCACATTTTGAATGTAGCTTCATAGATCTGGCGGTTCTTATTTTTGCCATTTATTTTCCTAATAATGTATCTCAAAATTCGTATGGCACAGTAGGTTGTGTTGAGTGCATAAATATATTCTAATTTTGCAGCTCAAATTTTGAATAAATTAATATTTCCAAGAATATTATTATTATCTTTACATAATTTTGTGCAATTAACCCTGAAATCCTATTCAGTTTCAACGATCTATTTTACACAGCTAATGCTTGTTATATGAGTTTGACTTTTGTTATTACGATGTTCTAGAATAATTTTTAATTTACATTATTTTTAATTCTGATCATCCTAGCTTATTGAAGCAAGTTAAAATGAATTTATTTACATTTTGTATAGTCACATAAGCTCAGCAACTTGTCCTGGTTACATATAGTAAAGCAAAATGAATTAAACAGGTTACTGAAAACACTTACCTTGCCTATGAATAAAAAATATATAAAAAAGTATATATAATAAAACTAAACAGGACAATTCTCCACGTATCGGCTCAAATGGAACCTTTTTCAAGAGACAAACAACAGTAAACACCACAATAATAAACAGAATAGATGACTTAGCCTGTCTAAAGCCACGTCTCCAAAACATAAAACCACGTCTCCTGGTTACATAGTTGTTACACACATGCATGAAACTTTAGACTGATCCATTCACGCATAACATACTCAAACTTTATTTCAAATATAATTAAAAAGTTACAAATAAACTAAGAGATACATTTTTCTCATTTTTCTTTTCAACATGTTTCAGCATTCTATAGATAATAGTAAAAAATAAACGTAAGAGTTAAGTGATACTCCTGTCTCTGTATGCTATTTTCCAGGGCAATATGATTCCTATGGAGCACGCTTTAGCAAACCGCATCCACTCGCCTGTAACAGAGGTCAATTGTTCATCTGACCAGACATCTGTAGCTACTATGCCTGTGATTCCTGTACAAGCTGCTGCAAAGAATGCAGTTGCCAGCTACAAGAAGCATTATGCTCTCACAAGAAGATCCTTCAACAGCCCTACTATTCTTGTGAAGCATGGCCACAAAGTTCAACGACTTATGGTATCAGGCACCTCACCACCCACTATGTACAATGGACATATTCTGAACACATGTAGTCCATCTGATACAGGTGATGGTAGTGATACTTACATCAGGTACACCCATCTCCCAGGACATCCAGCCTCATCCAAGTAGAAGCATTTTTATGAAGATTTCTGTATACGTACAGATCTCCTAGTCAGGAGTTTGGCATATCTTATTCCTTATTATTGCGTTCTAGTTTTCTAAAATAAAACTTTAGGACATGTAATGCTGTAGTTACATTCAAAATTTCTGTTAAATTGGGGATGGGGGGGATCCACAGTGCTGTAGATGTGGAGCTGAACACAACAATAAGGTGAAGATCTGCCTTCTCATTCTCAATTCATGTGCAAGTACTTTTGAGATGGATTGTAAAAAAAAAACTGTTTCAAATAAATGTTTGAATTTTACTTGGCATTTACTTATTCAATCTTGTGAAATTTGTTTGTGCTTTTATTGTAGGAGGTTTTAAGACATTCACAAATGCTGACAAAGATTACTATAATTGTTGAGTTGAAATTTTAAAACAAAAATAATGAGTTTCTCATCTTGTTACAGCTAGTTTTAGGATGTTTTTCGAATTGCAAAATAAATTTGGTATTTTTGTTTATCAGTCTTCTCCTTTTACTGCAGAGCTAAAGCAAGAGAGCCTAAAGAAGAATAAATTCTAGGTTAAAACAATCTGGAGACACCCCATTAATAATAATATATATAACCTATTAGCCTCTTAGCTTAATCTCATTTCCTGAGTTGCAATCATCACATATTGATGTATACATATAGTCCCTATTTGGGACAGAGATATCTGAAGTGGTAATTTCTTCACGTTTGTAACCTCACATTCATAAGATCTTGCTTGACTTGACTAGTCACCAATATTGCTTTTATCAAAATAATGCCAATTTCCATGCCATATTTTGTACTAACTTCCAATTTTGAGGTGGTTTCATGGAGTTAGGTTGAGCATTTTTTGGAATCAGTGCAACCTGCAAACCTTGTCAGAAATTTAACACATCTGCAGAAAATTAAAGTGGTAGTGGAATGGACACACTCCCAAGGAAGTATTATCATACTGAAGCCTGCTGGAAGAAGACATTAATTAATCATCATCAGGTGCCATGCCGGGTGGCGTAGGCGGTCATGGCTCTCCACAGCTCTGTCCACAGTATTATGTATCAAAGTCGTTGTTGTTTCTTTGCCGTGCCAGGTTGTCAAACTGTCTAATATTTTCTCACGTTGTCGCCCTCTGTCTCTGGTGCCTTCAATCTTGCCTGTTGTGATTATGTTCTCTAAACCTGCCTGTCTCATGAAGTGGCCAAAAAAAAGAAGATTGCCTTTTTCTTATATTGTTGATTAAGGTCCGTTTCGCATTTAACTCTTTTAACACCTCTACATTAGTTTTTCTGGCAGTCCATGGTATTCTCAGCATTCTTCTGTAGAACCACATCTCTGTTGCCTCCAATCTCCCACTTTCCAGTTTGTTTCATATTTAATAATGAAATAATATCCTGCATAGGACATGACATTCTATTATTTTCAACACTTTGAAGGCATATTTTTATTAACTGGCATACCTAGGAATGATGCTGTCAGCATCATGGCTAGTACTTTACAAGGAAATGTTTATAGCCAGATATAGTAGCCATGTCCTGAAGTTTGGTTGATTTAGAAATTATGCATTAAAGAATTTACAATTCTTTAGTTGATGAAATAATCCCCTTATCTGCGCACAAGTAGCTTTTGACAGCACATAGCCTTTCTAATAAGAGCACATATACTCAGGCGACACCCCAACTGTTAACAAGGTTTGTTGTCTTAAAGGCACGGTTGTGTTAGAGGATGCACGTGTAATCCAAAAGGAAACGTTCCAGTGCAGAAATATCTGAATATTGACATCCAGCCAGCAGCTTGCACACTTCTGGACCAACTATTTCATCATTCGTTTGTTAGGAAATTCTAAATGAGGTAGAAAGGGTACAATAAAATACGTAACTACCAATAGTAAAAAATAAAAAACTAACAATAAAATATAGAACATGGACAATTTTCTACGTTGAGGTCCAACTGGGACCTTTTTCAAGAAACAACAATCAAAAACACAATCATAAAAATGACAACTAGAATGACTTGGACCTGTTTCTCTTACCAAAAAATAAGGCCAAGTGAGATGCTTTTATTAGATGTTTTGACACATCTGCAGTTATGGTACTGCTATATCATCCCTATCCACTGTCCTTGCACATCTAGCATCCCAGTCACCTAGGATCTGGTCCCACCCATCTGCATCTCTTCATCCATAGAACCTTCATTTGATAGAAGGAAAAAGTAAAAATAAATGGAGACATGCAGTGACTGATATTTTCACAGGTGATAGGTTATAAGCCTATTCTCTAACTTTCCTTAGTTGAGGTTATAAGCCTATTCTCTAACTTTCCTTAGTTGTCTCCTATATTTATGGAGGGAATGATGACACTGATCAACATTGAAATCTTTACGGACTTAAAAACCCTAATATGAGTATCTTGGTGTGCTGAAAACGAAAATAACCATAACAAACGTTTATTGGTTCTCTTTTTGAAAACATTGCATGTAGTTCAATTTCTGTTTCACTGTGTAAATGTATCCATTATGACTGCAACGAAATCGTTAATAGACCTAGAATGATGTAATATATATTGCATAATACGATCAGTAACATATCCATAGTTGAGTGTATAATTTTCTGATGCAATACTACTACCAGGCGGCAGCTGAAATAAATTGACATCAGCAGTTTACTATATAAAACATAGTCGGAAAGGTTGAGCATTTAAAATATTTCAGACTTTGTGTGAGACAGTTTAAGCTACTGTTACATACAACGTATTCTTTATCCATTTATATACAATTCATTCATTGGCACCATGCCTTCTGGCGTAGGCGATCATGTCTCTCCACAGTCCTCTGTTACACATTTAAATATAGTTTCTGATGTGTTACACATTTAAATATAGTTTCTGATGATTCTGCATCATGCCAGGCTTTCAAGCCATCCAACATTTTCTCACGTTGTCTTCCTCTGTCTCTTTTACCCTCGATCTTTCCAGTTGTTATGATGTTGCCCACCTCTTCTCCTAACATGACCCAGAAACTGTGATTGTAGTCTTCAAAAACAGTTAATAACAAGTTCTCTTTGTGAGTCGACCAGTTGTAGAATTATAGCATTACACGTTTTAGCTGTCCATGATATTTTCAACATTCTTCTATTAAGCCACATCTCCAGATGTTTTCTTGCAATATTGTCATTTACATATAATACAGAACAGTAATGCATTGACAGTGCGTTAATTTCGTTGACAATTTCTACTATATCTGGGAAAGCGACATCTGCCAAACAGGAAAAAAAGTCTCAAGTGGAGAAGACATATCATCTTTACTTCGGATGTAAGGTTTGTGAGATAGACAAGCCTGGGCACCGCACATAAGCTGTGCTACATGTACAACACAGATTTCGCAGTGGTTGAATGGCAAAAGACCATCAATGCCGTTTGCAATCTCCATTGTGTGGAGAGAGCCAAGCAACCACATAACTGACTTACTTTTGCTTGGTTCCTCTTATTTCGCGCAATATAAAGAAGTCAATAATAGTCTAAGCAAGCATTCCGTCTGCACTGAGACCAGTTAGACATGGCGAGGGACATCCTATTCCAGAACATCCATCAGAATATTATCTTGCTTCATCTGATGACGACAAGCGTGATCCGACCTGTTCTTATCCTGGTCCTCCATAATTTAGTGATCCAGTTTTCACTGTGGTGCATCATTAACCCCAAGAGAATAACACAGGAAGAACTAAATGACCTGGTTCGAGATTTGGACTTATCCAAGAACAAGGAAGAATTGCTCGGATCAAGACTCCCAGCAATGGAATCTCATAGAACATATCACAACTACTTCATATAAAAAGCGCCACCAGCAGTTGGAGCCTTTCTTCAGAAAGAAAAGTAATCTGGTATTATGTTCCTATATTGAGGGCCTCATGAATGCCTTAAAAATAACTCAGACCCACAAGAATGGAGACTGTAGACTCGTCGAAAATAAGTCTTAAGGCAGTGCTTTTGCACAATGGAAAACATCTTCCATATATTCCAGTAGCGCTTGTTGTCCACACGGAAGAAACGTACAATAACTTGAAATATGTACTGAATTACATTGAGTACAACAAGTAGAGCTAGCACCTATCTGGTGATTTGAAAGTAGTTGCCCTTATAATGGGACTGCAGCAGGGATGTACAGAATACATGTGCTTTTTATGTGTGTGGAATAGCGAGCAAGGGAATGAAACAGAACACTTGCGGAAGGAATGTATTTGCAGACAAAATGTAGTTGGAGAGAAAAATATCCAGCACCCAGCTCTCATCTAGTCTCAGAAAATCCTGCTAACCACCCCTTCACATCAAACTAGGTTTGATTAAGAATTTCGTGAAGGCCATGGATCGGACTTCGCCATTTTTCCGATACCTGCATGAAAAATTCCCTCGAATCCGTGAAACAAAGATTAAAGAGGGAGTAAACAATTTGTGGGTTCTCAGATTCGAGAGCTCATAAAAGATGACTGGTTCAACAACTTTCTGCAGGGTGATGCAAAACAAGCATGGTGTGCTTTTTGTCTTCTTCTTCTTCAGCGTTCATTCTCAAACTCCTGCTGGATCTCCTTTGTAGCAGGACCATTGCCCCACTAGATTTCGAGCAGGATGTAGTCCAGAGAATGGAAATGCGTTGTGTCGCAGTTTTATTTTCGCCAATGACCCGGCACATCCGTCTTCGGCGGAGGATTTTCGTATAATGTCCACCAATTGTCCTAGTAATATTCTGGCATAAAACTACAAGGAACTAGTAGAAGACATGCTGATGAAGTATTAGATACTTGGCTGCAATATGTCTCTATAGATGCATTTATTTCATTCCCTTCTGGATTTCTTTTCTGAGAACTGGCATGGTTATGCAGAGATACAAGTAAGAGAGTAACATCACAAGATGGACAAGATACAGTCTAGCAGAGTAGACCACCAAAACAAGAGACGGGATGTTGTAGGTCTGTTGCATCTAACCCTCGTTGCGCAGACGGCACTTGATGATGATGAAGATATTTTATGTTATGTTGCATCTATGTTGTATTTCTTTGGTGTTTTTTCCCATTGATGATATGATGCTTCCAATATAAGTGAGTTCTTTCACCTGTTTAAGTTGTTGGTCGATGAAAATATAGTATTTCTGACTGTTTTTGCGATTGATATTACCTCTGTTTTTTTCTGTGTTTATCTTCATGTCAAAATCCATATATGTTGTGTGGTCTATTTAAATGTTGTAGTTGTTAGATTTTGATCATCTGCAAAAAAAAAGCTAGCTCATGAGGTTTTTTTAAATATTGTCTTCTTTGTTGATGTTGGCAATTTTTTTAGTCTTCTGGTGTGTATTCCAATTATATTAAACGGGGTATGTAACTATTTTATCACTATAACTGTTCTGCCTTGATTTATTCGACTTGTATGTTATCGGGTCCTGGGGCTTTGTTTGATGGAACTGTTTGTATGACATTTTCTATTTGTGCTAGCAATATAGGCCATATTTGATTTTAATTCTTTGATTGTATTTTTACTATGTTGTCGTCCCCTCCATCTTTTAGATTCAGCAATTCTTTAAAATACTGTTGACACTTTTCAGTAATTCTTTTCGGGTCATTGATTGTGTTTCCATTTTTATCATTTATTATTTTGGTTGGCTTATGGTTATCTCCCGTGTTTCGCATGTTCTTAAATTACGCGTAGAGTTTATTCATATTATAACGTTAGAAGCTTCTAACGTTATATTCTCTGACCTGGGGCTTTGCCATACTTAATGTGACTTAAGATGCTTCCTTTCTTTCTCTCACCTCTGCTGCAAGTATTGGTGCATCCCTATATGGTGCAATGAAAACTATAATTACGGTTTCTGGGTAAAATCACACTAAAAATCGTGTTTGTTAATTGAGAGAGAACGCAAGCAAACATTCAAAAAGTCATGTTTAAACCAAAAATATTCTACCAGTGTCAGACATTGATTGGTAGAATATCCTATCAGAATGTAACCACCAACACATTTTTTGGATTGATTGCTTTTATTGGCAATTTTAACGTCAGTACTTTGCCATTACCTTGGCCGTCACAGATGAGTCCTGTACATCGCTGCCACAGAGCCGTGTAACGTATACATCTACTGACCAAATATGAGAGCTTGTCACGTGTGAAATGAGATGCCTAATAAAATCATTAATATAATCAAATATTGGTGCATTTGTCCGCACGTGTGTTTATGGACCCTGAAAGAAAACAAAGAATAGTACTGTGATCTGCCATATGCCTACATATCACAAGCGGCGAATAATAGGAATGAGCGTGAAGTTAGTCACTCTTTGGTAGGTACAATACCGAAGTAGGACCGAACGATGCAGAAATTACCGGCAAGCTGTAATACAACACGTGTAGTTTTGTGGACTATCATGTAAACAGAACAATTTTTACACCATCAAAATACAATTTAATATATTTGAACACCCCCATCACAGACATTGTTGAATCACTTTACAGAAACACAGGTAGTGCTGTCGTATCAAATGATCTACGTACAAATGTATTTAAAGCAAGTGTTGGAGTTTGGCAAGAATGCATTATGTCTATATATGTCCTTTTGAACATATACCCTGTCAATACAGAATACCTTTAGGATTACAACACGTCTATATCGATCGGAGTTCGCTCTATCCGCCGCTGGTGATATTGATCTTTATAACTGTATCGGAACGAGAACTAACAGTTACTAGTTATTCATTTTCCTTTGGTGCTGAAGTTAGTGCATAGGGCAGAGGTCAGATCTTTCCAATTCTGTCTGTTCAAAGCTATTCTGTGCAGTTCTTCTTGATTAGAAACTGGCTTCACATCACGTTGGGCATTCCCATAAGTTCTCCGCCCTCCGTTCCAGCAGCCATCCCAGTGTATGTAAACTCAGGTGTTGATTGTATGATCTTCCAAAAAAATTAGTTTTCCTTCCCTCACCTCTAGATTCTCCCATTTTTAACATTGTATGTGTACATTCTCAGCCTCATTAACATCATCTTCATCCTGGAATGAATTTATTACTGCCTTCATTACGCCTGGTTTATCTCTTCTCAGCATTGTGCCGTCAATCGCCGCATTGCCTGCCAATAAGTCGGCTCTCTCGTTTCCTCTGACCCTAACATGACCAGGCAGTATATCCACGTGTGCAGTTCGTAATAGTATGAATATTGTTTGTTTTACTTTCTCTAAGTATTGTTCTCCTGAGAGCTTCTTTTGGTCTACCCTTAGCTCTTTTACCTTTATGTATCCATTCAAGGGATTGTTGGTGTATTCTGTTGATGTCTGAGCGTAGGACATACGATGTGGGACCAACGGCGTTTTCTAATAACATCTGTGATGAAGTTTTGATATGACTCTTCTCTGATTTTATCCTTCGATTTGAATTCACTAGAATGGGTGTTAGTTATCCTACGAAGACATTTGTTCTCGAAACTCAGTAATTTCTTTTCTGAAGATAAAGAGCTTTTCCAGCTCTCACATCCATATGATAGCACCGGAATAACGCAGAAATTAAATCAACGCATTTTCGTGCTTGTGCTGATTGACTTTGTCTTCTAGATATTAGTTACTAGCTAAATGTGAACAATTTTATAAATACGGAATGGAAATCAACAGAAAAGAGTAACATCTTGGTTAACAATAGAGGTTCAGGACATCATCATAAATGGGCAGAAGCTTGCAAAAGTGAATACCTTCAAATGTCTCGGATCCTGAATAAACCCTATGCAGCTATTGTAAGTGCACGTCCGAATTAAAGGTAAAACTGGAGATGGCTTTGGCTGCTGGACGATCAGATAGAAAAGGGGAGATTTGCTGCGGTGTTCAAGCCCTTCCTCCTTAACAAATCAGAACATGACGTTTAGTATTATGAAATTATTCAATAGGTGGACCAAAAGCCAACATTTCTCTTCTTTCCCCTCCTCTCTCCCTTAAAGATTTTTCTCAAAAAGGTCATCGTCTTTCATCAATAGGAAGAATTTACACACGAAAACGCACAAATTAAAATTTTAATAGTTTTTTAGGTAAATCACCCTCCCCCTTTTCTTGAGGAAAACGTATCTGCTGTTGTATCACGGCTAAGATTTAATTAGGAAATCAACATCAGTGTTAGAGTGAAATCAAACTTTAGGCCTATTAGTGTTTTCTATTGTGTGGTTGTGAGAGTTGGACACTTACTGCAGCTATGGATAGACGGTTACAGACCTTCGAATACAAATGTTATATACGAATTCTGCGCATTTCCTGACTTGCGCACTTCCTGCGCATTGTCCATAGACAAATGCTATGAACGTAATAAAATAGAGATGTAGGCCTATACGGATCGACAAAAATCAGTTCAATAATATTGAAATGACGAAAACGTGCATTGTTAGACACTTAGCTATGCGACATGAATCTTTGTTAAAAACAACAATACTACAGGGAACAGTTGAGGTAGAAAGAAGCCGAGGAGTGAAAGAAAATCGTCAGCAGAAACACCAATGACCTGACAGGTCAAGATTTTTCTTCATTCGTCAGCATCGCTGAAGATAGAAATCGCTGGAGGACTGTGTGTTGATGCATCCAATGGCACGATACAGTTTGGAGACTGAAGAAGATAATTGATACCTCGGGAATACAATATCCATTCAAATCCCATTAAACAACTTGTAATCCGGACCGACGAAACATTTATGTCATAGCAGAAATTAGTTATATACAGTACTAGAAACAAAACACGGCGTTGCCCAGGTAAGAATAGAAAAAAAAGAGTAGTATTCTCCATGGTTTCCACCGTGATAGATTAAGAACAGAGGAGTTGTATCCAGTTACGTCCCTAGTATGGCTATGTGATTTGAATGAATACGTTTAAAATAATTTTTTAAAATTTCTATTATTAAAATATGCCAAATAATTTCTACAATATTATATTACCACATGCCAATTGATAAGTGAGGATACTTTCATCTGTTTAGGCCTACAGTTATAACAATTGAATAAAAACCTATTAAACCAACGTCAGACTCTGGGATCATACTCCGAAAACAAAAATAGTTCACAACTGACTTGAACTGCTATCAACCGAGAAACACGATATAAGTCGTGAAATTGACCTTTCATATATAAGCGTTGCAGTAGTCTCATTACAATCGCTACTTGTAGAATTAAAAGCCGAATCGATTTGAATTTAAGAATACAACAAAAACGCAGATATGAACAGTATTTTGCGTTTGCACATAGACATATATACACACGACATTAACAAAACACAAGGAGAAGAGTAAACGTCGATTAAAAGCAATATTGATACATTACGGGATGTGTCTCCACACACTCCAACTTATTCCATTTCCGCGAAATGTACTGAGAGTCCCTTCCCAAGGGTCTTCCAGGGGAAGGGGATGGTAGGCTCCCAGTGCGTTGCGGGCAGATCGATAATGTTGCGTTGTGTGCGCCTTTAGCGGAAGTTCGTTTTGTTAAATAATGCACGGTTTGTTTCCTTAAAAACGTGGACACATTATCCCGTAAAGTACCGCAATATTAATTTCTACCGTTTAGTAGACCTAGTGGAGCGCATGGCCGTGTGGATAGAACACCGTTATCAGACTCTTGAAGTCCACGGTTGGGACAAGATGTTTTCTTTCGTCAGAGGTACAATCAAAATCCTTCCTGTACATGTCGCAGCGTATGCTATGGCAAAGCGGCCTTTATTTCCTCAGTCCATAGAAAACCTCCCTGCACTCCTTCACAGGAAAACATGCAGTAATTAAAGTTTTTTAAAGTAGATCTTTGGATATTTGTTAACATTTGTTTGACCGTTGTGCATCGGTCAGATATAAAAAAGGTTAGCCAATCATATCAATGGTTAATTTTGCCAGACCGCAGAAGAACTTTAAAGATTTCTCATATCGACTGCGGGCGTGATTACTGCCTAATTAGTCGTCGTGTCAAATGTCAATGGAATCGATGAAGCCGTTGATATTTCTATAGGGCCCTACCGAGCGACACAAACATAGGGTTATGGAGTTTATATATATATATATATATATATATATATATATATATATATATATATATATATATATATATATATATATATATATATATAAAGTGGAGATTTTGAAATTTTAAAAAGTAACCACAGAAACTTGTTATAATCGAATGCGCAATAGAAGAGTGTTTCCACTGTAATAGTTGAAGCATATCATGTATAGGATAATGCTTTAAATATTACAGTACTATTTTTTTAAAACATTTTAGCCACCCACTTGTACATTTCAGCAACATTTAAGTGCTATCTGAAACGACTCGATCTAAGCTGCACGTTAATACTACGACCAAGTTTGCGCGAGTCGGGAACTATTTAACGGTCTCACTGGCTCCTCAGTGTAACACAATTGTTAATGATTATAATATTATTTTTTTGTCTTTTTACAATTCATATTGCCAGTGTTCTATGCGAGAAGGCATTCCCTAGCAGCCAAATAGACGTGCCCACTAATCAATTAACTGATTCTCTCATTTTGTAGTAACTAAAAAACCCGCACGCACATCCAACTCCATGCCCGCTATTTTATGCTTTCATGTGGTGTTGGACTTTTGTGACATATCGCTACCCTTACTTACATCGTCTGTTCTGAGGATTCTATCCAATAAATTTTGTGACAAATAAGCCTTAAGTTACTTGAACAACGTGCATAACTTATGAATCTTGCAAGTTGGCTATCTAATATTGTTTTTGTAATCTAATGTTTAAAAGGTATTATAATTCAATAAACAATATGCGAGAAGCGCTAGAGGTTCTCTCTGATATCACGTGTTGTACCATACTTATGTTTTATAAACAATAACGTTACACTTGTAGATATAAACTAAATAATTCACTTGAGTAATATGTATGTACATGCTATATAGTACAATAATTGGATAAAGAAAAAGGCGCTAAGTGTGGTAGATTCTTATCTGAGGTTGTGTTTTAAGTATGACGATTTTCTACTCATCATATATGCAGCGTTTTTAATAAAAATACTGGATCAGTTTTATATAATTCTCATAGCAAATTCAAATTATTCGAATAATAGAGTAACATATTTCTCCATGGCAATGCTGATTCTTCTTCGCTTTGTGCGCGTTTGTTCTAAAATCTCTGCAGACTAGCAGAAGGTAGCCATAAAAACGGAATACGATGCATCATAGCTTACAGCTTAGCTGTAATATATGCACCTTTCCTATTGAAACATACCTTTTAAACATGATTTAGTAGCCAATGATATGACTCAGCCTCTCTAAGCTCTAGTTGTCTTTTGTTAGAATGAATAACAGGGCACTGTGTTATTACTGCTGCTTGCTTCCATTTCGGGCTCCGGCATTACATATCATAAATCATAAGATCAATTGCAATCGTAGGCTGACTGCGGTGAAACTTCATCATTTTATTTCGTTCCAATTTATAAACACACTCAGACAAAATATAATTTATCCAGTGGGATAGCGTGACTTTTTAGAGTGGGGACGCCGAGAGGACAGGGGTAGGTGTTCAAATGTACCTTTTAGAAACATTATATGTGACATTTAAATAGTGTTTTTTATTTGTTCTAACATTTTATGGTAGAATATCACTAAATTTAATTTGTAATAACAATTTTTATAATGCTAAATTGTAAAGAATAACTGTTCACTAAAGAGAATAAACAAGTATACATGAAATTTTTATTGCTAAATTTTAAATTCATCATTAATTTAAAAAAATCAGAGCCAATTGGGAAATTTCATAATGATATTTGAAATCAGCATGCCAAAATCAATAAGAAATACTGGTACACAAAATATTTGAAAATGTGTTTACTATACTAATCTTTAAATCTACTCTCATATACTAATTTAAGAAACTTTAGATGGGGAATGTTTTCAAATCTGCATTTCATTTGTGTAGTTGAGATTCTATTATTTAAAAAGTCAACACTCTCAAAGAGTTTTTTTTTTTTCGTATCATCATACGTCAGATTTGCATTCAATGGCAAGCTTTCCTTAATAGAATTTTCAACATAATTTACATTCCTCAAGTTCTCTCTATATTTCTTATGGATGCATTTGAGTCATTGTGACATGTAATAATGCTCACTATTGATAACTGTATGTGTTTTAAAAGGTGATCAATATGGATGAAAGAACCTTCGAAAACACACATCTAGTATACAAAAATTGAGTCATTCATGTATCTCCTGATCCCAATTGCGCAGCTAACAGTTTCATTGCCCCATTCAATGTTTTAATCGTCAACAATTTCATTCAAAACAGAGTAGAACTCTGAAATGATTGTTTGAATGTGAATACTGCGTTGGAATGGAAATTCCATCTTGTAGTACACGCTTGAGGTAGCTTGAATCCCCTTTCAATTAACAAAACTGTTGTTATTGAAGAATTACTGAAAATGTGTGAAAAGTAATCAAGACACAGACATATATATGATTCGAACTTGTTTAATATTGTATGAATCGCGTAGAAGTAACAAGTTCAGTTGATACCAATGGATACAGAGAGCATATGGGCAAAAGTCCATGACTAGTTTCTGAACTTCTCATTGTCTCCCTGCCATTGTTATAGCGTCATTATATATTTCACTTCCAACTTTTTTGTCATCTACATCCCAGTCATGCAAAACTTGCAGTATGATTTCAGATAATGCAGCAGTAGTTTTGGTTTTAGAAACGTCGTAAAAACCAACAAATCTTTCCTCTATTCTATAGTTCAAACAATACCTACATATTATGCTCATTTAAGCCTTACATGACACATCCAGAGTCTCGTCGGCTTGAATAGAAATAAATGGAGACTTATTTATTTCCAATTTGATACGCTCATGTAAAGCATCAGTTATTACTTCAATTAAATCATTTTGGAGGTTTGGCGTAGTGCCTTTTAGAAGTGAAGACGATTACAAATGATTTCTCACTATAGACTCATTTTGGACTAGTAAATCTAATAATGTTAAATAATTTCCTTTGTTTACGACACTTTTATCCTCTCTGTGTCCACGGAATTCTAGCTCCATTTTACTTAAGACTTACCGACTGAATTTAGTCGCTGCAAATATTGTTTGTTTGAAAACACAATCACATTATGTTTTACTGCTTGTAGTCGTGCAGCTTCCAATAGCACATGTTCAATTCATGTCTTGCCCAGCTGATTAAATGCCTTATTGTGTAAATAGGTGCTGTTTTTATGAGTGGTGTTTTATTGCTTGTCTAATAAAGTTGTTTAAATCACAAATGCCTTCCTCGCACCATTCATAGTCTTTGACCCCAAACAATATATATACATAGCAAAACATTTTTGTGTGTGTCAGGCAGCCAGTTATCCGACGAAATCTGTCATACCAAGACGATTGAAAATTTCGATTTTTATTATTACGAAATTATTTAATTGACAAACGCGGAGTTAGTCTTTGCAATTTCAACACACATCGTTGTTCATATGATAAATTACACATATGAGTTGCCAAAAGAAAGTTAATATTTGAGTCTGGTAAACGTAGTTTTCATATTTCAATAGTAATACACATGACAATTAATTACACACACAAAGAAATAATATCGTATGGGCTATGCACAGTGTAATAGAGGTTTTCAGTTTGCAATTCTCAGAAAACGCATCATCATACATTGTTTCTAAACGTATGATTGGTCTGAAGTCAGCAATTATATGCCAGTTTGGTAGATAAAGATCAACGTGTTTTCCAACTTGTGCTTCACTAAACACTACGTGAGGTCTCTTTTTTTTTTCTATTGTCATATACATTGTTTGGACCCCGGCCATTTTTGGCTTTAAAGTGTGGAAAGATCGTTTTTTTATGGACGCCAAAGGCTTCTGGCATCAAACTTCAAAGGCGGATACTTGTTCCAATAGGGCCGATAGCTGTTAAAAAAACAAATAAATCAGCTATTATCTATTTGTATTGTTTAGGATATTTACGTTGTTTAAATTGGACGCCAAGCTTTTTGGCTTGTTTTATACTTTTCCAAGTATAAAAACAGTGACCAAAGAAAATCACGACATTGATAAAAAACGCAATGAATGAAGTTCTAATTAATTCTGTGCAAGGTCTTCTAGTATAGTCGAAGGTCACGGAACAGGAGCAGCACTAGTAAACTTGGGTGTAGTGCGAAGCGCAACGAAAGTCATGCTGTTTCATGTAGCTCTGACAAAATTGCAACATTGTATAAATGGTAATTCCCCAAGATTGTTTAAATTATTGTTCGTTCTCAAACTTCCACTGGATCTCTTTTATAGCACCACAATGGTCCTACATGATTTCCAGCAGATCGTAGTTCAGAGAACGGAAATGCGTTGTGTTGCCGTTCTCTTTGCGCCAATAGTCCGACTTCGACGTACTAAAAGTTGAAAAATAATGTCTTTTAGGCCAACATGATGAGCTTTAAATAATTTTATGTATATAAGGTCTTCGGCGAGCCGTGAGTTTATCTTCAGTTACGCATTATTTTTCATTTCATCTGATTCTATATTTCGATAACGCATGTGATATATGTTTTATAAAGGGCGTCTATACGAGT
Source organism: Meghimatium bilineatum (assembly GCA_034231615.1). NCBI lineage: Eukaryota > Metazoa > Mollusca > Gastropoda > Stylommatophora > Philomycidae > Meghimatium > Meghimatium bilineatum. The sequence continues at coordinate 72,919,498 of CM067298.1, read as the reverse complement.
GTAATGTTATACCAGACATATTGTATTTGAAATTACTGCATGTCATAACGTGCTATTTGCACATTCGATTTGATAATTCAGTAATGCAACATATTCCCGGGATGGACATTATGACTGATGTCAGCAATTATAATCTATGAGGCTATTAAGTGATGAACTTCGTGTAACATGTGCCATGAGTGTAGGGAGAAACATACAGAGCCACATTTCCAAGACTGTCCTGTTTCTTGTGGCAGCATTTATGCATGTAACAGGTATGTTAGATATGTTTATGCATGCGAAGTACCTAACGAGATTTAAAATGATTAATTTCAATGTTTTTAGTCTTTGAAAATAGAAGAACGATTTAGGGTAATTAACATTTGGTTGTGTACGTAAGAAATGAACGATGACAACTAGTTACAGCCGAATGATATGTCCCATGGGGAATATCGCTAGGAGACACAATGAGACATGAAGACATTAGACAAAGAAACGGCACCGCCCTAATCTTGGAATATATTAAGAGCCAACAGATCAAATGGTTTGCACACATCAGCAAACTACTACCAGACAGCATACCACAGCAAGCTATGCTACGCAGATACAAAGAAAGCGGATCACGAAAACGATGGACCACCAAAATAATAGAGGCGACAAATTCCACAATATACTCAGCACATACAAGGACCATCTCCAGAGAATTCTTTTACCCCTGACAGACAATAAAGGATTTAGCGAATAGATAGATAGATAGATAAACTGTTTCTCTTGTGATCCAGTTTAATTCCAAGTCTCGATTCCTCAATTTTGTTGTTCCATTGCACTTTGAGTCAATTCTGGGATCTATACCCTGGACTTCTGGCATGGTAATTATTTCTCTTTCACTGTACACCAGTGGTAGCGATATCGCGTTTGCGACTATTTAAGTATGGTTGTAGTATAACTTCAAGATCTTAAATTAAGTGAGATTGCAGTAAAACATTATCACAGCAGCTATTTTCGTAAAACATAAGGTAGTCGAGCTTTACGGAGCATAAATAGACTGCTAACTGGTACAACAAATATAAATAACAGTTTATCTTAAATAAACGTTTCGACAATAATGTCTTTATCAAGAAAAAATATAAAACAAACATTGAAAATAGTCGTATTAATAGTAGAAAACAAATGAACTAGACTGCATACGTTTAACAACAGAAAATGTTATTATCTTAAGGTATTATATGATTCCAAATTCTGTTTTTTTCTAGTTACTGAAACATAATTCCTTAAATATGGAATTTCTCAATATCGTTAGAATTTATAAATTATGTACTGTGAAAACATATGATTCACATCCTTAAAACAAAACGGAAGTAAATCGGAACACAGCCATCTCTGTCTTTTCTTCTTCTTCTTCAGCGTTCATTGTCAAACTCCCACTGGATTTCTCTTGTAACAGGACAATGATCCTACAAGATTTCCAGTTGAATGTAGTCCAGAGAAAGGAAATGCGTTGTGTTGCCGTTTTATATGCGCCAATGGCCCAACACGTCCGTCTTCGGCGGTATATCTTTCTTTAAAAAAAACAAATTGCTTGTGTCTGAACCTGAAATTGGAGCAAAGAATAATACCATTGTGACCAATCATGTATATCGTACGAGGCGAATAAGGAAGGTTGGGCACAGGTTAACTATCCGACACTAGGCCAGTAACTCGAAAAGGCATGTTAAGCTGGTTGGATATGTCGGGTCTAAAGTTATCGCAAACAATGTTAGAGTGTATTCTGTTCTCTGGACTACAACTTACTAATTTTTATGATTTTGAGAATGAGAGTAGAATGTGAAGAGCTCATTTTCATGGAGAAATCCCCAATGAATGGCGTACAGATGTTACCTGACTGATGTTACTATTCTAGTGGTCAACGTTTCTTTAATGTCACCTTCCCAATATAATACAGCTATTTCATACACGAGAACAAGTCAGAAAGTTGATCATTTTTTTTACCTGGGCAGCAAAATAACATAGATGCGATATACTAAAAGAGATTTCTACTAGAATTGCATCCAGTAGGCCTACATTCAATTACGTAAAAAAACATAGGGAAATAAAAAACAATAAGTAAATACATGTATACCAAACTGCCACTGTTTTAACTCCACTCTGTATTAACATATGGTTGAAAAAAGCTGGAAAGTAACAAAAGCACAGGAAACAAATGTAATTTATTTGAAAATAAATGTCATAGATGATTCTTAAATATGAACTGGTAAGACTGCAATTCAAATAAACAAATACAAGAAGAATATGAGAGAAATATACATTAATTAAGATAACAATATTTTGTCATTTTTTGACCCCTACTCCCTTGCCAACAGTCGAGAATTCAGGGACCTTCTGATTAATTATATCAAAAATATTTACCCCCTCCTCCCCGCTCCCACTTAAAAATGTATGGGCCTAGTCAAGAGAACGAAATACGCCGTGTCATGGTTTACAGATTGGCTGCGAAATGACACATACTTTTCGGTCTGACACATCCGACTTCAGAAGGCTTCTGACTCAACGTTTTCCCTACATGGGGAGCCAACCCCACCTCCAAAACTTCCAAAGTCTCCTCCTACGACATGCGTTGTAGATAATATTGTCTCTAATTTTGGGCCCAGCAACATACGAGCCACGGAGACACGTTCTTGAAGAGATACTGATTTAAGCTTACAAATACCTGAAAATACATCAGTGGTAGGCAGTCATATGTGTTGATGTACTGAAAATATGAGGTTGATGTAACAGGCAAAGTTGATTTGAAATAAAAACCAACAAGTAAGGTACCAGACAACCTAATATCATGGTATTGATCAAAGCCTATACTGGAATTGGTTAATACAAGGTTATATCAAGAGAATTGTACATATATTTCATTATGACCACAGCCGACATCACGTGAGATGTAGGTTTGTGTGTTCGTCTATGTCAAGATATAGGGTTGTGTGTTCAGCTATGCCAAAATGTAGGCTTGTTTTCGTCTATGTCAAGATGTAGGTTTGTGTGCTTGTCTATGTCAAGATGTAAGAAGGATTCTTCTCAATCATTGAATACCCTTACATGAGGAATACAGTCCAAGAGTAGAAGGAATCTTCCCACAACATTGAATACTGTTATGAATTGGAGTCTTTTGAGTATGAAAGAAATCTCTGGATGATACCCCTCCCTATTGTACATAGGAAGCAAAAGCGTAATTTTTGCGGATGGAAAGAAACTTAGGTTTGATATTGATATTTAGTATTTGTTTATAGCAGATAATTATTTATACAGAATATGGTCAGACTGTGTGGTAAAAATACAGAACATGGGGACTGTTTTGTGTTGAAATACAGAACTTAGGGATTTGTGGATTTAAATAACAAATACGGAACTTAGGGGTTGTTTTGGGTTCAAATACGGAACTTAGGGGTTGTTTTTGGTTCAAATACGGAACTTAGGGATTGTTTTCAGTTCAAATAAGGAACTTAGGGGTTGTTTTGGGTTCGAATACGGAACTTAGGGGTTGTTTTGATTTGAAATACAGAACTTATGGATTGTTTTGTGTTGAAATACAAAATGGTTCTTCTCGAAGTTTACATGTATTCATCTGTTAAATTACTTCCTTTTGTCGATGTCAAGAATATTCTCATCGCTAATTGCCTCAGAGAAAAATGGCTTTTGTTAAAATAATGCGCCCGTTTCCGCGGCTATAATCACATTACCACAGCAGGCTGTCTGTATATCGCAATTACATAATAGTCTTAACAGTGGCTCCAGACTACTGTCTGTTAATTATTAAGCATTGTGGACTTCTTTAACATCACATAATTCGACCTCTCAATGAATAAGCTATCATGTATATAAAATAAATATGAACTGGAAGAGAAATTAGAGTTCTAGCATACCAAGAGGGACATAATAATTTGATGAGCTTCAGGATTAGCCAGAAAATGAGTAGTTTCCTAGCAGGCAGTTGTTCACATTTGAAAACATAGTCTGAAGACAAAATGTGTACTCTAATTTCAATTTACGAATCAATTTTTTCTAGGACGGAACTTTTACTTTTGTGATAGTGAGTTTTTACTTATAACGTATGCGCATATTGCATACACGTTCTAATAAATGACGCACATGCCATAAAATATATATTTTTTACAGCGTTTTACACCGAAAACAGTAACATATCCATTAGATATATACAATTTTTTATTCAAGTTCTCAAATTTTGCAAAGAATATTTATAGCTGTCTTTCTAAAACTTCCGATGGAAATCTTATGTAGCAGGACCAGTGCCGGATGTACCTATAAGCCAAACAAGCTATAGCTTAGGACCCCCACTTTTTTGGGGGTCCGCAAATTTTTTAAATTTCACTATCTATATATTCTTAATCGTTAAAGGGCCCCATATCTCAAATAGCTTAGGGCCCCATAGCTCAAAAGCTTAGGATCCTATCACGTCTAAATCCGACCCTGAGCAGGACATTTGATGTATTCTTAAGAACGGACACGCATTATGTAGCCGTTTAATTTTTGATAATAGCCGACGTCTCCGAGTTCTGCGGTCGTAGAGAATTAGATTCATGGTGGGGTGCAAAGGGAACGCATTGCTCCCGGCGGACCAGGGTTAGAAGATAACCAAGATCCCAAATGTACCTCCTCGCGGTGCAACCTGGAAACAGAAATACAGCAGCTCGAGCTGATTCTGGCCAAATCATTTGGAGATCGTGTCCGAGAGTGTGGAGGTAGCAGATGGAAAGAGATTTGGTTGCAATAGAGACAGACAATAACTCCGACACCACCAGCATCACCACATATAGCGACACTGTCGACATACAGTGAAGCTCGTCAGTCCAGTCCGAACACTGGAGGGGCGGCCAATGTAAAAGGCAAGTAAAGGTAGATGCATGGCGAGAGACAAATATATTTCATACTGAGTACAATGACACAATGAAAGGGCAGAACAGCGCCAGAGGGCAGAGCGAACTGCAAATAGAAAGTGAAAAGTTTCTAGGAAAGGGGAATTACAAGCTCTGTTAGAACGAGACGAGCTTCTAGTTACCTGTGCTTCTTATAGGAAGAGACCAAGACCATATCACGGGCGTTCTGAAAAGCAAGAAGTCCTGACCCAACTCTAATGTCGAACCTTCCTATATCGGAAACATGCTCGCGAAGAGAAAGGGTTCCGTACCCGATGGGCTCAGGCACAAAAGGGACAAAGAATTTAGCCCGAGCCCAACTCTACTATCAGGTTTTCCTATACCGGAAATACACTTGCAAAGAGAAAGGGTTCAGTACCTGATGGACTCAGGCGCTATTGGGACATGGTCGCTCAGCACTAGAACGTCTTGATCGCAAACGCATGGTGTGAGACTCGAACTTGGGCGAGGGTTTCACGATGTCTGTGAACGACACATCGGGTAAGAAGGCGAAAGTTCTTCCTCATACGGAACCAGGCTCGAGGATGAGAAACGGTTCAGTACCCGATAAACACAGGCAGAGTACATCCAATTGCACGAGATGGGTTCATAGACGGTGGAACAAATCGTGCGAGAAAGACGTGCTCGACAAGCGTCTTGGCGAAGAGGCACTACACACCAGCTTGCCCGGCGACAGATAGACAAGCTGTCACGGACTAGGGAAGCCTACCCGAATTAAAGGCATGACGATAATGGATGTGCTGGACCTCGGACGTCCAGACCACAAGTGACCAACCGAGGTGCAAATAACACAGTTCTACTGTGGAACGTGCAGCACAACATACTTCACGCTCGCCGACGGAAATCAAACGATATATTCAATGTGGTTATATGAGAGCGAACGCAGAAGAAGAAGAAGATTCATGGTCATCTGGTTTCCCAATGTATATAAGGTTCGTAGATAGACTTTAGGAAACTGAGGGGTATTTACATAAAAAAAGCGTATCATCAGGTTTTGTGATGACGTTTTTGGAACCGTTATAGTGGAGGTGTGGGGTAACCACAGATAGACGCATCAGCACTAAAACAACCAGACATACAACAAAAATACCTTGTAGATGTAAGGAATAGATATGAACATCTAATGATAGAGTGCATGGAACAATACAGAAGGGAAAATCAAGAGAAAATAGACAATAAATGGGAAAGCCTAAAGAAAAGTATTCAAACATCAAGTGAAAATTTACCAACAAGAAATACCAAGAACAAACAAACATGGATGACAGATGAAATATTAGAGAAAATGACAGACAGAAAGAAAGCTAAAAATACGCCAAAATACTCAATTATAGACAAGGAGATACGTGACATGTGCAGAACAGCGAAAAAACAATGGCTATAAACAAAATGCAGTGAATTAGAGGAGATGTCCATACAACAGAAGACAAAATTAATGCATAAGGAGATAAGGCTGATCACAAATAAGAAAAATCCTATAAATAGGGGTGGCTGCAATAAAGATAAAAATTGTAAAATAATATTTGATAAAACAGAAGCACTCACAAGATAGGCAGATTATGTAACAGAACTGTTTGACTACCAACGGAACAAAAAACCAACAATACACAACAATGATGGACTAGCAATACTGAAATCAGAAGTAGAACATGCAATAAATTCAATAAAATGTGGAAAAGCTGCAGATTCTGACAACATAACAGCAGACATAATAAAAACTCTAAATGAGTTTGGTGTAGATACTATCACAGAACTTTGCAATGACATATACGAAACAGGCCATATACCTAAAGACCTAACATCATCAATATTCATACCACTACCTAAGAAGCCCAGGGCTGTGGACTGTACAGAATATAGAACAATAAGTCTAATGAGCCATCTAACTAAAATACCTCTCAAGATAATACATGAAAGAATTAAGAACAAGATAGACATGGAGGTCGGTGAAGAACAATTCGGTTTTAGGAAAAACAAAGGAACCAGAGAAGCTATATTGAGTATCCGGCTAGTGATAGATAAATATATAGAAGTCCAAAAAAGTATCTATAATTGCTTCATAGACTACAGCAAGGCCTTTGACAGAGTCCAACATGAAAAATTAATCAAATGTCTTCAAGAAATAGGCATAGATGGAAAAAACATCAGGCTGATTAGAAATATATATTGTGAACAAAATGCATCAATAAGGTGTGAAAACAGCTACTCTCCATACATAGAAATAAGAAGAGGGGTAAGACAAGGATGCATTTTATCACCAAGCCTATTTAATATCTACACAGAGAATATCTTTAAAAATATAGAAGAAATACCAGGACTCAAGATCAATGGGAAAATAATAAACAACATTAGATATGCAGATGACACTGTTCTTTTGGCAGAAAGTGAACATGAACTACAAAGACTAATAGATCAAGTCAATAAATCAAGTAATGAATATGGACTGGATATAAACATTCAAAAAACAAAAACCATGATAATCAGCAAAGACACGGAAGAACAGGAGGTAAACATAAACATACAGGGAGAGAAACTACAACAAGTAAAACAGTATCAATATCTTGGACACATAGTCACAAATGATGGCAGATGTGAAACAGAAGTTAAAAAGAGAATAGGAATGGCTAAAAGTACATTCAATGACATGAGGAAAATATTAATATCTAAACAAATTACAAACAAGTTAAAAATGAGAATTATAAAATTCTACATTTATTCCATATTAATGTATGGATCACAAACATGGACACTAAATAAACACTTAGAAGACAAAATTGATGCCTTTGAGATGTGGGTATATAGAAGAATAGGGAGAACATCATGGAAAGAGAAGAAAACAAATAAAGAGGTGCTAAAGACACTTAATATGAAGAAAGAACTACTAAGAGAAATAAAGACCAGGCAAATAAAATACTTTGGACACATTAAAAGACATGACACCTTATTGAAGACCTTACTTGAGGGTAAAGTCAAAGGGAAGCGAGCAAGAGGTAGGCAGAGATACAAGTGGGAGAGTAACATAACACGATGGACAGGTTACAGTCTAGCAGAGTGTACCACCAAGACAAGAGACAGGAGATGTTGGAGATACGTTGCAGCCAACCTTCGTTGCGGAGACGGTACTTGATGATGATGATGATGGGGGTAAAATTTACCGTTTTTGTCTACGTACTTCTTAATGCAAAAAAATTATTTTCTTAATTTCTAGTTTCCTAAATAGTAGTAGTTTAACACCTCAGCGCCCTCCTTGTATTATATACGATATTGTCGTATGTACTCCATCCCTAATAAGAGAGCAGCAGCACACCGCCTCCCAAGAATACCATTCACATCACATAACTTTTGTTTAGACCAATAATTTCGATGGACCACTGAAAAAGTGCACTTGCAGCCACGACGCCACGAACCACTATCAGATGCGCGACGTCTTAAACTCTAAATTGCGTAGCTTAACTACTATGCCACAAAATATCTACATACAACATAAATACTAGTGTTTAAGAGACAACAATAACAAATAAAATGAAGATAGCTTGTTTGACGTTCTTTATTTTTTTAAAATGACACTTCAATGAATCTTAAACATATTCGGTCGTACTAAACCGAGACTGATATACTCTTTGGCTGACCTCCCTGCATATGTTTTCAGCAGAATACATTCTTTCCGTGCTCTCGGTTCCTCCAAATATGTAAGGTGGCAACTCTGAAAATTAGATCAAGTTAATACTCAAGATTGCGATGGCTTCCATTGCAGTGTCGAAAATAATTTGGAAAGTAATTCAGTATTACAGTCTTCTTCTTCTTCTTCTTCTGCGTTCAGCATCTGTAGTCATGCTATACCGTCAGGCCTGTCGTCAAGACTAAGTCCACTGTCTTCTCCAGGTCAGAGCGGCTGCCCCATAGCTTTTGCCTCAAGTCTGTATCCTCTGGCCAGGTCTGCTGTCTCTGCTCTTTGTATGATGGGCAGTTCTGAAATATGTGTTCCGGGGTCTGGGTTCCGGAACCACATGGACATTCATCTGTGTATGAGATTCTTAATCGATAAAGGTGACTCAACAGTCTGCAGTGGCCTGTTCTAAGGCGAAATATTGTGGTATGTTGATATCTTTGGAGGAGATGTATTGCATCATGTTCGTATTCCCCTTCAATTTCTTTCTTCCACTTTGCTGTGTATGTGTTGCGGATTATTGTTTTTACTTCTCCGTAAGACAGTGGGTGTCTGTGTTGCTCCATTTCGCTTCCTGCCTTTGACAGAGCATCCGCTTTCTCATTTCTCATGATTCCACAGTGTAATGGTCTTAGCTCATGTCTGATGTTGTGCAGAAGGCTTTCGTTTCTGTTTCTCTGGTTTGATTCCAGTAGGGATCTGCAATCTGTGAATATGGCTATCTTCTTTGGTCTTGGCAGTCCTGGTTCGGTGAAAGCTTTCAGTGCTTGATGGAGTGCAACTGCTTCTGCTCTAAAATTAGAGAAGTATTTCCCGGTTGGAAAAGCTTTTGATATTGTCTTCCCATCTTTGAGTCTTATAAAAATTCCACCTCCTCCATTCCTTACTGCTCCTTCTGCCGATCTATCTGTGTAGACATGTGTCCAATCCTTGGGATTGTATTTTATTTCTATCATCTCTAGTGTCAATACTTTTAGTTGAGGTGGAATTTGGTATTCCTTATTAATTATTCCAGGAACCTGTGTTATTATGGAGACATTCTGGAGACTATTGCCTGGCTCTTCAAAGTCCGTTAGTGTTTCAATTTCATTTGTGAGGTTTGTGAGGATTTCTTTATATTGTTCATGGAGATCTTTGGAGATGTGACAGATGCTGGTTCTCTTCAACCTGCTTGTGGTTGATCTAGAAATTTGCGCATACATCGGATAGGCGATCAGTATTTGTTTTTGATGCTGATGCCCATGCTGTCATTCCATATTCTACTACAGGTCTGACTGTACCGATGTAGACTTTTCGGAGAATATTTCCATTTGCTCCCCAGATTGTGCCTGCAAGTTTCTTCATCAAGGATAGCCTCCTGGTTGCTTTTATCTCATTGGTTATTAGGTGTGGTTTCCAGGTGAGTCGTTTGTCTAGTGTGACCCCAAGATATGTAGGGTTCTCCACATGTGATAACTCATTTCTATTTATTTTAAGATTTGTTTTTTCTTGGTGGTTTGAAAGTGAGAAGATGGTTGTCACAGTTGTCACAGAGGTTGATCTGGACTCCCCAGTCAGATGCCCATTCACTTAGGGTGTCAAGTGCGGTTTGCATTATGTTTTTTGCAGTGGATAGGTTACCTGCCTCACTCCAGGCAGCAAAGTCATCTGCATGAAGGGCCTTTGAAATATCATGTGACAGTTTCTTTCCCATATCATTGATGAATACTAGGAAGAGGGTAGGAGAGATCACTCCTTCTTGAGGTACTCCTTTGTTGGAGTAAAGTAACACATTTGCTTAGTTTACCATCTACTTTTACTCTTACAGTGCGGTAGCAGAGGAAATCTTTTATCCAGCTAAACATTCTTCCTTAAATTTTGTTTTGGAGAAGCTTGAAGAGGACTCATCTTTCCACACCTTATCGAAGGCCTTACTCAAGTCCATAAAAGTAGCCAGGACTTTTTCCTTCTTTTGAAAAGCATTTTCGATTTCCTGTGCTAGGTATAGAAGCGGGTCTTCAGTGCTTCGATTTTTCCTATAGGCCGACTGTGTCTTGGTGAGGTTTTGATTTTCGTCTAGGTATTTCATCAGTCTAGAGTTGACCATTCTCTCCATTGTTTTCCCTACGCAACTCACGAGGCTGACTTGTCGGGAGCTTGACTTGCTTGTTTTCCCTTTTTTTCCCTATTGGGATGATGACAGCTTCACACCACAAGTCTGGAATTTTACCAGTTTTCCATGATTGGTTGAAGATGGTAAGGAGCTTGTTTCTGCTGATTGGCCCTAGGTTCCTGATCTTATCATTGGTTATGCCGTCTTTTCCTGGGGCCTTTTTTATTTTTAGTTTTCCTATGGCACCATTTAGTTCTGCGATGGTGAAGGTTCTTCATGCAGGGTTCTGGATTTTGATTCTTCAGTTTTCTTTTAATTTCTTTTTTGACTTCTTTGATACGTGTATGAGAGAGTGTTGTTGTGCTTTCTTCCTTGTAGAAGTCAGCTAAAATGTTTGCTGCCATTTTCCCTGTGTGAAATTTTCCCTTTTCTTCGATGACAGTCTTGTAGTGTGAATTCTTTGTTTCTTCATTTAGAGTTCTTGTAAGGTTCCATTGTTTACTTGTGTCTTTTGTCATGTTTAGGCTGCTGGTCTTTTCATGCCAGCTCTTTTGTATCTCTCTTCTTTTCTGCTCATTGAACGTGTGTTTGATTTCATTGTGTTTCTTTGTGTTTTCTGCTGTAGGGTTTTGCTCCATTTTATGTCTTGCATCATTCAGCTCGTTATGCAATATTTCTAGAGTCTCACTCCAATAAGACTTGTATTCTCTTCGCCTGCCCCCTGGGATTGCCTTCTGTGCGGATTGTAGTATCACTGTGTTTATTTGTGAGATGTTATGGTTTATGTTGTTAGTGAGGGTGATATTCTGGCAAAGCTGGTCTGTTTGTTCACTGAAGATGGTCCAATTTGAGTTTTTGAAGTTCCAGCTTGGGGACATGCTATGATATCCTGTACTTCCTGACGTGGTGATTTGCAGGATGACTGGTACATGGTCACTTCCTCCCAGTTGACTTTCTACTGTGCTATCTATGTCATCTGTTGCCATGGCAAGGTCTGGTGAGCTAGTTTTTTTCCAGACTCTGGAGTAGAATGTTGGTGTATCATCTGGCTGGTTTATTAGAATTAGTTTATTTTCCATCATCCAGTCTTCAATCTCTTCACCCCTTTGATCCATATCCTCGTAGCCCCAGCTTTGTGAGTGGCCATTGAAGTCACCCACTATTAGGTGACTCGATTCCTCTGTCTCTAGTTTAGAAAGTTCCATTTTGGTGGAAGGAGGGCTGTAGCAGTTTGTTATTGATATTTCTCCACCAGGTAGCAACAATTTTACTGTTATATGTTCCAGTTCTCCTTCTCCGGATCTTTTTACTTCTGCTGCTGGTATTGATGTTTTTACAAACGTCAGTATACCTCCTTTGACTCTTTTGAGTCGATCTTGGCGGAAGGACTCATAACCTCGAACAAAGAATCTCTGTATGTCCTTTAGGTGCGTCTCTTCTATGCATATTATGTCAATCTGATTTTTCTTCAGGAATTCCTGTAGCTCAGGCTTTTTGTTTCGCACTCCTTCCGCATTCCACTGAGCAACTCTGAGGCATTTGGTTTGGTCAGTACCACTACTCTGCTTTCCCCTGACCTCCAGGTTAGCAGATGCACCGGTCGCTTGTGTGGGCCCTTTCGAGGCAAGGGGCCCGGCTCCGCTCCTCCCCGGTTTTCGCTGATAGGAGCGACGCCATGATGACAGGGTTGATTGTCGCATGACCACATTTATGTAAAAGCGTGTGTGCTCTAATTTATCCCAGTATCTGCGCCATCGCTGGCTAACACACTCCGTCTTCGGCAGGCTATGTTGTGATTTTTCTGTCTGGGTTGTCTCCCCTAGCCTTTCCATCTCCCGATGGTGATTGCAAGGCAGCAATTTAAAAAAAATTCCCCCCTCCCCTAGCACGCTCCTGACTTGGAGTTAATAACTCCATGCCAGCAGCATGAGCTTATAGCGGCTCGTACTCGCTTGAAGCTGCCCGTCACTGGACACATGGGGTATTTCAGTGGGGATATCAGCACCGACTGATATCCCGCCCCGTCCTGGTAGGCAGCAACACCGGTTTGGTCCGCGGCTGCTTAATTGCAGCTAGCACTCCATATATGGACATATATGGAGTGCCTCCACTATCCGCCACCTGTGGACGCGCCTGGTAGGGGTCGGTAGCCCCCCCCCCCCACCCCCAGGAGTATTACAGTAATGATCGATCTTTACAGATCGCTAGTACTAAGTATACTTTTATACGGATATGAAAACTGGACACTCAATGCAGACACGGAAAGAACGATTCAGGCTGGTTAATGTAAGTGCTACTGACTTTTACAGGAGTTTGTAGAAGAAGGATTCAGGCTTGTAAATGTAAATGATATAGACGTTTGCATGAGTTTGCAAGAGGCGTATATATATAGAACACATGACAAATACAGGCTGGGCCAGTATTTTGTATACATTTTTAAATAAAAGTAATCGCCAATCACAATAATGTATTAACATTTCATATTAACGCTTCCAGACTACCAACAGATTGCATGCCACAAATGGCTATGACACATAGACATAACGGCTATAAAGCCAGATGCAGACCATGTAAAAAATGTATCACAGAAAACAAAGAAGCCACAGGAACAAGCTTACAAACAACACACAAGAAGGCCATCTCTGGAGAACTCTTCCACCCCTGACGCCGCAAGGCAAAAAGGGCCACAGTGGTTAGATAGATAGATATATTTTCATAGAGGTTATAAGTGTAGAACTGTTGTCATTAAGTGAAATATGTTGTTATTTGTTCGTCAATTACAGTATTAATGTATTATTACGCGGTCATTAAAAGATGACGTCAAAATTTTGACTTAGACTTTATTGGAGACAGTGAACAAAATGGACAAACTACGTTTGTCTTTTGAGGAACTGAAAAAACATTTTGAAACGGTATTTCAAATTTGAGAATGTTGCTGAAGTGTTTGTTGAATGGAGGCGTGAGTATACGACAGCTCCGTCTGGACGTCTTACGATTGCGAGGATAATTAAGAGAAGTTTGAAATCCAGGGTAGTCGGTACTGTTAGCAGCTATAGGTGCCAACTTGACCGGGGTAAACAAAGATGAACTCGATTCAAGGCTGTAGTAAATACTTGCTGACTGATGATATGTTGTACTGTGACTTTCGCCAATGGAAGACTTACGAACAAAATTCAAAATAGCCTTTTGGGTCATGCTTTCGATTATTCCCGTATATTTTGTTTGCCGGCGTTGGCAGGCTGTACAAATTATGTAAATAGTGACCAACAATGTACGACAATAATCAAATATATCTGGTAAAAAAACTGATTCTGCTTTGTTTTGATTTTACTGTAAAATCGTATTTGGCAATTGGTCGCAGTTGTACACTTACACTGGGCTAGGAATTTCTCCCTTTCCGCTACTACAAACACATAAAACAAACGTTAATATGGTATTCCGGAAAGAACAAAGGAAATATCATAAACCTCACATTACACAAATATAACACTGTTTTGGGCGGCACTTTCCTGCGTACTTAAACACAATTTCACTTTGATCCTATATAGGATGTGATAGCCAACTCCACTCCATTATCTAATTAGTCGCATGGAAGTAAACACTGTTGCAATTCTTAGCTCCCCTTTCGGGCACCGGCAACACAAGGGTGATAAAAATCGTTTCAGAGAAACATTTGCCTTCGCACTATGTTCCACAGAGGACAAAGGAATAATAATAAAAATAAGCAAATAGAACTTAGGAGACGTCGCTGAAGATGAATAGTATTTGTTTTACAATGACCAACGAGAAAAAAAGATATTCTTTTGGAATCCGCAGAGAAGATGGTACTAATGATGTTGATGATAAAGATGGTAACAGTGATGAAATTCCTAGAGAGCATGTGTTTGTTACCTCTGTTCACTAATCCATGACATGGAGTTTTACTTTCAACTACAGATTAGTGTTTCTCTGATAGGTGGCAGATTCATTAAAGTTTTTCTAACTTATTAGTTATTACATATTAGTCTTTATATAACAACTACATATTGGCGTTTCTCTAACAACTACATATTAGTGTTTCTTTGACACATACGGATTAGTGTTTCTCTGATTACAGATTAGTGTTTCTCTAATTATTAGTAGAGATTAATGTTTGTCAAACAATACCATGTTAATGTTTCTGTGACAACTGCAAATTCGTGTTTCTCGAACAACTACAGATTAATGTTTCTCTAACAACTACAGATTAGTGTTTTATTTAGCAACTACAGATTAATGTTTCTCTAACAACTACTGATTAATGTTTCTCTAACATTCTTTTATTTTATTTGGGAAGTTTTTAAGAGCTTGTGGGTCCAGATAACTATGTACACAATGTGGTTTTTAGTGTATAATACCATGAGATAGTTTTAGATTGTGCTACTATGATATAGTTTTAGTTTGAAATATCATGATATAATTTTGGGTGTCTAATACCATGAGATAGTTTTAGTTTGAAATAGTATAAGATGGTTTTAGTGTGTAATAACATGAGACAGTTTTTCTTTGTAATACCATGATATTTTTTTAGTGTGTAATACCATGAGATAATTTTAGTTTGTAATGCCATTAGATAGTTTTAGTGTGTAATATCATGAAAAAGACGGTCTTCTATTCCGGGAGAATACTGTATCGTGACTTTTGAGTAATCAGGAGGCATGCTTGCAGATAAAGAACGTGTTTTCAATCCAGCAAACCAGGCATCAGTTACCCGCAACACAACGTAGATATGGGTGTGGATCGTTAACCACACGATAACCTCCTAAGTCATCTCATACGACATGTATGACATGACAATATTACTATTTTCTAATACCTTTCGGTTTCCTGTTCAAAATGAGCGATCCATCGAGAAAGAATAATTAACAGATTAAAAAATGGTTAATCGTGCTAGCTTCCCGTTATGGAGTTGCAGTGAGGTGGATTTTGGCTTATGGACAGAAATATCTGGGGGAAATTAAAATTTATATAAGATAGATGTAATAATTAATGAAAACAAGTTGATGGATTAGTTGCTGACGGAAACATATGAACGAGTTATGTCGAAGACCTGTGCTGCATGGGAGCAGAAAGTTGAATGATAATTATAATGTATATTTTATACAAGATAAGAGTACAATGCTGGCTGCTGTTATAAATCTTAAATAAATTTTGGATATGAAGAATGGGAGCCATCACAATTATACAAATGTTTCTATTTGCAAGACGATGTGATGGGTACAAATGACAAGCACATCACCACGAGATGATGAACGTTCATATAACAAACAATATAATGATCGCCGAAGAAGATAACAAACAATATTAGAGGGAAGGTGAAACAGTAGAGAATATCAACCAGGAACATGCATTTGTCTACAGAATTATGTGTCAACAAAGATACTGAAAATTATTAAACTACATTAATTAATATTCGCCTGCGCGGGGTTCCAGATGGAAGAAAAGATTAGTAACACTGTTGCCGCAGAGGGTCTGATCTTTAAGGAAATTGTCGCATATACAAGAGAGACGAAGCGTATTTTCCTTATCAGGAGTACAGTACATCATGTTGGCAATCTAACAAGACCATTGTCCTGCTACAAGAAAGATGCAGCAGGAGTTTGACAATGAACACTAAAAAAATAACAGTTACTAGTGTGTTTCCCGGGTTTGTCAGGGGAGAAAACAAATAAATACTGTAACATTATATACCTGTCTAAGGCGTGACGAAAGAGATATGGGTTGGAGTTGGCTGTGCCACTTCAGAGGTCAACGTGCCACATATGCTATGCTGAACTCGCATGTGTCCGGGCAGAAGAGCACATTTTGTAACTACGCTGTAATTATTGAGGCAACGCACTACGTTAACTGTAATTATTGATACAAAAATATAGCGAAAGCGATACTGCAATTACTCTTGAAGATATTACAGCCGCACTGAAAAGATCAAGAAACACAGCGCCAGGACCTGACGGTAATAGGTACGATGATCTCAGAGGCATGTCAGACGAGGACCTTAAGGAGCTGGCAATGTTGTTTAACAAGAGCCTAGCGACTGGCACAGTAGAAGAAGACTGGTTGTATAGTTATTTAATCCCACTACCCAAGCCTGTCAAGAGTCATGCGATGATACAGGGTTTCAGACTCATAACCATGCAGAATACGATCTGCAAGTTGTTAGAAAAGATTGTTGCATGGAAATTGTCCCTACATCTAGAGCGAAATAACAGACTGCCCTCAACTTTGGGAGACTATCGTCCAGGTAAGCAGACTTGGCGCAACGTCGTTGTATTCGCGCAAGAAGTGTTCGAAAGCTTTGACGAACGAATGGAGACGTGCACCGCTGCAATAGACCTGGAAAAAGATTATAACAGAGTTCCTTTAGATTTCTTGATGACCATAATGCTGCAACTCCAAGTAAGTTCTTTCATTGTCAGGTGGATTATCTCGGCACTTTTTCAGAGACAGGTTGTTCTTAAGTGTGGGAGGTGGTCTTCGGCACCAACAGTCATAACCCGGGATTACCACAAGGGTCACCTCTGTCCATTAATATTATGTCCAATATTATTTAATGTGTATACAGTTCAAATTATAAACTGTCAGATTGCAGGTCCAGAGAAGAACTATGTCCTATGCTGATGACATCTTGGTATATAGGCAGGGCAGAGATAGAAAAACGATCGCCCGGAATTTGCAGAGGGAGCTTGATCATAAAGGGGATTGGTGCAGTAATTCTGGAGCTTTTGTTAATCCATCAAAGGCATTGATAACATGGTTTTCCCTAAATAATCACATATTAAACACGCCTACGTCATCAGTTACTTTGAGTGGGGATGTCCTCGAGAGAACTCGCACAATGAAGTACTTAGGGGTTATATTGGACCGAATTTTGAGTTTCAAAGATCATGTTGACCACATCATTGTATAGGTTTATAAAGGTCTTGTGGCGATGAAAAGTATGGCTGCTGCTCAATGTGAACAGAGGCTGCTATTTCTGCTGTATCAAGGATTGGTGGTGTCGGTGGTAGAGTACGCACTGGCGATTCTAACACCGAGTCAGACTCAAACAGAAAGATTGGATAGAATCCAGAATGAGGCAATGCGAATCAATTTGGGGTGTACGAGAGATACGTCGGCACGGGCTATGCGGTACTTACTGAATTGCTCAACCGCAGAGCAAAGAATACAAGTCTGCAGGGTGCGGGACTACCTACAAATCACCGCTGATAAAGAACATCATGTACACCCTGAAAATCTCAAAGTGAAAGGCAGTCGACTTAAGAGAGGAAAGTCGTGGATGGGGCGCGCAGAGGATATTATACAGAGTATGTGCAGATTGGAGTATGTGTTACCTGGTGAGGAATGGAGTCGTGCGCCCTTAGATTGTCCTACATCCTTCAAAGTAATAACACTCAATAGAGAATGCAAGCAATGGTGTCCGATAGTGATGGAGTCGGAGGTACTCGCTCTAATCGATTAAAATTCCAGGGAAGGTGATATGATTGTATATACAGATAGGTCGGTTGAGAGACACATCAGACGTGCTTAGGCCTTCACGGCTCAAAGGTTGGGGAAAACCATCAGAGAGGAAAGTGGTGCATTCGCTCAGACGATAAGCAGCATGATAATGGAGATTTTGGCAGTAACCACAGCTGTGCAATGGGTCTGCTCGCAGACTATCTGAGTATGCTGATACTGAGTATACTCGATGAGCATGATTGTGAAAGTTCAGGCGGGATACATTCTGCAACAGTGGCAGGGAAGAATTCCTGTATGCGTAAAGTGACTTTCATTTTTGTGCCGGGACATGCGGAAGTCCGGGGTAATGAGAGAGCAGATAGGTTGGCCGCACACGCTGCTACTACGGCTGTTGGTGAAGCGATGGATCGAGCAGACATTTTGAACGCCCTACAGGAAAACGCACGAGCAAATGACTGCATAAGTGACGGTGACTCTTGTTCCATGACTAGAATAAAGTAATTTGGTTTGACATGTGGTGTCGCTAGAAAAGAGCGGTTTCGTTGGTAAGAAAGAATGATGGTCAATCAACTGCGTACTGGGACTGTCAGTCAACGTGTAATGGCGGCTACACTCAAGGAGAGATCTGAGCACCTATGGACTTGTCCAGAGTGCAGTGACGATGGTCCAACGACTAACTAACTAACTAATTATTGATACAATGTACTGTATATAGTTAGCTGTATTATTGATAGAATGCACTTATTTAGCTGTAATTATTTAACAGCGATTGGGGGAACTATGTATTAAATGTGGTACTAAATGAAATTTCCACCACCTGTGTAGAATTAGATGTGTATATAATCATCGAGCTACATGAACCACAAGTGTGCATATTTTCAACATCTACTGGGAGAGACGGCATCTACTGATCTGCCAGTCTATAATAATGTTGAGTCACAACAAATAATCGATTCATTCAAAATGAGTTCGGTAGAAAATTTGCCATTGCCATAGTTTGACATTCCTGTAGTTTTCATAATTCCAGTTACTTAAACATAATCAGCAATACACACACACACGCACACGCACGCGCACACGCACATACACACACGCGCGCACACACACACACACACATATATATATATATATATATATATATATACATATGTATAATTTTCCACCGCCTATATTATATACATATCAATCAATCAATCGCCCGTGTGTTGTCCGGGCCCGAAAGGGGAGCAAAGAATAGCAACACTTTTACCTTCCATGCATGTCGTACGAGGCGACTAAGGAGGTTATGGGATGGAGTTGGCTGTCCCATCCCATATAGGTCAGTGACCCAAAGCCATGCTGAAGTAGGATGTGTCAGGCCGAAAGGCGCAGATATCGCAGTCATGCTGTAAACCATGACACAACGCATTCCGTTCTCCGGACTACATCCTGTTGATCTGCAGGAGTATGAGAACGAACGCAGAAGAAGAAGAAGAATCAATCAATCAATCAATCAATCAATAAACCCGTAATCCTTCAGGGTCGTAGGGTTCCTTATTAGATGCCTCATCACACATTGTTCTCCAGCGAATTCTATCCTCAGCGATGCAGATGAGTGTGGAAATAACTTTCCCTGTCCATTCCTTGATTTTGTCTGTCCCTGCCTTTATTTTACCTCCTCTTCTTCCACCCTCGACAGTTCCCTGCAGTATTGTATTTGACAAGGAATCGTGCCTGCATACATGTCCGAACCATGCTAGTATTCGTTGTTTCACTATTGAAAGCAATGGCTCCTGAACACCTGCACACATCTCTACTTTATTTTTTATGTACACATTGGTCTTATGTTCCCTATAGGAAATTCGTAGAATTCGTCTGTAGCATTTGTACTTGAAAGCCTGTAACATTCTCTGCATGTCCGCAGTGAGTGTCCAACTCTCACAACCATAAAACATAACAGAAAGCACCAGCGACTTATAGATTTTGATTTTCACTCCAACACTGATATTGCTTTTCCAAAACATAGTTAGCCTTGACAAGGACGCTAAAGCCATCTCCAGCCTTACTTTTAGTTCTGCTTTGCATTTACTGCATATACTGCATATACTGGATCCGAGGTATTTGAAGGTATTCACCTCCTCAAGCGTATGTCCATTCATCATGATATTAGTCTGGTTTTATGTGTCTCTGCTGTTTACCAAGATTTTGCTCTTATCTGTATTGATTTCCATTCCGTACTTTTTGCAACTTTGCTGTTAATTCTTGCAATGATTGTTCTGACCCAGCTATAAGATCAATATGATCAGCGAAACGCAAGTTGCAAATAGGGCGACCTCCGATCGATATAGACGTGTTGTAATCATATAATGTCTCTTGTATGATGTGTTCTAAGATATGTTGAAAAGTACTGGGGACATTATGCATCCCTGTCGAACTCCCCCATTTGTTTTGAAGAACTCTCCAATTTTATTGTTTGAGAAGACAGCACTATTTGCATTTTTTGTACAGAGCTTCAATAATGTCTATAATTGTGGTGTCAAAATTAAATTGCCTCAGTATGTTCCACAGACCATCTAGCCAAACACGGTCAAAGGCCTTTGTAAAGTCAATGTAGTTGTGGTATAGTTCACAATATATACAAATGGCTATCTCCGTCGCTCTGTATGTTTGTTTTTCGCTATAGACATTTGTAATACGTGACCTATAGGAGTGATATTTGCCACTGTTATAACACAGTTCAAATGGATGGTTAGCGAAATTTCTAATTACTGTCCAGTTATTCGACAAAAGCTGACCAATGATACGATTAGTCAACCTTTTACCTCTGGTCGCTTCTCCAAGGACAAACTAATTATTATAATAATATGGGTCTAGACGGCAGAATTAATATATTTGCGTATCCATCGATGTTGTAAATGGGTCTTTCTCCATTCATTCTGGAAATAAAATTTGAATACCTAGGGTCAACCAACCATCAACACCAAAGTAGTTTGATCACCAGAGATAAGAAAAAGATTCGCAATGGCACTACAAAAACATCACAGATGAAAAACCAATGGCAAGGAGCAAACAGAAAACAGTTACAACTACTAAGAAGCTTTCCAGTGGCAACATGATACGTGGAAAATAAATTATCTGCATTCGAAATTAAATGCTACAGAAAGGTCATAAGAATATCCTGGACAGAAAAAAACAAAATAACTAACGCATATGTCCGCAAAAATCTGAACATAGAAGAAGACTAGCTCCTCAAAACTATTTTTAAAAAACGAAAACTTACATATGTCGGACATATAAAGAAATAAATGGTTTGGAATATATATATATATTTTCTTATAAATCATGTATCATTCTAAATCGAGATCTACCGCTTTGCCGAAAGTGTCATACCAGAGTCAGAGTGCGGTTTCAGAGCCAAAAGATCGATCTTCACACTTCGTCTACAGGAAAAATGTTGTAAAAAGGCAAGTCACTCTTAATGGCTTGTGTGGATCCAACTATGGCTTTTGACATTTAGCAGACCAGTTATATCTACAATTCTAACATTTACTTATTGTCCACCAAAACTACTAGACTTGATTACTTCCTTTCATAAAGACATGCGCGCAAACGTATTGTTCTAAGTTTAAACAAATGTTAGCTTTGCAGTAAAGACTGGAGTAAAGCAGGGGTACGTTCTAGCCCCACTCTCGTCGGGATCCTCTTCGTAGCGCTTCTGAAAAATGCTCTTGCAGATGCAGCAGGTGACGTTTTCATCCGCATCCGTTACGATAGATCACTTTTAAACTTAGCGCGTCTCACAGCAAAGACGAAAATATCAGAAATACTCATGCGAGAACTCCTCTTCACAGATGATATTGCACTAGTAGCATACAGTGAGTATACTTTGTAGCCCCAAATCGACAACACGGCAATGGCCTGCGAGATTTTCTCTATGACAATAAGCATCACTAAAAATGTGGTAATGTGTCAAGGATCTACAGTATCAAAAAATTATTACTTTAAACAATACTCATGTAAAGCAAGTTGACAGCTTTCGCTACATAAGATCCACAATTACATCCACCGTTTCCATGGACAAAGAAATAAATTCACATGTAGGGAAAGCGACTGCAAATTTTGGCGGGCGGAACAAAATGAGCTGGGAATAACCATACGTTAAAACTGAATTAAAGATACAGATTTATCAAACATGCGTGCTTAGTACACTATGCTATGGATCCGAAACATTGACTACCCACACAAAACATGAGAGGAGTCTTAACATTTTTCTCTAAGATGTCGCTGCAAAATCTTGAACATCAAATGGCACGACAGAATATCAGAAATATTGAAGTGTTACCCCGCACTCTCCTACCAGCTGCAGTAGAAGCACTTAATAGAAATAGATTACGTTGACTGGGTCACGTCCGCTGAATGCCAAACTGCCGCATCCCAAAACAACTACTATTCGGAGAACAGGCTGAAGATCTACGAGCACACGATAGACCAATGCCGAGGTATAAGGATATCAGTAAATCCTCAATTAAAGGATTTTTCATAGACACCAAAATATGGGAAAACACGGCCGACACTCGGGATATCTGGAGGCAAAACCTGTGTGCGGCAGTAACATTGTTCAGAAATAATATGTTTAAAGATATGGAAGGAAAAAGAGAAAGGCGGAAACAAAAATGTTCTGTTTCTGTTACATGATCGCTTGAAATCTCCCAATTCCTGAGAAAGTGTTCAAATGATTGCTTCTTCTTTTTTGCTTAATGACCTTCTGCAAGAAGCAAAAGGCCACTATATATATATATATAAAGTGACATGGCGAATAGCGTATGCGATCATGTTTCTCCACAGCTCCCTGTCTCTTGTGTTGTTAATAAGCTCGATTTTGATGTACGTATACCGTGTCACAATATGAGTCTATCTAGCAACTTTTCTCTTTGTTGTCCCCTATTTCTTCTCCCCTTGATCTTTCCAGTGGTTATTAAGTGTTCAAGCTGTGATCTTCTCAGCACATGCCCTAGAAACATTGACTGTCTGCCCTTAATGTTTGATATGATTGATCTTTTTACGCCAGTATATATATATATATAATCGAAGGGCAAATTCGGCGCACTTTTAACATTTTAGCGGATTTTGACAACTAGACGTAACTATGAGAGAACAAAAGAAAAAAAAAAAAAAAAAAAAAAAAAAACCCACTGCTCCATTTTGCCCCGTGCGCCGTTTCGCACCAAATATATGTATATATATATGGGGTTTGGCATTCTGCATACATGACCCATTCAACGCAGTCTATTAATTTATTTCTAGGTTTCTCTCTCTCTCTCTCTCTCTCTCTATATATATATATATATATATATATAAACAATACTGCAGGGAACTGTCGAGGGTGGAAGAAGCAGAGGAGGACAAATAAAGACATGGACAGACAACATCAAGGAATGGACAGGGCAAGATATTTCCACACTCATCCGCATCGCATAGGATAGAATTCGCTGGAGGACTCTGTGTGCTGAAGCATCCAATGTGGTACCCCTACGACCCTGAAGGGTTATGGGTTTATTGATATATATATATATATATATATATATATATATACACACACACACACATAACCGTCTACAATGTGCCAAACGCCATACACACAGACTTAAACATGCATATTTGGCTTTACCACACTCCAACCTAAACATGCATATTTGGCTTTACCACCAACCTATTATCAATATTTGGGCTGGAGAGAGTTGAAGAAAATGGGTATGACAAAGATAACTTTAGAAAGTAAGAGCTTGTAGATAATGAGCTGCGTAACACCATATGTCCACATAGCAACAGAATTCAATTATAAGAAATGTGTAACACATTATTCTATATTGAAATGATATATGTTATAAGCCTGACATCGCCCCACGTGATTTCATCATACGACCAAAATACAATGACATCTTCCTACTGCTCTGTGAGATTTTAATTTCCTTTGCGTATTCGGTTCCTCTGCATCTTCTCAGTGTATTTTTTGTTCACTGTTGTATTATTAATTCGGAAGAAATATTCTCTCTTCCCCCTTCCCCAGTTATGTGTCTTTCAATGTACGTTCAATTAGTGTAAAGTTGGTCACATTCCCTATTCATATTTACAAATCAATATATCATTTTTTTTTCAACTGTAGTGAAATTCTAGGTAATATATGATTTGTGTAGTTTGTCATCGCTTTCTGAAACCTTTGCATGTCGAACTGTCTGCGACTGTAATAATAACCAGATACATTTGCCGTCCGGGATGCGCTCACAATCTCTCGTCCACAGAGTCAAACAAAACATAGTGCATACTTACTGGTAGTTGAATGTTGATAACACGTGCTGAATTCAGTAATATCCAGTAGGTGCTTGGTTCTTCTCAGTTATTCAAATATTCAGATTATGTAGACGTAATTCTTGCTGTGACGGCTAAAAATGTTATTCCCCACCTCCCATCCCAATTCATAATAACCAATTAAAAGATAAATTAAATTAAATTTAAAAAAATAAATACCAACTTATTTTGAGTTCAAAATTTCGGAAGTCATGATTGCTTGGCACTGTAAAGAGTGGTTACCACAATCGTGATTATGCTTCGTACTTGGGAATACATTGGTCGCAGACAATTGATCGGTAGGAACATTCAGAAAGCAATTGCAACCTATTGAACATAAATATTGCCTTTAAAATCACCAGTATGCAACATTTGAAACGATCCCTACATCTTGAATGCAAGTTCCGCTGAAGACGGATGTGTCGGGCCATTGGCGCAAATAAAACGGCGACACAACGCATTTCCATTCTCTGGACTGCATCCTGCTGGAGATCTAGTAGTACTGCTACAGGAGAGATCCAGCAGGAGTTTGAGAATGAACGCTGAAGAAGAAGAAGAATGCAAGTAACTATTTTTAAACTAAGAAAGCAGTATAACTATTATTCGCTGTCTTGTACCCGCCTCATTAACTAGTAGGACACGAAGTTGTTAGAGGGAATCTCTTCAAGAAAAGAAATAATATAATTGCATCCTGTCAGAAATTTCACATATGGTCTCTGTATCCTGTCAGACATTTCGCATATGATCTCTGTATCCTGTCAGACATTTCACATATGGTCTCTGTATCTTGTCAGACATTTCACATATGGTCTCTGTATCCTGTCAGACATTTTACATATGGACTCTGTTACCTGTCAGACATTTCACATATGGTCTCTGTATCCTGTCAGACATTTCACATATGATCTCTGTATCCTGTCAGACATTTCACATATGATCTTTGTATTCTGTCAGACATTTCACATATGGTCTCGGTTTCCTGTCAGACATTTCACATATGGTATCTGTATCCTGTCAGACATTTCACATATGATCTCTGTATCCTGTCAGACATTTCACATATGATCTTTGCATCCTGTCAGACATTTCACATATGGTCTCTGTATCCTGTCAGACATTTCACATATGATATCTTTATCCTGTCAGACATTTCACATATGGTCTCTGTATCCTGTCAGACATTTCACATATGATATCTTTATCCAGCCAAACATTTCACAAATGCATAACAATCATATTCTGACATAAATATTTTTAACAGCTACAAAAAAAATACAGCCAATCAATATTTCAACAAGTTTCATTTGAAATTGACGTGACATCTTAACAGTACTTGTAAAAATAGAGACCAGCTTCAGATTGCTTAGGGCAATTGCACAACATCGCTGAGATACTTGTGGATAGTTGGTTGGTGAATTATGAACACTCTGGTGATCATGGAAAAAGAACTCCCAAAACAACCAATTGCGATATCGATTAACAAAAACTGAACAGGTCTCTGTCTCTTTACCCAGAGCGGTAGGTAGATGGGGTGAGAAGAGTTATAAGTTTAAATCCCCACCCGCTTAGATAGATAGAAGATCAAATCTCAGTACTCGCAAATTACAAATATGAATGTGTAAAATCTTGCAACTTATCCCTTTTTACGTCGATAGTATCAAAACATAAAGATAATATAATAAGATCCATAACCTGTCATGGTCGCAGCGGTGCCACACTAGAGACATCAGCATAAATAGTCTTCAAGCAACTCTTTTCTCAGCCATTCAGAGGAGTGTAGAAAAATCACCCCCAGATTATTCTTTGATGTTACCAATCCAGTATGTTCTGTGACCCCCCTCTTCTCCCGCTACCCTCGACTGTTTCATGTAAATAGATTTGGAAAGTGAGACACGTCTCGCTACATATCCAAACCAAACAAGCTTACGCCGTTTCACCACTGCTAAAAGTAGTTCTCAATAACCTGCAAGTTTGTTTATTTGCTGCCGGACAAATGTATTTGTGTTCTATATAGCGAATTCTTAACAAATGTCTGCAGCACTTATTTTCAAAAGCATGAGTCCGTGTCTGCATTTAGTGTTCAATTTTCACACCAATATAAAAATATACTTAGCACTAGCGATCTGACTAGATTGATCTTCACTGTAATAATGATTTTACTTTTTTCAAACAACATTCAACCTCGACATGGCATCCGTCGCCATCTCGAAACTTAGCTTAATCTCATTTCTCGAGTTGCCATCATCACACATTTGGGACTCGAGATATTTGAAGGTGGTAACTTCTTCAAATTTGTGACTGTATAACCGGAAATATATCGTAATCCTGTCCAGTCTTTAAGACTATTAATTACAGCTAATTTTAATAAACGTCTGTAGCACTTATTTTCAAAAATCCGGAATCCTTTTTTCTATGTCTGCATTTTCAAGCAAGATATTGGTGAATAGTAAACCCAAGTGAAATCCCACTGTGTCGTATCAGTTACATATCTGAGAAGAACATGTGCCTCTGTAAGAGATGCTATGACCTGTCAAGAGCTACTTGCTCACAGCTGGGGGTTATTTCATTATCATCATCATTACATACACACATAGACTCTCATGAACAGAAACTTATCAATACATTACCTACACACATAGACTCTCATGAACAGGAACTTATCAATACATTACATACCCACATAGACTCCCTGTGAGTAGGAACTTCTCAATACATTACATACACACATAGACTCTCATGAACAGGAACTTATCAATACATTACAGGGGTGCAAAGGGAACGCATTGCTCTAGGCGGGCCCAGGGTTAGCAGATAACCAAGATCCCAAATGTACCTCCACGCGGTGCACCCTGGAAACAGAAATACAGCAGCTCGAGCTGATTCTGGCCAAATCATTTGGGGATCGTGTCCGAGAATGTGGAGGTAGCAGATGGAAAGAGATTTGCATGCACAAGAGACAGACATATCTCCGACACCACCAGCATCACCACATGTAGCGACACTGTCGACATACAGTGAAGCTAGTCAGTCCAGTCCGAACATTGGAGGGGCGGCCAAAGTAAAATGCACGTAAAGGTAGATGCATGGTGAGAGACAAATAGATTTCATACCGAGTACAATGACACAATGAAAGGGCAGAACAGCGCTAGAGGGCAGCGCGAACTGCAAATAGAAAGTGAAAAGTCCCTAGGAAAGGGGAACTACAAGCTCCGTCAGCTCGAGACGAGTTTCTAGTTACCATTGTTTCTTACAGGCAGAGACCCAGACCCATTCATTAGCGTTTGGTAAAGCAAGAAGACCTAATCCAACTCTAATGTCGAGCCTTCCTAAACCGGAAATATGCTCGCGAAGAGAAAGGGTTCCGTACTCGATGCGCTCAGGTACAAAAGGGACAACGATTTAGCCCTGGCCCAACTCTACTGTCAGGTTTTCCTACACCGGAAATACACTTGAGGAGAGAAAGAGTTCAGTACCTGATGGGCTCAGGCGTTATTGGGACAAGGACGCTCAGCTCGAGAACGCCTTGCTCTCAAACGCGTGGTGTGAGACTCGAACTTGGACAAGGGGTACACGATGTCGGTGAATGACACCTCGGCTAAGAGGGCGAAAGAGCCAGGGTCCAACTCCTCTGTTGAGTTCTTCCCCTTAAGGAACCAGGCTCACGGATGAGAAACGGTTCGGTACCCAATGGGCACAGGCACAGCACGTCCAATTACACGAGGCAAGTTCATAGACAGTGGAACACCTCGTTCGAGTCAGACGAGAGCAAAACACTGTCTGTGCGAAGAGTCTCCACTACGCGTGCCTGGAGACAGATATAGAGGCTGTCACAGGCTAAGGGTAGCCCACCCGAATTGTCAAGGCATGCCGAAATCGGATGTGCTAGGCATACAAGGCGCATAACGGTGGCACAACGTAATCACGCTCCCGGCGGAAATCGCACGGATATCCGTGATGGTTACAATGGAGCGAACGAAAAACAAAAACAAACAATACATTACATACACACATAGACTCTCATGAACAGGAACTTATCAATACATTACATACACACATAGACTCTCATGAACAGGAACTTATCAATACATTACATACACACATAGACTTCCTGTGAGTAGGAACGTCTCAAAACATTACATACACACACAGACTCCCTGTGAGTAGGAACTTCTCAATACATTACATACACACATAGACTCTCATGAACAGGAACTTATCAATACATTACATACACACATAGACTCTCATGAACAGGAAGTTATCAATACATTACATACACACATAGACTCTCATGAACAGGAACTTATCAATACATTACATACACACATAGACTCTAATGAACAGGAACTTATCAATACATTACATACATACATAGACTGCCTGTGAATAGGAATCTTCTACTCAACACATTACATACACCACTGACTGCATATGAGAAGGAATTCTCTACTCAACACATTACATACACACATAGACTGCCTGTTAGCAGGAGGCTTCTACTAAACACATTATATACACATGAGAATTTAAATCTTCTAAGTATGAAACACAACTCAGAAGAAAATTCTCCTACCCCCCCCCCTTATTTATATCTTAAGATATATGATATAAATAAGCAAACAAGAACTGACGTTTTTTTAAATTCCTAATTATTGATAATGTAGCGGGGATATTTCTTGTAGCTGTAGTATACACAATCACCATATCTATATATATATATATATATATATATCCCCCTACTCCAGTGTCATATCTGTGAACTAGTAACTAGAATAGTGTATATAACTAGCTCTCGATCATAGTAACTCTAGACTAGAGTATATATGCCACCATCTCTCGATCATAGTAACTCTAGACTAGAGTATATATGCCACCAGCTCTCGATCATAGTAACTCTAGACTAGAGTATATGCCACCAGCTCTCGATCATAGTAACTCTAGACTAGAGTATATGCCACCAGCTGTCGATCATTCTTCTATCAGATATCAAACCACAGCACCAGTAGCTGTATTGAACTGTGTGAATCGCTTCAGGTCATCTACAACTACACTCAGATTCGGTAGTCGCTTCGTCTATGTCATATCACAAGCTAAAATGAAATAAAACCCCATATACCAGTGGTTCTCAACCTTTCTAATGCCGCGATCCTTTAATACATTTTCTCATGTTGTGGTGACACCCAACCATAAACGTATTTTTGCTGTTACTTCATAACTGTAATTTTGATATTGTTATGAATCGTAATATAAATATGTGATATCCAGAATGTATTTCAATTGTTACACATTGAACATAATTAAAGCATAGTGATTCATCACAAAATCAATATGTAATTATATATATATATTTTACAATATATATATATATATATATATATATATATATATATATATATATATATTGTAAAATATTTATTTCTAATCACAAATAAATGAAATTTTGTTTTGAAGAATGGTGTCGCATTGGTAACAATCTTAAAATAACAACAATAAACTACGTTACTGCATTTTGCGACAGAATGCGTAAAAAGCCAACGTCAGTACGAAGGTTGAGATTGATTCTTTCACACCATGAGAAATTCTCCGGGAAGTTTTTACAAGAGCACAACGACGAAGATCATCTGCGACAACAAGTCTGTATTTATACTTCATAATCTTCGACAACAAGTCTGTATTTATACTTGATAACCAACAAGCTGGAAAACCATTTTCCACAAAGACGTTTTATGGAAATGGGAGAAGAAGGTGCAGCACAGTCTCAGACAAAACATGGCATGAATGCAAACACTTGATCCAGAAATTTGTAAGTGACATTGTACGGAAATCAGTTCTCGCTGTATCGCTGTTAGTAAGTTCAATACGCTGTTGATAAGTTCTTGTGTCGTCTCAGGAACATCCTTCAACTTTGACTGTGAATGGGCTTCTGTCATGTGCAAATGGGGTTTCTGGTAGATTTGGAAATACAAGAATTTTCGTCTGCAAGCATGTTCAAGTGTTCTTTTACAGAAAGTGTCATTGTAATCTTTTTTGTTTGGTTCAATGTCATGTTCCGCAAAGAAAGCAGATAATGTAAGCAAACATGTACATTTTATTTTCATCCAATTTACTGTTGCCAACGCTGAAGTTTCATTTGAATGATCGGAATTTTCCAGACGAATCGAGGCATGT
Source organism: Meghimatium bilineatum (assembly GCA_034231615.1). NCBI lineage: Eukaryota > Metazoa > Mollusca > Gastropoda > Stylommatophora > Philomycidae > Meghimatium > Meghimatium bilineatum. The sequence goes on along the minus strand of CM067298.1, from coordinate 72,888,852 downwards.
TGCATTTGGTCATTGCAGTGATAAATTTAACTCATTAAAGTTGGCAAAGATGTCAACCAAGTAAGCTATTTTCTGCAGTTTACTTTTACCGATGAAAAGTGCTTCGACTACGGTCTTACTTTAATACTAAAAAACTTTTGAGTTCATCACGAACCTCAAAAATATATGTTAGCACTTTTCCTCTCGACAATCATCTCACTTCAGTGTGAAATAGCAGAACATTGTTCTGCGCATCCAAATCGTTTCACAGTTGCGAAAGCAGTCAACTATTTAAAAAAGATTCAAACATTAAACAGTAATAACTGCCAGAAGACCTCATTACTACAATGATCAATTAGGCCTACTTGTTAACATAAATAACACGTAAATATGGTTGCCTCAGATGTGACATCGGTAAATGAATAATAAAATATATAAGCATCGATGATTTTTTTGTTAAAGAATAATCATAATTTAGCACACACAAAAAATTGGTAGCATATCCTATCCAGGACGTAGCTATCAACCCATCATTTTTTGGCTGTGGTGATTTTCTATGCAATATAAATACGTTTAGTAGGTTGCCATTGCTTTCTGAACGGTCCGGATGCATAATTGCCTGTGGTGAGGATCGAACTCGGTACCTTTGCCGTCACAGACGCGCTCTGTACCACTTCGCCACAGAGCCGGACCATAATTTAGCAACAGGCATTAATTGAGAAAACAATCATATTACATTTCGCATGAGAGACTGATATTGGTGTAATATATTCAGGATTCTTTACTGTTTAAAATACTTTCTGGGCATGACTTGTGAAGCAACATTATTGGTGATAACATTTACAATCTCAATAAAAGTGCAATGCTGAACTGATGGACAATACATGCTTTACAGAAGTATCTTGCACTTTTATGCAGATCCATGCAAAATTAATTGAAAAGTCGATCTGAGATGTTTTTGATTCTTTAAGACTTCCCAGAGTTTTACAGGCTGAAGTTGTTAGTAGAAACAGTTTTTGTGAGATTATATCATCATAATATTCAGTTTATTACAGTTCGTATCAATGTATTTCGCGATCTGTATAAATCTTGATTCGTTATAAACTTTTTACCACAATTCTTGATAAATTAATGCAAATTTCTCTCGAAATGTTCGGTCGTAATAGACGACATCTGAGGAAGCTCGATCACTTTCACACTTGTACAAGAAAAAAATTATGAACATCAGATGGCAGGACACGATTCCAGATAATACTGTCCTTGACAGAGTTTGCGAAAAGAGGAGAAATGCAGCAGCTCAACAGCGTACTGTATTTTTTACTGTATCAAATGACTGTGTTATGTCTATGAGGGCTGTCACAGGTCACAGTGACGTTCTTGATACTTTTCTTGACGTTGTCTTTCATCTAAGACCATATTGGTAGTTTCCCGCTCCCTCCAAAATTATCATTTGACTTTCAAGTAGTGGTCAAGTAGTAACATGAAGGGCGATTCAGAAGAATGATGGCAAATATTTTCTTTTGCACAAAAATTTTTTTTTGCACAACAATTCATGTGATCGACTCAGCGACTCTGAACTGTGTGCATTAATAGTTCCCTGATAATGCAGAGTATGTCATCAGTGTTCAAGATTGGCAATACTATCACGTGTACATGTGGACAGGCATCGCAGACAGAAGAACATATTCTTCAGGAATGCCAGGAATATGAAATGCTGAGGCAAATACACTGGCCCAGAGAAACAACAATGGAAGAAAAACTCTATAGACATCTGTACTAGTTACATAACACATTCAAGTTTATAGTAGAAAGAAAACTTCAGATATAGGCATGTTCCATGCGAAAGAAAGACGAAGAAGAAGTACTAGACTAATCATTATTTTATGTATTACATTTGCTATTGTACCAGACTATGCTAATCAGCCAGTGACATTTTTTTAAAGTTAGTCGCATTAATGAACTCAAATAACATATAATCGCTGTACCATACCTAGAATTTCGTTTTTGGACATATGTGAATAAACTGATATATGCTGACGATACACAGCTGATTGAAGGGATATATCGACGATACACTGCTGATTTATGGAGTATGTTGACGATACACTGCTGATGGAAGGGATATGCTGACGATACACTGCCGATGAAAGGGATATGCTGATGATATGCTTATTGATGAGAGCGAATATGAAATACAAACCCTGTTAGACATAATAGTGAGAGACATTGAAAACAAATACTTCATTAGAAAACAGACGTATTGGGTGTTTCCAGGAAATATACACCACCAAGATGTAATATAAAGATAAATAATGCAACATTAAATCAAGCGGACAAAAGTCCAGTATACTGGCAACCTTTTAACATTAGATGACTGGTGATCCATTGAAATATCGCCTATGCCACTCGACATGGTACTGGATTGATTGATGTCACTGAGCACGGCACTTGATTGATTGAAGTTAATCACTGGATTGTGAGACATCGAGCTTTTTATTGGTCTAGATATACCAATAGATATTGCTTAAACGGATCATTTAAAAACTAGCACACGCCTGATTAGCGAGCGGACATCAAATTGTTCTCCTAAATGACAGCTTATTTACCATGTGCTATTGGATTCTATCATACAGAAACAATATTGATGGCACAGGCAAAGCCATTACCTAGTGTTTAAATTCTACCCATGCACTAAATACACATTTTTGATCGATTTTTAATCATGGCTACATCCTATTTGGCCAGATAATCAAATATTACACTTGATAGTATCTGTTACTTACAGTGAGCAAATACAAATTGTATTAACCTTTGATTTAGTCACAGTTAGCTCTAACACGTTGAGTGAATTCAAGATGTACATGAACGCTCATTCGTAATTTATATTTCTGTTAATGGAACCGGTTTCACGATACTTCACAATTAACTTCTGCTGTAGATAACGAAGGATATGCATGTGGTTTATGAGTGCTATATGGCTATGAACGCGTTATTTATTAGAAACCTAAATTGATTTTTCCTTCATGTGTCCCTTGAAATATGCCTACCACCAATTTTTTTCTTTAGTTTCCTTTCGGAAGTTTCATCGGTTGTTGCATCACCTTCTGATAAACTACATCCACCTCAGTATTTGTTACTTCTGTACTGTTCATACTACCATCCGTTACATCTGTACTTGTCATGCACTCCGAGAGAGTCCCGCATTGTTAGTTTTCATCAAAAATTCTTGACACCAACCGGAATTGAACCAATCTGTTCTGACGGCACCAAATCGCCTGGAAACTAGAGTAAACGGGGTTTTCCATGCTTGACTAACCGCACATCCAATAAAAGATGCGATTTTGTCAAGACATTCAAACTGTGTACTCAAGTCACTGAGAACAGACCAATCGAGACAAGGACTATTACAACAACAACGATCATCCCGTACAAGTATGGAAGTATCCTTAGTAACACAAACATATAACATCCGTATTAGTTCTTCAAGCGCCAATATGAAATACCCAGAAAAACCCGTTTACTCTAGTTGCCAGGCAATTTGGTGCCATCTAATGGATTGGTTCAATTCCCGTTGGTCTCAAGAATCTTTAATTTATCCTATTGCTTCCTACTTGAATTTACTAGTTTGCGTCACTACTTCTCAGTTTCAGGAGTGTGTTAAGTTGCTCACCTGCCGTCTTCCTTGGATGTGGTAGCAGTCTGTCATGTTCCCTCGCCGGAATCGAATATAATTTCCTTTGCCCGTGAAGACATGGTAGGCATGTCAAATACGAACAACGCTTGATAAGGCAGATATTTGAAAGATGTGTCGACGGCACATGAGGCCATGCGATCGGCACAAAGTTACACAGAGTCGTCGCACTGACATGACTGCACCGTAGCTCTAGAACAGGTAGTCAGCGTTATGTGCATACGGATCCCATCTGTCCCGGTGATATCGTTGAAAGATAGTTATGGGCATAGAACTTGCCACCTATTGGAATAGCTAACAATACGCCTGCATTGGCAGCAAGCCCCACCATTTTTTTACCTTCCGGTCCGTACCTCGTTGAGATAGAACATGCTTTCATCGAGACCAAGTCTAGCTGACAAAATACGTTCAGACGGACCTACCAGCACGTATATGTAAAACATACTGGCACAGTTAACGCGCCAGCAATTACTCACTGCTGAGAAGCTAGCATGTTCGCTTGTCCTGCTCGCTAGCTCAGCAGGCAGAAAATGTAGATGCATGCATTATTTTTCGGAAGTACGTACCAGATCTCTTTAAACACTCGGGATTCCATTAATGATCTCCATGGCGTTGGAGATTAGCCGAGAGCGTTGGAAATAAAATATCTGTACAGAAAGTAAACAAGCTTTCATTCGTTACGTTTTTGATTAATATTGTGATTTTGTTCGTCACTATTTATATACTTGGAGTCGGATGTCATAAAAAGCTAAGGTTGATCAACGACATGCACCGAATTATTAAAAAAAATCAGTCATTAAGTCGTCATGTTTACTTTCTGTACATGTCTTCATTTGCGACTGTCGTGTATAAATCGTACGTTTGTGTTCAAGAGGTCACATGTGCTCAAATCCGGCACACATTGTCTTGTTTATAATGTGGAATTTTTGTTGTGGTTAATAGGGACTATCGTTTGAAGCTACGGACCACATGCTATAAGTGACACTCTCGGGTTGAGCGGGTCGGAGTACATATGGAATAACCCGAGTATAATGAAGTCAATCCTCTATGCCCTTTGAGTTCTGCTTTTGTCAAACACTAAAACTGTTTGTCTGCTTGTTTCCTGTACAGACCCGCTTTCTATACAGTACAATTTATCAGTTGTAATCTTACAGGGTTGTTTATTTTATTTGAACATTGCTTGCTACAGCATGGACAGATTAGCAGGAAAATTTATCAGCACGCGTTGGTGGATCGGTTTACATAGGTTGTGGATTAGTGCAGATATTACGTTTAGTTTAGCAAGGGCATGTTCTATCACGCGTTGCCCACCAAATATACAATTAATCAATGATGGCATGTTTGAGATCTTTGCACATAATCATTTATATGATTGGTTATCAGACGAACAATTAAGTAAATATTGGAACTCTGAATACGATAGTACTGCGCAGGGGTAAGTAGATACGGCGTTGAAAATGGGGGAGGGGGGTGTTCTTTAAAAAGGTCCTTATTAGTTTATAACAATTTTTAACGTTCATTAAATTGTTTTAAGGTGGGGAGGGGATGTTTAACAACTTTTCCCCTTATGTATGACTGCCTCGAAGATTTCAATGTTATATTTTATGTGCCTAAGTGATGTAACTTGAACAATTGACCTAGCAAATGGGGCTGCTCATTTCATTGGCTTTTTAGTTCATTGTTGACGAAGCCATGACATTATATGTTTAGAGTTGATAACAGCGAGACATTGTGGACTAGTAATATCAAGCAAGATATCACGAACAAAACATCCCGGTTACAAAGTGGAGGAAGTTTACCACGTTTAAACACATCTGGTCACAATCATGCATTGGTGGTAATTCAGGAAATGTGATCAACTTAAGACTTGAGACGATGGCAAAATTGAATACGATTTGAACATGTGAAAAAGTTAGATCAGATCCGCAGTGAAGATAAATTATTCGTTTATACTGATATGAGAGTTAAACACTTACTGCAGCTACGATATATAACAAGAAGGACTCAGACTTTTCAATATGAGTGTTGCAGATATATGTTACAAAATAGTTTTGTATAATGTAAGACAAATAAATTCGTTTAGGAACACATAGATAAACTTGCAGGTTGTCAAGAACCACTTTCTTCGTTAGTAAAACTACGTTTGCCGCTTCGCTTTGGTTTGCACATGTAGTAAGACACGGTTCACTTTCTAAAACTATTTTGCAAGGAATATTTTTGAAGATGGAAGGAGAGTAAGCGTTGAAATAATATCCTGGATTGACACGCCATCAAGAAGTGACTGACATTCTTTTTTCTACACTCATCTGAATGGCTGAGGAGAGAAGTGTTTGGGAACATTATGTGCAGCTGTCTGTTGCCTGTTTATGATATGCTTATGTTGGATGTGTCGACGATCTTTCTCATTAAATTTTTGCCAAAAGGCGGAGATATACTCAAATTGTAATCAAAGGTACAAATCATTCTGTTCACGTTGCCAGCTAACGACACGAGTTTGAGAATGAAGACGACGATGCCTTTTGTATAATTCACATCCTCTTGGATTGAAACGGCTTTTCATATCAATCTTCTGATAGTTTTCTTTATTGTCTGCATGACCTCAGTGACATAGTAGTACATTTATATGTTTTGAGTTCGGAAACAAAATGCCAAATCTTCATACAAACATTGTGTTATGTCAGTGACAAATCTTCATACAAACATTGTGTTATGTCAGTGACAAATCTTCATACAAACATTGTGTTATGTCACTGACAAATCTTCATACAAACATTGTGTTATGTCAGTGACAAATCTTCATACAAACATTGTGTTATGTCAGTGACAAATCTTCATACAAACATTGTGTTATGTCAGACTAACTAAAAAACAAGAACAAAAGCTTACTACATGTGAAATGAAATGACTGAGAAAAGCAGGAAACATAAGAAAAGACCATGTGAGGAGTTACAAGAAATGTTGCTATCAATCAGGGTCGTAGGGGTACCACATTGGAAGCTTCAGCACACAGAGTCCTCCAGCTATAACGTCTGTGGAAAAATATATTGAAAAACATAGACTGAAATAGTTCGGCCACTTATTGAGGATGAACCCATATTGGTAATTAACAAGAGTACACAACATGAAAATGCAACCCAAAGAGGAAAACCAAGAAGAGAGTGGATTTAAGGAGTTACTAATGTTCTGAGACGTAACAATATTACTGCATATAAAGCGACCAAACGCACCACAGCTCGAAAACCGATCTTCCTTCAATCTTGCGACGCAAAAAAACAAAGCAGAGAAAAATTGATAAAGATGTAAAAATATTTTAAAAAATACTTAAAGATTACATATTACAAAAAGAAAATGTTGCCAAATTCAACATAATAATAATATAAATTCAAGCATATTCTGAATATGACATAGATTTTCAGTCATTGTATAATTTTAGGAGTCACTACTACACCCAATCACATCGCCAGTACAATTAGACGATCGGCCTTCGAACCATGAGCAAATGTATCTGTTGCACTGATTTTTGTGAGACGAGTCCCCTGAACACTCTACTACTAAACCATTGGCATATTCAATATCGATCCACGTATGATCCTGGTGGGGGCAAAGCAAATGGTACAGTACAAGTAGACGCCACCACACGTTTAATTATTTCCCTAGTTTATGTTTGTAAATTGCATTTTCATCATTTAATAGTTGAAATATGCATTTATTTATGGTTGCGGTTAGGATTACTTATGTAAAATACAACTATCCTAATTCTAACCCTAACACTAAAATAAATTAATATTTAAACTATTAAATGATGAACACGAAATTTGCATAGACAAGGGAAATAGTTCGACTACATGGTGGCGCCTACTTGAACTGTACCAAGTAAATAAATGTATCCCAAAATTGTGTAACTGCAGAAAAAAAAAGTTAAAAGCAACTTCTGACTGGACTATCACTTAAGGAGCTACAGAGTTGCATTAATTTGAGATTTTCTCGTCGGAACATGCATATTGCTCTAATGAGATAACTTCTTGTCGGGGTATGCATACTGCTCTGATGGGAGAATGACGTAGCACATATGCAGCATCCCTAGTATAATAAAGTTAATCCATTGCTGTCTTTTGACTATTCTTTTCTATGTGACTCACCTTCTTCTTCTGCGTTTGCTGGTAAGCAGGATGTGGTCCAAAACATGAAATGCATTGTTACAGAATGATGCTTGACTGAGATATCTACGCATCCGACTTCAGCATGACTATGCCATTCAATACACATGTAAAATATTATAAAAGAAACGACGATAAGCAGCCGTGTACTCCTGTGTCTACTTAATCAAAAGTTGTTTTCAGTGATGCATGTGTAATTGGTATAAAGGTCTTTGATTATTGAGATAACGCAATTTTCGGTTCCACGAGTTCTTATTATTTCCCGCATGCTGCTACTACATATGATGTTATATGCGTTACACACATACAAATCTGTGTAAATATGCGTATGTCATTCAGATTAATGTTCTACTCTGTTTATTATAAAATATTGACATTGTGTCATCGACTTATTCCGTAATACTTACTTACCGTTCTCTATCAATTAGGAATGCATGAAGTAAAACAGTTTTACTGTGATATCACAAAATACATGCTACTAAAACGTCTAAATGTTATTTCCAGGCACAGGAAATAATTTAAATTTTCATAATATAAATTCCTAAATGTTGTGTTACATACTCTTGAAGTGATGTTCTTTGGCAGTTTCGTGTGTTATATCATTTGCTCGAAGTCGAAATGTTGACAATTAAAAAAAAAATTATTGAGTAAAATTACATTTAATAGAATCAATTATTCTATGGAAGAGAAATAAAAGAAATCACAGGAACAAGCTTACAAACAGCACACAAGAAGGCCATCTCCAGATAACTCTTCTACCCATGACGCTACAAGGGAAACAAGGGCCATATCGTATAGATAGATAGATTTAATATGAAGGCCATGTGAAAGCTATAGCACAAAATAATCAATTTTTAGTTTGATTGCCTGCTTCTTGACTTCAGGATACATGACAACGAACCCCAATGAGAAAGTAGCCAGTGCTACGGAGAATGTGCAACAGGTTATGATGCGGTCAAGTTAAACAAAAATAGGTAGATGTGATACCAAAATAAAACTAAAACAATATTCTTCTTCTTCAGCGTTCATTCTCAAACTCCCACTGGATTTCTCTTGTAACAGGACAATGATCCTACAAGATTTCCAGTTGAATGTAGTCCAGAGAATGGAAATGCGTTGTGTTGCGGTTTTATTTGCGCCAATGGCACAACACATCTGTCTTCGGCGGTATAAAACAATATAAAAACGAGATACAGAGACAGGCGACGCTTCGCTAAGTTACCTATTATCACTAATATTTCACTATCTTCACCTTCATATATCATCACTACATTTTCTTTCCACCATTGTTTGTTCCTATTGCTCGTCTCTCTCTCCTCTACTCTATATTTTTCCTTTATCTATCCCTCCCTCTCCCTCCCACTCTCTCTCTCATCTGATCTCTCGTACCATATCCTTTTGCTCTTGCCTTACATTACGACTGTATATAGGTTATACTCATTGCTTGTTGCCATTTTTGAGGTAAGTATTCTAATTTAATTTAATTTATATTAATTTTATTGAATTTATCTTATTTTACTTGCTATTACATCCTATCTATTTTCACTTATCATTTTCTTGTGTACACTTTCTTCTTCTAATTATCACTATCCTTTTCCCAATACCTTCTTCTTCCCTGTCACGTTGCTCCATTTGTTCTTCCTCCGCTATCTATCAATTATCTCTCCTTTTCGTTTCTCCCCATCATAACCAGCTTTGTCTCCATGTAAGATTCGTTGTACTGTGGTCTCTGTTTTGTCCTGATGAAAGCTTTTTAGTAGAAACGTCGCCTGTCTCTGCATCTGGTTGTTTGGTAATTTTTTTTTTTTTTGGGTAACACATCTACTTATTTTTGTTTATCTTGATATTTTCCTGTGTTACTCCAGCCACCTACTTCCTGTTTAGGGTTGTTACCCTACACTGGAACATTTATCCTTTGAGGCCCTATCAAATAGTTTTTCTTCGAAATGCCGCCCCGACAATGTATTTTGATTGGTACCGTTTGATGCGGCCGCCTCTCTGCATCATAGCACAGCACGGTCCTGACATATGGAAGGTTTGATGGTCTTACCACTGCCATACCAGGCCAACAACTCTGCAACAGCATAGATTGCCTTGTAAAATATGATTAGGTGTTAAATCAGGCCCTCTAGTCTGGTGTTACTACCACGGCAAGTTGGAATAAAATTACTATATGCACTTGTCCCTGAGCAGAAAATATGAAATCGCAAGCCATCTCAGCAAAACGGTAAAATACGATGCCAAACAGTGATACGGAGAAACGTATTACGTCAACCTAGGATGTTGCTAGCTGAAAACAGTGTCGCTCGCTTACAGTTGAGATATTTCACATTTACTTCAAACGTGGCAAGCCGTATATCGTAGAGAAAGTCTAGCTATCTATCCGCTATTTTCCTTTTGTGCGTTGGAGCGTCAGAGTAAACAGTTTTCGGATGTAGTGACAAAAATATGACACCCTTTGAAACCTAATAAATCACGCAGTGTGTTGGCACCTCGTCCCACACGATATATCCTGAATCTGGTGCACCAACACACGATATATCCTGAATCTGGTGCACCAACACACGATATATCCTGAATCTGGTGCACCAACACACGATATACACTGTATCGGGTGGACCAACACACGATATATACTGAATTTGTTACGCCAACACACGATATACACTGTATCGGGTGCACCAACACACGATATATACTGAATGTGTTACGCCAACACACGATATATACTGAATTTGTTACGCCAACACACGATATATACTGAATTTGTTACGCCAACACGATATATACTGAATTTGTTACGCCAACGCACGATATATACTGAATGTGTTACGCCAACATACGATATATACTGAATTTGTTACACCAACACACGATATACACTGTATCGGGTGCACCAACACACGATATATACTGAATTTGTTACGCCAACACACGATATATACTGAATTTGTTACGCCAACACACGATATATACTGAATGTGTTACGCCAACACACGATATATACTGAATTTGTTACGCCAACACACGATATATACTGAATGTGTTACGTCAACACAGGATATATACTGAATTTGTTACGCCAACACACGATATATGCTGAATCTGGTGCCCCATCCCTAGAATGTATACTATATAGAGATATAGTGGTGAGGATTTCCTCGTGTGAATACCCCCCATTCACACATTCGTGTGAATGTCATTTTGTTCTTAGTAAGCACGAAACTTCACAACGCATCCCACACGGCTGAAAGTTGGAGACTGCAAGAGTAAAGCTATATATGAACTTCTAGTTGTAGTCTGCTGGAGTAAAACTATAGAGGAACTTCTAGTGAGGAACTTCTAGTTGTAGTCTGCTGGAGTAATTCTATAGAGGAATTTCTAGTGAGGAACTTCTAGTTGTAGTCTGCTGGAGTAAAACTATAGAGGAACTTCTAGTGAGGATTTTCTAGTTGTAGTCTGCTGGAGTAATGCTATAGAGAAACTTCTAGATGTATTATACTGGAGTAATGCTATAGAGAAACTTCTAGTTGTATTCTACTGGAGTAATAATATAGAGAAACTTCTAGTTGTATTCTACTGGAGTAATGATATAGAGGAACTTCTAGTTTGATTCTACTGGAGTAATGATATAGAGACATTTCTAGCTGTATTCTACTGGAGTAATAATATAGAGAAACTTCTAGTTGTATTCTACTGGAGTTATGATATAGAGAAACTTCTAGTTGTATTCTACTGGAGTAATGCTATAGAGAAACTTCTGGTTAGGAGTCTGCTGGAGTGAAGCTATAAAATAACTTCTTCTGCATCACTTAGCTGTACACAATGATAGAAAAACTCTATTACCTGTGGATTGAAACAAAAACAACAAAGCATACATAGTTGTTTTCCAAATATTGCTGAATTTTAGACCTATATCACCCCATCGAGGCCAGAACCTTGAAGTGGTGATGGGGCTTAGTTCAGCCATCAGAGGCTGAAAACTGAGACTGGTCGGGCACTCCCACTCGAGCAGGACCATAGTCCGGCCCAAGTAAGCAGAGTGCTGAAGACGGAGGCAACCAGCCAAAAGGCGCACAGATAATCAGGTTGCCACTCATAAAACACAATGGAAACATGTCTGCATCTAATAAACGTTATGGTGCCTGCCCTGTGGCGGACGTTCAGGCAGGGACGGTGCCGGGCCCTATACCTCGAAAGGGCCCAACCTCAGTTACTGGAAGTCCTTCTCAATTGCCCCGAGGAGCCAGGAGGCAAGGGAATAGAGCTACTGGCCAAACAAACAAACGACCAATAAAAATAATGCACTGGAATGCTGAGGGTGTCAACAGTAAAAGAGATGGATACAGCAAAAAATTGGAACTTGAAAATGTCCTCAGTGAAGAACAAGTAAATATATGCTGTATCCAAGAAACACACCTCAGCAGCGACATAGCCTTCAAAATCAGAGGCTACCAGTGCTACCGATCTGACCGAAAAGACAGGCGAAAGGGTGGAATTCTGACACTAGTTAAAAACAATATCAGCGCATGTCAGCTGGAAGTATACATGGACGGGGCAGAATACCAGATGCTCCACCTAAAAACAGACAGTGCAGAATTCCATCTCCTGAACTACTACTGCCCAAATGATAAACCATTGGCACTAGACACAATTCCAGACAAAGAAAGGCTTATGGTGTGTGGTGACTTCAACAGCCACTCTCAGAGCTGGGGCTACGATCATATCGACAAGAGAGGTGAGGAACTTGAGAGCTGGCAGGATGAAAATAATCTCATTCTTATTAACCAGCCAGCAGACTCACCAACCTTCTACTCGAGAGCATGGCACACCACCTCTACACCAGACCTGGCATTCTACTCACCAGGCCTGGAATGGAACATCACACGTGTCGTTGGAAAGCAGCTTGGGGGTAGTGACCACAGACCAGTATTTCTGGAAATTCACAATGAATATACCAAGGACAGCAGCACGCTCACTAGGTGGAACTATAAGAGGGCAGACTGGAAAATGTACCAGCATTTAACCAGTGTTCTAGCTAAGGACATGAACTTGGACAAAGACATCAATAGAGCAGTGAGTGAATTTAATAGATGTATACTACATGCTGCTAGTAAAACCATACCCAGGGGGGCACGCAAAAACTACAAACCCTACTGGAATGATGAACTGGAAAAGCTGCAAAATGAGATGGAAACATCTAGAAAGCAGGCTGAGAACAGACCTAGCCAAGAACATCACAACAAATATCAGCAAACAAAGGCTAAATTTCAAAGAGCCAAGTTACAAGCCAGACGGAGCAGCTGGAAAGAAAAAACAGAGTCGCTGAACCTAGAAAGAGATACTAGGAAATTATGGAAACTTGTAAAACAACTAAATGATGAAGGTACAGGGAGAAATACCAGGATCACACTTTATAAAGATAGAAACATTTTAACAGGTAAACATGCAGCTGATTACTTTGCAGATTCCTTTGCAGAAGACAACAACGTCAAAGTCAGCCCAGACAAACAACAGGAGGTTCGAGAGAACCAGCAAAACATTGGACAAGGTGAACCTATACCTGAAGTCATGGAGGCACCAATCACAATGAGAGAACTGGAGCATGCAATATCCAAATTGAAAATGAAAAAGTCCCCTGGAGCTGATGGAGTGTCCAATGAAATGATTAGAAACCTGGGAAGTGCAGCAAGAGCAAAGCTACTGCAGATCTTTAACACAAGCTGGTCCACAGGTAATGTACCACAGGCGTGGAGAGAAGCAATAATGATACCACTCCTCAAATCAGGAAAAGATGGCAACACAGTCTCCAACTACAGACCCATCAGCCTCACAAGCTGTCTATGTAAAACAATGGAACACATTATCAATCTTAGGATGCAGTGGTACCTTGAAAGTGAAAACCTTCTGGTATCACAGCAAGCAGGTTTCAGACAGTGCTACTCTACTGAAGATCAGGCAACCTACCTCTCCCAAGAGATTGAGGATGCCTTCCAAGAAAAGAAACTGGTACTAGCAGCATGGATAGACCTCAGGAAAGCATTTGATAAGGTCTGGAAAGAAGGGCTCCTAAAGAAATTGCGAAATTGCAGGGTTAGCTCAAGAATGTACAAATGGGTAAAAGCATACCTGCATAATAGAAGAGCCAGGGTACAATTAGATGGTCGCAAGAGCAAGAAAGTTCTACTGCGTCATGGAGTCCCCCAGGGAGGAGTCCTGTCACCCACACTTTTCTTGGTTTACATCAATGACCTAGTTGCTGAACTACCACATGGGATCAAAGTGGCAATGTATGCTGACGACCTGGTGATCTGGTGCACGGAAGAACATGCGACAGTGGCCACTAAACAAATACAAAGAGCTATCGATTCCCTAACCTTATGGGCTAATAGATGGTGCGTCAGCATTAACACAGATAAGTGCAGCACTACACTCTTTACCCTCTCACCATAACAAAAAGCTGGTCATATCAAGATAGATGGAGAGCTCTTGAAAGAAGACAAACAACCCACATACCTCGGAGTTACTTTTGATGATAAGCTGACATGGAAGCAGCACATAAACAAAGCAACAACAAAAGCCAGGAGGAAACTAGCTATCCTGAGAAAACTAAGTGGAACCACATGGGGAGCCAGTGGAAATATACTCAGTAAAGTTTACCAGCAAGGCATAAGACCACACCTGGAATACGGTTCAGCTGCGTGGTGTCCTGCATCAAACACCACATTACAAGATCTAGATAAAGTGCAAAACCAGGCACTTAGAATAATGTTGGGAGCAATGAAATCAACACCCATAGCAGAGATGCAGAAAATGGGAAGAATGCAAACACTTGGCGAACGCAGAGACACAAAAGTACTAATTCAAGCAGAAAAGTTTCAGTGTATGCCAAGTCATCCAATGAAGGAAAGATTCCAAAATCTAGCAATGGGACGACTGAAAAGGAGCAGCTTTATCCATCAAGCTAAACGACTCCGTAGACAACTTACAGACCTACCTGAAGTTGGCAGCCCCTTAAGGTCTGTACCAGAGCAAACCCCGTGGAGTGAAAGCCATGGAATGCCAATATACATTCAGATCCATGTGAAAGGAATACTAAGCGAGGACGAACAGAACAGTGTGCAGCGAATGACAATCACCCTCAGTTTCCTGGATGAGGAATATCCACAAGATATATGGGTCAGAGTGTACACAGATGGGTCAGCACAGAATGCTGTGAGGAATGGAGGTGCAGGTGTATATATAGAATATCCACACAAGCCTAGAGATACAATCAGAACACCGACAGGAAAATTCTGCAATAATTATGATGCAGAAATCCAGGCAATTAATGTGGCAGCTAAAAAACTGCTGAACTCCAACTCTGACCTACAGCCTGTGGTATTCCTGACAGATGCAAGGTCAGTGCTTCAAGCTCTCCAGTCTGGAAAACTAACAGACTTAAAAAAACTACTTAGCGAATTGTCTTACCAGTATAGGGTAACCATGCAGTGGATACCCTCTCACTGTGGAATACCAGGAAATGAAAAAGCAGACCAACTGGCTAAGGAAGGTGCTGCCGAAGACCAACCAGATATACCAATCACCTACCATCAGAAAAAACAGATGATAAAGTCAATAAGAAAGCCACAAACACCAACACAAGATGACTATCACAATATGAACAGATCAGAACAAGTTATAATTCTACGTCTCAGAACAGGACACAACCGACTCCGCAGTCACATGTATACAAAGTTCAAGATTGGCAACACAGCCATGTGTACATGTGGACAGGCAACACAGAGTGCCAAACATATACTTCAAGAGTGTTCTGAGCATGAAACGCTGAGGCAGACATATTGGCCAGAGGAAACAACACTGGAATCAAAGCTCTATGGGACACTGTATGAACTACAAAAGACAGTGAGTTTTATTAAGGAGACAGAATTACAGATATAGACATGTTTCAAGTGAACGAAAGAAGAAGAAGAAGATCTATATCAGTAACTTGCCAAGGCTATGTGAAAACGGCGCGATCTACTGTTACACTATCCACTTTGTCACAGTTTATTGGATTGTCCATTGTCTATTTTCTATCACCAGATGGTGCTGTCGTAGCTCCCACTTTTGCCGTTGATCGCAGGGTTTTGTGAAAAAGATCTAGTAGTCTACGATTCCAGTATGCTTCCCATGCTATATACAATATTATGTTCATCCATTTCGCTCCTATTTCTCTACACGCTTTAATTGCTTCGTTTGGTATTCCATCCTTGCTGGTGATTTATTTTTGGCTTATTTTGAATTGCTTTTTTTTTTTTATTTCTTGGTACAGTATCGCTGGCTCGATGGTTTCTTGATCTTGTATTATACATGTGTATGCGCATTCTACTGTATTATTTGGCTTTTATAGTTCTAGGAGGAATTCCTTCCATCTGTTCTTTCTTTCGTTTTTTATTTAAGATTACATTCTTTCTTTAGTGTTTATTGTTGTTGTGGTGTTTATCTTTCGTTTCTTATTCTCACTGAGTTTACGTTCTTGAGAAATTCTCGTGGATTTATCTTACATATGTGGACTAGACTTTCCCCGTATTTAGTCCATGAGATATTTGGATTTTTGACTGCATCTTTCGCTTGATTTCTGATCGACTTGTATTGTATGTAGTCGTATTGTTATTTATACTTTTACCATGTTTTGAAACATTTCTTTTTGTTTTTAATGGCTTCGTGTACTTCTTCCTTCCACCATGCTGTCCTGTGTTTCTGTATGTTTTCTTTTTCGATCACATATATTTTAAAGATGTTTTTAATCATATGTTCTTTGAATATTTTCCATTCTATCTCTAGGCTATCAGTTCGATCAGGTAGTAAATAATATGCCTTAGATCTCTTATAATAGTGCACTCTGTACCGTCTCTTCTTCTAGTGTTTTTTTTTCAGAGTTAGGATAGGTTCTTTTTTCGCTCAGTTTGATGGGTCTGTAGTTGGTGTCTATGTGTATGTTTGGTTTGACCCTTGCGTCTGATATCCTTCATTTGTTTATGTCCCGTGATGATGTAGTCAATCTGGAATGCTTGTTGTAAGTTGTCCCATTTGTACCACGTTTTAGTAATGAATATTTATGTGTTGTTGAAAGGTGATCATTATGATGTCCATGCTCCATATATAAGTTGATGAGCTATTCCCCGTTTTTGTTTCGGACTGTACTTGGGTCGCCGAAGTTTCCCATATCCGTTTCAAGTTTCCCTATTTACTTTCCTACTCTTCCATTAAAGTCGCCCATGATGTATACATGATATATGTATTGGATAGGTTTCAATTATACTAATAGAAAAATAAATTTTAGTATTATTCTACATGGCGTGTCGTTTGTGTATTGACAGTAGAGCAATTCTCATTCAGGAATTCCACTTCATATTCATGTCATATTTCCGCAACTTTATACTAATTTCATGAGTTGTCTCTCTTACAGGTTACCAATAACAGAAAGGTTGTAATTTGATGCAGAGACAGCACCCACTTGGCAATAGTGGTTAAGCCAATCGCCTTGAACTCTAT
The DNA here is from genome assembly GCA_034231615.1 of Meghimatium bilineatum. Taxonomy (NCBI): domain Eukaryota; kingdom Metazoa; phylum Mollusca; class Gastropoda; order Stylommatophora; family Philomycidae; genus Meghimatium; species Meghimatium bilineatum. The sequence continues at coordinate 72,871,488 of CM067298.1, read as the reverse complement.
AGAAGTTCGAGATCGAGCTGTGAAGAGTTTACATATGCATTTTTCGGAAATTTCTAGGAATTTTCGATTCAGGCTACGGAGTTACGTGCTGCTCTGCTCAGAGAGATGAGGTATATATGCGAAACCCGAGTACAATGACGTCAATCATATACCCTATTTGCAGCTGTTTTTGGCCGCCCTATAGAAACATTTGTTTTTAAAATAATAACAAAATGTATCTCATAGTAACGAACGCCATTAACCGCAGACGTGAAACAATTTTAGTTCTATCAGATCATGTGACCATAAAATACTGGAGGTCGCGGTTATGTAATCCTATCACCACGACCAAGAGTTACTTATTACAGAAAAAAGATTCGTTTTAACCCCTTTTTTATTGTAATGATTCACTGTTGTATTGATCATTATGAAACGTCTTCCTCTTCGCCTGGAAGAAAGAATTACAGAAAGTGTTTTCCCGTACACAGTCAAAGTTGATCTATTCATGATCGGTATGATTGCATTTACCCAGTTAAAGTTGATCTATTCATGATTGGTATGATTGCATTTACCCAGTTTAAAGTTGATCTATTCATGATTGGTATGATTGCATTTACCCAGTTAAAGTTGATCTATTCATGATCGGTATGATTTCACTTACCCAGTGCAAAGTGACTTGTGTGATTTCATATTCATGACTTGTGTGATTTCATTTACCCAGTCAAAGTTGATCTATTCATGAACTGTGTGATTTCATTTACCCAGTCAAAGTTGATCTATTCATGAACTGTGTGATTTCACTTATCCAGCCAAAGTTGATCTATTCATGGTCCATGTAATTTTACTGGTTCAGCCATAATTGTTTATTGCATTGCCTGCTTCATTATACTTAACTACAATGGATCCATTTGATGTCTGTCCGGTGTCCGGTTGTCATTGTAAACTGTCCAATTTTCACAATGAAGGGCTGATATTTTTCTATTGTGTCTACTTGTCCCGTTAGCCAGGTTGTCTTTGTGAACTCTCATATCCTCAAAATGTTTTTTTTTAAATATATACTTTTCGGTTGTCTACGTGTCCTGTCAATGTTAGAGTGGTTCGTGAATCCACATAGAAAAGACATCTCGGTTGTCTTTTATGTGATTAGAGCGTCACATTCAGCTGGCGATACAATTGTATGTCACATTCAGCTGTCAATACAATTGAATGTCACATTCAGCTTGCGATACAATTGTATGTCACATTCAGCTGTCAATACAATTGAATGTCACATTCAGCTTGCGATACAATTGTATGTCACATTCAGCTGTCAATAAAATTGGATGTCACATTTATCTTGCGATACAATTGGATGTCACATTCATCTGGCGATACAATTGAATGTCACATTCAGCTGGCGATACAATTGGATGTCACATTCAGCTGGCGATACATCTGGATGTCACATTCACCTGGCGATACAATTGGATGTCACATTCAGCTGGCGATACAATTGGATGTCACATTCAGCTGGCGATACAATTGGATGTCACATTCAGCTGGCGATACAATTGGATATCACATTCAGCTGGCGATACAGTTGGATGTCACATTCTGCTGGTGATACGATTGGATGTCACATTCAGCTGGCGATACAATTGGATGTCACATTTGCTGGTGATACAATTGGATGTCACATTCTGCTGGTGATACAATTGGATGTCACATTCAGCTGGCGATACAATTGGATGTCACATTCAGCTGGCGATACAATTGGATGTCACATTCAGCTGGCGATACAATTGAATGTCACATTCAGCTGGCGATACAGTTGGATGTCACATTCTGCTGGTGATACGATTGGATGTCACATTCAGCTGGCGATACAATTGGATATCACATTTGCTGGTGATACAATTGGATGTCACATTCTGCTGGTGATACGATTGGATTTCACATTCAGCTGGCGATACAATTGGATGTCACATTCAGCTGGCGATACGATTGGATGTCACATTCAGCTGGTGATACGATTGGATGTCACATTCAGCTGGTGATACGATTGGATGTCACATTCTGCTGGTGATACAATTGGATGTCACATTCTGCTGGTGATACGATTGGATGTCACATTCAGCTGGCGATACAGTTGGATGTCACATTCTGCTGATGATACGATTGGATGTCACATTCTGCTGGTGATACAATTGGATGTCACATTCTGCTGGTGATACGATTGGATGTCTCATTCAACTGGCGATACGATTGAATGTCACATTCTGCTGGTGATACAATTGGATGTCACATTCTGCTGGTGATACGATTGGATGTATTAACAGTTCAGCAGTTGTCACTGGCATCTAACAATTCAACGTTAGGCTCTGTGGCGTGGAGGTCACGGGTGCGTCTAGGTGGAAATCCAAGAATTAACGGTCAGCCCTCCCCTCTATCCTTTCCTCCATACAGGTAGCTGTGTATTCATTTCTTATTTAAAAAAAGCATACTTAACGTAAAATATTGTCTATACAATCACCATCGCCAAAAAAAAGTGACACAGATTTTTTTGTCTAAGTAAAATGTACCTCTAATAGTGAGATACGCTGCTTTCAGCTGGGTACGTTAGTCCAGTTTTGTTATAGCCTATCAGAGACGTGAACCATCAAAAAATAGTTGAGATCGCTGTTCTATACTGTACACACACAAACAAAAAAAAAAAAATGGCGCAACATTATTGCAGTGTAATGAACTCTAATATAGCGAATCACAAAACATATTTAAAGAAGCAAAAAACAATAATCATGTCAACAGATACAACAACCAAAAATCAGAATAGACAATACCGAGATAGAATGTGTGGATCAATTCAAATACTTAGGAGCAAACATCAACGGTGCAGGAGGCTGCATGACAGAAATAAGGAAAAGATTGGCAATGGTATATTGTAAAATAACACAGTTGAAAAAAAGGAAAAACAACAAAATAGAAACAAAATTGCTAATGCTACGAACTTTAATTTTTTCGGTTGCAACATACGGCTTGAAACTTGGACCCTAAGTAAGACAGCGGAAAGAAGATCAACGCCTTTGAGATGAAATGGTACAGAAAGAAACTTAGAATATCATGGAAGGAAAAAAAAGAGAAACTCAGATATTATAAAAACATTGAAGATTCAAGAGTGTTGATTACTAAACACAATAATAAAACGAAAACTACACCTGCTTGATCATATAAAGAGACACAACTGTTTATAAAGACAATTAATGGAGGGTAGAGTATCTAGGTAGAGGAGGGCAGACCAAGAAGACGATGGATTAGCTGCATTAAAGATAACAGAATACATCGTTGGAAAATGCACGCCGCATCGCCCAAGACAGAAGGGAGTTCATTGAGAAGATAACGTTCTGGAAAGAATACGTCACGTCATGACATAATGGACACATCGACCTGCATTATGGGAAATCCTTAAGATCTACGGATTCCAAATAAAATATACAAACATCATAAAAGCCCTTTACCAAGAAGCAACGTGTCCGTAAGAACAGAAACAGGAAATTCAGAATGGTTCAAATGTCAACACAGAAGTGAAACAGGGCTGCATATTATCGCCAATGCTATTTGAAAAAGCCATCGATTGGATCATGCGTAGATTCATTCAAGATGAAAAAGCGGGCATCCAATGACTCAAAAACAAAATTTTAACTGATCTTGTTTTTGCAGATGACATCGCAATCTTAAACTCTACCCATCAATAAACACAGGATATAACCAACAAACTATGCACACTCGTAGATCAAATTGGCCTCCAGATCAACAAACTCAAATAAAAAATCATTGAACTTATCAGTTCAACAAATAACATCTCAGTAAACAACCAAATACTGGAAAAAGTCACCAACTTTAATTGCTTGGGCAGCCGAATGTTTGTTGACGGAGGCTCAATGAAAGAAAGAAATACACGCATCGCAGTTTCATCTAACACAATCACTAAACTAACTAATATCTGGAAATCAAAAGATCTAGGAACAAACACCAAGCTAAAGCTATTTAACTCCTGTATTGTCTCAGTATTAATGTATTGAAGTGAAAACTGGAAATAAACACAAAACAGACCAAAAATTAAACAGCTTCGGAAACAAATGTCTCCGGAAACTGGTGAACATAAAATGGAGCGATTTCGTCACAAACAATGTTTAAAAAACAAACTACACCGAGAATAAGTTTCAAACATCATAAGAAAAGGCAGATAGAAATACATCGGTCACGTTTTAAGACTAGATGAAAACAGAATAAACCTTTATGTGAACACCTGAGGGTAAAGAAAACGAGGAAAGCCTAAAGCAGGGCTATTCAATTATATTTACTCGGGGGCCCAAATGTACAAAATGGGGATCAAGGGGCAGATTTATAAAAAACACATTGAATGATTTTTATACAATTAGGTTTTTTAATAACCTTATTTCCCTGTTTTAGCAATGATCCTTGGGCCACTTACTAGGCCTCCGATTTGGATTTGGCCCGCGGGCCGCCAATTGAATAGCCCTGGCCTAAAGCAACCCTGAAGAACACCATACTTAAAGAAGGGGAAATAACAGGCTGCAAGACCATGCAAGAACTAAAACTGCAGGTAGCGGACCGAAAACATGGAGAATCAAAACCTCTGTCCTATGCCGCATGCCGTACGAAAGAAACAAACTTACTAATGGACATCAAATTTCAAACGTGTATCATTATTTTATTTTACGGAATTAATGTTTCAACCTAAGCATGAGGAACCTTTCACACTTTAACAATGAAATGTTCATTAAATTTGGTTTGGACTTTTATTCTATGCGACTGATGCCTCCGTTTCAGAAATGTCTATGGCCTCTGGCCTTTATCAGAGAACGACATCTTCTTGACATTGATCCGACTAGTCGTTGGATCTGTTATTGCGGGATAGTCGCCTACTCTTCCAGCAGTTCAAGAGACAACTATCAGAGATTTATCGGAGCCTCATCTGGCTGTCGGAGTCGTCTGTCGAGTTCATCCCATAAATGGTCTATTGGGTTCATGTCTGATGACATGGCTGACCACGGAATGGTTTGGACCTTGTTGTCAACGAGGAACTGGGTGGTGTGTTGTGTCACATGAGGTCGAGCGTTATCCTGCTGGAAAATCGAGCCTCGTGCAGCCAAAATTGGAAAGACGCGAGGATACACAATTTCAGCGACGTATTGTTCGGCATTCAGGAGTCCTTCAGTTTGCATCAGTTCACTTCTTGCCTTGAAGTTTATCGCTCCCACATCAGTGCACCTCTACCATCATGTGGAGGAGCCTCATCAACGCTGTTCTGAGCGTGGTGCTCACAGACTATGCGGTAAACTCTTCTCAATCTACCGTGTCGCTTAAGCAAAAAATAATTATTCATCACTAAACCAAACCCGTCTTCAGAATTCTCAAAATTGACGATGCTGGTTCTCCCACTGCAGTCGGTTTCTGGCGATGCCAGTCTGTAAGAAAAGGACCGCTGCATGGTATTCTAGCACAAAGACCAGCGTCGTTCAGCCGATTTCTGACAGGTTGGTCTGAAATTCGACGAAATGCTGGTATTAAGTGAATTGTGGAGGACGCAGATGCAAATAGATTCCTGAGGTGACGCAACCGTATGAAGAGGTCTGAGGCAGGAGTTGTGACTCTGGGTCTTCCACTGCGCGGCTGGTCTGCTACTGATTCAGAGTATTTATATCACCTCCAAAGGCGCCTGATGGTACTTCTAACCATATTAAATTGTCTGGCAACTACACTTTGTGATTTTCCAGTCTGTAGTAAGCGTACAATGATGATGTATCGTTGTTCTGAACCATACTTGTGCATTAAATTTTCAACTGAATTTATTCGAGGACCTTCAATTTTTTATAGGCAAAGAATAATATGCTCAGAGAGTTTTATGTTCATTAAGTTTCACTGGATTCTCATTTAACATATCACGAGTTATTGCCAAACATGTTGTTCTGACCTTGACCTCTTCATGACCTAACGAATCATGAGGTCAGTATAATTTCAGGTAACCAAGAGAAGTTAATTGACCAGGTGGACACAGTCGATAGGTTGAATGATGTCCAATCAGCGAATATGTTTTATAAAAGTAACTTCACAAAAGTTGATTTCTGTTGTGTGAAAAGTATAGTTATCCAGTCACCACGACCTCCAGAAACAAGCTAAAATTGATGGGTTGATTGTTTAATAATGGATTCAATCTTCTTGCCGAGGCTCGATGCTTTCAATCTAAGTCTATATTGAGTATATTGTTGCTTATATTGGGTCTTCTTCTTCTTCTTCTTCTGCGTTCGTTCTCAAACTCCTGCAGATTAGCTGGATGTAGTCCGGAGAACGGAATGCGTTGTGTCATGGTTTACAGCATTGCTGCGATATATACGCCTTTCGGTATGACACATCCGACTTCAGCATGGCTTTGGGTCACTGACTCTATATTGGGATGGGACAGCCAACTCCATCCCATAACCTCCTAAGTCACCTTTTACGACATGCGTGGAAGGTAAACAGTGTTGCTATTGGTTGCTCCCCTTTCGGGCCTCGGCAACACACGGGCGTTTGGGTCTTATTTAATGGGTTGACCACTACGTCCCGAATGAGATATGATATCAACACAAGTTCAAAAATACCTGAAACAATATATCATATACATTATATGATTCAATTATTTTATCGCTTGCTTATCTTCATGCAGCTGAATATTTCACGCCATTTCTGTTTATTAAATAAATTATTCAGAAATGACCGCATTCTAACTCAAGCGCACGGGCGTATAATTGTCAACAAAACGACAACTAAGTTGTGTTACATTTATTTCCCCCTTATTGTATTGAAAGTATGTATTCTTTTTCCTCCGTTTAAACCAGCAATTCTCAAACTAATTTAGTCCGGGACATTCTTGTTTGCTCGTACTCAAACGTCTGCCTCTGTAATATATATATATATATATATATATATATATATATATATATATATATATATATATATATATATATATATATATATATATACACACACTAGGGAAAGGAATGTGTTTACATGGTTTACAGTTTGACTGCTGTATTTGTGACATTGGACTTTACACACTCGAATTCAATATGGTGGTTTTGGTTATTTTTACAATTTTGGAACTAAGATCAGACTAAACTCTACTTTTGGGTCCACCATAACATTCGTCAACAATTAGGGAGGAGAAGTAATAAACACGTTTGACAATCGTTGACAAGGGGTGAGGAGATTTGACAAATGTTGACGTAAAAACGGTATTTGACAAAATTTGATGTCAACAAAATGTTTTTCTATACATCAATTAAATTGTGCGAATTTGACATTTATTCTCTAAAAATCTGGAAGAAATATGACGTATTTTTCACTTTTTATGCCACAAATGCGTTTAGGTGGAATGTATGGCGGGGGGGGGGGGGGGGTTCGTAAATGTTTTGGATGTAATTAAGCAGGTGACCCTGAATTCTTGACATGTGATAAACAAGCAGGGGGAGAGGAAATCAATAATTTTATACATTATAATATTATTTGAATGATGCTGTTCCTCCTTCGCAAGCGAAGATGAGCATGGCATGAAAACAATAAGTGTGATGAATAAGTAGAAAAGCAACAAAACATTTGTGATTGCCAAATTTGTTTTGTGAGTTCGTAGATGCCCAATGAGTCTGATTCGTGCCACAAATGTTCTATTGCAGTGCAAGCAGGAGTGCAGCGGATTTGGAGCAGTAGTGTTTTCGGATGTGTACTTCCGCTTCGTCGCTTGTAAACTGTCCGCAGTGTTTTTTCTTTTTCAAATTTAGTGATGCCAGCTATGATCTGGGTGTACCATGCTGAACCAGACAAATTCGCCAAGCTCAAGGTTGTAGTCCCCATGAGCTAGGATCAATGCAATGACGTATAGCATATCATATTATAGTTATGTTTTGTGATAGCAAAATGGAGAGCAAACATCGCCACAAAAGCCCCTTTATGTTTTACAAGTATTAAATGTGCCTCATCACAGGAGCTTTGGTAGGAGTGGAGAAACATTAAGTCATGTTTAACAGCCATTGTGATCACTTGGATATAATAGTAGAACAGATGCGTCTACAAGTGCTAATAACCCCCAAATGTATGTTTCCTCCTCTAATTATTCTTCCATGTAGCCCTCACTAGAGGATCACAATAGCTGTTCACATGCAACAGCAACCACACCTTCGAAACCGCTTCGGCGTTTAAAATAAGTGAAGGTGGCAAATGGGCTCTGTGCCCATAGCTTCTGATGTATGGGCCCATGTCCTGCCCAGCATGTAAAGTCTGGGTTCGGCGGACTGCGCAAATGAGCTTAAAGAACATGGGCCACTGGGTAGAAATGAGGCGTCATTCAGCTAGCGTCGTAGAGTGTCAAAAAACACTGTGAGACAATACGGCACGCTACTCATCTACTGCATGGAGATCCAGGAAAAAGGTAACTTAGTTTTGCTAACACTAGATAACACACACAATGACACACACAAGTCAACGTTTCGACCAAAAGGTCTTTGTCAAGACAGACAATAAACTTAAAACATATAATAGAAAGCGAACAGTAATAATATCGACGGTCAGATAGGTATGGGTAGTCTTTATTGACCGGAAAAGGTGAAATGACACCGGACAAGGAAAATACAAAAATGACAACAAACATGTGAAACGAAACAAACAAAAGCTATGGATAGACTAAATTTATCAACAAACATGTAGCACGAAACAAACAGAAACTATGGAAAAACTAAATTCATCAACAAACATGTGGCACGAAACAAACAGAAACTATGGAAAGACGAAAGTCATACAAGAGACAGGCGCTCATTAACGCCGTCGGGTTTCAGAGTGCCATATTGATAAATGTAGCGGTTCTCAAGCGCCAGACGAGCCCGGTCATCAGAGAAGCACGACTTAATGGCAGTAACCTGAATGTCCTGGGCGCCTCGATGGCCTGTGCCATTAAAGTGGACGTCAACAGGCAAACCCGACTGGTTTTTTTATGCTGTACAGATGTTCGCAGAATAGGTCTGCGAGCCTCCTTCCAGTTTCACCTATATATGTCATGGCGCAACGCTTACATATGATGGCGTATATGATGTTGCGGAACACACATGTGAAGCTCTCCTCAATGGTGAAGGTGGCTTTAGGGAATGTGACAGACCGGATCTGGGTGACATAGGAACAAGTGTAGCATTTGCTGCGTTTACATCTGATGGTGCCAAAATGATACGGAACGTCAGGCTGGAAGTGACTCCGGAAAGTTGATCACTGAGTTTCTTGTCACGTCTGTAAGCAAGAGGGAGGTTACAAAACACTTCCCGCGTCTCGGGGTCAGAGTGGAGAAGGGGAAGGTGACGAAACAGGGCATGGCGAACGGCAGCGCTATGGGGGTGGAAAGTGAGAACAAGCTTAGTCCGGTTAGACGAGGAAGACTTACGAGTGGTCGAGAGGGAATCCTGACGTGAGAGACTGCACACACGAAGAAGGGCAGACCTGAGGACAGCCTCCGGGTACAAGCGACAGCGGAAGAAAGCTATCATCTCGTATGCCTTCTCGATAAAGTCATCCTCGCGACTGCACAGGCGCCGAAGACGAAGAAGTTTGGAGAAGGGAATCACGACAGGCAGAGGGATGAGAAGAGGTGTATAGAAGAAAGCAATGAGCATCAGTCGGTTTGTAATGTACCGATGTGCTAAGACAGAGGGGTTGAACAGTGATAGATATGTCAAGAAAGTTCACATGTCAGGAAAGTTAATCTACTGCACCCCGACACACAGTCAGTCGTCTTGACTCGTCTTGCCACTGAGACTATATGTGTAGGGACGAGAGAATGAGACTAGCGATATTATGCAACTCTCCCTCACTTTAATCCATTTTTAATCGCGCTTTCATCATTATCTCATTAATCATCACACAAAAATCCCGCGGCGATGAGTAAGTTGAAAAGTGGCAGGTACAGATACATTGGCATCAATAGTCAAAAACCTGCACGTACAAGGCTCAGGTTATGTTGTCGTTCTCGAGTGCCATTGAGGCACCTTTGAAGCCCGGCAGCCAACTGGGTGGCTGAGCAGTACTATCAGGAAAGCACAGCTCACCTCCTTAGCAAGAGAAAGGAGCTAGGAAAGGAGCTCGAAACATTGTCTGCCTCTCCATGACCCAGGCCAGCATACCGCGATTGGGCTCCGACTACGGCGCACCCGATTGAACAGAAAGAAAAGTTCTATGATGGTTTAAAAAATAAAATCTTACAGGAGACCCTCGAATCCGACAAACGTATCATCCTTGGTGACTTTAACGCACTAGTGGGTTTGAACTGGTCGTCCTGGGATGGTGTGCTGGGAAAGCATGGCATTGGCAAATGCAATAGCAATGGGCAGATACTGCTTGAAACATGTGCAGCATTTAAACTACTCATCTCCAACACTGTCTTTTAACTACCTCACCGTAATAAGACTTCATGGATGCACCTACGATCAAAACAGTGACATCAAATTGGTGAGCGTCAAGATGTGAGCGTCACTAAATCCATGTGAGACTGCTAGTCTCCCAAATAAATATTCTTACTCAGCATCTCCGGTGACTTCAAAGTAACAAACAGCCAAAACGTCTCAGCGTCTCTAAACTAAAAGATCCACATTATAAACAGCTTCTGCGCAGCTCAATGGATACCAAAATTACCAAAATTACACCATTGACAGTAGACTTCATAGACATTTAAAAAAGCTGGGAAAACATCAGTTAGTTAGTGTATCCGCCATTACACTTCTACTAACAATACCGGCCCTCTGCTGGGTGACCATCATTATTCTTGCGCCATCTAAAATGCTCACCTTTAATAACACCGCATTTCAAACCCTGATCTTTAATCCTGGACATTGAAGAGGAATCATCATGCACACTAGTCTTACTCTCGTGTGCTATATCTCTTATGGAGCTCAAAACGTGAGCTCAATCTATTACCCCATCGCTCTGTGCTACAATCCAGCATGACGCCAGGTGATCTGGTCTTTCATTGCCTCGAATACCCACATGTCCCGGTACGAAAATAAATGTAGCTACTTTTAAACTAGCCTTTCTCAAAGCCTTAATCCACTATTCGCAAACGAGACCCACTTGTACCTTCCTAATCATACTCATAGTCACTCAAGATGCAGACCCGTGTTACCTTCTGTGTGCCTACCCACTCAAATGCCCTGGTCACCGCCTTAATTTCCATGGTTATGCTACTCGTAGTCACAGCAAAGGCCCCACTCTCCTCCCTGATTGTTTAACTGCGCGCTGAGCTGTGAAGGCCCAGCACTGCGAACATGTCTAATCACAGATCCATCAGTGTATATAATCACATCTCCCTCTTTGGTATTCTCACTGACCAAAGCCTGTACCTCTTGCTCCACAGCCGTGGGACACCATTTTCTGCATTCCCTGGTAAGTGTTGTTACTACTCTAAAACAAGTTTCCAATTCTGTGGGTAGACTTATCCATTCCGCACATGTTACCAAATCTTCCAATCTGCACACGCTTTGTATGACATCCTCAGCACGTCCCATCCATCCCTCTTTTAAGTTTTCTACCTTTAACTTTCTGTATATTTCGGAATGCAATGGATGTTCCTTATCTGAATGTATCTGAAAATCTCAGTGACATTGTCTACATAACTACAGAAGAAATGGTGGGTGTTCCTGTTCGCTGGCATCAAAGCTGCTTTGACGATAACGATGTACAGATCAAAGATCACCTGGACAACAAGCACAAACAGCATAAAGTTTATCTCAACGACCCTACATTAACCAACAAAAAGACTACAAAACCTCAAAGAAAAACGCGCGAAAAGAACTAAGGATAATGCAAGACTCATGGTGTGGTAGCAAAGACAAAGAGATACAACATTACGCTGACAGCAATAATATGCAGAAATTATATTCAGCGCTAAAAACAATCTATGGTACTCAGCCTTCAGGAAAGTCTCCTCTTCTCAGCGCAGATGGAAAGCATACCATCACTGACAGAGAGAAAATTCTCAAACACTGGTCTGAACATTTTTTAAATGTACTAAAATACCCTCCAACATAAACGACGAAGCGATTACGCACTTCACGTAAAAACAATCAACCATTTATTATCGGAGCTCTCTTGTCTTGAGCAGGTGTAGAAAAAGCCATTTTAAATTTGTTCGTAGGTAAAGCGCCAGTTCCGGACTCCATTACAGCTGAAGTATACACCGACAGTGACCCTGTTATGATTGCTAAACTCACAGAGCTCTTTCAGACAATGTGAAGCCTGGAAGCGATACCACTAAACTTTAAGGATGACTCCATCATACATCTATACAGGAGAAAAGTTAGTTAGTTTGTCGTCGGATCATCATCACTGCAAACTGGACACATCCATAGTTGCTCCGATCTCTCCTTGAGTGTATCCGCCATCACACTTCTGCTGACAGTACCGGTCCTATGCTGGTTGACCATCATTCTTCTGCGCCCTCCAAAATGTTCACCTCTAGCAACACCGCATTTCAATCCCTGATCTTTAATCCTAGCCATTGAAAAGGAATCATCATCCACATTAGTCTCACTCTCGCGTGTTATATCTCTTAAGGAGTTCAAAAGGTCAGCGCGATCCATTGCCCCATCGCCCTGTGCCACAAACGCGCACGATGCCAGTTGATCCGCTCTTTCTTTGCCTCGAACGCCCACATGTCCCGGCACGAAAATAAATGTAACCACTTAAAAGCTCGCCTTTCTCAAGGCCTCAATAAACTGTTCGCGAACGAGACCCACTTGTACCTTCTTAGTCATACTCATAGAGTCACTCAAGATGCAGACCAGCGTTACCATCTGTGTGCGTAGCCACTCAAATGCCTTGGTCACCGCCATAGTCTCCATGGTCATACTATTCGTACTGACCGCAAAGGCACCATTTTCCTCCTTGATCGTTTTACCTACGCACTGAGCTGTAAAGGCCCAGGCACTGCGAACATGCCTACATACAGATCCAGAAGTGTATATAATCACATCCCCCTCTTTGGTATTCTCACTGATTAAAGCTTGCACTTCTTTCTCCACAGCTGTGGGACACCATTCTCTGCATTCCCTGCTAAGTGATATTACTACTCTCAAACAAGTTTCGAAATCTGTGGGTAGACCTATCCATTCCGCACCTGATGCCACATCCTGTAATCTGCACTCGCTTTGTATGACATCCTCAGCACGTCCCATCCACGACCTCCCTCTCTTGAGTCTGCTGCCTTTAACTTTCTGTATTTCGGAATGCAACGGGTGTTCATTATCTGCATGTATTTGAAGGTACGCCCGTGCACGGCAATACTGTAATCTATGCTCAGCTGTTGGGCAGTCAAGTAGGTATCGCATAGCTCTTGTCGATGTGTCTCTTGTGCATGTCAGAATGATACGCATTGCTGCATTCTGGACTCTATCCAGTCTTTCGATCTGAGTTTGGCTAAGAGTCAGAATTGCCAGTGCATATTCCACCACAGCCACAACCAAACCCTGGTACAAAGGAAATAACAATCTTTGCTCACACTGCGCAGCAGCCATAACCTTCATTGCTGCTAAGCCTTTGCCTGCCCTTATGATAATGTGGTCAACATGTTCCCTGAAACTCAAGCTTCTGTCAAAAAACACACCCAGATATCTCATTGTGCTAGTTCTTTCTAAACTTTTCCCGGACAACGAAACTTGTGGCATGGGTGTCTTTACCATGTGATTGTTCAAGGAAAACCACGTCACGAATGCCTTAGACGGATTAACTACGCTCCCGTATCTCGACACCAATTTGTCAGTCTGTCCAGCTCCTTCTGTAGTTCCACGACGCACTCTTCTCGATTTCTGCCCGTCTATACACCAGGATATCATCGGCATATGACATCGTTCTGCCAACACCTGTGATTTGATTGCCTGCGATATGTACTGTGTATACATTGAAAAGTACAGGAGATAGAGACGATCCCTGTGGCAGACCAAGGCTAATAACCGTTGGTGCAGATATCCAGTTACAACACTTAAGAACTACAACCCTGTGCATCAGGGCGGCGCCAACCTAACGCACGACAAAAGGAGAAAAGGAAATCGCCTAGCTTGCGACAACCACCAAGGCATATCTCTGCTCTCTATAGCAAACAAGCACCTGGCTAGGGTCTGTTAGGGACAGACTGCAAGCCAATCTTGAGACATGTCTTCTCCCAGAAAGCCAATGTGGCTTCCGACAAACTAGAGGTAAGGTTGACACGATATTCACTGTTAAACATGAAAAGTGTTGTGAATAGAACATTGGTCTCTACACCACATTTGTCGACCTAACTAAGGCATTCAACACAGTAAGTAAAGAATGACTATGAGGGAAGATCATGGCCAAATTTTGATGTACCGAAAAATGTACCAACATGGCTCTACCAACACTGCTTTATGCTGCGTCATCCTAGACTGCTACGCGAAACACGCTGGACAGCTTAACTTTTTCCATGATAAACAAAAATAGGTAGATGTGTTACAAAATAAAACATAAAACAACCTAACAACGAGATTGTTTTATTTTGGTAACACATTTACATATTTTTGTTTATCTTGACATTTGCCCAGTGTTACTCCAGCCACCTACTTCCTGTTTAGGGTTGTTACCCAACACTGGAACATTTATCTCTTAATTTTTCCACATTCGGTGCTTAAGAAACCTCATTGGGAGTACGTTGGCAGGATCGAGTACCAGACATGGAAATCCTTCAAAAGTCCCGAATGCAAAGCATCCATGTCTGTTGACTAGGTCCAAACTCCGCTGGAATGGCCACATCATTCGTATGCCAGACAAGCGCTTTCCAACGAGATTATTCTGTGGGAAATTGTGCGAAGGTACACGTTCAATCGAAGGGCAGAAAAAGCGCTTCAAGGATCATATAAAGAACTCAAGCACTACAGCATCGATCCTAGCTCATGGTAGACTACAATCTTTGATCGTCAAGCTTGGCACACCCAGATCACTGCTGACATCACTAAATTTGCAGGAAAAAAAGAGAGAACACTGCGAGCAATTTACAAGTGACGGAAACGGAAGGACAAATCCGAAAACTCTCCTTCTCGGGACCTCTGCACTCCTGTATTAACTACAATAGAACTTTCATGGCACGAATCGGACTCATCGGACATCTTCAAACTCACAAACCCAAACCAAATTAGGTAATCGCAAATGTTATATTTTTCTACTTGTTTACCACATTTTTTTAATGACATGCTCATATTCGCATGTGAAGCAGGAACACCATCATCATCATCATTATCATCATCATCATAGCATGTCACATGTTTCTATTCAGACATGTGCAAATAATCCTCAATTGCGTATTTGCTTATTACAACATGCACAAGCAAGTGACGTACGTTACGAGAGCATGATTGAAGCAGTAAAAGTTGCAAGAGCATGTATGATGTAGTAAAAGTTGCAAGAATGTGCTTGATGTAGTAAAAGTTGCAAGAATGATCTATAAGTAGTAAAAGTTTCAGGAAGGCGCTTTATGTAGTAAAAGTTGCTTTAATGATCTATAAGTATTAAAAGTTGCAAGAGTGCGCTCTATGCAGTTAAAGTTGCCAGAATACGTTTTTTTTTAAAAGTTGCACGAATGTGCTTGATGTGGTAAAATTGTAAAAAATCTTCTTTATATGGTAAAAGTTGTAGAATCTGTATTATATAGTAAAAGTTACAAGTGTTCGCTTTATGTAGTAAAAGTTGCAAGGGTGCGCTTTATGTAGTAAAAGTTGCAAGAATGTGCTTGATATGGTGAAAGTTGCAAAACGTGTTTAATGTGTTAAAAGCTGCAAGAATGTGCTTAATGTGGTAGCTGTGATAGATGAAATATCTTGGCTGCTATTGGGATAATTTTCTTCTGAATTCTTTCACAAACAGTTGCTGGTTAGCAGGATGGATTACGAAGACATTGCATTGTGTCATGACTTACAGTTTGGCTGCCATATCTACATCTTTCAGCCTGATAATCAGACCGTGGCATGAGATGGAACAGAAAATCACAAACTCAAAACGTCCTTAGTCACCTCTTACGAGTCTCATGGCCCGATACCACTATACGTTGCACCACTTTAAGGCCCTGGTAACGTGTGGGTCGATTAGGAACATAAGTTAGTGCATGTGGCAGAAGTATGATTGGTCACTTAAGGAACAGAGCAAGAAGTGTATTTAATTAGCCACCAGTGCTGCATTGCATGAGGTTAGAGATCTGATATCATATTGATGGGTCCAGGGTTGCAATACAACTGATAGTGTTTCTTAGGACCTCCGCCTCCTCCCCCCCCTTCCACAACCCGAGTAGAAGACTTTCGTCCTAGGCAATTACATTATGCCGAAAACTGAGTATCCTGGGTATGACAGAAAGTTCTGGAGAAATAAGCCCACTTGATTTTTTTATTACAAAGTAGTATCATAGCACACGGGGCACTCCCATAAACGCTTCGCTCTCCGTTCCAGCAACCATTCAAGTGTATGTAGACTCAAAGTTCCTTAATGGGCAGGACAAGATTTTTCCTCACTCATCCGCATCCTTGAAGATAGAAATCGCTGGAGGACTCTTGTGTGCTTAAACATCCAATGTGGTACCCCCTCTACTCTGGCGGGTTACGGGTTTATAGATAGACTCAAAGTCCCATTGAAGAGTAATCTAAACAATCAACGTGCCGCGGAAACCTTTGACATCTCCTGTGCGACTGGGAGGGGGGGAATTTCTATAGGTTTTCCTGAAATCTAGTTGGGTCGGTTCATTACCAATAACGTGTAGGATATTTATCAATGTTATTTTGTTTCGCTTTTTCCCCCTTCCAATGTGACAACGCTACTACAATTCTAGCCACTCAGTTAATCTCGTATACAAAGAGTTAAATTAAACTAACTCAATCTACCACATCCTCAGTTTAATTGCTTGATTGATTTTTGCTCAAAGAAGAAGAAAATGCAATAAATCGGTAGAGATTTTTGCTCAAAGAAGAAGAAAATGCAATAAATCGGTAGACTGGATCTCTAATGTGTTTTTCAAAGACCGTGTTTAATGCTATATAGAATCTTGTGGGATATAACATAAACACTTGGACCACTAAACACGGTGAAGTAGTAGGACGCTACTTGAGCTTGGGATAGTCCTTCAGGAATATTCACGCAGAAAATAAATAAAGATTATTTTGTCCTTAACTGAAGCTTGGAAGTAAAATCGATTTTCCTTTCCTTGTCACAAACAGGTGTAGACAATTTTACAAGTTAAGAAAACGGTTCGTACGTGTGAGTTCTGTGAGTCTAGTCTCATGGATGAGAGAATTGTGTTACAATAGTGCTTATTATCGAGCATATCATCTTCTTCTTCTTCTCGATCGCAGTTTAGCATGTTTTCACAGCAAGTCCTCTTTTCTTGATAAATGCTGATCTATTTGAAAGCTCATCAGAGCTCCCATACAGTTTTTTATGGATACCGGTTTCTTTGGGCCAGTGCTTCTCCTTTAACTGGTTAGTGTAATACAGTCTTGCAGGAATGTTCCGCTGTCTGTCCACAAGGGCACATAGTTGAATAGTTGATGGAACGAGTCTTAATCTAATGAAGTGGCTGTTTAGTCTTGTGTGTCCTGTCCTCACACGAAAAATAACTTTCTCAGCTCTGTCAAGAGTGATGGTTGTGTTTTAGGTGGTCGAATTTCCAAACAGATTTGACGACGGTCATCTATTCCTGGTTGATGGTTTATTGGCTTTTATTGGCTTTTTTGTTAATGTATTGCTCGATATTTTGCTAGCATAGGCCCCAATCTGCCTTACCATATCCTGGTATTCCACAGTCCCACAGTTGGATGATATCCACTGTATTACTATCCTTCTTTGGGTGCTCACCTCGTATGGCTTTCTCTTCAAGTGTGACATTTTATCTCTTTCAATGGCTTGCAGGAAGGACATTGCATCAGTAAGAAACACCACCTGTTGACATTGGCTGTTTGAATTTTTAATTATTCATGCAGAAATGCTTAGGGTATGTACTTTTGCAGAGTAGTTGGAGCAGAAGATTCCATTATGTTAATAAATGGATTAATTTTCTTTTTAATGATATTTTATGTTCACTCCAGCACCACCGTTCTTCTGTGCTCTAGTTGCTGATCCATCAGTATATACTTGTATTCAAACTTCTCTGGGGCTCATATCTTTCTGATAGTGAGAGTTAGATATTGCTCCATGGTACTCGTAAATGTGGGAAATCCCATGTACTATGTATCGTAGTTCATCTCTGTTTAGTGGGTGCAAAGGGAACGCATTGCTCTAGGCGGACCCAGGGTTAGCAGATAACCAAGATCCCAAATGTACCTCCACGCGGTGCACCCTGGAAACAGAAATACAGTAGCTCGAGCTGATTCTGGCCAAATAATTTGGGGATCGTGTCCGAGAATGTGGAGGTAGCAGATGGAAAGAGATTTGACTGCACAAGAGACAGACAATATCTCCGACACCAGCAGCAGCACCACATATAGCGACACTGTCGACATACAGTGAAGCTAGTCAGTCCAGTCCGAACATTGGAGGGGCGGCCAATGTAAAATGCACGTAAAGGTAGATGCACGGCGAGAGACAAATAGATTTCATACCGAGTACAATGAAACAATGAAAGGGCAGAACAGCGCTAGAGGGCAGCGCGAACTGCAAATAGAAAGTGAAAAGTCCCTAGGAAGAGGGCGAAAGAGCCAGGGTCCAACTCCTCTGTTGAGTTCTTCCCCTTAAGGAACCAGGCTCACGGATGAGAAACGGTTCGGTACCCAATGGGCACAGGCACAGCACGTCCAATTACACGAGGCAAGTTCATAGACAGTGGAACACCTCGTGCGAGTCAGACGAGAGCAAAAATCGTCTGGGCGAAGAGTCGCCACTACGCGTGCCTGGAGACAGATATAGAGACAGTCACAGGCTAAGGGTAGCCTGTCAAGAATTGTCAAGGCATGCCGAAATCGGATGTGCTAGGCCTACACGGCGCATAACGGTGGCACAACGTAATCACGCTCCCGGCGGAAATCGCACGGATATCCGTGATGGTTACAATGGAGCGAACGAAAAACAAACAAACAAACAAATCTCTGTTTAGGTTTTGGATCGGTGAATAAAACTGTTTCTGTTGAGTATTCCACTGGCCAGGTCACCGAATCTTTAATGGTTATGCTGGCATGCTGGTGTAATTTTCTGCATGGATCAATGTCTTAATGTCCCGCCTTTATGGTAAGGGGATAATGCGTGTAATTTTTTCCATTCCATTTATGGGAAAGTCTTCATGGCACCTATGGTAAGGCGAAGAGCTCGATACTGTACCCTGTCCAGAGTTTGAAGATGAGAAGTCCATGCTGTTGATCAGTATTCCAGTACTAGTCTAATGCACCTGTATATATCTTCTTGTCTCATTCCTCATCTCCCCCCCCCCAAGCTGATTTTTCCTGTCAATTTCCTCAGGATGAAAAGTTTCTTTCTTTGCTTTGCCTCTATTTTCTCAATGTGAGGCCTCCATATCAATCTCTTATCCCTTATTCCGTCTCTTTGCAGCTTTACTATCAGTCCATCTTTCCAGACTTTGTCAAATGCTTTTTGGAAATCTCTCCATAAGGTGAAACCTTTCTTCTGTTCTTGAAACGCATCTTCAATGATCTGGGACAGGAATGCTACTTGGTCGTATATGTTGCTGCGCCCTCTAAATCCGGCTTGTTCTGTTACTAATAACTTCTCTGATTTTACATCCCTTCTGTTGACCATCATTTCCTTTGTCTTTGCAGACACAACTAGCTAGGCTTATTGGTATAGCTGCCCCGCTTCTGTTTGTCTTTGCCTCTCTTTGTGATAGGACACATAAGCGTTTCTCTCCATGACTGTAGTACATTGTTTTTATCCCACCTTAGTTGTATATCTGTAGCAGTTATACATTGCTGCACATCCAATGCGCTCTAGAAATTTCATTTTTGATGCCGTCCGATATTGATAATTTAATATTTTTAGTTTCCTTATAGACACTTTTAGCTCTTCTAAAGTAAATGGTGTAGATATGACATCTGGACAGTTTGTGTTGTGTCTACCGTTGTTTTTTTCTTGACGAATATTTCGTTGTCTTCATGCATTGACGGTATTGGTGTTTTCATTTATATAGGAATACTGCAGGCATGTCTGCTGTTTGCTTGCAGTGTAGAATCTATTTTACAGTAGAATTGTTTGTCTCGGAGAGTTGATATCATCATTCATGTACGTGGTTAGTTTCCACAATTTTCTTTCTTCTTTTTGAAAATTTAATTTGTAGGTGTTTTTCCCTCCTGCTTCTTCTATGTGTTTCTATATTTTCTGTATTCAACTTCGCTTTGGTATTTTGTAATGTGATTTGGTTCTGTTGGGATAGTTGCGTCTCCGTTATATTACGTGCTTCAGTCAGTTTTTCATATAGTTTTTGAAATGTTCCGGTCCAATATGGTAGATGATAGTATAAAATTATACTTATCACTAGCGATTTGAATGATTGATCTTTACTGTAATACTGATCTTACTTATCCATACCATATCCAACCTATTCATGGCAGCCATCTCAAGTCGTAGCTTAATCTCATTTCCCGAAGTGTCATCATCACATATTTGGGATCAGAGATATTTTAAGGTGTAAAATTCTTCAATTATGAGGTGTTCCACTGTTTCATTGGGATGACAGAATTGTCTACAAGTGGGTATTTGCTGGCGTTTGATACGGCTTAAATGGTTATTGACCCTTTCTTGTCCTGTTCGAAACTGAAAGATAAGGTACTGGTTTATTCTGCAGAGTTTGTTTATGTTGTCATTGCCTATTGGCCGTGTCATTTCATTAAATACATTTCGACCAGTCAGCCCATTTGACTGTTCAGCCAGATGGTGTTGTTTCTGAGAATCAGTTTGACTGTTCCAATATCACAAGTTCTTTGCTTTTTTTATTTTGAGCAACTTGTTTTGCAAGTTTATCCGCTATTTCGTTTCCTGCTATATCGCTATGTTCTGGGATCCATTGCTTGGTCACACTGATTGGATACGCAGAGATAAGACTGTCCGCTGCACTTGTTATGTGGAGAATGTCTTGGTTTTCATATGGGGTATGTTTACATGTTTCGAAACTGACATAGAGTCTGCAAAAATAACTATGATGATTTTTGTTTGATGAGATCAAACTGTTGGTCTATTAACTCAATGGCTGTCTTGATGATCTCAGCATCTGATTCATAACCACTTCGAGTCACACACTCTGTTCTCTAATAGTGATTGCTACTTTCATTAATGTAAATAATCTGGTTGTGTCCTCTAGAATTACGAACAATAGAGCTATTGTATCATTGTGGACTCTTTAGTGCTTTCTTTAATTCCCAGAAGACTTGAACCCTATTTGAGAAGAAGCCTCTTACTCGTAGTGGGTGACAACGTAAGTGTATAGATAAAGTGTTTTGAGTCTACCATAAGAGAAAAGTCTCACTACATAGACATGTCCTCTACTGTAGATTTGCTAGTACAAGATGATTGACTAGGTGGATCACTGGTTTGACCTTCAGATCTTGTGCTAGCTCTGTAAATAAATAAGTAAACACATTCTTCGCTATATATCGAGCATATATTAGAACTATGTATTAGACTAGTATTTTTCTTTCATCAACGGTATGTTTGGGGTGATGTGGTCAGAACGATGTTAATTAAAATTAAAACTTCTAGATTTTTTAAAATCAGTCTTTTAGTACAAGTATGATGAATAACGTTACAAATGATGTCCAGTAACGGATTTAAACATTGAAATAAAAGTAGTGTATACGTGTTGAAACTATGTTTTGTATAATGTGATGCACTTATGGAAAACAGCTGTGAATTATATATTTTCTGTTCTTGTGTATGTCGACAGCAGCTTAGAATTATATATTTAATTTTTGGTGTATGTGTCAATTGCAGGTTTAAATTATTTATCTGTGTGTGTATGTGCCGACAGCAGCTCTGATATATCTATTTTATTACTGGTATATGTGTCGACAGTATATTTTAAATTACCTATTTTATATTTGGTGCACGTGTCACCAGCAGCTTTTTTGTGTGTGTATATGTCGAAAGCAGCTTAGAATTGTCTATTTTATTTCTGTGTAGGCACTCTATGTCAGCAGCAACTTTGAAATATCTATTTTCTTTTTTTGTGTATGTATTGACAGCAGCTTTGCATTATTTATTTTCTTTCTGTGTGTGTATGTACATATATACATATTAACATAATTAGACTGTACATATAAACATATGGACAGCCTCTTTGAAGTAAATATTGTATTTGTGCTGCATGTATCGACAACAGCTACAAAATACATGTTTTCTATGATATAGTTACACTTGTAAAACTAAAACAAGCCATCAAACAACTTAAAAAAAGAACCACTGGAGAGGATGAAATATCTTGATAAATGCTGAATGTTGCTGATGACAACACTCTTCACCATCTGTTACTACTTTTTAATGAAGTGTGGCGAAGTTTGGCAAAATGTCTTCCCACCAAAAACATGGACATAATGTGTTATTATCAAATTATCAAACAAAGAAGATGGGGAAATGAGAATGAACCATAACACAATGATAGGTAAAGATGAACATGAACCATAACACAATGATATATAAAGATGAACATGAACCATAACACAATGATATATAAAGATGAACATGAACCATAACACAATGATATGTAAAGATGAACATGAACCGTAACACAATGATATGTAAAGATGCGAGTGAACCACAGTGATATGAGAAGATGAAAATAAGCCACAACACAATGTAATGTAAAGATTAAAGTGAACCAACCAACATGGAGATGTAAAGATTATGATGAACCATAACACAATAAGAGTAAAGATGACCGTGAACCATAAAAATCGAGGTGTACAGAGGAGAGTGAACCCTAACACAATGAGATATAAAGATACGATGTAACCCTAAAAATGAGATATAATGATGAGACTGAACTCTTAAAATTAAATGTAAAGAAGAAAATAACCCTAACACAATAAGATGTAAAGATGATAATACACTGCAATATGGACGACTGTTCTGTTTTCGCTGAATTCTAAATTCTATTCTAAATTATAAATCTATGACACAGAATATTTCTTGGATATGAGATCGGAGCACTTTGGAAACATTGATCCTAGGATTATAGTTTCATCACACTACCTTAATATGCTTACATTATTGTTTGTCTACTGTCATTCTATAAGAATAGCACACTAGGTATATGACACATCTCTCCATGAGACCCCAATGACAGATCATATCATCTCTGTAACCGAATATTTGATTATCTGTACAAATGCATAATAATATATTGTGTTATAGACTCATGAACGTATATTAGACATTTAAAACCGCCGAAGATGGATGTGTCGGGCCATTGGCGCAAAGAAAACGGCGAAACGACGCATTTCCATTCTCTGGACTACATCCTTCTGGAAATCTAATAGGACCATGGTCCTGCTACACGAGATATCCAGTGGGAGTTTGAGGATGAACGATGAATAAGAAGAAGAAGACATTACAAAAATACCATGCTACATTTAAAACGTATAATTCAATACAGGAGGTGATCGTATATAATTTATAAACTAATATAAAGAATATAGTACTGTATAATCTTATAGTCTCGACTTATTATTAAAAAATTAAAAATTTCGCAATCTTGGTAGAAAAGAGCTATGTGGATCGAACACAGAAGAGATTATTTTGTGACACTTTTAAATTAGCAAATAAAAACTTAAAATGAAGAGCGCAATTACTATGTAAATATGTCTCATATTGACCAGTATAATAAATAATGTACATCCTTTCTTAGATTCTTAGAGCATTGAAAATATCTTCATGTAATTGGTCCATTTACAAGTTTTCTGTTCTAAGAAATAATTCTCCGTTAAACAATTTCACTTCTGTTCCATTTTTGTTGTTCTCCAAGTTTCGTTCTCAAATTCAACTTGATTTAGTCTAGAAACTGGAATGCGCTGTGCCATAGGTTTCGGCTCCTTTCGGTCTAGAACAATAGACTTTAGCATGACTTCTGGATCACTTTGACCTAAGAATGGGACAGCTATATCCACCCCATATCTCTTAGTTCCCTCTTACAACACACAGGCCAGGTCATAGTGTTGTTATATTTTTTCACATCCTTCGGGTCTCGGCGACACACGGACTGACCAACGATGCCACAACCGAAGATGTTCCCAAAGAAAGCCTGGGATAATCTATAAACTCTGCAGCGGTAGCAGTGGTCGTTAGTCGTGACCACAGTTTTCAAACCGCTGTCATAACGTTGATCAACTTGTTTATTTGTGGTTGTTTCACAGAATATTTTGGGTACTTTCAGAGACAAGTGACAGCAGACCATATCTTTTGCCATTGATTATGGACAACCCTAAGACAGTCACGCACAAAGAAGGAGATATAGCCATTCTTTACTGTTCTGTGCTAAATCTGAAGGATCATACGGTAAACTATTTGTTCTTAAACTAGCATCACGAATACTATCTGTATATAAAAAGCGTCTATGTACGAGTGCATCGTCAAATATACAGTTTTCTGGGCTCATTGGAAATAATCTTTCAAAATTTGAAGCTATTTTCTTTTCCCCATGATTTTAATTTTCTGTGGACACAATGTATACACGCAGTGAACTATGGAAATCACGAAAAAAGTAAAGTAGCTTCATGTTTGAAGGATGATAAGATATACAAAAAAGGTAGGTGTGTTACCAAAATAAAACATAAAACAACTTAACAACGAGATACAGGGACAGACGACATTTCGACTATAAAGCCTTCATCAGGACAAATAAATGACCACAATAAAACAAATCTTACATGGAGACAAATAGGGTTATAATGAGGAGGACTATAGCAGATAGGTAATGGGGGGAAGCAACGATGTGGAAGCATGACAGGTGAGAAAAACGTATGGGGAAATGTTGGTAGTAAGTAGGGAGGAGAAAGTAGACTGAAGAAAGTGAGATGGACAAAGGACAAGATATGGTAGCAAGTAAATTTAAAGTACATTAAAAATACTTACCTCAAAAGTGGCAATAGAGAATGAATGCTACAGACAAACAATAATAATGTAAGGGAAGAGCAAAATGAGATGGTACGAGGGATCAGGTGGGAGAGAGAGAAAGGGGAGAGAGAGAAAGGGGAGAGAGAAAGAGTCCAAAAAAGGCAGGAACAGAAGAGAAAGAGCAAACAGCAGGAAGAGAATATGAGCAGATAATGGTGATATATGAGAATAAAATAATGGTTGTTACCCTACACTGGAATATTTATCCCTTGAAGGATGATACCCGTTCAGTGAGCAGGACTGTATAATTATTGTTGAACCCAGTTATTGCATGATATGGACTTAGAATACTTGGTTTCAGTAAACTAAATGGGCATAGATGACTTGTTATTAGCATCAGATATAAGTAGAAAGCTTTACATTAGTACAATATATAAGTAGAAGACTTGGTATTATAGTGCGTTCATCAATAGTTGATCACCTATATTACCTCCGTAATTACTAAGCGTATGGGCTTCATATTTTGCATGAGTGTATTGTTTCATAGCCACGTTGAAGATTTATGATTAATTATTATCTAAACTGAACGGATTTATCACAACAGTTGCTACGAATGTCGTTTTTACGGTAGTAATACTTCTTTGTTGATAGCCATAAAAAGTAGACGGGTTTACGGTAGAAATTACCATGTTTTTTGTTTTGTTTTACACGGTTATTGCATATCGGTAAGACACACATGAAATACCTTGAATTATCACCAGTTTTGTGTTGTTGTTTTTTTGGACAAAAATACTTGTATTTGGCGAGTAAAACAAAAACACGCCAACGAGGCCAGGGGATATCGTGTAACATGAATAGATGATAAAAGTGTGATAAAATAATTAGGATAATATTTAACGAAAGATGTGAGACCGACGGAGGAAATAGGTAGGTGGTGTAGAAAATAAAATATAAAATACCATAGCATCTGCGTGTAGTCAATCCGAAAAGCAGCAAATAATAGCAACCTTTTGACTGGCCATGTCGGTACGAAATTGTGTGACACGATGTGTGGGGAAGGATGGGGCTAGAATATAGCCATTATAACTTGCTGAGGGTCGAGGTGACCAGAAATAGAGGTTGGATGGGAGAATGTAAGTTGACAGAGATATCGAAAGGTGCAGATAACGCGATTGAACATGCATACCATACAACGCAGCATGGGCCATTCAAAGGACACAGGTAGTAACTAGTAAGTGAGCAGTCAGGTCACAAATCGCTATAACAAACAAGGTAAAGACCGACGAAATATAACAGGAACAATCCATAAAGAATTGAAAAATGCAGAGATGGGAGAGAAAAGGAACCCAAAATGGTACTGTTGAGTATAGGATCCCACTGCAAACATGCGCTATAAAAGGGTAGCACTGTATAGATGTCTTAGGAATAGAAGGTATTGGGGAAAAAGGAGTGAACGAGTGATTGAAGTGAGAAAATATTAAAAACACACGAAGGAGAGAGGTTGGGGATTGAAGAGGGGAGCACGTGAGGTATCACATGATATCTCTTACACGACATCGTAACAATAGGCGAAAAATAACAGACGCACGAGTAATACCTAACATGTGTGCAGACACTGAGTGTAAGGCACTAATAATAACAGTCAAAATAAACAGACCGAAAAATTACAAGGAAAAGAAAAGCACAAAGCACCAAGTGCAACCAGGTATACAGAAATTGGAAGACCTAAACATGCGCGCAAAATATATTCAGAAAGTTAACGAGGATTTCGTAAAGCTACCAGAAAACACCCAGCACATAGAAGAAGAATATAAATATTTTTTAAATGACATCATTCAAACAGCAGGAAACATATGCGGATATAAAAACCATAAAGTTATGAAACCATAGATAACAGCTTGGTCGACAGAAGAGGTAAAGAACTCAACAACAAAAAAATAAAAAATATTTTTAAAAAATGGACAACAAGCAAAATGCATGAAGATTACTTAGCATACAAGACAGCCAATAAAATTATCATCTCTGCAACAATTAAGTCATACCAAGAATATGGAGAAACACTTAACAAGGATAGACAAAACGCACCAAAGAAGTTCTACCAGAAAGTAAAAAAAAATATGAGAAGTAAAAAAACACGACCCAACAGAAAAAAATCAGCGATGAACATGGCAATATACTAAATAAAAAAATTGGTAGCATATCCTTTGCAGGGCTTAGCTGTCAATCAGCATTTGTTGGCTGTGGTGATTTTCTAGGCAATATACATACGTTCAGTAGTTTGTTATTTCTTTCGAGGCTTTGCCATTGCTACATACTAAATAGGTCCCAATAAATCATAGAAAAATTACTTCAATCAACTGTAAAACTTGAATGAAATAGAAGTGATTACACCAATAAATACAATAGAATAAGACATAGAACCATACATCCTGAAATCCGAAATCGAAGTTAAACATGCACCAAACAGCAAAGCACCAGAAATAGACGGAATACTTATAGAACTAATAAAAATTATGACAGTGACAGGTATAAAGTGGCTACACAGACTGTTTAATGTGATATGGAAGATACAAAAGACACAACAGGAGTGGAATACAGCGGTAATTATTCCTATCTAGAAGGGAAAAGGCAGTAAGAGGGACTTCACTAAGTATGTACCAGGGTGTCATGACTTCTGGTCTCCAGATTGACACTCTGGTATGTCTGGACTGGATTAGTCTAAGATATGCCCGTACGAATATATTTTGGTTTCGAGAGCATACGTCAGAAGTACAACATGAAAATCAATGTAAACAAAACAGAAGTTATGAAAATTAGCAAGTCTTCTACACCAATGAATATAACAATAAACAACACCAAAGTGAAACAAGCCAAAGAATTTAAATATCTAGGCAACATTTTTTCCGAAGATGGAAGACTAGACAGAGAAATAGAAACAAGGTGTCAGAAAGCAAACACAGTGACTTACCAACTTTCACCATTACTTCTTCATCCAAAGATCAAGATGGAAATTAAAAAACAAATAATATCTACAATTTTTATACCAAAACTGTGCTACCAATGTCAAACATGGTCTATAACAGCTTCGCAGCAAAGAAAAATCGTCACATGTCAAATGAAGTGTCTGAGGAAAGCTACAATGGTTACCAAACTAGATAAAATAAGAAATGAAGAAATTAGGAAAAGAGTTAGTATAATATCATGTATCAAACATATTGAGAGACAGCAAGTAAAATGGTTCGGTCACCTTATGAGTATGAAGCTAAACCAAATACCAATAAGAGCATATAATACAAGAATATCCGGGCGTAAAGCCAAAGGTAGACCAAGAAAACGGTGGATAGAAAACATTAAGATAACCTTGAACAAACATGGACTAAATGCAACCTCGGCGACACATCTGGCCTTGAAACGACAGCTTAATATACCACCCCTCCGGTTAACGGCAAGTGTGATTGCGATCAATAATCATTCACCTGGGGATAGAGAATAGATAATAGAGTTTGTTAGAAGATTAATATATAGAGTGTATGAGAAATGACGTCAAAAAGGACGTCAGAGAGACACGGTATAAAAAGAAAAATGGCAGCCAGGAAACCAAGAAGTCCGTTGGATGACTTGCAAGAGATTATTTCTAGATAGTGAAGACTCTCTGAGATACCTTGCGGTCGTCAAAGTGAAATATTAACCTCAGAGATGCTGTTTGTTCGGTAACGCCTCCAGATGTATTGCTGCTGTTGTTTATGAGAACCTGGATCGCCATTGTTATTACTAGACGTTGATGTCGTTTATCAGAGCAGGGAAGTTGAATGCTGTCTTCTATGAAATGTTATATTATCATTATTGCTGCTATTGTCTATGAGAATCTAGACTACAGTTTATTGGTACTATTTGCCAGAAGGTGATGTCGTTTACCAGAGCAAGGACGTTGAATGCTGTCTTCTATGAAATGTTATATTACCATTATTGCTGCTATTGCCTATGAGAACTTAGACCACAGTTGATTGGTACTATTTGCCTGAAATTGATGCGTTTATTTGAAATTAAATTAGTTTGATCGTTTTTACTTCAATTGTCGGTCTGTTACATTAAAAAAACTGTGTGGACTATTTGTGCAGATCATCTATCACTGTGTAACGCCGCAACACACAGAGTAACAACCAAAACACCTCTCACAAATAGAATACGGAAATACATCACGCGCCTTTTTCACCATTTACCTAATGACACGGCTGAAAACATATGGAAAAACAACAAAATAGAAACGAAAGTGCTAATGTTACGAACTTTTATTTTTCCGGTTGCAGCATACGGCTGTGAAACATGGACTCTAAGTAAAACAGCGGCAAAGAGGATCAACGCCTTCGAGCTGAAATGCTACAGGAAGATACTTAGAATATCATGGAAGGATAAAATCAGAAACTCAGATATTATAAACACACTGAATATTCCAGAGTGTTGGTTACTAAACACAATAACAAAAAGAAAACTACGCCTGTTTGGTCATATAAAGAGACATAACTGTTTAGAAAGACAAATAATGGAGGGAATAGTACCTGGGAAGAGGAGAAGGGGCAGACCAAGAAGACGATGGACTGATGACATTAAAGATAACATGAATACATCGCTAGAAAATGCAAGCCACATAGCCCAAAACAGAGATAGCTTCAGAGAGTTCATTGGGAAGACAACGTTCTGGAAGGAATACGTCACATGACACCTATTGACAATCACCAACAATCAGACCAATCAGATATATATTGGAAACAACAGACTTAAACAAGTGACAGAATTCACATATCTAGGAAACAATATAACAACAGACGACAAGAGCAGCAAAGAAATACACAATAGATGTAGTAACACAAACGAAGCCCTATGGCAAATGACAACAATCTTCAGAAACAAAATTGCAGATTTAAACACCAAAATAACACTATTCACAACGATTATTATGCCAACGCTGTGTTACCAAAGTCAGACATGGACATCGACAGCACAAGACAAACGTAAACTTGTGACAGCTGAAATGGCATGTTTACACAGAATCCTAGGAATATCGCTAAGACAGTGAGAAATGAGGATATTAGACAAAAAAACTGGCACCGCCAAAATCTTGGAATATATTAAGAGACAACAGACCAAATGGTTTGCATACATCAGCAGACTACCATCAGACAGCATACCACAGCAAGCTATGCTGCACAGATACAGTAAGGCAGACCTAGAGGCCAACCACAAAAACGATGGACCACGGAAATAAAAGAGGCGACAAGTCCCACAATATACTCAGCACACAAGAGGGCAGTCTCCAGAAAACTCTTATATCCCTGCCGCTGAAAGTCAATGAAGGGTTTAGCGAATAGATGGACACCGTCTGACCTAGTTAGCGTGTATTCTATTCCATTTCTAGATCTTCTGGTTTTGGAGCCAGACAAAAGTTCGGAATCATCAGCGAATTCTCAAACTATTGCAGAATGGCATCTCCCAAATAATGCTATCCTGGGTAAAAGAATACCTGACAGAGAGAAATGCATCAGTTCAATTACAAGGCAAAACAAGACAAAAGAAGAATCATGGTCCAAATGATAAATGG
Source organism: Meghimatium bilineatum (assembly GCA_034231615.1). Lineage (NCBI taxonomy): Eukaryota > Metazoa > Mollusca > Gastropoda > Stylommatophora > Philomycidae > Meghimatium > Meghimatium bilineatum. The sequence goes on along the minus strand of CM067298.1, from coordinate 72,840,812 downwards.
GGGAGTCATCCTATTCTGTTCCTGATTTCATGTAAAGAAAGCCCTTACCAGAAAAGTACGGGCTAATATATATGCTGATGAGCTTACACTGCTAAACACAAAATAATATGTGGGTTCATCACAATTTCGTCTACAAGATACCATGACAAACTAGACAAATGGTCCAAAGTATGGGGTCCAAAGTATAACTCCTCATAAAAACCATATCTTCACTATCAACTAAACCCCAAAAGGCAAAACTCATAAATGGAACCGCACTAGTGAATTAAGACTCGTCGTCTTATTATAGAAACATCTTGGATCTCACGTTGACTTGGAAAAATCATATTGAAAAAAAAATCACAATAAAGGCATAAACTGTTGTCCTTAATGAATAAATTGGCTGGAACAGTCTGGGTAGCCACTGACAGATAACTTTAACAAAAATTATGAACCTGCTATTATCATTCTGTAATGTTTATAGTAAATAATGAAATTTGTGTGCGCTATTTAAGTTGTTTAATCATAGGAGGGGACATCCAGGATTTTGGCATCTATTGTCGCTACGCCACTGTAGCGTATACTCGAGCACCCAGAGAAGAAATGCATTCTTACACAGTATATAGAGTTTATATGTGAAATTTACGGTAAATCGACATGCATTGTATAGATACTCACAGTAGAGTTTAAATACAATTATTAATCACCAGATTGTGTCATGGAACACTGAATTCAGTATATCACGCAGAGTTGTGGTTTGTGACTGTAGCTGAGTTGTTTTTAGTTACATTGATTGATATCCAAACGTAGAACTAATTTCCCGTTGGAATATTGGCACGTGCCAAGTTATAAGAAAATATGCACGCAGTTTACAAACTAATTGTCTCCTAAGATAGGATTGCAGTAAAGAGTACTCGAATAATCTTGAGCCTTAAGTGAACAGAAAATTACTTAAAAGAGAGTTGTTGGACTTCTTTGTGCGAAAGAGAAAGGGCTAATAGGGCGTCGTTCATAAATGGCATCAACAATTAGGGAGGTTGTGTCTGAAAAAATTTGACAGGGAATGATAAGGGAGGAAGGAATGGGGGAAGTTGACAAACGTTGACGTGACGTCAACAAACAGTTTTTCTATAACAATTAATTGTTTGTATTGGATATTTCTTTTTCAAAAAATCTGGGGTTTTTTCTTATTATTTCTGCTGTTTTTATTCTGAAAAAGAGGCGGGGGGGGGGGGAAAGAGGTATTTGTTTTTAAAATTAACTAAACAGAGGGTTCCTGAATGCTTGACCGTTTGTTTACACGGGAGAGGGAGTCATAAATTGGATAAAAAAGTGTTCACGTTATTTATAGGCAGCCCACTAACCGCATATCCACTGTTTTTACCAAACCCTTCTCCATACTGAGGAATGCTGAGAAATTAGATTATAGAGCGTTGGTTTCAATAGGACTGTTTTTTATTCTGTCGGAGGAGAGACTGAAATCCATGATGTAGATTTCGTAAGGGCATGTTGCCTTTATCGCGCAGTCAACCCGTCATCCCTGCACTCACTAACGGGTAAACAGGCAGTGATGAGAGTAATAATCTCTTCTTTTTTTTCAAGAATAGTCGTGCGAGCTGATTCCAAACAAAGTTACTCAACTTGGCTGATGCATTGACCAATAGTGTCTTTGTGTGATGCAATGAACAATAGTGTCTTTGTGTGATGCATTGACCAATAGTGTCTTTGTGTGATGCATTGACCAATAGTGTCTTTGTGTGATGCATTGACCAATAGTGTCTTTGTGTGATGCATTGACCAATAGTGTCTTTGTGTGATGCATTGACCAATAGTGTCTTTGTGTGATGCATTGACCAATAGTGTCTTTGTGTGATGCATTTACCAATAGTGTCTTTGTGTGATGCATTGACCAATAGTGTCTTTGTGTGATGCATCGACCAATAGTGTCTTTGTGTGATGCATTGACCAATAGTGTCTTTGTGTGATGCATTGACCAATAGTGTCTTTGTGTGATGCATTGACCAATAGTGTCTTTGTGTGATGCATTGACCAATAGTGTCTTTGTGTGATGCATTGACCAATAGTATATTTGTGTGATGCATTGACCAATAGTGTCTTTGTGTGAAGCATTGACCAATAGTGTCTTTGTGTGATGCATTGACTAATAGTGTCTTTGTGTGATGCATTGACCAATAGTGTCTTTGTGTGATGCATTGACCAATAGTGTCTTTGTGTGATGCATTGACCAATAGTGTCTTTGTGTGAAGCATTTACCAATAGTGTCTTTGTGTGATGCATTGACCAATAGTGTCTTTGTGTGATGCATTGACCAATAGTGTCTTTGTGTGATGCATTGACCAATAGTGTCTTTGTGTGATGCATTGACCAATAGTGTCTTTGTGTGATGCATTGACCAATAGTGTCTTTGTGTGATGCATTGACCAATAGTGTCTTTGTGTGATGCATTTACCAATAGTGTCTTTGTGTGATGCATTGACCAATAGTGTCTTTGTGTGATGCATCGACCACTAGTGTCTTTGTGTGATGCATTGACCAATAGTGTCTTTGTGTGATGCATTGACCAATAGTGTCTTTGTGTGATGCATTGACCAATAGTGTCTTTGTGTGATGCATTGACCAATAGTGTCTTTGTGTGATGCATTGACCAATAGTATATTTGTGTGATGCATTGACCAATAGTGTCTTTGTGTGAAGCATTGACCAATAGTGTCTTTGTGTGATGCATTGACTAATAGTGTCTTTGTGTGATGCATTGACCAATAGTGTCTTTGTGTGATGCATTGACCAATAGTGTCTTTGTGTGATGCATTGACCAATAGTGTCTTTGTGTGAAGCATTTACCAATAGTGTCTTTGTGTGATGCATTGACCAATAGTGTCTTTGTGTGATGCATCGACCAATAGTGTCTTTATGTGATGCATTAACCAATAGTGTCTTTGTGTGATGCATTGACCAATAGTGTCTGTGTGTGATGCATTGACCAATAGTGTCTTTGTGTGATGCATTGACCAATAGTATCTTTGTGTGATGCATTGACCAATAGTATCTTTGTGTGATGCATTGACCAATAGTGTACTTGTGTGATGATCGCGCATGCAGTTGCGTCTGTGGGTCTCACCAATGGATCACTAGACAATCCACCCATGCAACATAAAACCTTAGTAGATGACATGCCTTTATATTGAGGTTATCTTCTTATAGAAGCTTCATGGCACGTCATCTATACAATCCCGTAGTCGTAACCTTCGATAACAGTTACCATGTTGTTCCGACAGGCTGACGTTGTGCTTGAATTAGTTACGCGCGCAGCATGGGTAGGCGGAACAACTAAGAAACCTGTCGCAAGGGCCAGAGTTGTGCCCTGATGTCGACGTTTGTTTCAGCAGCATTAGACTCGAAACACCATCGAGTCGGATGGCTGCTGGAACAGAGGGCTGAGCACTTAGGGGAATGCCCCACGTGCTGTGAGGCCAGTTTCTAATCAAGAATCAAGAAGAATCAAGTCTTTGTGTGATGCATTTACATATAGTGTCTTTGTCTAATGCATTGACCAATAGTGTCTTTATGTGTGATGCATTGACCAATAGTCTCTGTGTGAATACATTCCGGCACCACCTATGATAAGCACTGACCAAGTCAGATTAGCAAAGTTACGCTGCTTGAGACTAGCGCACGCTTATTATGGACAAGGAGTTGGTTATAATGAACACTATGTTATGACCTGTTTTTTTCTTTCCACTCGTATTGTTCCGCTTCTTTTCACTAATTTACTATAACATATGGATGGGAACAATAAATAAACATGATAGAAAATTTCAGGCAAAAGATGCGATGCTGAGTACTGAGCATCATACTGAGTACATGGACAACTAGAACAACTAACGAGGAGGTGCTGAAAGAGTCCAATGCGAGAAGTGGTTACTTAATAATATCAGAACGAGACAATCTTAATTTTTTGTGACATGCAATGAAACATGGAGGTCTGGAGAACATAGTTACAGCTGACATGATTGACGTCAAGAGAGATCGAGGATGACAGGGTGATACATTATTAGTCTGACATTGTGTCATGGCCATGAGTCGACACTGATCTTGATGGTTGGTTGGTTGCTGATCCAACGGCCCATGGGCTCATGGCCTTTGACACAACATATTGCTCAAAAACCTCCTCTGACTTAAAACCTGAACACAATCTCAGACCATAAAAGAACAAGAAGTATACAAATAGTACAATTCATACACCTACGTTGGAGATATGGAAGTGACGCTAACTTGTCATTATTACAATCATAGGAGGGTGAGTGCGTGTGGAAGTGCTGCGACACAGCAACGTACGAGTTAACTTAAACCAAAAATCGTCAAAGACTGGTTGAAGCAACAGGATACATAAACCAATTACCGAAACTCTACATAACCCGACTCGTAATTTTAAGCGGAAATCAATCACAGCAGAAGGAATAGACCAACAGTTTCAGGATAATGTAATCGACTTGACAAAGTTAAGACAATACAACAATGGGTATTCACATCTTGTCACGTGTATAGATTGTTTTTTTAAATAGTAAATTCGCATGGGCTAACCCGATAAAAGCACAAACAAGAAAAATAAAATGTAGTCAATATTTTCACTCAAAGGAAACCGATAAATATTCAAACAGACAAAGGGTCAGAGTTCACCAATAAAACGTTCCTCAAATTTATTAAAAACAACGATATTAATTTCTTTACAACTGAAAATGAATATGTCAAAGCAGCCATCATCGAGAGATTCAGTCGCACTTTAAAAGAACAAATGTGGCGTTATTTATCCAAAATAAAAAGACTTGCTACCGAAGTAGTGATAAAGTTGCTGATTCGTAACTACAGTAATTCTTATCATAAGAGCATTAAGATGGCCCCAGTGGAGATTAATATTGACAATCAAGAACAAGTATGGAATAATTTGTACGGCGAGCACTCAACCAATAGTTGATAGAATGAGAATCACTCAAAGCAGACATACATTTTAAAAGGTGTATACACCCTCGTGGACAGAACAGCTGTTTACTATCAATTGACAACTGACAATCTCAGTGACGTAACTGTTGAAAGATTATGCGGACGAGGAGGTGCATGGTTCATTTTACGGAAAGAAACTCCAGAACATTGGTGACAAAGCAATATATCGAGTCGAAAAGATCCTAGAAGAACGAGGAACAGTCCTCGAAAACAGTATTTAGTCAAGTGGTATGGATGCAACTCGTCCTTCAATTCGTGGTTTTTAGCCAAAGACGTCACTAGATATTAATTGAAATTGAACAAGTCGAAACTCCAGTATTACAACCAGAAGGAGTAGAAAAAATAAGGACACAAACATCGTTCTGGGTCCTATTTGGGAAAGTAGTACCCCGTTTAGGAATTGTGTTTCTCTGCCAGATGATTATCCTATATGTGATGATTGACGTCTCACTATTTCATCTTTCTCGAGGTAACCTCGACGTCCCTAACGACAAGTTTTGTATCGTTTTACATAGTAGTTGTCAAGGTTATATGCTACCAAATCCCACGGATGAATCCTAGGATGAATTTTTACGTAACGTTACCTATTAATTCTTCAATGAACATATATCCAGACAATGACCCTAGCCATTATTTCGTCAAACTTCCTCAAACTATAAGATGAACTAGCAATATGAAGTTGTTCTAGCTGAAATACAGTTTCTAAACACATATTTCAACGTGCTGGAGAAAGAGGTGTGGGTGACGCATAACCATCCTCCAGCCGATAGCCTAAACGGTGTATTAATATTACCAGCCAGTCTCTACGATTTACCTGAACATCCCATCAACGAGCTTAACTCTATGATGATCAACGCCGGTCGTATTGCAAAATATATATTATAATAAAGCGTATAAGAGCATCGATTAAGATTCTTCCCGTCGAGGGTACTGAGATTATAGTAAGCCCGTCGAGAGTACTGAGATTATAGTAAGCATGACGTTGAAGAACATCCTAGTCCCAGGCCTACCAAAAACACGCCTGTCATATGATCTTTCAAGACAGGATATGATATGGATAGCGACATAAGAAATGTGTATATCTGTTTAGATGGTATATCTGACCGTTCGGTGGGTGATGTCATGGTCCAATTATTGCAGTCGATCCCTATATTAGACAAGACAGCTACATCAGTGTTTCGGATATAGGCAAAGCACACTATGCGCCTGTTAGTCAATTTTCGATCGACGCCATCGATATTCTTTTAACCACCATCCAGGGCAGGAAGATCGCATTTACAGCTGGAACGTCAACGGTAACACTAACTTTCGTACACGCACCGCAATAGCGTTTCGACTTGGAATACAGAATGTTTAGACATGCACCAGTACAGCGAGATCCCAAACTCTATGAAAAGTATTTTTGTAATATGGCGGAAAATAATGGCCTGCCAGTCTTTGTAGATCGTAGATACCAGAAGGGTCACGGGCTCGGTAGTTTCTTTATTGACCTTGGCAGAATGGTACTACCTTGTTGTTGTTTTTAAAGGGCTACTTAGAGAAGGAGTAATCTCTGGTTTATAGGTGGATCATAATGCCTTAGGTGGTGTTAATACTCGTGATTTTATGCGAGACCGAGACAAAGACGCAGGATAGCGTCTATTGGCTGGTACCATCGAACACGTTACCCAATCAGGTAGTGGTATCAGACATTGAAAAAGAACAGCACCTTCCTGGTGAGCTCTTGCAGAAAAGCATAAAACCAGCCGATAAACATCGACGAGTTCATTCTAAGAACACAAGGCTCGAGATATCTTTTTTGCTAACACAAGACTCGAGTATGTCGCAGGATAATGGCTCTTATTCAACCCAGCTAGTGTGTCTTCACTCTGTCAGCATATGGACCAAGTAGATACACTCAGTGAGATTTGTGATTCCACACGATCAGATGATCTTGGGATAAATGAGTATGAGTCAATATCGAGAATGCATGATTTGGAAGCGAGGTAAGAGTGGCCCGTAGAAAAAAAGCTAAAAAGCATGTCAAAAAGAGCACCGAACAAAGATAGAACCAGAACCATCAGCCGTTATACCCTGAGAGATTTACTACAGCGGAGATCTGAGCGTATATGGACATGTCCACTGTGCAAAAAGAATGATTAACAAACCTTATACATAATCCAGCCAGGAGACCAGCATTAAAATTTTTATTGACTATATTTTAACATACTTGTTCTTCTTCTTCTTCTGCGTTCAGCATGTGGTCATGCTATACTGTCAGACATGTTGTCAAGACGAAGTCCACTGTCTTCTCCAGATCAGAGCGGCTGCCTCATAGCTTTTGCCTCGATGTCTGTATCCTCTGGCCAGGACTGCTGTCTCTGCTCTTTGTATGTTGGGCAGTCCTGAAGTATGTGTTCTGGAGTCTGGGTTCCGGATCCACATGGATATTCATCTGTGTATGAGATCCTTAATCGATAAAGGTGACAACATACTAGTTCAAACTACATATTCAATGACGTCAGTTTTAGCTACGTGTTTCCGAAACACCACTCTACTTTGAAACGTGTGCACACGGATTTCCGTAGCACAAGTGTTGACAACGCCGTGCCTTTCGTTACAAAGGCCTGTATGCAGCGTAACTATTTTCCACCGTTCCGACTATTGTTAATATATACTCAATGCAGCAAAACTGAAATCCAACAAAGGAAACTTGGAACACGGTAATGACATTATTCTAATCACTGGAAACACATATCTATATTTATCTCTGCGATGTGAACGTCAATATTGACGTTCTTACTCGCCGTTATTTGTTGTGAAGCAGGTGTGGTAATCACACTTAGCTAGTATTGTACATTTTCTGGACCGCCACATCCTCTTTGTCGCAGGATTTGCTGTGTCTGTTATACCAAAGATGATGATGAATGATCGTTTAATTATGACTAGCGAAATATATAAATAACTAAAAAGATATATATCAGGGATATGGACTAAGAGAAACTTAAGTGATGGTCCTTATCACAATATGTCGCTGAAAATATGACTATGCTGACATAAGACTATACTGACATATGACCCTGCTGTCATACGACCCTGCTAATATATGACCATGCTGACATACGGCTATGCTGACATATGGCCATGGTGACATATGACCCTCCTTATATATGGCTATGTTGACATACGGCTGTGCTGACAGGTTTACAAAAGGGAAAACAAATGCAAAGTACTCCCAAAAATGTCACTTTGAAAACGGTTGTGTCGAATAGAATCCTGCAGTGATTGTTGTAAAATGAGAGGTGGTGTATGCTCATTGATATATACGAATAAGTCTCATATGTATGTCTCTAAAGAGTCTATTTCGTATGTCCCATATTTTATTATAAGAATACTCTTGATTAGAAACTAGCATCACAGCACATGGGGCACTCCCCTAAGTGCTCCACCCTCCGTTCCAGCATCCATCCCAGCGTATGTAGAGTCCCGGTCGGGTGTTGTCAGGTGTTGATTGCGTGATCTTCTGTTTTTTTTTGTCAAGAAAAAATTACGTATCCTCGCATTCCCTCTAGATACTCTCATTTTTCTGTAAGTCTACATTTTCAGCCTCATTGACATTATCTTCATATTGAAATGAATTTATTACTACCTTGATCAAGTCTTGATTAGAAACTGGCTTAACAGCACGCATAAGTGCTCCGCCCTCCGTTCCAGCAGCCATCCTAGTGTATGTAGACTCAGTGTCTCGGTGAGTCCTTGGCATGAATTTATTACTGCCTTCATTAAGTTTGCTTTATCTCTTCTCAGCAATGTCCGTCGATCGCAGCATTGCTTGCCAATAAGTCGGCTCTCTCATTTCCTCTGACCACATCATCACCAGAGCAGTATATCCATGTAATGCTCTAATCAATTGAGTTGTTCAATAAGTCCCACCATTCTTTTCTTAGCATGAACATTTCTATCTTGCGCAGCATGCTTTGAGAGTCTGCGAGTATTACAGAGTGTGTTGATGTATCAGTTATCAACCAATTGAGTGCTGCTGTAACTCCCTCTATCCCCATTCTCATTCTCTATGTAATAGTAGAATATGCTGAAGATTTCTCAACCAACTTCTCGCCGCTTCTGTAGGCAACAAAACTCCAACCGCTTTTAATTTTTTTTTCTGTTAACAGAGCCATCAGTGTATATAATTATGTCTTGTGGTTTCGAGTGTAGTTGGGCGAGTTCATGCACTGTATCCTGAGCCCTGACACCCGTCCACTTTCGACACGCTTTATCTAGTTGTATTATTACTTTAGTCATTTATTTTTTTCTCAATTATTACCTCTTCCCTATCCTATCACTGCCCTTTATTATTTCTTCAAATTCACATACTCTTCGCAGTGTTTCTTTAGCCTCTGCCATCTATGATCTGCCACGCTAGATTCGTTTTCACTTTGACTCATCAAGTCTTTGGTGTAATGGGTCTCTTATCTACTGTCTTTCCCCAGGTGGTTTGTTATCCACTCTTGCCGTTAAGCGTAGGGGTGATTGGAGCTCTAGCTTGCAATCTAAAGGCAGATGTATGACCACGGCTGTGCTATGCCGTGTTTGTTCAGGCTGTCCCTGGCGTTTTCTATCTAACTTTTCCGTGGTCTTCCTCTGACTTTGTACCATTATCGCATTTAGTTATATGCATGTATGGGCAACTTGTCGCGATGCATTCTCATAATGTAGCCAAACCACGTGATCTGCTGCCTTTCTATGTATTCTGTGCAGGGTATTATACCTATTATTCCCTGATATCTTCATTTCGTACTCTATCGAGCCTGGTGACCACTGCGGCTTTCCTCAAACATTTCATCTCACATGTTTAATGGGTGGTGGTTGTATTCTGCTACTTTATGGTAGACCTAACCTGTGCTACCTCACATCGCACTCTAATACTGGGGAGATCAAGCAGAAATCTCAAAGCAGAGATGGGTGTATCCCTAGTACACCCCAGTACAGCTCTGATTGCCTCATTTTGAACTTTTTCCAATCTATCGACTTGTTTCTGTGACAGTGTTAGTAGGCCGAGGCCATAATCTATAACAGATAGCACCATCACTTGTAAAAGCAGAAACAGTACTGTTTGCTGCATGTTGAAAGTCGCCATAAGATTGATAACACTGATTCCTCTTTTAGCTTTCTGAATTATTTGTGCTTACGTAAAACACAGGTTACTATAATCGCTTCACTCAGACACGACGGACTATAACTAAAACTAGTAGGTAATGATGTGCACACAACAAAACATACAAATTACAATACACAAAATATTTTCAACATTTCAACCAAACGGTCTTTATCAAGAAATTCCACATAACATCAAAAGATGACGAATTCGTTGTGATCTATTATTATGTCTGTCCACAATATTATGTTCTCGTGTACTGTCAATCATTTCCGAAATCTCTGTTCCTCATGCAACATTACCGAGCTGGCCGGCATATTAAGAATATGAACTGTCTTCTGATGTAAGGCAGCTGTCTCTTTTGAATGAACTTCTTTGATATCTTCCTTACACTTTGTATCTGCCCATGGTGTTCTCAATATTCTTCTATAAAACCACTTCTCTATTGCATTTATACGAAACTCGCCAACTGAAACTACAGTCAATTAAGAGAAATGGACAACATACTTGGGAAGGCAACGTTAGAGGTAATTAAATGATGGAGATGGATTGGTTTGTATAGAATGCTCATCTGATACCTCACGGGAATCTAATAAATTGTGGACGGTAAGGAGTAGAATTTGGCGAGACAATTAATGGAAATTGGTGAATGGAGTACAGAGGTGGTAGGAAAGCTGGGTAGATAGACAGACAGAGGAAACGTAACTAAGAGGAAGTAGAGAAACTGCTGAATAGAAAAAGTAAAAATGTAAATTCATCACTGAAATTAGTATCTATCTGTTATATTTGCTGACATTTTTATGACGCAAATCAATCGATAATCTCATTAAATATTCTTCAGCGTCGATCTATCTTCTTCGTGGTCATCGTAAAGATGAATTGGCTTCATTTCAATGTTATCATGGCTGTAGCTAAACCCGACCGATTCTCATTCAGACTGACCAAAGGGACAACAAGGATTTAATTAATCACGTGATCACTCTAACCAGGATAGCCAGCTGAGAAGAGAAAGACAACACGGGGTCCAAACTGTTTTTGGCTATTTGGAACAGGATTGTAGTAGGAAATGTGTTACACGCCTGTAGTTGGAAATTTGTTACAGGCCTTTCTGTATTAGGTTGGAATTAGTATCTACAAATGTTATTAATATTAGGGTCAAAAATTCTTAATTTGATGCAGATAAACTCGTAAATATAAGGGATGAGTGGTTTGATGGGTTCAAAACCTCCTCCCTACCATAAGTAAATAGAACCCACATCTCTGTTCAGATCGACCTATAGGTTTTCTGGACTGATGACACACAGTGTCACTCATCGTGGCTGATACAATTTTTCATTGGTCACTTTACATATACTTTATGTCGCTAGACAATGAAAAGCGCACGGATCATTCGGATCAGCCAAGATGAGTGACGCTGTGTGTCACCAATCCGAAGAACATATATATATATAATGATGTGTTAGAAGCAGATACTTTTTTACTACAGATAACACAAAAATAGAAAAAGAGACATAAATCCTACAAGGCGCATAACTGTGGCACAACGTAATCACGCTCCCGGCGGAAATCGCATGGATATCCGTGAAGGTTACAATGGAGCGAACGCAAAACAAACAAACAAACATCAATCTCTATCCTCTTTCTTGCAACAGTAGAACTAAGAAAAGGTTATGATTTTACGAAAAAGGTCCCGTGAACAGAAGTAAAGAGCGTTCTCTTAGAATTCCCCCTCCCCCAACAAAATAAAAAAAATCTAAAGTCGGTATCTACGGCCGTAAATATAAAGTGAAACACAAGATTGGATTCCTCTCTCCTTTTTTGAGATTTCAGCAACATTGGTGACAACATTGAAAGTGCAGGATTATGTAAATGATCTCCATCGAGACCAGCACCGTGCAGAGGTGATGGGGCTTAGTTCAACCATCAGGGGCTGGAAACTAAGACTGGTCGGGCAGTCCCACTCGAGCAGGACCATAGTCCTGCCCTAGTAAGCAGAGTGCTGAAGACGGAGGCATCCAGCCAAAAGGCGCACAGATAATCAGGATGCCACGCACAAAACACAATGGAAACATGTCTACATCTATAAATAGTTATGGTGCCTGCCCTGTGGCGGACGTTCAGGCAGGGACGGTGCCGGGCCCTATACCTCGAAAGGGCCCAACCTCAGTTACTGGAAGTCCTTCTCAATTGCCCCGAGGAGCCAGGAGGCAAGGGAATAGAGCTACTGGCCAAACAAACAAACGACCAATAAAAATAATGCACTGGAATGCTGAGGGTGTCAACAGTAAAAGAGATGGATACAGCAAAAAATTGGAACTTGAAAATGTCCTCAGTGAAGAACAAGTTAATATATGCTGTATCCAAGAAACACACCTCAGCAGCGACATAGCCTTCAAAATCAGAGGCTACCAGTGCTACCGATCTGACCGAAAGGACAGGCGAAAGGGTGGAATTCTGACACTTGTTAAAAACAATATCAGCGCATGTCAGCATGAAGTATATATGGAAGGGGCAGAATACCAGATGCTCCACCTAAAAACAGACAGTGCAGAATTCCATCTCCTGAACTACTACTGCCCAAATGATAAACCATTGGCACTAGACACAATTCTAGACAAAGAGAGACTTATGGTGTGTGGTGACTTCAACAGCCACTCTCAGAGCTGGGGCTACGATCATATCGACAAGAGAGGTGAGGAACTTGAGAGCTGGCAGGATGAAAATAATCTCATCCTTATTAACCAGCCAGCAGACTCGCCAACCTTCTACTCGAGAGCATGGCACACCACCTCTACACCAGACCTAGCATTCCACTCACCAGGCTTGGAATGGAACATCACACGTGTTGTTGGAAAGCAGCTTGGAGGTAGTGACCACAGACCAGTATTTCTGGAAATCCACAATGAGTTTACCAAGGACAGCAGCACGCTCACTAGGTGGAACTATAAAAGGGCAGACTGGAAAATGTACCAGCATTTAACCAGTGTTCTAGCTAAGGACATGAACTTGGACAAAGACATCAATAGAGCAGTGAGTGAATTTAATAGATGTATACTACATGCTGCTAGTAAAACCATACCCAGGGGGGCACGCAAAAACTACAAACCCTACTGGAATGATGAACTGGAAAAGCTGCAAAATGAGATGGAAACATCTAGACAGCAGGCGGAGAACAGACCTAGCCAAGAACATCACAACAAATATCAGCAAACAATGGCTAAATTTCAAAGAGCCAAGTTACAAGCCAGACGGAGCAGCTGGAAAGAAAAAACAGAGTCGCTGAACCTAGAAAGAGATACTAGGAAATTATGGAAACTTGTAAAACAACTAAATGATGAAGGTACAGGGAGAAATACCAGGATCACACTTTATAAAGATAGAAACATTGTAACAGGTAAACATGCAGCTGACTACTTTGCAGATTCCTTTGCAGAAGACAATAACGTTAAAGTCAGCCCAGACAAACAACAGGAGGTTCGAGAGAACCAGCAAAACATTGGACAAGGTGAACCTATACCTGAAGTCATGGAGGCACCAATCACAATGAGAGAACTGGAGCATGCAATATCCAAATTGAAAATGAAAAAGTCCCCTGGAGCTGATGGAGTGTCCAATGAAATGATTAGAAACCTGGGAAGTGCAGCAAAGCTACTGAAGATCTTTAACACAAGCTGGTCCACAGGTAATGTACCACAGGCATGGAGAGAAGCAATAATGATACCACTCCTCAAATCAGGAAAAGATGGCAACACGGTCTCCAACTACAGGCCCATCAGCCTCACAAGCTGTCTATGTAAAACAAAGGAACGCATTATCAATCTTAGGATGCAGTGGTACCTTGAAAGTGAAAACCTTCTGGTATCACAGTAAGCAGGTTTCAGACAGTGCTACTCTACTGAAGATCAGGCAACCTACCTCTCCCAAGAGATTGAGGATGCCTTCCAAGAAAAGAAACTGGTACTAGCAGCATGGATAGACCTCAGGAAAGCATTTGATAAGGTCTGGAAAGAAGGACTCCTAAAGAAATTGCGAAATTGCAGGGTTAGCTCAAGAATGTACAAATGGGTAAAAGAATACCTGCATAATAGAAGAGCCAGGGTACAATTAGATGGTCGCAAGAGCAAGAAAGTTCTACTGCGTCATGGAGTCCCCCAGGGAGGAGTCCTGTCACCCACACTTTTCTTGGTTTACATCAATGACCTAGTTGCTGAACTACCACACGGGATCAAAGTGGCAATGTATGCTGACGACCTGGTGATCTGGTGCACGGAAGAACATACAACAGTGGCCACTAAACAAATACAAAGAGCTATCGATGCCCTAACCTTATGGGCTAATAGATGGTGCGTCAGCATTAACACAGATAAGTGCAGCACTACACTCTTTACCCTCTCACCAAAACAAAAAGCTGGTCATATCAATATAGATGGAGAGCTCTTGAAAGAAGACAAACAACCCACATACCTCGGAGTTACTTTTGATGATAAGCTGACATGGAAGCAGCACATAAACAAAGCAACAACAAAAGCCAGGAGGAAGCTAGCTATCCTGAGAAAACTAAGTGGAACCACATGGGGAGCCAGTGGAAATATACTCAGTAAAGTTTACCAGCAAGGCATAAGACCACACCTGGAATACGGTTCAGCTGCATGGTGTCCTGCATCAAACACCACATTACAAGATCTAGATAAAGTGCAAAACCAGGCACTTAGAATAATGTTGGGAGCAATGAAATCAACACCCATAGCAGAGATGCAGAAAATGGGAAGAACGCAAACACTTGGCGAACGCAGAGACACAAAAGTACTAATTCAAGCAGAAAAGTTTCAGTGTATGCCAAGTCATCCAATGAAGGAAAGATTCCAAAATCTAGCAATGGGACGACTGAAAAGGAGAAGCTTTATCCATCAAGCTAAACGACTCCGTAGACAACTTACAGACCTACCTGAAGTTGACAGCCCCTTAAGGTCTGTACCAGAGCAAACCCCGTGGAGTGAAAGCAATGGAATGCCAATATACATTCAGACCCATGTGAAAGGAATACTAAGCGAGGACGAACAGAACAGTGTGCAGCGAATGACAGTCACCCTCAGTTTCCTGGATGAGGAATATCCACAAGATATATGGGTCAGAGTGTACACAGATGGGTCAGCACAGAATGCTGTGAGGAATGGAGGTGCAGGTGTATATATAGAATATCCACACAAGCCTAGAGATACAATCAGAACACCTACAGGAAAATTCTGCAATAATTATGATGCAGAAATCCAGGCAATTAGTGTGGCAGCTAAAAAACTGCTGAACTCCAACTCTGACCTACAGCCTGTGGTATTCCCGACAGATGCAAGGTCAGTGCTTCAAGCTCTCCAGTCTGGAAAACTAACAGACTTAAAAAAACTACTTAGCGAATTGTCTTACCAGTATAGGGTAACCATGCAGTGGATACCCTCTCACTGTGGAATACCAGGAAATGAAAAAGCAGACCAACTGGCTAAGGAAGGTGCTGCCGAAGACCAACCAGATATACCAATCACCTACCATCAGAAAAAACAGATGATCAAGTCAATAAGAAAGCCACAAACACCAACACAAGATGACTATCACAATATGAGCAGATCAGAACAAGTTATAATTCTACGTCTCAGAACAGGACACAACCGACTCCGCAGTCACATGTATACAAAGTTCAAGATTGGCAACACGGCCATGTGTACATGTGGACAGGCAGCACAGAGTGCCAAACATATACTTCAAGAGTGTTCTGAGCATGAAACGTTGAGGCAGACATATTGGCCAGAGGAAACAACACTGGAATCAAAGCTCTATGGGACACTGTATGAACTACAAAAGACAGTGAGTTTTATTAAGGAGACAGAATTACAGATATAGACATGTTTCAAGTGAACGAAAGAAGAAGAAGAAAAATGTAAATGATGTACCAGTGTGTTGGATAGTTGTTGTTTAACGCAATCAGAGAGAAAGAGAGAGAGAGAGAGAGAAAGATGAGGAGAGATTAGGGAAAATTGTGAGATTCCGCGATACTGTTAATGTTATTGTCTCAAGTCTTTGAAATTGTTGTGAGTGTAAACAAGAACGGCATGAGTCTGTATAACGCTCTCATACAGTTTCCAGTTGTGTCCTTTCACCCAATGTACTTACAGTTCACCAAACTGAAGTTATCTGACAATGTACGTTTATTTGTGTACACATATTACAAGCATAAATTTATCATTTCTAATCATTGAAACGTATACTACACAGGGAAATAAATTCAAGTTAAAGCATGAGGATAAATTATAAATTCTTGAGACTAACGGGTATTGAATCAGGTCCGTTCTATCGGCACCGAATCGAAGGCATCTGGCAACTCAAGTAAATGGGTTTTTCCGTACTTGACTAACCACATCTCCAATAAAAGTTGCGATTTTGTCAACGGTGTACTCAAGTCACTGCGTCGCGCGAATAGACTAATCGAGACAAGGATTATTGTAACAACAACGAACATCCATCCCGTACAAGTATTGAAGTATCCTCAGTAACACAAACATAGAACATCCGTATTAGTATTACTAGGACCAATAGAACTTCTTGTAAGATAAATAACATTGAGCAGACAGTAAAATGATGCTTCAAATAATAGTTTATACCAGTAAATTCAAGAGCGAATCTTAAGGATAAATTAAAACAATTCTTGAGACTAACGGGCAATGAACCAGGTCTCCATTCTATTCAGGACAATGCTTGTCAGGTATTGTTGAATGTTTACGACTGCCGAAATACTCACAATCATGCTGAGAGCACAGATTGGGGTCCATAAATTACGTCAACTGGGGGAGGGGGGGAAGGAGTGTGTGTGTGTCTGGAAACGTATTAGTTATTGACAAGGAGAAATTGGGGTTTACAAAAGTTGAGGTTAATAAGAGGATTTGTGCACACCAATTAAATAGTTACATTTGAAATTAAAAAACAAAAGTATTTGTGAAAAAAAATACTATCTTTTTCGCACTTTTTCTGCACAAAAGTATGTTATGGGGTGGGATTTTTATGACATAATTAAGCAGGTAGTGAAGAGCACGGTAGCCTAGTTCAGGGCTCGGCAACCTTTTGCTAACTGTGTGCCAACTTAAGGTTTCAAATTATTCAGAGTGCCGAAATCACATATCATTTTATACAAGTCGAGGCCAATATTCTTATTTTACGATATATTTTATTTTTATATTTTAATAGTTAATATATAGTGATTTTCAATAATATATCAAAATTAAAACAACATTAAAAGGAATAGAGTTTCTTGAAAGATTTAAAAGAAAACTTTGTTATTATTAATGGCTCCCATTAATGCCCTTGCATGGTCTTGGCCAGTTGCTCAATATCGACTACATAATTTGTCACTTTGAGTATGACACAATTTTCTGAATGTTCAGGCGTTAAGCGACTACGCTGTGGATTTAGCACTGCTTTCATGTGAGAGAAAATTTGCTCACATGAATAGGTGCCATTTGAAATTGCTTGGCGTGCCAAGTGTGGCACCCGTGCCATAGGTTGCCGACCCTGACCTAATTGATAGTAAGCTTGCTTGCCAGGTTCGAAATCACTTCGGACAAAAAAGAAGTCCGAGTTGTTTTCTTGCTTGACATGATCACTCATCCAGTATAACTCCTCCAGTTGACTCAGCTGTAAACAAGTACCCGAGACATGAGTTAGAGGAGTAAAGACAGCAAAGAAGGGAACAGACCACCCCACCTAATAGTTGCTGCGGCTTAGTACTTTAAGAGTTATCTTCATCCCCAAAGGCAGATTGCTACCATGGGACCTTGACCTTGGACCTACCTTTACTTACTTTAAGCAGGTAGGGTCCTTGAATTCTTGGGACATTGTTGATAAGGGGATATGGTTTTTACCTATTACCAAAAAAGTGTTGACGTAGTCTATGACCCACCTTTTAAGCAGTTTGTACATATCTGTGATGGGTTCACCCATTGTGGATCTTAGCTGGGCAGTTTTAGTGATATTTATTTCCAGAACTACACTGATGTTTTCATGCATTACAATGGTGTTTCCCATTTTATCAGCATTCTGTTAACTTTAACTTTAACCTAAAGCCTAAGAGAACCTCTGTGTTTGTAATTGTGTTCTGCCACTTGGTACTCATCATGTTTTGGAGACACAGCGAACATGAAATATATCTGGAGTATGATGTCCATATTTCTGAACCGTAAAATAAAGTCTATAGTTAATATATATAGTGAACTTAAATGCGAGCATAGGATCAGCATACCACTTACGGTCAGTATACCTAGGACACCATGGCATTGGGAAAATCAACAAGAATGTTCAGAGAATGTTAAAAGTGTGTTCTCTAAACAACATGTAACAAATGCGTTTTTGCTCTCCAACACAGACAAAGTATCATGGTACCACAAAAGATCAGGCCATTGGCATCAGCTAGATTTTAGCCTCACACGACGTGAGTGAGTAGAATATCGTATAGTAAGATCTTGCCTTCTAGAATATTCTAGATAGACAAAATGATAGGTTGATAAGTAGATGGATATATATATATATATATGTGTGTGTGTGTGTATGTGTGTGTGTATACTATAGACATGTGTTGGGTTTTGTTACTGAGAACATAGGAGCAATTTGTTTGTACATGACATAATTAATGTATTAGAGGGTCAACAAGAACCACAGTTAACAATCGTAAACTTCGTAAACACCGATGGTACTGGCACGTGATGAGACATTTCTTGATGACAAAAGATGAACTTGAAGGTTTCGTGGAGGATGGAAGAAGACGAGGTATAGAGAAAAAGACATTGCTGGATGATATCAACTACTGGACAAGGTGTGAGGTTTCCAAACTCATCAAAATGGTAGAGGATAGAGATACGTGGAAATCTTTCTGCACCAATTGTCTCAATGTAAAAAGCAGACCAACTGGCTATAGAAAGTGCTGCCTAAGACTAACCAGATGTACTAATCACCTACCATCAGAAAGAACAGGTGACCAAGTCAATAAGAAAGCCCCTAACACCAACACAAGATGACTATCACATTATGAACAGATCAGAACAAGTTGTAATTCTACGCCTCTGAACGGGAAGTTTTCTTCCCGACTCCGCAGTCACATGTACACACAGTTCAAGATTGACAACACAGCCATGTGTACATGTGTGCATGTAGACAGGAAGCACAGAGTGCCAAACATATACTTCAAGAGTGTTCTGAGTATAAAACACATAGGCGGACATATTGGCCAGAAGAAACAACACTGGAATCAAAACTATATGGGCGACTGTATGAACTACAACAAAAGACAGTGAATTTATTAAGGAGACATAATTACAGATATAGACATGTTTCAAGTGAACGAAAGAAGAAGAAGAAGAAGTCTCAATTTGATACACCTACAACCCTGACGAGTTATGGGATTTATTATTGTTGTTATATATATATATATATATATATATATATATGTATAATATAATGTTGTTATATATATGTATGTATAATATAATGTTGTTATATATATGTATGTATAATATAATGTTGTTATATATATGTATGTATAATATAATGTTGTTATATATATGTATGTATAGTATAATGAAGGGACATGTTCTATCCAGAACGTAGTCTTCTTGTGTATCATCCTAATTTCTCAAGATTCTTGGCTAGTTGACCTACCACAGCTAAGAGCATGTTTGAACAGTCTGCGATGTCTCTTATCCATCGTCCTCTTTAGAGGATGTTACCCTGCTGCCAGTAACCATACCTTCCAATATTAATGCGCATGCGGTTGCGTCTATATATATATATATATATATATATATATATATATATATATATATATATATATATATATATATATATATATATATATATATATATATATATATATATATATATATATATATATATATGTACGGCTAGAACGATGGTCTCAGATTCTTGAGGTCAGGGTTCTATCCGCGGTTGGGACAACGATTTTTGTCTTTCGAAGGTGCAACAAAACATTCTTCCTGTGCACGTCGTGGCAACAGCTCTGGCAAAGCGACCTTTATTTCCACATCCTTGAATAGTTGTGGATAAACATCATATTATCTATAACTTTACAAGGATCCACTTGATGGATAGAGTGTGTATGATCGATATGAACAATTATATTGCATATTTACGATCTTCTTATGGTTCTTGATTTACAATATCACTATATATATTATTGATATCGAATATATTTTAAATATTTTACCACCACTTGAAGTAGGGATGTCATATTACTGTTTTCATTAAGTATAGCCAATTTATTATTTAATCTGCTGTAAATGATTTTCTTCGTGACAATATCGCTGGTTCTATGGCAAAGAAACTACTACTACTTGAAAACGATCTTTGCATGTAGAAATAAAATTATTTTACAGTTAATCTGTCTATGTTTACCGCACACTATATTATTGCAAAGGTCGTTTAGGTTCAGATGATAAATTAAAAATTTCGCCATTTTCAAAATGACATTAGTTAAATTATGCATGCCAGAGATTTATATCTGCAGGTATCTTTGGCAGTTATTTAACACTCTGGCATGAAGTTCTGTAGTTACTGGGAGGGGGGGGGGAATGGCTTAGAAATCCAACCCCCTCCCTCCCCAAGAAATAAGAAAATAACTATTGTTACTAGGAATTTAGTCTAAACGTTGGTAACATACACACCCCTCCCACAAATACATTATTATTAAAATGTTAAAAAATTCAACCAACACTTTCAATTTCTTATTAAAATGTCACAATGTCAACCGGTTACATTGGTGGGGAAACACGTTGTGCTTTCATTGTATGCAGTTTATCATTCTCTGAACTCACCCGCTGTCTACCGGGTAGCTCTTACATATGAATTTCAAAAGCTATGTATGACATTCTGGTAGAATCATCGACACAAACACAGACCTACTTTAAAACGATTGATAAAATTATAGTCATTGCAAATGTGATCTACATACCCAATCATGTGAAGATTGGTATCTTGTACTACCTGGATGATACTATCAAATGGCACACTTGGTAGAAATGTGACTGAACAGAACGGCGTTAACCGCATAGATCATGGTGGGGAACTCAGAACTTCCCGAAAAATTTGCATCAGTCGCCTCGATTTGGTCTTGTCACTGGTGTGAAATCGGTGAAAGAGCGAGGTTGACGATTAGAGCAACTTCTAACTTTGATGTAATTATGGGTGGGTAGGTATGTATGCTCTTATGTAGCCAGATAGATAGATAAATATCAGGTGACATCTCGTATTTTTTTCCAGAACTTAGTCTTCTTTACTATCTTCTCAACTGATCACAATTCTGGGCGAGTTGACTTGCCATAACTAAGGGTATGTTCAAGCAATCTGAGATTTTCTCTTATTCATCGTTGACTTGGGAGGCATATAGCCCTGCTACCAGTAACCACACCTTCCATTATTAATTTGTCTATGCTCTTATGTGAATTAATTAACCTTTCTACGAATTTTAAAAATCTCAACTGTCTTATTATAATGTTAAAATCCAACCAACGCTTCAACTTTCTTGTGATAATGTTGTTAAAGAGCCAACCAACGGTTTAACCTTCTTATTATAATGTTGTTAAAGAGCCATTAACATTTCAACGCTTAAGACTATGAAAAATGGACAGTACACGGTCCCTTAAATATCTGCCCTACGTGTGTGTAAATGTATTTATGTGATACATGAATGTGAGAATAGAGAGAGAGAGAGAGAGAGGAGAGAGGGCGAGCGATAGAAAGAAAGAGAGAGATAAAGATATTTATTAATTCGATTTAACGGAAAAAAAATCCCAAATTGTACAGTATTACTGACATTAACAACCAATAAAGGAATCAGTCAATTTAACAACTTATCTGTAAGAATATCTTTCAGGTGACCTGGCGAAAACTATCAAGTTTCTCCCCACTGACCATAGGTACAAAGTCCTGGACAAGAGACTTACGAGTGCATGCCGAGCACGTGCCGAATAGTTCACAGTGGAATCTGGTTATTGAAAATGTCGATATTAGCGACGCTGGTGACTACGAGTGTCAAGTCAGCAAGAGAAAGTCCCAGTTAAGACACAAGGTCACCCTGGTAGTAAAAGGTGCGCCAACCATGTTGTGTTCCTGCTCATATTTATTTGTTTATCTTCTTGTCAATCCGTCTATCATTCATTTAATCTGTTAACCACTATCATCCATCCATCTACTTAAAAACTCATCCATTTAACATTATCTGTCTATATGGGTGTTTGTCTGTTTGTGTCTGCCTATCTATGTAATGTCTTGTCTTTTCCTAGTCACAAATGCCGCGAAGCGTCGTGGGGAGCCTGTCTTCTTTCTAATGTCAAATGTGTTGCATTTGTTGTTGTAATACCATGTGGTTGTAGTATGTCTCTGATGTGATCAATCCATCTGTCTCTAGGTCTTCCTCTCGCTCTGTACCCAGATATTCTTCTGTTAAAGGCTACAGCTGGAAGGCTAAATGGTTCCATTCACATAAGGTCACGAACCACTTAATCTGCTGTCTTTCTATATATTTGATTCTTGATACAGTTTCTATAAAATTTCTGATGTTATCGTTTCTTATACGGTCTGTTCTTTTGACCCCAAACGATCTTTCTTAGACATCTCATCTCACAGGTTGCAAACTTTCTCTCATGTGTCTTGAACAGTGACCATGTTTGACATTGATAACACAGAGTTGGTATAAATGTACTGTGTAGTCGACAAATTTATGTAAGGGTGTTTGAGCAGTGGTGTCAATTGGTATGAGACTCCGTTGGCTTTTGGCATCGTGTATAATTTTCTTTGTCCAGTTTGCCATCTTCAATGGAAATGCTTCCCAGGTATATAAATTATTGTAATTGTCTAAGGTTGTTTTCGCTAATATTTATGTTCAATGATTCAGGTAGTCTAATCTATGCAATGCAATATAATCTAATTTAGTGTAATCTAATCTAAATCATCTATCCATCGATCAATCTAATCTAACCTATTTTAATCTAGTCTAATATAATCCATGCATCTGTTCAAAATGCATCTATTCATTTATCAATCGATAGATTGCCGTCTCTCTGTCATCCATCCATCCATTTGTCCGTCTATACATCTGTGCCTGTCTACTTTCCTGCCTGGTTGTCTGCTTGCCATCGTTATTCCATCATTTATGCATCCTTCAACTCATCTATGTGTTTTCATTCATTCAGAAAGGTTTCCTTGTTTGACTGTTTATCTACTAGCATGTTATCTATTTTTTAAATATTTTTTTTTCAGAAAAGTCTATTGCACTGTTACCACGTAAGTACATAAATAAGTGTAAACAGTTTCCTGCTAGATCATTGTCGTCTTTACTATTTTGTTGTATGGCGCTCGAAGAGACAGTGCGTGTTGATACCTTCATTTGTGATTTGCAAAGAGAGCGTGGTTACGTTAGATTCATTATGTTAAGTCAAACTATTGACAATATATGAGTTGTTGGCTAATTGGAGAGCAGCCTTCCAAAATAACATAGACTTTTTCCGTGATGTTCACATGTCACATTGTTGATACTTTGTGTCGACAGCCAATGAAAATCATGGGAAATGTCAACTTGAGTCATTTTAGAAGGCCATTTTCCTATTAGTCTTATAAATTGACGGTCACTATTAAGCTCTGGTTTGTATAGGGACATCGGAGGTTGCTATTTTCCTTATATTAATTCACACGAAGTACTCACGCCGAGATAATATAGATTGCTTTCTTCATTATTTGAATCTATTCGTTAAAAAAGTAACGGGTATAGTTGCTTTACCATATTGTACAATATTACTGATATTAGCAATCAATGAAGCAGTCAGTCAATTTAACAAATTATATGTAAGAACATCTTTTAGGTGACCAGGCGAAACTGCCAAATGTCTCCCCGTTGACATTAGGTGCAAAGTCCTGGACACGAAACTTACGAATGTGTGCAGAATACGTGATGAAGAGTTCACAATGGAATCTGGTTATTGAGAAGGACAATATTAGCGACAGCTCACAAAAAGAAAATAGAATGCCCTCTATATCTTCTGCTTTCGTTGTCAAACCTTCCTCATTAGAAGACCTCTCAACTAAAACGTGAACATTATTTAGGGGGTCGTTTTCCGTGGAAATCTATTGGTCGGCCTTGACTATTTTTGGCATGCCACTTTAAGTATATCAATAATGGCCAACAAGAATCACGAGAATAATTTAAAAAAACGTCACGAATATGGTCATGTTGAGAGGTCTTCTATTGAAGAAGGTGGAGGTCTTTTCTAATGAGAAGGATGTAGTCATGAGAAAATAATGCATTGTCATTGTGGCTTGATATCTTCAACTTTCGACTTGACACTTTCAACGTCAACATAACTTGTCCCTTTGAGCTGTGAGATGAGCCACATAATCCGAAGATGCGACATAAAGGGATGTGTTTTACCTAAATTAAAACATTGCCATCGCATGTGTGGAATGAATTTTGGTGATAGTTTGTGGTAAAACCGTATGGGGGGGGGGGGGAATGATATAAATCGAATACCGAATGGCGTAGGCGATACCGAATGGCGTAGGTGATGTTTCTCTACGACTCTTCTGTTGTAAATAAACTCGGTTGGTGACCTTTTCCCATCGAGCAACGCTCTCTTTGTCGTCTCATGTCTTTTCTTCCATTGTTCTTTTCAAGGTTGTTAAGTATTCAAGCTGTGTTCTTCTCAGCACATGCCCTAGAAACCTTGACTGTCTGCACCTAATGTTTGCTATAAATTTTCTTTATACGCCATATCACAGAGAACATATGCATTAGTTTTCTTAGCTGTTCATTGTATTTTCATAATTCTGCTCAGAAACCACATCTCTGTAGCCTCCAGTTCCTTTTTAATTGTTTTGTTTACAGTCCATGCTTCACATCCATTAATAAATTGGTTCAATATAACATCCCAGCTCTCGAATTCGGGTCTGCATTGATAGTGTTTCATTACACAAAATAAATCTCATTTTTTGGAATGCTGATATGGCTAGTGCTCTACGGCCATTTATCTTATTTTAGCATCTACCTTCTGATGTTAACAGGGTGCCAAGATAATTCACTTTTTCAACTTGTGCTAATTTTGTGTTATTAAGCATTATATTTATAGTCCTATGTAATCATAGGACGAACAAGAAAACAACAATGGCTATAGACTGATAGAAACATGTAATCAATACACTCTATTCATAACAAACACCTTCTTTAAACACAGAGAATCTCAAATGTATACGTCGTACAAATGGAACGACCTTTACTGCAAAATTCAAATAGTCTTTATGTTAGAAAATAGAAATAATAGTTGTTCCATAAGAGATGCACGAGTAATTCCAAATATGTGTGCAGACACCGATCACAAAGCTGTAATAACATCAGTTAAAATAAGTAGAAAGAAGAACAACAAGGAACTCAACAAAACACACAGAACAAACATGCAAGCTAAACTCAAGAACCTCTCAGATACCAATATAAGGGACAAATATAAACAACGAATCTAGAATAATTTGAAAAGCTACCAATAAATACCAAGTCAGTTGAAGAAGAATGGGAAATATTCAGGAAAAGCATAACACAAATAGGAGGAGAAACATATGGATACATGAAAGATAAAAGTAGAAAACCCAAAGTAACACTATGGTGGAATGAAAAAGTCAAAGGTGCCATAAAAGATAAAAGGGCTGCAAGCAAATTCCAAGAAGATTATATTGAGTACAGAACAGCTAAATCAATATCTAAGAAAATCATTAAAGATGCCACAACAAAAACTTGCCAAGAATATGGCGAATTATTAAACACAGTGTACAAACATGTACCAAAGTAATTCTACAAGAAGACTAAGAACATGAGCAACAGGGAAGATAAATATGAGCCAACCGAAA
Source organism: Meghimatium bilineatum (assembly GCA_034231615.1). Taxonomy (NCBI): domain Eukaryota; kingdom Metazoa; phylum Mollusca; class Gastropoda; order Stylommatophora; family Philomycidae; genus Meghimatium; species Meghimatium bilineatum. Next base: position 72,814,747 of record CM067298.1, on the reverse strand, counting down.
TCATAAATGATAAAAATGGAAAGACAATCAATGACCCGAAAAGAATAATGGAAAGGTGGCAACTGTATTTTAAAGAATTGCTAAATCTTAAAGAAGGAAGGGACGACAATATAGAACGCAATGTAACGGAAGAATTAGAACCAAGCATATTGAAATCAGAAATGGAATATTCCATACAAACAGCTCCACAAAACAAAACCACGAGACCAGATAACATACATTACGAATTGATCAAAGCAGCAGCAGATACAGGGATAAAATAGCTGTATATGATGTTTAACATAATATGGAATACACGAGAAACACTAGAAAACTGGGAAAACGCTGGAATAATACATATTTAGAAGAAAAATGCAGCAAAAAGAGATTGTACAAAATGCAGAAGTATCTCACTTTTAAGCCACATTGGAAAATTTTTCAATATAATTGTAGAACGAAGATTATGAGCATTCATCGAATCACCACTCAAGAACACTCATGGGATTTCGTAAGAACAAGAGCTATACAGATGCAATTTTTTACTCTTAGGCAACTGGTTGAAAAAAAACGACGGAAAACAACCAAGAACTGTATATCGCGATGTATGTCGACCAAGAAAAAACATTCGACAAAGTAGACAGACAACAACTATGGAAGATTTTTATCAAAATATGGTGTCCCACAATACCTGAATACCAAGAACATGACAACAGATAAAACCAAAGTAACGCCAAAAATTAAAATAGATAACATGGAACTGGAAAACGTCGACAAGTTTGATTATCTGGATGCAAATATAAACAGCTCAGTTAATTGTACACTGGAAATTAGGAAAAGATTAGCGATAGCGCTAACGAAATTAAAAGAAATGAAAAATATATGGAAAAACTGTTGCGAAGAAACAAAAGTTATACTTCTTAGATCATACATTTTTCCAGTTGCAACTTAGGCAATGAGACTTGGACAATAAATAGAACAACGGCAAAAAGAATATCGGCTTTTAAACTGAAGTGTTATAGGGCAATATTAAGAATTTCCTGGACAGAAAAGATAAGGAATAGTGAGGTTTTGAAAATACTCAATAAAGAGAAAGGATGGCCGATGAATACAATTTTACATAGAAAACTTAAATATTTCGGACGTGTAAAAAGACACAGTGGCATGGACTCCACATTACATATCATCATCATCATCAGGTGCCATGCCGGGTGGCGTAGGCGGTCATGGCTCTCCACAGCTCTCTGTCAACAGTATTATGTATCAAAGTCGTTGTTGTTTCCTTGCCGTGCCAGGTTGTCAAACTGTCTAATATTTTCTCACGTTTTCGCCCTCTGTCTCTGGTGCCTTCAATCTTGCCTGTTGTGATTATGTTCTCTAAACCTGCCTGTCTCATGAAGTGGCCAAAAAAAGAAGATTACATTACATATAGGTAACTTTAATATGAAGATGAACACAGAAAAAAACTGAGGTAATGTCAATCGCAAAAAACAGAAAGAAACACTACTATTTTCATCGATGATCAACAATTTACGTAGGTGAAAGTATTTACTTACCTTGGAAACACCATAGGATCAAATTGGAAAAACACAGAAGCAATCCAACACAAATACAATATAGCAATCCAGATCTTATGACAGATGTTTCTTTTTTCAAAAACAAACATGTGAACATAAATACTAAAACTGCACTATATAAAACGATCATCATGCCATCACTATACTACCAATGTCAAACGTGGACACTAACAACAGAAGGAAAAAGAAAACTTGTTATAGCAGAAATGACTTGTCTACGTAGAATTCTTGAAGTAATAATAAAAGACAGAATCAGAAATTCTACTTCTTCTTTCGTTCACTTGAAATATGTATATCTGTAGCCCATTATGTTTTGTGCGTGGCATCCTGATTAATTGTGTGCCTTTTGGCTGGTAGCCTCCGTCTTCAGCACATTGCTTACTAGTTGGGCGGGACTGTGGTCCTGCTCGAATGGGACAACCCGACCAGTCTTAGTTTCCAGCACCTGATGGCTGAACTAAGACCCATCACCACTACACGGTGCTGGTCTCGATAGGGAGAATCAGAAATAAAAACACCAAACGACTAACAAACACAATGCCACTCCTGGATTACAGCAGATTATGTGGTTTTTACACGCTTCCAGACTACCATCAGATAGTGCCCCTCAAAAAGTATTACTACATGGGAGAGTGGGGAGAAATGGACAAAATGTTTCCTTTTTTCTCCAAAATCGGTACAACTCTATAGACAATATAGACAATAATATGTCCGAGATCTTATTCATATCAGTAAGAGAAATATCCATTTATTTCAAAATATAATCTTCAAAAACTGGTTAAAAATTGAAACTTAAAAATATATACATTTGAAACAATGATACCATAGTGGGGTGAAATGAACCACATATGAGGAGAAATGGAACTGATGAAGGGGAGAAATTAACCATAAGTAGGAGAATTTTGTCCATGAAAATGAACTAATACAATTGTATATTATCAAAGGATCTCTTGAAACGTAGACAGCTTTCTGTTCTTTGTGTACCCCTGCACCAAATAGGCTGTGGTAAAATTGCTTTAATTTTACACATTTTAACAGTCCCTGTATCTTCTACAGTAGGCCATAAAAAACGTATCAAACATTTTCCAACATTTTCTTTAAAAAGCTGATTTCCACATCACCATCTTCATCTTCAAGCTGCATTACTCTCCTAATTAAACATTTTGTTCTCTTTCCTATATCAAACTCACACACAATTTATAGACCAAGTTTATTTCTGTACTTTCTACACCATCCATTCTGATATTGTTGTGTTTATCATCACTATCACGTCCAGTGTCAGCCACGTTATAATCTGTGTCATCATCATGTGGTATATTGTCAGTATCATCATCATCATCATCAGAATCACTGATATTTTCTTCAAGCACAAAAAGTGATTTCTTGGCTTTTGATATAGTAATATTCTTTGTATTTTCTGATCTGCATTTCAATTTCAATTTCATTTCCATAATTGCTGGAGACGATATTGCCAGCATTGCAATAATGAAAATTTTCTTTCACGATTGCTTTCCTTACGAGGGGCAGCTTTAGAATATCATTTAAATAATTCAGGTGGAAAAAACACGTTTAAAGCCTCTTCTTGGGCATCATCTTTTGGAGATACTGGATATGTGGTTGTCAATGAAACCATGGAGTTTGAAGTACCACTGATTGAGGCGCTTTTATCGGCCATGTCTAAATTAGACTCAATTGAAATAGTTACTCGTGCTTCTGTAATCTTATACCTGTCTGTGATGTCAGAAGGTAGAAAATCTTGAACATTGAAAATATCTTGATCCAGTGGCCAAATGCCAGTAGCTTTGAACCCAGACATTATGTTTTGTTTGATAGAGGCCCTAACAAAAGCAGTACCTCGAAGCTTTGCAAGTTGATAGATGGAGAAGGTTTTTCCAACATTCTTTATCATCCATGAATCTGCTAATTACTGCTTTCATGGGTCCAAAGACAGTCCGATCCTATCGTGGCATTTTGTTGCTTGTATGCGGTGGAATAGGAATAACATGAATATTGTTCTGCTTTGCCAACCCCAGAACGGGGAATGAAATGTGACTTTCGTGATAATCCATAATCGCAATGATGGAATATGTCTCTGAAGTTCTAACACATAATATGCTCCATTTTCACAAAATTGTCACGTGTATCCAGCCTGAATAGTGGGTAAGGCCTAAAGAACCTTCGGGCGCTCCACTTAACATAAAGTGTTTAAAACATTTTCTTGGAAATACAAACAATGGTGACAAGCTGTCTCCAGTAGCAGAAACAATTAAGCACATTGTAACAAGTTCGCCACACTCTCTTGATGTGATTTGCCCAACCTGTTTGGTACCACATGGTACAATGTCTCTAGGAACATTTTGTACTGTTGTCACCCCAGTTTCATCAAGATTGTAAATCTGAGCCCCACTTACCTTCAGTGTTGTATACGAGACATGTAGTACATTTTAAAATGCTGCAATATTGTGTCTGTTAAATGCAGTTGCTCGTGCCAATGATGTTGCTTCTTGCTGTCTTATTACCAATTGTTGATGTCGCTTCAGAAAGCCATAAAGCCATTCTCTACCTGCCATAGAGTTTTCAATCCATGTTTATGGACATTTCAAACGATTTAATATTGTCATTTCAAAAGCAAGAGTACGAGAATTTTGTGAATGTATTCCGTGAAACATTTTGGAACATTTATCAAGATAACTGGCCAGACTCTCTTCCTGTTCATGAGTAAAAGTCTGACTGTGTTGATAATTTGGGGTGAGTCTCATTACCGTCAATTTTGACTTTTTAATATTGTTTAGCAGTGCTGTACGAGCTATTGCATATTCCCTGGAAGGTTGTCTAACAGGCATGCCATCTGTAACGGCAATCACTGCAGCTCTCATAATGGACTCTGGTACTTTGCCTTGATCTATTTTCCTCTGGTAAACACGGGGCATGTTTTTACTGAAAAATATATAAAATAAGCTTAGATTGAAAGTTTCATATAGTTTCATTGTATTTTTTAATTGTTTAAACAAACAAAGATTGGGAAATAATTTGTGATTAATTTATAATGGAATACTGAAACCCTTACATGTGTGGGGAGAAATGGCCCAATAACGGTCCATTTTTCCCCACATGTATTCAAATAGAAAAACATCACATAAACTCTAAAATCTCATAATTTTTTGGCATAAAGAACATTATTTACGAAGGAAAATAGTAATTCTGCATATAAAATAACTTACAGTGCAATCAGCAAAACAGCAATGAAAATTGAGCTTGCCTCACCTTATCTGCGTTTTTGGACACTCAATTCCATTCTAAATTATGTAGTTCACTATTACGACATGCATGAGAGGTCACAGTATTGCTTCTTCTTTTTCGTTTTCAAACTCTTGCAAATTAGCAGGATGTAGTCCGGAGAACGGAATGCAGTATGCTTTGGTTTACAGATTAGTTGTAAAATCTGCGCCTTTTGGCATGACACATTCGACATCAGCATGGCTTCAGGGTAACTTTTACTGTCTATGAAATAGGACAGCAAACTTCACCATGAAACTTCCTTAGTCGCAACCTACAACATCCGAAGCAGGTAACAGTACTGTAATTCTTTACTCCCCTCTCGGGCCGTAGAAACACATGAGAGGCAGTGTTGCTAATTTGTACTCTCCTTTAGGATTCCGAAGCACAGTGAAAATTCATTTATTTCACTTCTAGTACACAAAGAGACTGGCAATTTATTTGTATCACTTCTAGTACACAAAGAGACTGCAGCATTAGCTATCTTTCTTATATCAATTTTGATTCATAAAAAATATAAATTATCTCCACTCCCCTATGTTAATGTCCGATTTCCAAAGAATACGTAACACTAGGAATCTTCTTAACTGATTCACTCCATGAATCCGATCAGTCGCCGTGATGATTTTCTGAAATTGTCGTGATGCCGACTGTTCGGCATTACTAGGACGTTATAAGTAGTCACTGGTGTCGAGAAACCAGTGAAAGTTTCCGAATTAATCAGTGAATGTTATTTAAGATCCGCAAAGATACATTACGTAAAGATTAAAGCAATAATAATGATGATGATCATTGTGGTGGTGGCTGTTGTTTTTTCCCTGCTCACGACAGAATGACAGCACCACCAAGTTAGAAAAGTTGCTGACGTGAGCTCTGATATCACTAACTAAAATCTGTGGGTGTTAAGATATTTTCTCATCAGGTATTGAGATCAGTGGAGAGAATATCTTGAGAGTTGGAAGTATGTTGCAGTTGACATGTAACGCAAGTCTGGTAGACGTTGCTGTAGAGACTATTGCTTGGATTAAAGGTAAGCAGACCTTGTGTATTTTGTTCCAATAGATTATTGATTCTTTCTTCTTCTTCAGCGTTCATTCTCAAACTCCCGCTGGATTTCTCTTGTAACAGGACAATGGTCCTACAAGATTTCCAGTTGAATGTCGTCCAGAGAATGGAAATGCGCTGTGTTGCCGTTTTATTTGCGCCAATGGCCCAATACATCCGTCTTTGGCGTAAGATTATTGATTAGAAACTGGCATAATGCACACATGCGCGCATATAAAGAACAACAGATCAACAACACACACATGTGTTTTCGAAAAAATAAAAGCTGTACAGATACAATCTTCGCTCTCAAACAACTTGCAGAAAGAACGACAAAACATAACCAAGATTTATATTTGCCTTTCGTGGACCAAGAGAAAGCTTTTTACAGAGTGGATAGAGCACAATTTTTGATAACATTGCAGACATATGGAGTTCCATAACATCTGATAAGCCTATGTCAGAGCATATACGCCAATAGTCAATGCGTAGTAAGAACGAGCGCAGGTACATCCGATAATTTTCAAATTCACTCGGGAGTGAGACAAGGATCTGTACTATTCCCCCTATTGTTTATAACATACATAGATCACATCTGCAAAGTAGCAAAGACAACGGAAGAAAACAATCTGAAGGATAACTAAAACGAATTGCTATTTGCAGACGACCAAACACTAGTAGCATCATCAGAAGAGCAACTACAAAGACAAATAGACAGATTACATCAAACATGTCAAACCTTTAACTTTGTTTCAACTTGTGGCAGCTGAAATGACATGCTTACACAGAATCCTAGGAATATCGCTAAGACAGTGAGACATTAGACAATAGAGACATTAGACACTAAAGACCCACGATTGTGGGTATCTGCCCCTAAAGAGCACTGATAACTAGAAGCTTGTCTCGAGCTAACAGAACTTGTAGTTCCCATTTCATTGGAGCCATTTCCCTTTCTATTTGCATATGGCGCTGTCATCTGGCGCTGTGCTGCCCTCTCGTTGTACTCAGAATGTTATCTTTTGGTCTCTCACCATGCATCTGCCTTTTTGTGTAAATTCAAAGACCGCCCGTTCAATCCTCGGATCGGACTGTCTTGCCTCTCTGTGTGTCGACATTGACGCTGTATGTTGGCACAGAGATGTTGGAGATAGTTATTGGCTGTGCTGTCAGATCTCATTCCGTCTGCAGCCTCCACATTCACGGGCACGAGCCTAAACGTGTTGTCCAGAAATACAGCAAGAGCAGTTCTTTTCTGTTTCCAGGGTGCACCTCGCGGAGGTACTTTCAGGATCTTGACTATTTGCTAACCGTGGGTTCGCACAAGAGCAACGCGAGTCCCCTTGCACTCCACCTCCAGCACCGTTTTCCACACTCTGCAGAAAATCAATGACCACTCTTACCAGGTCAATCCTATGGCTCTTAAAGATCATCCCATCAACCACAGCACTGCCGCCAAAGAGTCTGCTCTTTCGTTGTCTCTGATCCCCGCATTACCAGGGCAGAACATCAATGTAACACTTTTGATAACCAAGCTGTTCAGAAACGTGACCCATTCCCTTCCAGCGTACACCCTCTCCATTCCCCACAGAATGCCCTGAGAACGAGAGAGTATGCTCGTGTGAGCTGACATCCAAGTCCACAACCTACTGAGCGCTACAGTCACCGCCTCCATTCCTATTACCACGCTCGATGCAAAGTGCAGTAGGCAAACGACTCCCCAAGCACCCCCTTTCCATTTCTGCGGACAAAAAAAAACATAACTGCACTCATTCGTCTCTCTGCTGACCGAGACACCTGTATTTACGATCGCGTCCTGCAGCCATGTGTACATTTGGACATGTTCCCTCTCCGCTACCCTCCCCCCAGAGTTGACTCCAGTTCCCCCTCCCCACAAACTCTCTGCAGTTGCACCAGCACATCCGTCAGATACCTTTTCTCTCTATCTCCACCCACTTACTGCTCTTCCCTTCATTAAATTCACACACTCTGAGCAGCATGTCCTCCACCTCGACTATCCAAGACCCCTCTCGTTTGACTCGCCTTCCTCTTTTATCATCTAGCCCCTGGTGCAAGGCTTGGTGGTCATTTTTGGCCACACGTAAAGTATGCCCTTACCAGCACGATTTGATGCCGTACCTTAATGCTGGGCACATCTAATAGGAATAGCATGGCTGTGATGGGAGTAATTTTAGTCCATCATCAATGCCGTCTTAACGCATAGGCCCGTTGGGCATTTGCCCGGGGGCCCACGAGCATAGGGGCCCCATGCGAATATGTTGTAGGGTTTCGGAAAACCCGTATACAATTTAGTATTATTTTATAAAAATCTCATAATTTTGTGTTTATATGCGAACAGGCCCTTTACGTTTGTCAATCACTTTCAACCTTGAACCTGGACCAATGTTCAATGAATACAACAAGAAAAGTTTTACAATCAAAGGATGTGAACATCCTAGTTGTCACAAATCTTCTTGAGTCGCTAAAAAGCTATCTTCAGGAAACTAGAGACAAATTCACTGAATATGAATTCAAAGACAGGAGTATGTGTCCAGATGCAGATTACAGTGATGGAAAAAAACTGGAACGAACCCGAAGTGTGCGTTTTAGTAGGTATGATAGGCCAGGAGAAGAGTTACTTCTAAATTTGTCCGAAAAGTTCAAGGTAGAAACTATCTATCCCTATCCTCCCTATTCTGGACACTTTAATAGTTGAACTAACAAGACGTGCAGAGGCGTATTCAGAAATTGGAAATCTTTCTTTCTTGAGTGAATTAAAAACCATTAGAGACATTACTTCTGATGCACTAAAGAAAATAATGCGAACATCTTGCCAATAGGTGGTACCACAAGGACTTGAGTTATGACGACCTTTTAAATGAATGTGAGCATCTCACGCATTACATGGCTCTTGATGAAAATTGCGAGACTCTCCCTGCACTGTACAGAAAAATAATTTCGGACAATTTAAAATCTGTTTTCCGAACATTCAAATTGCACTCAGAGTGTTCATGTGCATGATGGTAAGCAACTGTACAGGAGAACGTTCTTTTTCAAGACTTAAACTTATAAAAAATCAGCTTCGTAGAACAATGGGACAGCATCGTTTGAACTGGCTTTCACTCATGAGCATAGAAAATGACATCCTGAAGACCATTGACTTCAAGCCGATAATAAAACAATTTAATTTTCTGAACATAAATGCCGCAAACACTTGTTATAACAAAGTACCGTACTGAAATTTTTCTAATCTAAGTATTTGTTTTCCATTACGAATTTTAATACCTTTGTTTGACCTTGTGTAATAGATGTAATATGTTAGATGCTTATTATTTAAAAAAAAACATATGCAAATATCTGTTTTTGTGTTTAAACTTTTTGTTTTTGTAAATATCGCATGTAATACTATAAAACATGTAAATAAATTCTCTTTTCTCTGTTTTTCATGTTTACTGTTGGTTATAGTTGCAGCAGAACAGCATGATTTAACAACAATTTGTTGAAATTAGTATAGTGACAATAAAATAAATAATACATTATTTTTAATATTATCAACCATTTATTTTTTATTCCGGGGGGGGGGCAGCACTCTTTCTTTGCCCAGGGGCCCAAATTGGTGTAAAGACGGCTCTGTCCATCATAGTAATTTTACTCCACCTCTGCCTTCATAGCTTCATATTTGATTCTTTCCAATCTATCCACTTGTGTCTGTGACAGTGTGAACAGATCGAGGCCAAAATCGATGACAGATAACATTAGTGTTTTCAGCAGCGGAAAGGGTGATCATGTTGCGTGTCTGCAGCCATTATGACACTGATATCACCGATTCCTCTTTGCTTTCTGAAGTATGTTTTCAATATGTTTGTTGAATGAGATACTTCTGTCGAACGTTATCCCGAAATATTTTAAGTCATGTTCCCTAACGACAATTGAGCCCATCTAACTGACAGTCGGCATTTCCAATAGAACTAGATAGAACATGCATAGCACCCGTATAGTGCATGAATCTGCCATGTTTATCGTAAGAAACGACTAAAAAGGATCAGAGTGGGCTGGAAAATTCATCGCGTAGAAAGCAGTGATCCAAAAATATTGGATGTGCGAGGCCGGAAGACGCAGGCATGACAGAACATCTATAAACCACTTACATTCCATTCTTGCTAGTCAACGCGATTTTAAGAATGAATTAAGAAGATATTGATAACATGCCTTTCTGAGTTGGATAACATGCCTTTCTAAGTTGGATAACATGCCTTTCTGAGTTGTAGGAAAATACAGAATTGTCGTCGAAATTACATCATTCGTACCGTAGAGCTTTCAAATTAGCTGGAATATTAGCTATTGTTGTGATGCTAGTGCTTTGAGTTAGCTGAACTACAGTTTTAGTAATGTGACGTTCATAGTTGAATTAGCTGAAATACAATGCCAGTAATTTAACGTCGGCTCTTTCAGTTGCCCACACTATCATGTAAACACGGTGGCATCGGTACTTTTACGTTCACAGATACGCAGTATAAATACTTCGTCGTCGCTACTTTGAGCTAGCTGAAATAAACTCTTAACGATACTCTATAATGGATGGAAGTCTATATATGACAGACATAACATAAGTAATGTTATGAAGAAGTAATGAAGTACGTTTATCCAATATATCCTCTCTCTAGTCACACTCCTTCTACTGACACGACAAACAGTGATGACTGAACTTCTACTAAAACAATACTCCAACGTGAAAACCATTGGTGTATTATATACATACATATGTAACTTTATTACAATTTTATACGTCCACAACATATGTATCGAGGTACAACATCCAGCAATAGTAAACTTCAAGTGCTTAAACTTAAACTTCTAGTTCTACTTCAGCCATAAATATAAACTTCAACTGCTTAGCAAGTAATGTAGTATGTGAGTGCTTAATGGAACTTCAACAATCACTGTAATCTTCAACTTCAACCAGATAATTCTTTCAGTTACTTTTTATGATATGTTATGTTATGTTCCTCCAGGGCCATAGGCGGCGCATAGGGCAGAAACCATAGCTTTCCATTTCTGTCTTTGTGTTGCCAGGTCTTTCAATTGTTGTGTGTTGTTTAGGTTCATTGACATGCCTTCTCTATTAATGGTTCTTCCATAATTGGTTAATGCATATTTTTATGATAAGTCCACAACATATGTATCGAGGTACAACATCCAGCAATTATACTTCAAGTTCCGACATCCATATGAACTTCAAGTGCTTAGTTCTACTTCAGCAATAAATATAAACTTCAACTGCTTAGCAAGTAATGTAGTCTGTGAGTGCTTAATTTAACTTCAACAAACACTGTAATCTTCAACTTCAGTGAGATAATTCTTCCAGTTACTTTTTAACCTGTGGACTGTTCGATTTCCAAACTCTTGTCCACCTAACTGTAATCAACTTCTCAACTGTTTTGCAATGTCTAGTGTTTCACCGGGGAAACTTCTAGACTCTGACTACAACGGTCTAAGCTAACTGTGGACTCTCCGTGGTTAAGTCCTAACTTCTTGACTTCTGACGTCTCGAAGTCAGCTAGTCTCCGTCTGCAGTGGTTTTCCCTTTAACTGCTGGGGTCGGCAACTCCAGACCATAACTCTCCGAAAACTCAAGAGGGAACCCGACCACTTCCCTCGGAAAACTCAAGTGGGAACTCCAGTGGGAACCCCCAAAAACTAGAGAACAGCCCTTTTTCTAGCACAACATATCCCTTCCCCGTTTTGTGTGTCAAAGCAATTCATTGGTCTATTGATATAGTCTTCTCACACACGCCAACAACTATTTTGTCTTCTGTCAATCTTACTCCTAAGACGTCCCCTTCTCTACGTTAAACTCCTATAACAGGTTCCCCAAAATGTCTGTTCCCCACTACAATTCTATCTGTGTGTTTCCCATTCCACAAAACGACTAGCAACACTAATTATCATTTTAATTAATCCCTTCACCTTTATTCTCTGACGTCATGTATTTCAACATTTCTGCAAGCTCTGCCATCCCATTAGGATACTAATGGGTTATCAGTTGTGTTAATTTATGCATTCCCATTCGTGTAAGTCGAATATGCATTTCTCTCTGGTCACAGTGTGTCCCGGTCTGTCAACCCTTCTCGGTTGAATTCTTGATGTATGTAAAAATTATGTGGGAAACTTTGCTTAAGCCTCTGAATCTTTTGTTCCAACTTTCCAGCTCGTCCAGGCGTCTCCATGTTATAATGAATTCCGGGCCATCCATTTTTATCGCTCTTAAAATGACCTGTCATTTTATCCATGACACACTAAAATGTATGTGAAAACTCTTTACTCTCATGTGTATTTCCGACCGTCCAGCAACTCTCACATGTCTTATGTTTCCAGACACGCACATAGAGGTAGGGAATTATGTAATGAGATCCTGATTCAATTAACTCGTACCTCTGGTACTTTTTCAGTCCGCAAAAGAAGTTTCAGGATAGACGTCCCCTATATGATACTATAACATATATAAACACTTAACGGGAAGTCTTTATAAACACTTAACGATACTCCTTGAGTGGATTGAAGATTTTACAAACACTTAACGATACTCTGAGTGGACGGAAGTCTTTATAAACAATTAACGATAATTTCTGTGTGGATTGAAGTCTATATAAACACTTAACGATACTCTCTGAGTGAAATGGACGTCTATATACAAGTTTAACGATACTCTAAGTGGATGGATGCAATTTTCACAATTTTCTTTTATTAAGTTTTCGTTTTGGTCCTTAAAATGAACACATATTGCAATTAATGGTTTAGTAATACTCTAGCAGCATTTCTTCAACATTTTGCGATCCCCCTGCTTTAAAAAAACATTTTCTGCTGCGATCCGAAAACTACTTCATATTTTCATAAATCAAGTATATGTGTCGTGTGTTCACGATATTAAGCCATGCCTGCAATTGAAAATGGGCATGTATTGTTAATAAACTAAAGAACAAATTTTTTTTTAAAATTCACGTACTGTCAAATTTGAATAAAATCTTCACATTTTCAACCATCATTACTAGTTTATTTTAATTATGTATACACAATCTAGAAAAGTTTCAGTTGTTAAGCACATATAACATTATAATACACGTTTATGATGTTCATAAAGTGAGGGTGAAGCTATGCCCACTATTGTTCACTTCAAACGTAAATATGTCCATTTTATCGAACATATATCCTTCTGTATCAGTTTTACCAGTACTCAGCAATATGTGCTCTCGTGTATCCATTTATGTCTTCCTATGATAACTAACACACATCGGAGTGAATCCAAATCGAATGATAAAATCAGAGAAGAGACACATCAAAATTTCATCACATATATTATCAGAAAACGCCGTTGGTCCTATATCGGGCATGTCCTACGCGCAGACATCAACAGAATACACCACCAATCTCTTGAGTGGATAGATACAGGCAATAGACCCAGTGGTAGACCAAAATAAACACACATAAGAACAATAGAGAAAATAAAACAATCAATATTCATACTAACTGCACAGAACAGCTTTGAACAGACAGAATTGGAGAGATCTTACCTCTGCCCTATGCGCTAACTTCAGCGCAAAAGGAAAATGAATGAATGAATGCTATCCATTTATCAATCAATCAATCAATGAACCCGTAACTCTTCAGGGTCGTAGGGGTACCACATTTGATGCTTCAGCACACAGAGTCCTCCAGCGAATTCTATCCTCAGAGATGCGGATGAGTGTGGAAATATCTTGTCCTGTCCATTCCTTGATGTTGCTGACCATGCCTTTATTTGCCCTCCTCTGCTTCTTTCCCCATCGACAGTTCCCTGCAGTATTGTTTTTGACAATGAATCATGCCTGCATACATGTCCAAACCATGCTAGTTTTCGTCGTTTCACTATTGAAAGCAATGGTTCCTGGACACCTGCACACATCTCTACTTTATTTCTTACGAACACATTGGTCGCTATAGGAAATTCGTAGAATTCGTCTGTAGCATTTGTACTCGAAAGCCTGTAATCTTCTCTCCATGTCCGCAGTGAGTGTCCAACTCTCACAACCATACAGCACAACAGAAAGCACAAGCGACTTATACAGTTTGATTCTCACTCCAACACTGATGGTGCTTTTCCAAATCACAGTTAGTCTTGACAAGGATGCTAAAGCTATCTCCATCCTTACTTTTAGTTCTGCTTTGCATTTGCCATCGCTGCATATACTGGATCCGAGGTATTTGAAGGTATTCATCACCTCAAACCTGCGTCCATTCATCATGATGTTAGTCTGTCTTTCTGTGTCTCTACTGTTGACCAAGATTTTGCTCTTATCTATTATGCTCTTATCTAGTGCCATGGAACAGGCCATCGGGGCACCCAGGACATTCAGGTTACGGCCATTAAGTCGTGCTTCTCTGACGACAGGGCCCGTCTGGCGCTTGAGAACCGCTACATTTATCAATATGGCACTCTTAAACCCGACGCCATTAATGAGCATCTGTCTCATGTATGGCTTTAGTCGATCCAGTTTCTGTTTGTTTCGTGTCACATGTTTGTTGTCATTTTTTTATTTTCCTTGTCCGGTATCATTTCGCTTCTTCCGGTCAATCCATACTACTCATACTAATGTGACCGTCGATGTTATTTTTTTACTGTTCGCTTTCTGTTATATGTTTTAATTTTGTTTCAATTGTCTGTCTTGATAAAGGTCTTTTGGTCCAAACATCGATTTGTGTGTGTCATTATGTGTGTTTTTTCAGTATTAACAAAACGTTATTACCCTATTCCTGGATCTACCTGTTGGATTTCAGTTTTGCGTAGTAAGTACTATTTATCGATAATAGTTTCTCGCGGTGTTGTCCTCGATTTTCTTGAATTCTATTATGTTTATTGTAACTATGTTCTCAGACCTCCCTGTCTTATAACTTGCCAAAAATAATTGTCTTTTTCACCCCTGACTCCCATGTGACTCTTTCAGCACCTCTTTGCTAGTCTTTCTAGCTGTCCATGTTACTCGGCATTATGAAATTATATAACTCCGGGAAAAGAACTTGCTGAATAGTTATGCGCGTTTATCTCACATAGTGTCACATCTTGGATGTCATAATTTATCATTTGTTACCATGTGTATTATTTGTCTTGCCAATTTATGAAAAGCACGGAAAAAATCTGATATACTGAGATAAGTGACGCTGCGTGAGATCCACCCATTCATCAATCCCACGTCAGAAGTAATGAAGACAGCCACTCGCTACTATCACGCTCGGAACTGTCACTGACATATACGTGCGGTTAAAAATGGAAAATTCTGAAGGGAAAACCTCCCTAAGCGAGACTCGTTCTTGATCCTTGTAATATAAATACATGTATGTCAGTAGTAAATCTCATAATATTTCTACAAGTCTTCATGGAACCCCTGAAAGGAACACAGTTTAAGAACTGCTGCTCAAGATGGGTTTTTTTTCTTTGTGAGACTAGGCAAAAACAAATAACTTACTTGCAAAGTTCATTTATTGTTTCTTTTCAGACGGAGAACCACTTTTAGTTGGAAAAGACAACAGATACAGTGTTCATACGGCACTGACGCTCAACGATCACAGTTCAGGGATTATAAGTAGCAAGCTTGAAGTCAAAGACGTTCGAACAGACGATTCTGGAGTTTATCTTTGCAGATCGACAGAGCGCATACAAATGGCAGGTGTTACGGTCGTAATTCAAGGTAGTAATGTTCAATGTAGTAACAATAATGTATAATTAAAATAATTCACAATAGTAAGTCAATATTCAGTCGACTCAGACGATGAGAAAAATGTCGAGCAACAATGACCAAGGTAACAATTCTGATGAGTGACCAAAAAGGTTCTTGTACTGTACGAGCTACGCCGATAAAAATGGTGTAAATCTGACTTATTAGCGATATGGCTATTGTCATCTACCGTTAATTGGAATTATGAAACACTGAACGTAAAAATGCCACTGCTGAGGGTGGTTAATTTTATCGGTTAAAGCCCCCACCTTAGGTAAATAGCACATCATAATTATCACTAAGGGAAACATGGAATAAGGGCCGGGTTGAAGATAACCACCGATTCTTCAATCCCACGTCAGAATAAATGAAGGCAGCACACTCTAAATCAATCCCTCAATAGAAAACAATCATCCGAACCTCAATATCACGACCGAAAAAAATGAACACAGCGACTCGCTCCTTAATCTAACGTAAGAGAAAATAACTACAGCCCCCAGCTCTTTAATTCCACTACCGAATAAATGAAGACAGGCACCCGCTACTCAATCCCACGATAGAAGATGTAAGTATAGCAACCCCCTCCTCAATCTCACGACAGAAGATATGAATATAGCCACTAGTTCCTCAATCTCCCAATAGAAGATATGAAGGTATCCACCCGATCCTCAACCCGACGACAGAAGACAACCTCTCGCTTCTCAATGCCAGGACAGAAGACATCCACCAACTCCTCCATCCCACGATAGAAGAAATGAAGACATACTCACGCTTCTGAATCCCATGGCAGAATAAATAAAGACAGCCTTACACACCTCAATCCCACAACAGAATAAATGAAGACAGCCTTACATACCTCAATCTCACGACAGAATAAATGAAGACAGCCTTACGCACCTCAATCCCACGACAGAGCAGAAGATGACAGCCACCCGCTCCTTACAGAAATAATGACACGCATAGCGTTATAAGGATACCTGGCGCTGGTTGTTACATTACTAATGTCTTCGAAGGGCTGTTAGTGAGACCAAACGCATCACAGGCCAAAGAAAAGAGTTCCATGATGTCCTGCATATCTTTCAGACTGGTAGTGTTGTGTGTATAATTGTCCGCTAACAAGAAGTATAAAACAATGTGCGTCTTAGTTTTGGTCTTGACTTTTAATCTAGAGCTACTAAGATTGAATAGCCCTCCATCAGCTCGATAGCGAAAGCAAATTCCTGCACTGTTATTCCGGAAGGCATCATTTAACATGCCAGAGAACACCATGTTAAAGAACGCCGGAACCAGGACGAAATCCTGTTTGACACCGTTAGTTACTGGCAACAGATTTGAGTGTGCGACGTCATTTTGCACACAGGCTGTCATACCATTATGGAACTGGCGAACGATATTGTTGAATTTTTCGGGACATCCAAATTTAGCCATTATCTTCCACAGATCTTAGCGATTTACAGTGTCGAATGTCTTAGTTAGGTCGACAAATGTGGTGCAGAGACAAATTTTCCGTTCGCAACACTTTTTCTGTAGTTGTCTGGTAGTAAATGTCATGTCAACCGTACCTTTGCCTTGTCGGAAGCCACATTGGCTCTCTCGGAGGAAACCTGCCTCAAGATGGAGTTGCAATCTGTTTAAGAGGACCCTAGTCAGGATCTTGCCTGCTATAGAGAACAGGGATATGCATCGGTGGTTGTCGCAGCTAGGCGATTACCCTTTTTTTCTTGTATAGATGTATGATGGAATCATCCTTAAAGGCTTGTGACATCGCTTCCAGGTTCCACATTGTCTGGAAGAGCTCTCTAAATTTAGCAGCCATAACAGGAACACTGATGGCGTAAACATCTGCTGAAATTAAGTCTGGACCTGGCGTTTTTCATAGGGACAAATAAGAGATGGGATTTTTTAACCTCCTCAAAGCAAGGGGGCTCCGATAATGAATGTTTTTTTTTGTGTTTATGTGATACACGTAATCGCTTCGTCGTTGATGTTGGAGGGGCAGTTTAGTACATTTTCAAAACGTTTGGCTCAAAATTTCCTCACTGTCAGTGGCGGTATGCTTTCCATCTACGCTGAACTAGACGAATAGACGTTTCTGGAGGGCCATAGATTGATTTTGACGTTGAATAGAATTTCTGCATATTATTGCATTCAGCGTGATGTTGCATCTCTTTGGCTTTGCTACTAAACAATGAGTCTTGCATCCTCCTTAGTTCTTTTTGCACGTTTTTCTTTTAGTTTTCATACAACGTCTTTTTGTTGGTTGATGTAGGGTCCAATATATCATATCCAAAGTATCTTCATTCCAAATGTGTGCTACCAATGTCAAACATGGTCCATAACATCAAAACAAAAAATACCGCCGGTTACAACAGAAATGAGATGTCTGAGAATAGCCACAGGAGTGACCAGAAGACACAGAATCAGAAACGAGGTCATAAGAGAAGATTGGGTGTCATATCAATTCTGCAATACATACAAAATCAACAAATTCAATGGTTTGGTCATGTGGAGAGAATGCCGTGTGATTCATTCGTTTATAAATCATATATGAAGAGAGGAGAAGCAGAAAGAAAAGCCAGGGGTAGACCTAGAGTACACTGGATCGACAACATCAAAGATACATTAAACGAACAACAAATGACTTTATCTGAAGCTGCCAGAAAAGCGAGAACAAGAACATATTATCTCCCTCGACACCCGTAAAGAGAAAAAAAAGGAAGGAAACATGAAGAAGATGTAGGGTTGCTATAAGCTTTGTGCTGTTTGTGCTTGTCGTTCATGGGAGCTTTGATCTGTACATCGTGTTCGTCAAACCAGTCTTGATGCCTGCAAACAGCAACTCCCACCATTTCTTTTGTAGTTATGCAGAAAGTCATAGATTTATAGAGATTGCGAACCTAGAACTGTAGATATGCTACGCTTCAATGGATTTATAGAGATGGTGAAGCTGGATCTGTGGATCTGCTACTCTATAATGTATTTATAGTTGGAGATTGGGGCATATATTGAGTTGTTCATAACAAGAAACAACTAGAAACTAAGAAACACATTAATAGGTAGGTAAATATTACAATTACTGTCTTCTTCATCAATGATAGTACTTGCCTCTTTCCTTTCTTAGATCAATAGCTCTCGTATTTTATTTTTCTTAAATCCATAATACTAATATCTTTCTTTTCAGTGATACTCGTTTCTTCCTGTATTGATCTCTAGTACTCACCTGTTCATTTTCTTGTATCGATAATACTCAACTATTCCCTAACTGGGTGCAATATGGAATGTTTATCCCACTATAATCAATCATAATGGAAGAATCTGCCTGTGGACATTTCTTTGAAGCTTGAGCACAGTGAACAGTGGCTGAATGCAGTGAATAATTCCTGTATGCGTGAAGTGACTTTCATTTTTGTGCGGGGGCATGCGGGAGTCCGGGGTAATGAGAGAGCAGATAGATTGGCCGCACATGCTGCTACTACGATTGTTGGTGGAGCGGTGGATCGAACAGACATTTTGAACGCCCTACGGGAAAACGCACGAGCAAATGACTGTATAAGTGACGATGACTCTTGTTCCATGACTAGAATAAAGGAATTTGTTTGAAATGTGGTGTCACTAGAAAGGAGCGGTTCGTGGGCAAGAAAGAATGATGATCAATCAACTGCATACTGGGACCGTCAGTCAACGTGTAATGGCGGCTACACTCAAGGAGAGATCTGAGCACCTATGGACTTGTTCGGAGTTCAGTGACGATGATCCACCGACTAACTAACTTAACTTGGGCACAAGAAGAATAATATCTCTGCTAACTATAAAATGAACATAAATTAAGAAAAGAAAACCAAAATACGGCGTTGGGGCTGAACAGGGCGTGTCCTTCAATACTAATATCTAAATAATCCATTGGAAACTTCTTCTAAAGTAACGCAGTTTGAATTTTCCTGTGATTTTCATTAGTTTTCGACACAAAGTGCATACAAAGCCTATATATTGTCTTTTCCCTGATTTTGCTGTAAGGCGTCGCAGGATTGAATAACGATCGTTTATCAGGCTCGTATGATCGTATGATATGCATTAATATTGTAACATATCAGAAATTTAGTAAGTAACTCCTTCAATCCACCTTCTTTGTGGTCTTCCTCTGTCGCTTGCTGTTATAATTTTCATGTACTATGCTCTTGCCGTTGATCAATGGCTTCATTCTAATTTAAGTGGCTGAAGCATTTCAATCTGGTTTTTTTTCCCCAATATATTTGTTTGTTTGTTTTTCGTTCGCTCCATTGTAACCATCACAGATATCCGTGCGATTTCCGCCAGGAGCGTGATTACGTTCTGCCACCGTTATGCGCCTTGTAGGCATAGCACATCCGATTTCGGCATGCATTGACAATTCGGGTGGGCTACCCTTAGCCTGTGACAGCCTCTATATCTGTCTCCAGGCACGTGTAGTGGCGACTCTTCGCCCAGACGATTTTTGCTCTCGTCTGACTCACACGAGGTGTTCCACTGTCTATGAACTTGCCTCGTGTAATTGGACGTGCTGTGCCTGTGACCATTGGGTACTGAACCGTTTCTCATCCGTGAGCCTGGTTCCTTAAGAGGAAGAACTCAACAGAGGAGTTGGACCCTGGCTCTTTCGCCTTCTTAGCCGAGGTGTCATTCACCGACATCGTGTACCCCTTGTCCAAGTTCGAGTCTCACACCACGCGTTTGAGAGCAAGGCGTTCTCGAGCTGAGCGTCCTTGTCCCAATAGCGCCTGAGCCCATCAGGTGCTGAACCCTTTCTCTCTTCAAGTGTATTTCCGGTGTAGGAAAACCTGACAGTAGAGTTGGGCCAGGGCTAAATCGTTGTCCCCTTTGTGCCTGAGCCCATTGGGTACAGAACTCTTTCTCTCTGCAAGTGTACTTCCGGTATAGGAAATCTTGACAGTAGAGTTGTGCTAGGACTACCATCGTTGTCCCTTTCTTGCCTAAGCCCATCGGGTACAGAACCCTTTCTCTTCGCGAGCATATTTCCTGTTTAGGAAGGCTCGACATTAGAGTTGGATTAGGTCTTCTTTCTTTACCAAACGCCAATGAATGGGTCTGGGTCTCTGCCTGTAAGGAACACAGGTAACTAGAAGCTCGTCTCGAGCTGACGGAGCTTGTAGTTCCCCTTTCCTAGGGACTTTTCACTTTCTATTTGCAGTTCGCGCTGCCCTCTAGCGCTGTTCTGCCCTTTCATTGTTTCATTGTACTCGGTATGAAATCTATTTTTCTCTCGCCGTGCATCTACCTTTACGTGCATTTTACATTGGCCGCCCCTCCAATGTTCGGACTGGACTGACTAGCTTCACTGTATGTCGACAGTGTCGCTATATGTGGTGATGCTGGTGGTGTCAGAGATATTGTCTGTCTCTTGTGCAGTCAAATCTCTTTCCATCTGCTACCTCCACATTCTCGGACACAATCCCCAAATTATTTGGCCAGAATCAGCTCGAGCTGCTGTATTTCTGTTTCCAGGGTGCACCGCGCGGAGGTACATTTGGGACCTTGGTTATCTGCTAACCCTGGGTCCGCCTAGAGCAATGCGTTCCCTTTGCACCCCCCCCCCAATATATTTACATACGTTGTTCCAGCAGCTCTTCACATGTTCTATCTAAGGCTTGCCTACAAGCGATATAGTTACAGACGTCCATAGTTCAGTTATAGTTGTAAAATACGGAACGTATTAGTTACCACGCGGAAGGCAGATGTGTCTGGCCATTTACAATAATAAACTGCGACACAACGCAGCTCCGTTCTCTGAAACACATCCTGCTCGCAGTAAATTAGGGTGATTGTACTGTTACAATAGAGATCCAGTAGAAGTTTCATAACGAATCAAAAGAAAAACGTAAAGAATGGTTAGAACAAGGGATTAGTTAAATATTAAACAAGATGGTCCCCGGTGTGTTTTTGGGGTTCTAATAGGGATCAAAGAATAGCGACACTGTTACCTGCCGTTCTCACACTTCTTTTGGTGAAAATCGGCATGCCTAAAAGTCGAAACACAGACCGTGGTTGGCCATGGATTGGAAGGCCATCACTGGCGGATGAGTGCATGGAAAATTTACCGGTCAAGTCCCAGACTCGTGTTTGTCGACTCTGCAGGCAAAATAAATCTCGTTTATGATGACGAAGCAAACCAAGTCTAATTCGAAGGTCACACAGAGAAAAGGCAATTCGGTATCCAATGGCACAATATGCGGTAAAATCTTCTTTCTACACAGGAAATAGTTTACCGGCAGCGAATATCTCTTCCTAAGGATGACGCTTAATGTGTGACTCAAACAAATACCATGTCTCGTCAAATGGGCTTCTCCGATTAGAAGCTTCTTCACTAGGAATTACATTACCGCCGAAAGCTGAAGTATCCTGGGTATGAAATACAGCTCGGAACATCTATATCCCCCTCCTCTTCCAGCTGTACATAAGAAGCAAGATCAAATCGTGTGTATTTTTCAAGGATCTAACTGACAAACTAATGCATGTAGTAAGAAGTTGAAGAGGGTTGTATTATTGGGTGGAGTTGACTGTTCCATATGAAGAGGGTTGTATTATTGGGTGGAGTTGACTGTTCCATATGAAGAGGGTTGTTTTGGGTGGAGTTGACTTCCATATTCTTCTTCTTCTTCTTTAGCGTTCATTCTCAAACTCCTACTGGATCTCTCTTGTAGCAGGACAACGATCCAACTAGATTTCCAGCATGATGTAGTCCAGAAAAATGGAAATGCGTTGTGTCGTCGTTTTATTTGTGCCAATAGCCCGACACATCCATCTTTGGCGGAGAATGTCCAATAAGAAATGTTAGTTAGTTAGTTAGTCGTCGGATCATCATCACTGTAAACTGGACATGCACATAGTTGCTCCGATATCTTCTTGAGTGTATCCGCGATTACTCTTCTGCTGACAGTACCGGTCCTATGCTGGTTGACCATCATTCTCCCGCGCTCTTCAAAATGTTCACATCTGGCAACACCGCATTTAAAACCCTGATCTTTAATCCTGGCCATTGAAAAGGAATCATCAACACTAGTCTCACTCTGGCGTGCTATATCTCTTAAACAGTTCAAAACGTCAGCGCGATCCATTGCCCCATCGCCCTGTGCCACAATCGCGCGTGAAGCCAGATGATCCGCTCTTTCATTGCCTCGAACACCCACATGTCCCAGGACGAAAATAAATGTAACCACTTTCAGCCTCGCCTTTCTCATGGTCTCAATCCACTGTTCGCGAACGAGACGCTCTTGCACCTTCATAATCATACTCATAGTCACTCAAGATGCAGACCTGCGTTACCTTCTGTGTGCATACCCACTCAAATGCCCTGGTCTCCAACATAGTCTCCATCGCCATGCTACTTGTAGTGACCGCAAAGGCACCACTCTCCTCCCTAATCGTTTTACCTGCGCACTGAACTGTGAAGACCCAAGCACTGCGAACATTTTTAATCCCAGATCCAGAAGTGTATATAATCACATTCCCTTCTTTGATATTCTCACTGACCAAAGCCTGCATTTCTTTCTCTGGAGCTGTGGGACGCCATTTTCTGCATTTCCTGCTAAGTGGTATTACTACTCTCAAACAAGCTTCGAAATCTGTGGGTAGACTTATCCATTCTGCACCTGCTGCCACATCCTGTAATTTGCACACACTTTGTATGACATCCTCAGTACGTCCCATCCACGACTTCCCTCTCTTAAGTCTTCTGCCTTTAACTTTCTGTATTTCTGAATGCAACGAGTGTTCCTTATCTACATGTATGTGAAGGTACGCCCGTGCACGGCAATACTGTAATTTGTGATCAGCTATTGGACAGTCAAGTAGGTATCCCATAGCTCTTGTCGATGTGTCTTTTGTACACCCAAGTATGATACGCATTGCTGCATTCTGGATTCTATCCAGAATTTCTATCTGAGTTTGGCTAAGAATCCGAATTGCCAATGCATATTTCACCACAATCACAACCAAACCCTGGTACAAAAGAAATAACCTCTACTCACACTGCGCAACAGCCATAACCTTCTTTGCTGCTAAGCCTTTGCCTGTCCTTATGATAACGTGGTCAACATGTTCCTTGAAACTCAGACTTCTGTAAAAAAAACACACCCATATATCTCATTCTGCTGGTTCTTACTAAGCTTTTCCCGGACAACGAAACTTGTGGCATGGGTATCTTTACCATGTGATTATTTAATGAAAACTATGTCACGAATGCCTTAGAAGGATTAACCACTGCTCCCGTATCTCGACACCAATTTGTCATTCTGTCCAGCTCCTTCTGTAGTTCCACGACGCACTCTTCTCGATTTCTGCCCTATCTATACACCAGGATATCATCGGCATATGACATCGTTCTGCCAACACCTGTGATTTGATTGCCAGCGATATGTACTGTTTATACATTGAAAAGTGCAGGAGATAGAGGCTTTCCCTGTGGCAGACCAGAGCTAATAATCGTTGGTGCCGATATCCAGTTACCATACTTAAGAACTACTATCCTGTGCATCAGGGTGGCACCAACCTACCTCAAGACAAAAGGATTTTCTGCAAGATTTAACAGCTGGTCCATCAAGATATCCAAGGACACCCTATTTTACGCACCCTCAAAATCTATTGCGACCACACATGTCTCCATGCGCGAATCGAACCCCTCAAATACATCCTTCGCAAATTTGACTAAATTCTGCCATGACTTTTTTCCTGGGCGATACCCTCCTAACAATGTTGGTAGAACTTATTTCTCTCAAGATAACACGATACCTTCCAGGCTAAAAAAATTTTCCCAAAATGCTTGCCTTTCGTATTCTATGAAGAGGGATATTTTGGGTGGAGGTGAATGTCCCATATGAAGAGGGTTGTTTTGAGTGAAGTTGAATGCCCCATACCATAGAAGGTTAAAGTGACCGAGAAGCTATGCTAAATGATGTGTCAGGCAGAAGGTCATATATCGCATGACACAGGTCGTTCCGTTCTCTGAACTACATACTACTAATCTTCAGAAGCTTGAGAGCGAACGCAGAAGAAGAACAAGAAGGAAAATGTTTGGTAATGGTCTATGTCCCACATCAAGTTGAAATATGGATAACAATAATCGAGTAGGGAGCTTGTGTCTCCCTTCATCCATAAACCCATAATACGTTAGAGTCGTACTGGTACTAAATTCGATATGTCAACACAGTTATCCTTCGTTTTTTATCTTCAACAAGGCGGGTTAATGTGGAATAATCCTGGCATGTCCAGTCTTTGTTATTGTCTGCCCATGATTTTCTATAACTTCTCTGATTTTTTTCATTTTCAAATGTACCCTTCAATATCGTTTTTGAAAACTCTTGAGACTAACGGGAATTGAAGCAGTCCGACAACGGCACCAAATCGCCTAGCAACTATTTAACACGCGTTCTTCCGTACTTGACTAACCGCATCTCCAAAAAAAGATGCATTTCATCAAGCCATTCAAACCGTGCACACAAAGTCACCAGAACGAACCGATCGAGACATGACTATTACAACAACAACAAACATCCCGTACAGGCTTTGAAATATTCTCAGTAACAACAAACATATAACATAATATCCGTATTTAGTATTTTTTGGAGATGCGGTTAATCCAGTACGGAAGAACGCGTATTCAATAGTTGCTAGGCGATTTGGTGCCGTTGGACGGGCTGGTTCAATTCCCGTTAGTCTCAAGAATTTTTTAAAAATTGTTCTCTGGCTTCCTACTTAAATTTACTTGTATAAACAATATTGTTTTTGACATGGAATCATGCCAGTATACATGTCCAAACCATGCAAATTGTCCACTTACTGATGAAAGTAGTGTTTCATGTAAACCTGTGGTATTCTTGACTTTATTTCTTACGTACATATGTGCCTTTTACTGTATAATAAATTAGCAAAATTCGTCTATAGTTTGCGTGCAATGACATTGCAATCCCAGCAATCCTAGGGAAAGTATTGTCTATCCTTATTTTATTGAAGTCTGAACCAGAAGCAGGGGCGTATCTGTTACAAAAGTTTCAAGAGATATTTTTACAAAAAATGTGGTGATAATTTTACATTATTATTTTCAGATTTTTTATGATCACAGGCAGCTGCTCGCAACGTTAGAATTGATGACCATTTCTGGATAATGATAACCTGAGACGTGCTGTATTTTTTTTAAACCAAACACTGGTTTCATTCCTCCTCCTCCTACTCTCTCTCTCTCTCTCTCTCTCCCTCCCTCTTTCTAGCTATCTAAACACTCCGTTTATAGAGAAAATTGTAGGGAAAAAAAGATAACTACATAAATACAATGAAATAACTTGTGTGGCCTTCACATTGAAGGTTGACAGTAATGGATCTTAAAAACAGTCATCTTCTTTTAAATGATGTACACTGTGAAGATCTTATTTGTCAACTTCTTGATTTTTGTCTCTTTTTTGTAAACTTGTTGTTAATCTTTTTTTTATAATGTTCTATTCGTCTTCAAGTATCTAGTATAATTTTATCTAGTGTGTTTTTTGCAATTATCAAAGTTGTCTTCTTCTATTTTATGCTTCTCTTATTAACACGGATCTGGTCTGGTTGAGCGCACCCATTGAAGTAGTGGTCGTATCAACTCATGAAACAGTTGTCATGTCAGCTCGTGGGAGTAGTAGTCATGTCAGTTCATGAGAGTAGTGGTCGTGTCAGCGCATTCCATTTCTTGGATGTGTGGTGGTGCACTCTTGTGAGTGTAGATTTATGAAATATGAGTAATTGGTCCAGAAGTATAATGCTGCACATCTGACAAAATGTGACGGTCCTAAGAATGCTGCTGCATTGAAATGCCTTCCTTCTGAGACAAAATATGCATCCTCACCCCCCCCCCCTCCAACACAACTATGCTTGTGAGACAACGAATCATATTGTCATAAAATTAGTCTGGATCTGACTGTCTCATCCCATAGAGGATCACAATGGCCCAGAAGCTATGCTGAAGACTGATGTGTCAGATCGAAAAGTACAGATATCGCAGAAAAGCTGTAAACCATGACACAGCGCATCCCGTTCTCTGGTTTACATCCTGCTAATCTGTAGGAGTTTGAGAACGAACATAGAAGAAGAAAACATATAATCATAGCATGCACTCATTGATGGTTCTTCTGCTCTATTAAGAGTTTTTTGGTTGCCCTATCTTTCTTTTTCCTTCTAGTACCCATTTGAAAGCTTACAGTAAGCAGTATTTCCATTCAGTCCAAGTATGGCTGATATAAACTCACCGTTGTATCTTTCATTTTTTTTGTAGCAAACATATTCTGTTTGTGCCTTCCCTTAAATATGTGTTTAACTTCAATTGTTTTCAGCCAAAAGTTAACAATTTTCAAAGCCATGTATTTGCAAAAGAATTTAACTTCTTCTAGCGTCCTTGGTACTTTCTAGCTTTCACATCCATACATAAATGCATATATTGTCTATTCCCAGGTGGATAATGGTCAGAATATCCACATTTGCCGTTAAGCCTAGGGGTGGTGACTGGGATCTTTAGTTGTATATCTAAGACCAGATGTGTCGTCTTGGCTGCGTTGAATCCAATTTTTTCAGTTTTGTTTTGCTGTTATCCATCTAGCGACGGATATTATCATTTAGCGACGGAAGCGGAAGGACAAATCCGAAAACTCTCCTATTCCAAACCCTCTGCACTCCTGCATACACTGCCATAGAACTTTCCTGGCACAAATCGGACTCATGGGGCCTCTACGAACTCAGAAACCAAATTAGACAAACACAATTGTTTTATTTTTTTTCTACTTGTTCATCACATTTCTTGCTTTTCATGCCATGCTCATCTTCTCTTGCGAATGTGGAACATCATCATTATCATCTATCCATCTTGTTCTAGGTCTTCCTCTGGCCCTGTGTTCGAATCTTCTTAGTTATATGTTCTTGTTGATAGTTGGCTATGGTTGATTGTCATAAGGTGTCCAAGTCATTATATTTGTTGTTTCTCGATGTATTCTGTGCATGGACTTATACCGATTCTTCTCATGATTTCATTTCTAATTTTGTCTAATTTGGTCTCGTGCGGTTTTTCTCAGACATTTCATCTCACATATTGTAAGTTTTCTCTGCTGGGCTGCTGTGAATGTCTGTCATTGATAGCAGAGTGTTGTTACAAATTCTGTTATTTTCAGTCTCTTGACTTCCCTCTTGATCTTTGGGTTGAGTAGTAATGGTGAAAGCTGGTATGTCACTATGTTTTTTTCTGGCATCTTGTCTCAATCTCTATGTATAATTTTTAATTGTCTGTGAATATACTTCCACGGTATTTAAATTCAGAAGTTTGTTTCACTTTAGTTTTGTTTATTGTTATGTTCATTGGATTTGATGTCTTGCTGATTTTCTCTTTTCAGATATCTTTTATAGAAGGCTATCGATGGAATGTATAGTTCCTTTCTGATTAGGTGGCCGAGCCATTTGATATTTTGTGTGTCTATGCATCACTTCTGTTTTCTGCGTATTTATTTTAATGTTATACTAGGTGCATGTTGTTGTGAGTGTATTAATATGATTTTGTCTCGATTCGTCTTTCCACTGGTTTCAAATGAGGTCCGACAAGAGAGTGAGGGCGATGCTTTGCACACTCCTCCTCACGTTAATCAAAATCCCCAATGCAAGTCATTTTCACCGTCTACAGTCGTGATTCCATGTCCGAACTGTCCAAGGACATTTACAGCTCGAATAGGGCTTATTAACCATCTACGAACTCATAATCAAGGATATAACTCTAATTGAATTTTCAAAAGTGGATGTAACAAATAGTCATCATCACTTGTGATGGACGAACAACAACAACAACAAAAACAATATGATTTTGTAACTGCTATTCCTCTTCGTAGATAAGGCATTGATCATCAGCAAATAGCAATTCGTTTATTGCATTATTTATTTAATTCCTCATCAGATTCTTCTCTATTCACTGTACTGTTTACTGTACTGTTTACTGTACTGTTTACTGTACTGTTTACTGCACTGTTTACTTTCTTTTTGTTTTGGGATTATTTTGCTATTCTATTTCATGTATATATTACCAAATGTAGTTGAGAGCACACCTCCTTGTCTTACCCCTGTTTTTTTTTCGAAAGATGAAATCGGTAGTTCTTACTGAGCTTTGGCAGTTCTGTTAAAGAGCTTTTATATTTGCTAAAAACTGACCTCTGATTCCGCAGTTTTCTAGTGGTACCCATAAGGTATTGCTATTGACGTTATCGAATGCTTCTTTCTCCTATATGAATATTGTGTTTAGTTCTTGATCATATTCTAGTGCTTTTTCACTTTGCTGCCTCAAGGAAAAAAGGGCACTTGTA
This sequence comes from Meghimatium bilineatum, assembly GCA_034231615.1. NCBI lineage: Eukaryota > Metazoa > Mollusca > Gastropoda > Stylommatophora > Philomycidae > Meghimatium > Meghimatium bilineatum. Next base: position 72,785,779 of record CM067298.1, on the reverse strand, counting down.
CAACTTACTCCTTTCCTGAATCCAAACTGGGAGCTCAATTGTGGGTCTATTATATATCTTAGATGTATTTCTAATATTTTAGCATATATTTTTCTTGAGTGACTTAGTAAGGAGATACCACTGTACGATTCACATTCTCTTTTATTTTCTTTGTTCTTCCATATTGGTGCTATTATTGAGTTCTGCCCTTCTTCTGGCACTCTTCTTTCTTCCCATGTTATTTTGAGTAGCCTTGTTAGCCATTTAACCCGTTTCCTTGCATGATGTTATCGCTTCGTTAGTTATACCGTCTGTTCTCGGTGATTTGTTATTGGGGCTAGATTTTAACACTGCTTCTATCTTTTGGTTTAGTATGTCAGGTTCTGCGATGTCTTGGTTTGTAAGAATGTAATTATACTCTGTTATAATGTTAGGATTTTATAACTCGGAAATATTCTTTCCATCTTTCTTTCATTTCTAGGCTATTCAGTATATGATTACCTATTTTGATCATTCATGAGTATATTCATGGAAATACATACTCGTATATTACATTGTGATAATTTACATATTGACTGTTAATTTTTCAATTAAAAAATTTTTTGCTGTTAATTATATAATTACAAACTTGTTATCACAAAGAAACTATATAAATGCTAATAAAGATGCATCAATTTTGTTTTTCCAGGTACACATAACTCTAAAAGAGGTAAGTTAATTGTGCGTTATATCTACATGATTATAAAACAAGGTGACCAGATGTTCCGGTTTCCAGGAACAATAGCGTTTTTTTTAATGATTTGTCACAGGGCCAGAAAACAGAGGTACCACTAGGTTCGTGCAGGGAGTGCTGACCACACTGAGTAACACATTCACATGGGGGTTTACGCCCCATCTCCCCCTAGATGTCAGATTGATTATTGACACTTCGTTGGTGATTAATGAAGTTATTGATTTTGTATTTACAATTTTGTTGATCAATTTAGTTTCTATCTCCTTGCTATATGATTTATAATGTTAATGCAAGCAGTTATAGAGTGAGATATCGGCCCCATGTCAAAGCATTAAGTTCTTACAGATTAATTTTAATTTCAAAAGTATTGAATGTCAGATTAATTTTTGTAACTGTATATGCTGTGCGAAACACGTTTGCAGTTGATTTTTTTTTTTGCCGTTATTGAGAATATATCACAATATACTTATATAAGCGGCATGGCGTACGTAGGTGTCTGATGGATACTAGCAAATTTCTTGTTCTACTTTTTCTTCTATATATGTGTATTAATGAAGACCATTTGGTCGAAACGTGAGTTTATATTACTACTGTTTTGAAACCTATATTTGTTCCTGATTTATTTATTCGTCTCCGGTACGTCATCTATATAGTTTTATTTAAACTAATTATTGAGTACAAATATTAAAACACTTATTATTATCTTTTACAGCTGATGTGAAAAAGTTTGCTACCTCAAACGAACTTCCCCAACTTCCTCATTCTGGAATTAAAAACACAGCTTTACTCTTACATTGGAAGGACAATGAAAGAATTTATCTGATCAGTGTTTCGTTAACAATATATACACTATTTTGCGCAAACTAATTCATATACATTGTAATACATATTTTACTTGGTTTGTGTTTCTCTTATATGTGTGCCAAGTTTCTATGCCTATTCATTCCCTTACAATTAGAATTTTGTGACTGTAAATGTTGGTATTTCGGCTCAATAAACATACGAATTAGATGAACATTTATCCAATTTTAAATGCTATGATATGTTGAACATATTAAATTACAAATTGTGTGTTAAGTGTCACAAAATGTGTTTGCTGTTGCTTCATATAATTAATAACAGAAATAAGAACCCTGATATACATCGGTATGTTACTTTATAGATTGGTAACACTGTTTCTTACTGTCTTATATCTATCTATCTATTGTCTTTGCGTCGCAGGATTAACGAACGATCGGTTTTCGGGGTATGGCACGTTTGGTCGCTTGATATGCAGTATTTTTGTGATGTCTCAGAATGTTGGTGACTCTTTCCATCCGTCTGCTTCTTGATCTTCCTCTTTATTTTGTGGTTTATATTTTCATGCTGTATGCTCTTGCTGCTGGCCAATAAGGTTTTTTTTGTTCTTCTTCTTCCGTTCACTTGAAACATGTCTATATCAGTAATAACGGTTTATTCTCATTAAGTGGCCGAACCATTTCAGTCTCTGTTTTTCAATATAGTTCACCACCAATGTTGTTCCAACAGTTCTTGCAATCTCTTCATTTCTCAAATATCTTCTTGTTCTGTTTGCTGCTTTTCTTAGACATCTAATTTCACATGTAGTCAACTTTCTTTTCTATTCTTTTGTTATTGCCCATGTCTGACATAGATACCACAAATTTGGTATGAATATTGAATTTATTATTTGCGTTTTGGTGTTCCTTTGGATAGATTTGTGTTTCTGTTTACATTGTCATCTTGAATTCATCTTTTGGTTCACTTATACTCGCAATAAAAGGTAATACTACTATAAAACTGTATGAAAATAGTACTTACTTGGGTTACTGAACGACGTAAAAAACACTATCACTGCCGGAAACTCATGAGATATAATACACACAACAATGCACAGGACATAATCGACGTATCGACCAAAAGATATTTTTTCAAGATAAGTATATAACATAAAAATACGACGAGTAGAAATGATAACGACACACAAACGTGTCCGAGCGAAATGTGGATGTGAGATGTCGGAAGAATATGAACGGGAAGTACATAAATACGTAAATATATGTGGAAACGAAATGAGCATAACGATGCCGTAAATGAAGAAACATAATTAATATAGACAAAGAACTGAATATAGACAAAGAACAAAGAACCATCAACCGAGAACTAGACAAAAAAAATGGTCGGAATTGAATCCAAATGGCTTGATGATGATGTTCCTCCTTTGCAAGCGAAGATGAGCATGGCATGGGAAAGAAAAACAATACATGCGATGAAAAAATAAATAATAATAATAAATTGATAATTTTCCAAATTGGTAATATATACCCAAAATGGCTTAAGGGTATCCAACTCAAAAATAAGACGTTGATTTTCTAGAGCGTAGCTAGATGTATCATCGGTGGTGCAGGATCTGAAGGCAGTGACCTGAATACGCCTCGGTGGCCAACGCAGTTGAAGTGTGTTGTAACAGGAGTATGGCTTCTGTGCTAGATGGCATGAAGATGGCTACAGAAACGGTCATTCAATCTTAAGCCAGATTCACCGATTTACTGCTTGCTGCAGCGTTTACATGTGATCACGTAAATTACATTATTTACGCCTCATCCGTGGTGAAAGTGGCCCTAGGAAATAAAACAGAGCGCATCTGAACCACATAAAAACATGTGCAGCAACGACCGCGTGGGCAACAAACAGTTTGGAAATGGTCAGGAGCAGAAGAACTAAGGTGGCTTTGGACAAAGTGTCCATAAGATTTTGTCGCGCCTATAGGCAAGTCCTGGAAAGCGACAAAAGTGTGAGGATCAGTTTGGAGAAGGGAATTATGTTTAAGCAGGATGCGCCGGACAGTGGAGTTATGGGGAAGAAAGATAAGGTCACGTTTAAATCTATCAGAGGAGAAGGAAGAAGCATCGTAATTAGTCACGGTATCGAGGCGAGATAACTGACACACACGGTGCCAAAAGACCGCGCGACCGCTTCTGTAACCATCTTCATGCCATCAACCACAGAAAACCTACTCCTATTGCCACGCACTTCAACGGTGTTGGTCACCGTGGTATTCTTAATATTCAGGTCACTGCCCACCACCGATGATAGATCTAAGTACGCTCTAGAAAATGACCTTATTTTTTAGTTGGGTACTCTCAAACTATTTGTACTCAATTTCGACCACTCTTTTGTCTAGTTCGTTGTTGGTGTGATCTTTGTCTTTATTCATTCTGTTCCGTCATTTACGTCATCATTTTGTTCGTTTCTTTTCCACATATATTTACGTTTTTATGTACTCCCTGTTCCTATCCTACCGGCATCCACATTTCACTCGGACACATGTGTGTGTCGTTGTCATTTCTACTCGTAACCTTTTGATATATTTATCTTTATAAAGGGCAATTGGTCGATTATGTCCTGTGTATTGTTAACTGTGTGACTATATACTGTCATGTCCCCATTACTTTTCTGCGTCGCTATTGATTGGGTCATGAGAAAGAGCACTGAAAATGAACTGACAGGAATAAAATGGATCAATAATACCGTTCTCGAAGATCTTGACTACGCAGATGACCTGGCCCTTTTGAGCGCAAACCACACAGATGCTCAATCTAATCTTGACAATCTTCAACACTACTCAAATCAGATAAGGTTGAAAATCAACATATCAAAAACTCATATACTAGATTTTACGAGATCCAACGACAACATAGATATTCAAAATGTTCCATTATTAAAAGTCAACAATTTTACATATTTAGGCACCAATCTAGAATTGGATGGAGACTCATCAAAAGAAATTTTACACCGTATTGCCCTGGTAGCGGGTGCTTTCAATAAACTACGTAACGTCTGGACGTCAAACACACTAAGAAACACCACAAAACTCGGGTTGTTTAACTCCAACATCCTCCCTATTCTATCATATGGATGCGAAAGTTGGTAAGCCACAAAAGCCACAGATAAGAGACTAGACTCCTTTGAAAACAAATGCCTACGTACTATTTTGAATGTTAAGTGGAGTGACTTTAAATCTAACACTACTATAAGAGAGGAAAGCAAACAAACCTATATATCTTCCTTCATTAGACAAAGGCATTGGACTTACAGCGGCCATGTTCTCGAAATGAACAGCCTAAGAATTCCCCAGCAGTCACTATATTGGGTGCCGCCTGGAGTAAGAAGAAGAGGGAGACCTAGAGAAACTCTACGAAGAACCATTAATAGAGAAGGCATGTCAATGAACCTAAACAACACGCAACAATTGAAAGACCTGGCAACACAAAGACAGAATGGAAAGCTATGGTTTCTGCCCTATGCGTCGCCTATGGCCCGGGAGGAATATAACGTAACATAACATATACTATGCATTGTTGTGTATATTCTTTTAAATGTATGGTTCTCTAATGTGCTCACTCACTTCCATTTATTGGTAGATTTGTTTTTCCTTGGTGGTTTGAAAGTGAGAAGATGGTTATCACAGTTTTGGAGAAGTTGGTCTGGACTCCCCAGTCAATTACTTATTCACTTAGGGTGTCAAATGCGGTCTAGATTCTGTTCTTTGCCTGCAACACTCCAAACAGCAAACCACCTGCATTTGTGGCCTTTGAAATATGATGTGACAGTTTCTCTCCAATATCATTGATGAATACTTGGATGATGGTAGGAGAGATCACTTCCCCCTTGATGCACTCCTTGTTGAGGAGTAACACGTCTGTTCAGTTTACCATTTACTTTTGCTCATGCAGTGCGACAGCAGAGGAAATATTTTATCCAGCTGAAGACCCCATCTTTCAACACCTTATCGAAGGCATTGTTGCTCAAGTTCATAAACGTTGCTAGCCATTACTCCTTCTTTTGAAATGATTTCCTGTGCTAGGTATATGATCTGGTCTTAGTGTTTTGATTTTTTTTTATATGACGACTGTATCTTGGTGAGCTTTTGATTTTTCTCTAGGTATTTTATTAGTCTAGATTTGACCATACACTTTTCCTATGCAACTCGAGGCTGACTGGTCGGTAGCTTGACATGCTGGTGTCTTTTCTTTTTGTTTTTTACCTTTTGGGATGATGACAGCTTCACGCCATAAGTCTGGAATTTTACCAGTTCTCGTTGAAGATGGTAAGGAACTTGTTTCTGCTGATTGGCCCTAGGTTCCTGCTCATATCATTGGTTATGCCATCCTTTCCTGGGCCTTTTTGGTTTTTAGCTTTCGAATGACACCATTTATTTCTGCGATATGCGTCTTCATGCATGATTATGAATTTTTATTCTTAAAGTTTTCTTTAAATTTCTTTTTGACTTCTTTGATAAGTGAATGAGAGAGTGTTGTTGCGCTTTCTTCCTTATAGAAGGCAGCTAAAATGTTTGCTGCCATTTTTCCTGTGTGAAATTGTCCCGCTTCTTCGATAGTTTTGTAGTGTGAATTCTTTGCTTCTTCACTTAGAGTTCTTGTAAGGTTCCACAGTTTGTTTTTGTCATGTTTAGGTTGCTGGTCTTTTTATGCCAGTTCTTTTCTCATCTCTGTTCTTTTCTGCTCATTGAACGTGTGTTTGATTTAATTGAGCTTCTTTATGTTTTCTATTGTAGGGTTTTGCTCCATTGCATGCCTTGCACCATTCGGCTCGTTACGCAATTTTTCTGTGATCTCACACCAATTAAGCTTGTATTCTCTTCGTCTGCCATTTGAGATTGCCTTCTGTGCGGATTGGAGTATAGTTTTGTTTATTTGTGAGATGTTGTGGTGTATGTTGTTAATGAAGGTGATAATTTTGGCAGAGCTGATCTGTTTGTTCACTGAAGAGAGTCCAGTTTGCTTTTTTAAAGTTTCCGTTTGGGGACGCGATATGTTGTCCTTTACTTCCTGTCTTGGAGATTTGCAGGATGACTGGTACATGGTCACTTCCTTCCAGTTGACTTTCTACTGTTCTTGTAATGCGTTTGTCTATGTAATCTGTTGTCATGTCAATATCTGGTGATCCAGTAATAGCCATACACAGCCCTGGATTAACCAATAAGCATTTAAAGCACTTTTTTAGGACAGCAAGAGTGTAGACCCAGACAGAGATATCACAGCAAATTTGAGTGTTCCCAGTAAACAAGTGACAGAATTCACCCACCTAGGAAGCAATATAACAACAGACAGCAAGAGCTGCAAAGAAATACGCAATGGATGTAGTAAAGCATACCAAGCCCTAGGGCAAAAGGCACCAATCTTCAGAAACAAAATGTAGATTTAAACATCAAAATTACACTATTCAAAACGATTACAATGCCAATGCTGTGCTACCAAAGCCAAACATGGACATCGACAGCACAAGACAAACATAAACTTGTGACAGCTGAAATTACATGCTTACGCAGAATCCTAGGAATATCACTAAGAGACAGAATGAGGAATGAGGACATTCGACAAAGAACTGGCACCATCCCAATATTGGAATATATTAAGAGACAACATATCAAATGGTTTGCACATACCAGCAGACTTCCATCAGACAGCATACCACACAAGCTATGCTATACAGATATAGTGAAGGCAGACATAGAGGCAGACCACGAAAACGATGGAGCACCGAAATAAAATAGGCAAAAAACTCCACAATATTATCAGCACATACGAGGGCCGTCTCCAGAACACTCTTCTTCCGCTGACAGGCAACGAAGGGTTTAGCGAACAGATAGATAGATAAAGCTTCAGTTCAGTCGCTATACGAAGCTCCCAGGTCTTCTCCAGGTTGATGGAGACTGCGACATCCCCAAAGTTTTTGCCTTAGTTCAATCCATGTTGCCATGTCTTGCCTCGCATTTTGTTTGTTATTTGACAGTCTTGGAGTATTTTGTCAGGGATGTGAATGCCTGTTCAGATTCTGTTCATGCATGTTATGGATATCAATTTGTGTGAGCCACCCTGATCCGGTACAGGTGGACTTGTAGTCTGCAGTGGTCAGTTCTAATTCGAAAGAAGATTGTTGTTTCCTATGAAGTTGTGGCATGGGGTCAGATAGTAGAGTATGATATCCAATAGCTAGATCAATATCCATATATTTCTTTCACTATGATGTAGAATGGTTGCACTTTAGTGTTTTGGTCTCATTCTCAATACGGCAGAGGATAGCTTAACTGTTCCATTTTAGCTCCTGTTTTTGCCAAGGCATAAGCTCTGTCATTTATTTATAGCACAATGAGAATATTAGCACATTATATTTTATCTATATCTAATAGTTGACTCAAAACTGAGTTTTATTTGTGTTAAAAGCAAAGAATTGTGTTAAATCTCTGCAAGATAATTTAGTAACAATCACACGGTTGTGGTTTATTGCTTTCAGTTATGGGTGTTAGTTTATATCAGGACCTTAGCCGTATTGAAAAATAAGGTGGTAGATGACAAAACTTCAAAAACGAAATATTGAACAAAAAATAATAAATAGGGGCGAAAAGCAAATTTACGTTGGATAATGCAATTAATCAACGTTTCGGCCAAATAGTTTTTATAACTATACAATATTTAATTCAAAAATCACATGGGGGCAACATGCAATCAAAATAGTTGAAATAGATAGTTCTGGAAAAAAAGAAAAGAAAAATACCAAGAGAGACGAAAATGACGAAAATGTGATTACAAGACGAGAAAGTACAGAAGGATGTGCAAAGAAAATGTAACACGACAATCAATAAAATATAATCATTAAAAGAAAATGTAACATTGAAAAAAATAGTAATGTTAATAAAGATAATACATAATGCTAGTTTAATTTGATGTGTGACTGTCTGTAATATTGAGATGCCCTAGTTGGTAGAAAAACGGGGATTTGGCTTATAATTCACCCTCCCGTAGCAAATAGGAACAACACTTTTAGTACTATGTATTATGCCAAGATCTATAAATTCCCACCTTTAACGATTTTTCACAAAAAAAGGTCATCACATTTCTTATTTTTAAAAACAGAGGAGTATTACACACGAAAACTGTCCAAATACCTTTTTTATCCAACCTCTCCTTATTACTGAAAACATATATGCGACCCTGAGGATACCAAAACACGTTAGAAAATAAGAAAATGACTTGATTCAAGATGACGTCAGCTGTTCTAAAAACTATGGGGAAAAAACATGGTCGAAACCAGAAAGAGTGGTGAGCGGTGTGTATAAGAGTGTGACATGAGAAGGGTGGTGTCATTTTTACTGCTGAATCAGGACCGTATATACGTCTTCGGTATTGGAAAGGGCGGTGGGAATTTATCTAAAAAAAGTAATTTGATCATTTTCACTGCAATTCCTTCTTTTTCATTAGAGTTTGTATGAACTTTTTGCACACAAAAATTCATTAAAGTGACATGTTTACCGAACTTTTGGATATGTTCATAGTACTAAAGGCTATATTCTAATTGCCTTAGGGGTTGTGGTTTGAACCACCCAAAATCTAGGGGCCTGTACCGAATGTTTACCGTACACACATTTTACCACATGTGTGGTCAATGTGACCATCGTTGAATAACTCCAAATGGTTGTAGACTATCATGTGATTGATTGTGTTCATACAAAATGGTTGACGCAATGCCCTCTACATATATATGCATATAAAAGTAAGTCAAATCACATCGACAGATTAGTTGAGGTGGGGGGGAGGGGGTTATATTGATAAGTTTAACAGTTGCTGATACGGGGGATGGGCTGAGTTCACGAAAAGAGTTCTGAGTGTAAAAACCCTTGAGTCATAATTCTCTGTTTACGATATTTATTATCAGGATCGTTGTTGGCTCTTTACCATGCCATGATGTCAGACAATCTAATATTTTCTCATGATGTCATCCTTGATCTCTCTTGTCCTCAATCTTGTCCACTGTAACATATTCTCCTGACATCCTTGTCTTATAAAGTTACAACAAATGTAAGACTGCATTTTTCTTATAGTGGGAAGTAACCCTCGCCTCACATTTGACTCTTTCAACACCTCGTTAGTTTCTCTGCTGTCCATGATATTCTCAAAATTCTTTTATAAAATCACAGCTTTGTTGCTCCTAATTTTTGATTATCATGTTTATTTATTGTCCAAGACTTTCATCTATGTTAGAATCGGTGTTGTGTATCTGACGAACTCTTTTCCTTACCTCTAAATAAAAGACCATATTACATAGTCTATTCTTCATTATTTTTTAAATGCTGCATTTGCCTGCTCTATTCTGTTTTTTATCGCTGTTGAACTTCTTCTGTCTGATGATGAATATCCACAAGACATTTGATCAAAGTATATGCAGATGGGTCCATATACAGAATGCCGTGAATAAAAGGAGGGACATGTATTTATATAAAGTACCAAAACAATGTTAGGGATACAATTAAAGCACCAATGGGGAAATTTGTAATATTTACGAGGCAGAAATCTAGTAAATCAAGGTGGCAGCTGAAAAACTGCCGTTTACCAATCATGGTTCACAGCCTGCAGTATTCCTGACAGATGCAAGATCTGTACTCGAAGCGCTCCAATCCAGAAAACTACAAAACCAGCAAATAGTACTACCTGAACCAAGGAATCAGCTTAAAGTAACTATCAGTGCATACCATCACATTGTGGAATACCTGGAAACGAGAAAGCAGATCGTCTGGCTAGGGAAGGAACTGCTTATAATCAACCAGATGTGCCAATAACGTACTATCAAAAGAAAAAGATGATCAAGGCAATTAGAAAGCTAACTAAAACACAAGAAGACTACCAAATCATGAACAGACCAGACAAAATTGTCCTACGCCTCAAAGCAGGACACAAACGACTGTGCAGCAACATGTATACAAAGTTCAAGATTGAAAATACTGCCATGTGCATAGATACCTCAGACAACAGAGCATATTCTTCAGGAATATGAAATGATGTGGCAAATACACTGACCCAGAGAAACAACAGTGGAAGAAAAACTATACGGACCTCTTTACGAGTTATACAACACAGTCAAGTTTATAGAAAAAACACAACTTCCGATATAAGCATGTTGCAGGTGAACGAAAGAAGAAGAAAAAGTTGTGTTCTACTTCTTTATGGTTTCTGGAATATCAAACTTTACCTCAAAACTCCGTAGTCGTCTCTAAAGATGTGCGTTGCTGGTTACAATATTGTTGGTCTGTTTTTCCTTCTTGTGCCCTAGAAATACACGGGCGAAACAGCCTTCAAAATATATCACATTTTGTCTCCTCAATTTGCACAAAACGTTCCTCCGTATATCCTGTATTGTGAATCAGGATGGTAATCCCTAAATTCTTGACTGTTGTTGACAAAAAAGTAAATAGTGGTAAAATGTATGTTGAAGTAATTTATGGACAGTCCCTTATTGTGCATCGTGCAATAAGTTTTGTTTCATTAATAAATAGTTGTATTATAAAGTTTAGTTAATTGTATGATAACTTAAGTCTGAGTATGTCTATGACAGCACAGTTTCTACCATGGACCACCCAAAAGGTCTATTTTTGGCCAATTTCTTTAGAATGGCAAACTATCAAGGACATAGACTCAATTTATGCCATGCTAAAGTATCAAGCCCTTGATTTGCAGCCGACCTCTACAACTTTTGCCCTGGTAGTTTTTATTCTTCTTCTGCGTTAGCTCTTTGATAACCACCACGAAAGTTCGTGTAATTTCCGCCGGGGGGAGGGGGGGGTGAAGTTCGTTGTACTGCTTTTTCCACAGCAGAGCTATGTTATTTGCACCTTAGTTGGTCCTGCATATCTGTAGTCCAGACATCAGAGGCACAGCACATTCTTTTTTCGTTATGCTTTTACTTCGGGTTGTAGGCTTCCCTATCATGTGACAGCCTTCCTACTTGTCGCCAGGGCGAATGTGTATGGACTGTACGCCGTTACGGTTTATCACCCACTGTGCAGTGAAAGAGTAGATCAACTGGTGTCATGCGCGATTGTGGCACAGGGCGATGGAACAATGGATCGAGCTGACTGTTTAAACTCCTTAGATATAACACGGGAGAGTGAGACTAGTGTAGATGATGATTCATTTTCAATGACCAGGATTAAATATCAGGGTTTGAAATGCGGTGTTGCTAGAAGTGGACATTTTGGAGGGCGCAGAAGAATGATGGTCAACCAGCATAGGACCAGTGCTGTCAGTAGAAGTGTAATGACGGATACACTCAGGGAGAGATCGGAGCAACGATGGACATGTCCAGTTTGCAGTTATGACAATCAATACAAGGTAACTGCGTGAAACGTAACAACAATTAGACTTACGTAAAACACAGGTTTATATATCGTCTCAATGGAACACCATAGACTATATCTAAAACTAGTGGGTAATGATGGACAATGATGAGCACACAAGAAATCATAAAAATTACAATACACAAATCATATTCAACGTTTCAACCAAAAGGTCTTATCAAGACACAAACAAAACATTAAAAGACGACGAATAGAAAAATTATCACAACGTCCAACGGAAATATGGAAATGATATGCCGGAAGGTCAGAAAGTACATAAAAACGTAAATATATGTGGAAACGAAACGAACAAAAAGATGCGTAAATAAGGGAACAAAAAGAATAAAGACAAAGACCACACCAACCCAGTACTAGACATAAGAGTGGTCGGAATTGAGTCCAAAAGGCTTGAGTGTACCCAATTCAAAAATGATCCGACGACTAACAAACTAACTAACCCACTGTGCCCTTGAACTTTTCAGGCCTAAACATGTCCTTGGGTGACAGCCTTCGTGGAGACGGTAGTCGTGGATTTAGATTTGTGTCGACTACGTCTATCTCGCACGAGGTGTTCCGCTGCCAGTGAACTCATCTCGCGTAATTAGATATATTGTGTAAGAGTCCTGATAGGTTACTGAACCTTTTCTTTCCCTAAACATGATTCTGGTATAGGAAAGCATCGACGATAGAGTTGTGCCCGGGTTCGGTCGATCTCTTAGCCGATGTGTCTCACCGACATCGTGAGTCCACGTCTGTCTACACATTCTGATGTCCAAGTCTGAGACAACACATTTTTGAGGAGCACCCAGATCTGGAAGCTTGTGCTCAAGCTGAACAAATACTATCTCAGCGAGCATGATTCCGGTATAGGAAAGCATGGACGGTAGAGTTAGGCCTGGTCTCTTAGGAACTCCGGCGACTAGAAGTACGTTCTCGAGCTGAATAGAACTTTAGTTCCGATTTCCTTTTAGCGTTTTCCCTTTCGTTTGCACATAGCGCTTCCCTCTTAGCGATGTGCTGCACTCTCATTGTACTAAATACGTTGTCTTTTGGACTCACTATTCGTCATGATATCTACAAATTTCGAGACAATTTCATTAGCCGTCCATCCAATACTTTGGTCGGTCTTAGAAAGTATTTTGTGTGTGTGAGGCGAGTTGTGCCTAGACTTAGATTAGGTCGGATAAAACCCTAAACTGGAAATGGTGGCTGGGGTAACACGGTTAGTTCAAATATCAAAATGAACAGAAAAGGGTTTTTGCGTTACCAAAATAAGTCAACAAAACAACACAACAAGGAGACACGGTGGCGGACGACGTTTAGACTAAGAAGTCTTCATCAGGACACAGGCAAGCAAAAGGAAATGAATATAAAAAACAAAAAGTCGTAATATGAGAGAAAAGCGAATGAAGATGATACGACAGATCAGATGAAGAATAGAGAGAGAAAGAGGCAAATACGGAAAGAACAGAAGAGATAAAGGAAAAGCCACAGAGCACATATAATTAAATAATAGAAGGAAAATATTAGATAGTGGAGAGATGTGTGTCATTGGAGCAAATAATAATAATAAAAACATACGGCAATAATACAGACAGGCTAGAGAAACGAAATATTAGTTGTTGGTTTTTTTTTTAAATACCATAGCTGATCGTCTTGTCCAACTGAGATACTTGAAGCAAATGTACCAAAACACGCAGGACACAAGGTCGAAAGTAGACAATAATAGCCGATGGGAAAAGCCTTAATATCAAGCGAGCCAGGAGGAATTGTGAAATGGGATGAAGTCAAATAAAATAAAATTGTACCAGGCTAGTGATGTAAGCAGTAAATAGGAATGTGAACGAATACAAATAAAGTAGGTCGTAGAGGGGAATAACACTTCAATGTCCAGATACGGATGGGGGGAGGGGGCGGTCATGATTTTGGTCAAAGCAGGTCGGTGGATATGATAAAGGAGGGGGTATTGGACTGTATAAGGAAGACTTAGGCTATAGTGATAAATATAATTTCCAAGTCTCGGGTTGTTACTCGACACTAGAATTTATATCTAAAAATTGATAGAGCCGTAAAGAGCAGATATTGTGTCAACATGGCAGCAACCATGACTTGAACAAAGTAGCCTATAATAACAGATATAAGAGAGGGTTGAGAGAAGAACGGAGAACAAAGAGAGGAAAGAAAGAGGCAAAAAAGAAAAAGAGAGGTGAAGTCAGGATGAAAAGTTGCAAATCCGTGTGGGCCCAAAACTATAACAAAGATAAATCATAAAATAAAGATATGCGGAGGAGGATGTGTGGGTGGAAGGGGGACGCAGGGAGGGCACAGCTGAAGCGAAGGGGGCCATCACGGAAAATAGCGTCGTATGAAGATATCAATATGTGAATGGCAAAAAGGCTGATATAGAAAGACAAAGGATGGACGAGGGGGAGAAGGAAGACGGTGCCGAAGAAAGGGGCACCAGTGTAGATGGAGAATCAAGTGACAGTAAATTAAGGCCATTGCGTAAAGAGGCATACCCGGAAATACAACCAATGAATGTAAAATATATTGTATGGCGCAAGGGTGGGTGTCGGGTTATCGTAGGTGGCTAGTCATTGTCATGGGACCTACATGTTGTTGTCAGTGGAGGTCAGTGTTGCAGAAGTCCCGATGAGGTATAACAGAAGATGGTCCAAGGACACTGCCGCAATGCCAAAAACTTCTTTAGGCCATTCGTTCGGAAATATGACTAGTCGCATAAACCAGAAATGATATAACAAGGAATAGCCCCTTTGTGGGCATTGCTCACACTCTACACTAGCTCATCTATAAGGAACACATATCAATAGACAGAATCTCGAGCTACTAGCATACGATCCCTTAGTGCGGACCATGCACTGTGGGGTGGAAAATGTCAATTGAAACGAGATTCCATCTATGTGAGACCAACCGTACGTCGCAACCCACTTGTAGGCATTGTTCCTACTGCACGATGGCTCCGAAGAAAGACATAGGTGGGACCACTACATCTGAGCCATCCTATCAGCTGTGTAGAGCGACCACCTGTTGACGCTGCAGACATAACGTGGTCGTGAAGAGGTGAGGGGAGAGGAAAGACTACGTCGTAGTCGGCCATACAACCTCCACATCATCGGTTTTTGTGGGGGTAGCCAACCCAACAGAGCCACTGAAAACCAGCCAGAAAGTAGCCCAGAGCACCAGAATAATCATCATCATCAAGTGACATATTCTTTCCAGAACGTAGTCTTTCCTATGGATCTCTTGAATTCTCCGCGGTCTTGAGCAAGTTGCCCTGCATCTTCCAGTGACTTGCGCAGACATTCTTGAATGTCTTTTGTCCAACAGCGTCTTGGTCGGCCTTTGCCCCTGTTGCCTTCTATCATCCCCTCCATTAACACACTCTCCATGCCGTCGTGTCTCTTAATATGACTGGAAAAAAAACTAGCTTTTTACCAGAATAATGGTAAGGCCAAAACTGATATTGCGGCTTGGTTCACTTTACAAATCACGGGCCACTGTGATTGGTAAAGTGGAGAGATCGAAGGACAGCATAGGTCATATGAAGTAGAGAAAGTCGGGGAATCGCAAGGAAAAGAGATAAGGGAGGCGTGGGTGGAGCAACTCTTATGAATATAGCGTAGGAGAATGATGACTAGGGATGCAGATGAACCAATCAAACAACACGAAAACCCGCAACGGACCAACCCTGGATTCAGCCGCGCCTCGCAAAGCCCCATGGTGTGACCACCCACCGACACACAAACCCAAAGTTACGAATCGTCGTAACCCCAACCCCATAATGACGGCCCAGGCCAAACCGTCACAATGGAGTGCAACTGTATACAGCAAAGGGGCGAGGAGGAAGTTGGAACGGGAAAGATCAGTGAGAGCGTAGGGAGGAGCAACAGAGAAGAGAAAGAGCAGGTGGACGAAAGGTGGTAGGAGATTATTTGAAGTATAAATTGGACACCTCCCACAACATGCCTCTCACCGTTATCTAATATTTTCTTTCTATTGTTTGATTATATGTGCTCTGTGACTTTTCCTTTCTCTCTTCTTTTCTTGCCGTATTTTGCCCCTTTCTCAGCTGATCTCTCGTACCAATTTCATTTGCTCTTCTCTCACATTATGATGTTTTTGTTTGTAATATTCATTGCCTGTTGCTTGTCTGTGTCCTGATGAAGATTTCTTAGTCGAAATGTCGTCCGCCTTGTGTCTCGTTGTTTATCAGTTCAAGCATAGAGATACGATCAGAACACCAACAGGGAAATTCTGCAATAATTATTGAAATCCAAGAAAACTACAAAACACAAGAAATCCAAGCAATTATGGTGACAAATAAATAACTGCAACCCTGGCCCACAGCCCATAGTATTCCTGATAAATGCAAGGTCAGTGCTTTAAGATCTCCAGTCTGGAAAACTAACAGACTTGCAAAAACTACTTACTGAACTATGTTACCAGTATAGAGTAACCATGCAATGAATATCCTCTCACAGTGTAATACCAGGAAATGAAAAAGCCGACCAACTGACTAAGGAGGATGCTGCCAAAGACCAACCAGATGTAGGCCCTTCCAATCACATACCATCAGAAAAAACCCCAGATGATCAAGTCAATAAGAAAGCCACAAACATCACCACAAGATGACTATCACATTATGAACAGATCAGAACAAGTTGCAATTATACGCCTCAGAACGGGACACAACCGACTCAGCAGTCACATGTACACAAAATTCAAGATTGGCAACACGGCCATGTGTACAGGCAGCACAGAGTGTCAAACTAAACAAATACTTCAAGAGTGTTCTGAGAATAAAATTTGAGGCAGAAATATTGGCCAGAGGAAACAACACTGGAATCGAAGCTCTATGGGCCACTGTACGAACTACAAAAGACAGTGAGTTTTATTCGGGAGACAGAATTACAGATATAGACATATTTCAAGTGAACGAAAGAGGAAATCAGTTAAAGTTTGTTAGATTTCAATGTCCTCTTGTCATCATCATGTGCTGTCTCCACAACGGAAGTTGGCTGCAACGGATCTCCAACATCCTGTCTCTTGTCTTGGTAGTGCACTCTGCTAGACTAGCCTGTCCATCGTGTGATGTTACTCTCCCACTTGTATCTCTGCCTACCTCTTGCTCGTTTCCCGTTGATTCTTACCCTCAAATAAGGTCTTCAATAAGGTGTCATGTCTTTTAATGTGTCCAAAATATTTTATTTGCCTGATCTTTATTTCTCCTAGTAGTTCTTTCTTCATACTAAGTGTTTTTAGCACCTCTTTATTTGTTTTTCTGTATTCATGTATCCTCTTGTACGCATGTGCAAACATTACTTCCTGTCACCTCTATTCCAAGATGGATGTCGTATCAGAGTACAAACGTATAACGAAGATTTCATCAAGGATTTTGAAACACTGGTAATGATTTATTTTGTTGCTTGTTTATTTGTCAATGTAAGCAAGATATTTCTGCATAGATGAAGTATACTTTTGCTATACTTTGTAATAACACATTAAATACCCTCAAACGGCGATGTTCATTCATTCATTTTCCTTTTTTTTGCGCTGAAGTTAGCGCAGAGGTCAGATCTCTCCAATTCTGTCCGTTCAAAGCTATTCTGTACAGTTCTTGAATAGTATGCATATTGGTTATTTTACTTTCTCTAAGTATTGTTCTTTTGAGTGTTTCGGTAGAAATGCTACGTCCACCACACTACTATAAATAGCACACTGTTTACATTTTGAACTATTGACGTCATGGATTTCCGCGCACTGCCAATGAAATTAATTGATGCCGCGACGTTACACCGCGGAAGCAAAAAGGAGAGTTTTTGCGCGCGACGTGATTTTGTGCTTCCAAATTCAGCAATTGCATTTGCGCAGAAAACGTAATTCACAGCCATTTTGTTAAAAATCCAAACAGGGTTATATTGCAATATATAAAATAAAACACAGTACACTTAAATTATTCATCGTTGCTTGGAGGATACTTTTTTTATGGAGTCCAGAAAATCCAGGAAAAGCTGGCGATTGCTGGTGTTCTTTCCCGCCACATGTACTCAGAAAGGTAGGCGGGAAATTGTCCTTTGCACTGCCTACCCTGATTCCGGAATTGTCTTTTAACAAGGCCCCACAAACCCTTGATCGTATTTGTGTGGGCCCGTTACCGGATTTTTGAACTCGATGCTATGGTTCACAGTCATGTGCTGGTAACCTTCATCGCCCAAGCAGGCGTAAGCTCGCCAGCAGTCTGATACGATGGTGGTTCCTGGCAGCACATGTTGTTTAATAATTGCCAATAATACCTCTTTTGTCCTTTCGGACACCACCTTCAATACACATTTATTAGTCCCCCTCTCAACTATGCCGAACACCCATGTCCCTTGTACTCTTTTCCCTCGGTTGAATTTCCGTTTACCGAAGAGACTTTCATCAATTTCGACTACTACTCCTTCTCCTCCAAGTTTTACTGTGTCATCAACATACATTTCAACAAAGATTTCCTGACAGAAGCTTTTCCAATCAGCTACAGCGTGCGTCCCAACCTTCACCTCCCTTTTTATAAATCTGCTCCTCGCCTCCATGACCCCACAGATAAGTAAGAAGCAGGATGTCACCCATACTCATGTGACTTTCACTAAACCATGAATTATTTTTAACACTTCTACTTACATCATGACGATTGTTCCCGAAATGTCAGCATCTCCAAATATAACCTTCACTTTTCTTGGAATTTTTAACCAATTTCATATATTGGCCACAAGACGGACACACATAATAGTTACATATTAATCCTGCGTTCGTGCACCAATCAAGTACACACTTATCACCGCTTGCACGCAAATTAATTTTAAAAAACTTAAATATTGTGCGACCATCTTCATTGAATTTTATTGAAATAATGGGAGTAATAGCTGTTTTCCTGCTATCAACTACTGCGCATGCGCGAAAAGACCTGACGGCAACTCCAACTGGCCGGACGCCAACTGACCAGATCAAATCTCGGACCGCTGACTGTTTTGCGTCCTTTTTAATTTTCACTCAAATCAATCATTTTGAAATCTCGGAAAAATGAATTAGGGCATCAAAAAAAAATTTTGTTCAAAAATTAAAAAAACTCCTCCCTTTCTCCCCAACTGACTCCCACCCCCTCCCTTTTCGGTTTAGTCACACGACCGATAACACACGAAACCCGGAACATTCTATCAGGGAAAGGTTAGGAAACACCTCAAAAGTAGGGCAAAGGTCACACTGTGGTGGACGAAACAGCAGATGCGCCAGTGTTTCTTTTGGTCTACCCCTTGCTCTTTTGCCTGTAGGTATCCATTCAAGAGATTGGTGGTGCTTCTTTCTGTTGGTGTCGGCGAGTAGGACATGCCCGATGTAGTTAATATTGAACTCGGTCAATTGGTGAAAGTACAGAATAGTTCTCTGCTGTGCTATAAATAGCACACTGTTGACAATTTTAACGATCCAACGTCATGGATTCCCGTGTAGCACCAATCAAAATAATGGCTGTCGTGACGTCACATCCCGACAACCACACAGTTCAACTCTAGACACAGACGAACTTATGCATAATCTGTTTGTTTTCCAATTTACACATTTTACAATTTCCTATTATTTGTGGTGAGCGATCAGTATTTCTGTCCGCTATACACGGAGCGAGGTACACGCACACATTAGAAATATTATTTCTAATCCTAACCTTACAGTAAGTACTTACCCGTAAGCTTGCCAAATCACACAACAAAGGTCAGGTAACACCTCGACACTAGAGCAAAGGTCACAGCGGAGAACTATAATCTACTTCAGCCGGTCAATTTAATTTGTACAATTTTGTTAAGTAGGTACTTGGACAATAAAGATAATTTAAAAATTATCAACTTGACTACATTTTGTGGGGACAAGTTTTATTTATGTTTACCTATATGTTTCATGTAAATGTCTAAACTATTTTGATGTGAAATTAATTCGAAAAAAATTTGTAACTTTTTTTAAAAGTTGACATACAGACTTGGTTGAGGTATCATTGAATCGAAATTTTTAAGGGCTATCTAACTATACTATTTGTAATTATGTAGCATTAATTTGCAAATTTTGTCCTAGTACCTACATCAGCATATTTAACATGAAACGGGCACATTCGACGTTCAAGTAACTGTTGTGTCCTGGATTCGCGGGGTTTCCTAACCTTTTTATGGAAGTCTGTCGTGGAATGTGATCTCGAGGGGAAGTGTTGGGCGGTTAGGTGAGAAAGAAAAAAAGAAATTAAAAAAGGGGGGGGGGGTGGGGGTAAAGCCCACCACAATATATTACATGTAGCCAAATAATTCATTTCTATAACAATTCGGAAAAAAATATGGGGACTTTCCTTCCGAAAAGGGGGACTACATCACCAAAAAACTACTTCCAGGGAAAAGGAGAGCCTTTTAGAAAATAGCCCACGCGTTCATTAGTAAAGTACTGTAGTGCGCATCGGACAGCGAAAATGACGAGTTATGATCTGACATATTTCATAAATTTACATAGTAGTGAAATAAGTTCATATTTTGATTGCTGCATTGATATATAACTATTATGTGTGCCCGTAGGGTGTCAAATAAATGAAATTTATAGCAGAATTGATGAATTCAATGGTTAAAAGGGATTTGGCAGAAGTCAGCAGATATTTTCTAGGAGTTCTTGTGTGAAATAAAGCATGGGTTTATCAGCCAAGCCAAGATGAATGAGGTATGTATTTAATCTAATTAACAATGTTTATATTTTGAACTAGCCGACTGGATTTCGCCGTATTCCGCGCAAAGTGAATGAAATGGATGGATCTGCCATTCACAAAGCCACGTCGCGCGCAAATACTCTCCTTTTTGCTTCCATGGTGTGACTCCATTAATTTCATTGGCAGTGCACGGAAATCCATGACGTCGAGTAGTCCGGAATATAAACATTGTGCAATTTATAGCACAACGGTTACTTGAACTTGAAATTTACCTGAAACAGGAAAATATAAATAAAACTTGTGACCACAAAATATAGTCAAGCTGATAACTTTTAAATTATCTTTTGTTATTTTCAATAATACAACACACAAACTATACATTTTTGTGTTCGTGAAGACAAGACACATCTGTTGATCCCATTTATGTAATTTTCAGAAGCACACACAACTAATTAATATTCAAAAGTGGTAGCTAATTAGCATATTTAAAATATAAAAATTAATTATATAGCAATTACATATATTTAAATACCACATAATATATATATATATATATATTTGTGTTCGTAAAGGCAAGACCAATCTATTGATCACATTTCTGTAATTTTCAGATGCACGCAGAACTAATTAATATTCAAAATGGCAGATAATTAGTGCAATTAAAATGAAAATAGGCAGATTTTTCAGTCGAGTGTACACTGTGCCCTTTGATCTGGTCACGTGATCTGAAGCTTCTCCTCTCCCATGTGGTGCGTGGTTGACATGAATGGCTGTCCCGGGCGGAATGATGAATGGTCACTTAAACAAAAATTTAAAGAGAAAAAAAAAGGGGGGGGTGGAAAGGAATAAAATATGGAAGGGAAAAAAGATTTTTAGGGAAATTTGCATCTTTCTAACAAAAAGCAAAAACAAATTTAAAGAAAAAAAGGGAGGGGGGGGGGGGTTATAAATAAATAATCGAAGGAAATAATTAAATATTTTAGGGAGATTTGTGTCGTCTTTCTAAAAAAAAAAGAAGAAAATTGGGGGAGGGGGGGGGATTGAGGGGGCAAGTTCCCCTCAAGTTTAGTGAAAGAAAATTACAAGGCAGGTTGGGGAGGGGGTTTATTAGTTCAATTATTTTTATCCCAGCAATATAGGGTTGCCTTTTCTGTGCTTTTCACACCTGATCTGGGTGTTTTTTCATATCATCTGGTGCCAAAATGTTTGGAATAAGGCGGCCGCACTAGTTTAGCGCATTTCTAATAATTGATGGTGCATTTTAGTGCTTTTTTGGGCTTGTTAGAGAATTCCCAGTGCTTTTTGAATGAGGGAACGGAAAACGCCATTTTCATAATCGCAAATATATCTTCTTGACGACCCTAATACATGAGCAATGTGTGGCAACATTGATAAAATCCTCATAAATACCTATACTTATTGTATATGTATTGTTTTATATCCAAACTAATATAATATGAACTAAAAAAAACTAATAAAATGTGAAGAAATTACATATAATGCCCGTCCGGTCAACACTAGGTCTATGCCGACACGCAACGTAATTATTGTCCATGCACACATGTGGCACCCCTGATACATATTATTTTTGTGTTATTGAATGAATACACACACATTCTTATCAAATAACAACATATTAAAAACAAAAAACAACAATTAGAACATGTACTCAATTTGATAGTAAAATACGGTAGAAAATGGCTAAAGTTGCTCTAGAAATACATTGACAAATTCAACCGGCTTTCTCTCTCTTACAATCATAATGAGTAAAGGAATTTGACCTTTAAACTGTGACATATTCCCAGCTTCGTTTGGCGGGCTTTATACGTCATCTGTTCATTACTTCGTGAAGTTCCGTACTCGGGAATCGTATGGTGAGTGACCTCGCCCGCAGAGTCGTAAATGTTAATATTCAAAATGGCAGCTAACTGACATAATTAAAATAAACTATATAACTTTAAATATACTAAAATACCACAGAAAATGTTAATTTTTGTGTTCGCAAAGAAAAGACACATCTGTTGATTACATTATGCTAATTTTCAGATGAAGTTAGTGTTAATAAAATTCAAACTGGTGACTAATTTGCATAATTAACATTGCATTGGGTGGTCTAATTATAAAATATTTCCGTTATTTACAATATAATATTCTACAATATATACATTTTTGGGTTTAGGAAAATTTGACGAATCTGTTGGTTGAGTTGCCATTATTTTTAGATATAACCAAAGCTAATTAATATTCAAAAAGGCTAATTTACATAATTAAAATTAATTTTCATAGGATTGTTAAATGTACTAGTTATTTATGATAAAAAATTTTATGTGCTTCAAATGTGACAAAGCTTTCATGGATTATGTGCATAGTGATGTGGTTTAGCTAGTTTTGAGGCAGCTTGTGTGGAGGAATATTATTCATATGCATCACTGATTAGATATTTTATTTCTACTGTATTATTCACCCCACCCCCCACAAAAATCCCATTATACATATAATTATTGGTACTCATATACATAGTCAGCACAACTACGGTACCTACGCAACTACCTCGAAACTAGAACAAAGGTCACAGGGAAGACCTATCATTACTGTGACCTTTGTTCTAGTTTCGAGGTATGACCTAACCTTTGCAGCGTGATTAGTAGAATTTGTATTTAAAATTAAGGTATATTAATTGAAAAGGCAAATTAATTTCATATTAGTATTTACATTAAGGATGGGGGTAAGGGTTAGGATCAGTTATAAATAAAAAAAATAAATTAGTTATCACAATTATACGTGTGCTTTATGTCGTTTGTGTCGGGAGATGTGACGTCATGGCATCCATTACTTTAGATAATTTCATTGGCGTTACACGGACATCTGGTACTTATAAATGTAAACGTGTGCTATTTATAGCACAGTGAAGACTTATTCCGTAGTTTAACCACATAGTCATATTCTATGAATAATAGATGAGCAATTCGGGAAAACAAATTAGTAACAAGAGTAGCTTGTAGGGATTAAGTCTGATTTTGTGATTATGAGCTACATTATCATGTCCTGAAGCCTGGATAAATCCCCCCTCACCAAATTATGGACTTGCATGTTTCCTCAGATCATCTTGTTAGATGCCATATATGCCCGTGTTTTACAACGTAGATTTGCATGCAAAAGCAAAAAAAAAATTTTTGTTATAGACACCAACCAGGTCCTTTATTTATTTATTTCTGTAGCCATAGTGATGACTGAGGTTCACTGTGCAATTTCATGACATGATTAGTGCAGTAAGAACATCAATGTTATTCTAAACTGTAGGTTTAAGTCAATTTTAGACCTAGCAGTGTTCTTAATTACTAGAGTCCATTTGTTAGAACATAAATGTAACAACCAAACAAAAATATATATTTCAATACATGTCAGTTACGTACAAATATGACACGGTAAAACTAAATGGAGCAGCAATATCATAAATATGGCGGATAACAAGGTTGCAGACAAGGAAAGTCATTGTCAGTTAAAATTATTCACGTTTTATTGTGATCTCAAATATCCTTAACAGTTACATATATTTCAATAAAAATTGTTAACCCCTTAGCTGCGGAGGTATTCTTAAGGATATGATTAAAAGCCACCGCTATTTTGTGGAGATCCTGCTCTTCTTAGCTTCCCAGGGAAAAATCCATCTGGAAGCTTATAATTTCCTTGGAAACTAAGAAAAAAGAAGATCTCAGCTTAAGGATACCTCCGCAGATAAATGGTTAATGAACCTAAAAATCCTATGGCATTCATCTGTCAACTAATTTAAAATAAATATAGGGGAGGAATAATGTTTTTTTTACTTACCAAGAGGTCCAAATTTCATTATTATCCCGATATGAAATAATAATTCCGACAAAATCGATGCAGAATCCATTTCTGAGCCAAAATAAAACAAACTTGGATAGGCATCTAAGTTTATTTATTCTTGAAATTTCGTAAAAACGAAACATGGTCTATGGTGTTTCCCGCAATATCACTTCCCATGTTTTTATAACCTAAGCCACGCATTTAGAACTTCCGGAATCATCGATGTCCAAGTACCTATTGTAGGTACTTGGATAAAATTTAAAAAATAGTGCTACATAATTACAAATAATACAGTTAGAAATCCCTTAAAAATTACAATTCAACGATACCTCAACCAAGTATGTACATCAATCTTGAAAAAAGTTATGAATTTGACATCAAAATAATTTATATTTACATGAAACATAGAAAAATACAAGGTTAAATCCTAGTTTAAGTCACTGAGTTGTGAAATGGCATCAGAAATATAACTTGTATAAATAGCACACCGTTTACAGTTTTAACTAGCTGATGTCATGGATTTCCACAGAACATGAATAATTCGTAAGGTTCGTAAACTGTAGCAATGTGAATAAAACGATACTCACCTTATTCAGAAATCTGTGCTGGATACACTTATTTAATATATTTATCACATTTATTACCACCTATAAATATTAGTACGCACATCTATAAAGAACGTAAGATCATATTTAACAACACGTGCCATGGCTACTGTCCCCTTCTGTCTCCTACAATACTTTTCGTAGCTACCATATATTACTGTGCATGTCCCTAGTATATTCCCGTTATTGTACATAATACTAATTAACTTTAATTATATATACTAAAACCTGATCATAACCTTAGGGGGTAACCTTAAATGCTAATTCTAAAACAATCGTTTTCAATAAATAGCAAATCATTTTAAATACTAGTTATATTCCAAAATCAATCACACTGCGATAAACATAGCAATCACACTGCAACGGTCAGGACATACCTCGAAAGTAGATCAAAGATCACAGTGGAAAACTAAACTAGGATTGAGCTAAATATAAATAAAACTTGTGACCACAAAAAAGTGTAGCCAAGCTGATCATTTCGAAATTATCTTTATTTTCAATGGCAAATTTCTAGTATAGGTCTCTATTGTGCTATAAATAGCGCAATGTTTACATGACCACCATGGATTTCCCAAGAAAGACCGATCAGATTGATTCACGCCTTAGATGAGAATTCTTATAGAATTATTTATTAATTCTAAACACTAATTCTAATCCTTCCCAATATATATAAACTAATTCTTATCCTACCCCCCCCCCCCTCTCCCCAAATCTATAACCATACGCAACTTATCTAACACTGCAAAGGTTAGATAATACCTCGAAACTAGAACAATGGTCACAATGAAGACCTATACTAGAAACATGCCATTTTCAATAATACAATACATAAACTATACATTTTTGTGTTTTCAGAGACACAGAACTAATTGATATTTAAAATGGCGGCTAATTAACATAATTATCGTGAAAATAAATTATATATCTATTAAACATAATAAAATACCACAGAAATTATATATTTTTGTATTCACAAAGACAAGACGCGTCTGTTGATCACATTGCTGTGATTCGCAGATGCACGTACAACTAATTAATATTCAAAATGCTGGCTAATTGCATAATTATTTTAACAAATGTTGATGTTTTAAAAAATTAACTGCTGGTTTTGGGCAATGTGGGCCCTCTTAAAAATTACATATATAAAAAGAAAAATGGTTACAGAACTTACTAAATCTAGTTTCAAACATGACAAATGATCCATCACTAAATGAAACCCTGTCACAAAAAATTTGTAGTCCAAGCAAAATTTTACAAAAACGCTAATCCCAGCTGTCAAGTACCTATTGTTAGTAACTCAGTGTTACTAGTATTACTACTACTGTTTTTACACCACCAAAACTTACACTTTACAGTACATCATTTCATTCAGTAACCAGTCCTTTATATTCATTTTTTTTAAACTTATAAAAAAATCCATTAAGAAAACCTGATTGTGTTTCTAAACACCTACTAAAACTAATGTAAATGGTCAAAAAATTGAAGGGCGAAATTTAGTCCATTTTTATTTGTCATTGACATGCTAGAGGCGAGTAAGTTTATATTTTTCTATATGTTTCATGTGCATTTAAGCTTGTTCTAATATAGGAATATTTATAACCAGTCTGCTGCCTTTAAGGTAAAGTTTATCAACCAGGACTTGGACAGTATGATGGATGTTCATACTAATTAAAGTAACTAAACTAACTTAGTAATAGTCTAATAGTGATGGCATAAATAATATGTGAAAAAATGGTCAAGATGGAAAAACAATTGTCAGTCACAATCTTTTCAAGTGTGATATATTCAATGCTTGATATAATGTCACTAAATACCTAGGCCTAATCTATTTCTTGTCATTTCATAACCAAAAGAACATTCAAACTACTGATAAATAACATCGATCTCTAGAATTATCAGCTAGGCCTAGGCGAATGGTCCAACAGAAGCAATATATTTGCAGGATAGAATGCTGCTAAGTTCCTAGGCCTATTATATTTCTGATGTCATTTCACAACTAAACAAACATGTTTATATTTTCTACGAAACATATCCTACATTTGACTCTAATTGATGAATGAAAACATAATTTTTTTTATTGCAGGACCCCATCTATTGCAATGTTCTCATTAGCAACAGCAATAGTTGGTTTATATGTCATTGATTGGAAAGTGACCAACTCAGTGATACCATTCTATGGCAAGAAATTTGATGACAAAGGAAATATATAGGTAAGAGATTAGATTAGATAGCAAACCGATGGACGCTATAGACCAGTGTTTCCCAACGGGGGGGGGGGGGGGGGGGGGGGGGATAATGCAATTTTTACATATAAAAATATGTTACATGGGGGGTATCAGAATTTTAGAAAGACATAAGTGGGTCAGGGTTGATACATATTGATAAATTAGCGACACACATAACAATTTAGTGCATGCTACAATGTGCTTGCTCTTTACCATGCTACAGTCCAGAAATTCCACCATGGATGTGTAGTGTAGAATGACCTACATTGTAAGGGACATCTACATGTTTTCACAGGAGATATTATGTTAGTTTGGTTATGTAATCACATAAATACAATAGCCCGTTTGTAAATTCACAATCACACGTTGTAAACTGATGTCATACATGGATGCAGATATTGTTTCCCTGCCTCAGATAGCAGATGATGTGGTGCAGTAGTTCTTTGTCGAGAGTATGCATACAGAAAGTATAATAAATAGTTATTAGTTATTATTTCAGGTTAGTCATTTCTGACATAACAACTTTTTGAAAGTTGTAGGAACGTTTAGCCTAGAGCTAGTGGATAAAGTAAATGTGATTGTCGCATTTCGTTTGCTTTCACAGGTGATATTCATGAACATGCTAGATTGGTAATGAAATTACATCAGAAATAGGCATTTTCATGTACCAACATTTCTGCAAATACATCAAAGCTGTCAGAGACATGAGGTCTAGACGGAAGACTTAGTGTCGAATGACCTATATTGTAAGGGTTGGTTGGTTGGTTGCTGATCCAGCTGTCCATGGGCTCATGCCCTTTGACCCAATGCCATTGTGTGATATATGCATGTGTTTGTAAGTTGTTGTTTTGTTCCATATAATGTGTTCCATTTATTTGGCCCTGGAGGGAGGAGCATTTTCCTGATGTCATCCAGCGCTGGACATTCAAAAAGGTGGTGGTCAACAGTTTCAAATGGATGAGTGCACAGCCGGCACCCTGGAGTGTGTTGTGGTTGTATTCTGTTCAGGTGATTGTTAAGCTGTACATGTTGTGTGCGCAGTCGGAATATGATACTCTGGTCTTTTCTTTCCAGGAGGTTGATATTGTCTTTAGGATTTGGGCTGTCATATATTTATAGATTTCCCTCCCAGTGTTTCCCATGGCTCATCTGTTCATCCAATTTTCTTTGTGCGCAGATTTCAGAATCATTTTAACTGTGTGCATTGTTGTTTTTGTATAAGGCTGTTCTTGTTGTGCTCCCCTCTTTGCTAGTCTGTCTGCCTTATCATTACCAGGTGTGTTTGAGTGGCCAGGAATCCACTGCATAACAATGTTGACATCATAAGATGTGAGCAGCTGGTTTGCATGGTGGTATATTTCAGCTAGCTCGGGTTTAAAATGTCCATCACATTCCAATGCTTGGAGAGCAGACATAGAGTCTGTAAAAATAACAATGTTTTGGACTTTGATGGAAAGGCATCAAATATGGTCTTCAGGTGGTACAAGGCAATTTCTAGTGCTGTTATTTCAGCTTCATAGTTAGAACATATCTCCCCACAGGCATCAAACAACTCATCAGATGTTTTGTCTGGATATTCTATATAGACACCATAACCTGCTTTGATGATGGCTTTGAAGGCAGACCCATCAGTATAGACATGAATCCATTGTTCTGGGTAGGTTTCTATTGTTTTCTGTGTTGCTTTCATAAGACTTACCGGGTCGGAACGTTTCGTTGCATTATCTCTTAACTGTGTTTTGATTTCCGGCAATTTAAAGCCTGCGTGTGGTGGTAAACATTTTTCTACTCTTTGCAGTTTTTGTCTCTTGTCTGGAAGGTGATAACTGTCTTTTATTTCATTGACATGGCTCAGGACTGACTTTTGTTTTATTCTGTGGTTTGGTTCCCAGTTTTCTACAAGTTGTTTATTTGGGTGGTCTTTGTTCATTCTTTTGCTTCTTTCATAAGCCTCCATTGCAGCCATATCTCTCCGCATCTCAAGGGGTTCTACATTCGTATGTATTTCACATGCAGCCGTCGGTGTAGATCTCATTGCTCCACTAATAAGACGTAGGGCATTGTTCTGCACTCTGTCTAGGGATTCTACATTTGTCGTGGAACATGTTGTGAGGAGTGCACTGTTGTATTCTAAAGCAGAACGTATGTAACCAAGGTATAGTCCTCTAAGGGTATCCTTGTCTGATCCCCAAGATGTGCCAGTGAGTCTTTTCAGTAGTTGTAACCGTTTAAGTGCTTTATTTTTGATATTTTGTACATGCTTCTTGAGGGTGAGCTGCTGATCAAGCGTGATTCCAAGATATGTGGGGTGTTCTTCTCTTGGCAATTTCTTTGTATCCAACCATAGACTGATATTTTCTTTGGCTACTTTATGACTCTTGGTAAAGATGGTATAGACAGTTTTCTCACAGTTTATTTTTAAATCTCCATTTAGTCTTTTGGCAGCACTTTCAACATTCTCATGGCTCTGCCATATTGTTAAGTCATCAGCATAGAGGGCTTTTTCAGCTTTGATATGTTTGGTAAGGTCATTGATGTAAATGTGAAAGAGGGTGCAGCTTAAAGCAGAACCCTGTGGTAAGCCTTCCTCTAGAACTTCTTTAGATGAAATTGCATCATTTATCTTTGTCTGGATTGTTCTGTCAATGAAGTATTTTATCCATTTGTATAGCTTTCCACTAATTCCCATCTCAATCATCTTCATCAAAAGACCCTTCCTCCATACTCGATCATAAGCCTGTTGTAAGTCAAAGAAGATGGCTACAGTGTGTTTGTTTTCCTGGAATCCATCATGGATTTTCTGTGTCAACCTAAATAGTTGGTCTTCTGTGCAACTGCCTTTTCTGAAGCCAGCCTGTTCATGGCAGAGGATGTTTGAGCTCTCGAGGAACCAGTAAAGTCGTGCGTTAACCATTCTTTCTGCTAATTTCCCAAGACATGATGTTAGGGATATGGGGCGGTAGCTTTTGGGTTCATCTGGAGGTTTGTTACTTTTCAGGATGGGAAAGATGTGAGCATTTCTCCAATGTTTATGCAGTTTTCCATTTCTCCAGGTCATATTTATTAGTGTAAGGAGTACTTCTTTCCCTGATGTGCTCATGTGTGTTAACATTTCATTATAAATTTTATCTGGTCCAGGAGACTTTCTTGGCTTTAGTTTCTTCAGCCCTTGTAGGAGTTCCTGCATACTGAAGTCATCATCAAATATGGTTGAGCCAGGGGTTTGGACTTTTTCTTGCTGCTTCAGTAGGTACAGACGCTTCTTGTCAGCCTCGGACAGCTTCCCTACTCTGTTCACACTGGCAAAAAAGTGGTTAAAGTGTTCTGCCTTTTTCTGATCTGTGGTGATTGTTCTGTTTCCATCTATCACAGGTTTATCGTTTGTTCTTCTTCTTTTCCCAGACAAATTATTGATCAGCCCCCAAGCCTTTCTGCCATTTTTCCTTAGATCTAAATTTGCGCATGTTTTTGCCCATTTATCATGTTTGGCCTTCTTCACTATTAGTTTTATTTTGGCACATGTTTTATTGTACAGGATTTTTGCTTCTTGTGAAGGTGAGATCTCAAGGGCTTCTCTTGCTTTTTTTCTATCGAGGATTCCAGCTTGCATTTCTTTGTTGTAGAATGGTTTGTATGATTTCCTACTGCCCTTTGGGATGCTTTGTGATGCTGAATTGAGGATAGCTTTTGTCACCTCTGCAGTAAATGTTTCTATGTAATTGCTTTTGATTTTACCTAGCAGGAAATCAGATGTTTCTTGGAATAGTTTCCAATCTGCCTTGCCAAAATTTCAGCGAGTTTTCTGTTTGAAATATGCTTTGTTGGGTGTAGTTATGGTGGTGAGGATTGGTCTGTGGTCACTTCCAATGTCATCAAGTATTTCTAGGTAGCAAGCGTCTATTATATCAGATGAACAGATAGTCAAGTCAGGTCGACTGAGAGATAGATGGCTCCTGTGCAAAAGTGTTGGTACAGACTTTGCATCTTGAAGGACAGACAGGTTTGTTGTTTCACAGAGTTCTTCTATATATATCTTCCTGTCTTATTGTGGTTCTGGTAACCCCAATGGGGTGAGTGACCATTAAAGTCACCAGCAAGTATTGTTTTGATAAATTGTGTTGTATGGATTTCCAGTAAATTACATGTTGTCTGAGGTGGGTTGTATATGTTGTAGATTGTGTATTTTCCTCCAGTGTGCCAGATGGTCACCTTCTGCATGTCTGTGGGATTGGCTGTTAGTTGGGTGACTTGTCCCTGAATGTCATTCCTGATGTAAGTAATTATGCCACGGCAGTTGGTACACTTACAGGCATAGCTGGTATATCCTGACAGATATGGGTCAGTGTCTTTGTGTAATGTCTCCTGTAAGAGGGCCACATGTATCTTATGAGCATGTAATAAATTAGCGAGTTCTAGTGTTTTGTTTCTTATTCCACAGATATTCAGTTGTAGAATATTAAGTGAAGACTTTGTTTTATGAAAATCTTGGCTCTGCTGGTTCTCCCTCCGAGGTTTTCTTGGTTTAATGTTTTGGTGCTTGTGCAGGTGTTGTTGCTGTGTTGTGTATTGTGCATGTCTGTGTTTGTGCTGATGTTTTGGATGCATTCCAGTAGTTAATTTCTCAGACAGAGCAGCCTGGTTACCCACTGCCTGCCGCGGACCTTGATAACCGAGGCGACGTCCGATCTCGTTTGTAATTAGTGTGTTTTGTACTGGCATTATATTGCTGGGGAGTCTGTGGATTTTCATCCCACCCCGGGCTAGAGCCAGAGAAAAACTATCACACTACTAGGAGGGAAGGTTTCAACCTATGAACTGCTCCGAGCCTCTGCAGCCAAGATAGGGTTTACTGTGCTCATTCCCCGCCACCAATTGACTACTGGTTATGCCGAACTTCTCTATTGCTCCAGGCATGCAACCAAATGTACAAGTCAAAAGGATCGTCACGTCCTGAGTCAGTGTGCCTCTATGATGGACCTCAGCCATAGGAAAAACAGTGCTGTCAGTTTCCTCCTCCCCACTGCTGCGCAGCAAATCTCTAGCTCTCTCCCAACCACAGAGGGTGCATACATAAACAAATAAAGAAAAAGAATACAACATGGCATAAAATACATTGTAACTAAAAATTAAAAGTATGAGAGGTATAATTGTATAGATGACATGCCATGAAGCTTCTATAATAGATAACCTCAATATAACGGCATGTCATCTACTTAGGTTTTTCTGTTGCATGGGTGGTTTGTCTAATGGGCCATTGGTGAGACCTACAGACGCAAACCATGCGGAATATTATAAGGGAAATCTGCATGTTTTCACATGTGATATTATGTTAGTTTAGTTATGTAACCACATAAAATCAATAGACTATAGTCCTTTTAAAATTCATAATCACACATTCAATTGAATATCTCAGAAACTTTCTGTTAAATTGCAGAGATATTTGGCATGCAGTATTATATTTTATCCAATGCAAAAATACTTTTATAATTTAGTCTATAACATCTCCAGATTGTGCATGATGGCGAAATTCTTTGAAGAGCATCTCCAGATTGTGCATGACGGCGAAATTCTTTGAAGTATTTGGTCCATTGCATATAAGTGGGGATAAATTATAGATATTACTGTAAAAGGTGTATCATCTAAAAATATTTGGTAGATCAAATTGCTATATGTGTTGTCAATTTTATGTTTTGCCACTCGTATGTGTAATAGTAAACATCACTGCAATATGCAGCAGTTAGTCTGCTTTTCGGTCACCATAAGACCCCCAGGGCTTCTTAACTGCGCTTAAATACTGTATTATTTTTGCCAATATTGGATGAGATGTATTTTGTTGCCATATATATGTATCTAATGGTGTGCTCAACATACTCTTATTAACTCTTTGTTTCCGTACGGTTTTCCTGCTATGCCGAACACGATAGTAAATTCATATTAAAATGTAGATATTAGCGGCTCAGTGGACATAGAGAGTTAATGTGGTCTGTCAACAAAATAATTTCTTCCAAATTCGAGTCTGATTATTCCAAGAGGTTGATTATTGTTAATGGTTGCAGAAATTGTAATCCATCTCAGTACCAGTAGTCCTCTCGGATTATGTATTCCAAACATGTTTCCAAAACTCAACATCAATTTTGGAGAGATACTCAAGTGTCCGAGCTTCAACATCACACATTTTAAATGTTGTATTCTGTTCAGCAACTTACCCTTTGATCTTAGCACAAACTAACTATACGAGTAAGGTGAACATGGTATGTAGAATTTTATAGTTGCAGAGAAGTGTGGCCATATTGTTAAATTATTTTTATCAATATAGTACGATTTTGTCTTCTTCACAAGCTGTAACAATTCGTGGGCTTCAAAAAAGTATTGTCAAGGTGGACATTTTCCTCAGTAAGCCATGTCTTAATTTGGTCTTTTGTATTTTATGCATTTGGTATTCCTGTCTTCCTGTGATACTGCATTGTGATAAAACCATTGTCCATTACTAAATATGATGGTCCTAGAATTGAAAGAAAGACTTCTCCATTCAATGCCTGAAAATATGTCCATTTCAGCAAGTTGCTTCCAGCCTGCATGAATATAATTCGGTGGCCTTTGCTGCTTGGAATGTTTATTTTATATTCACCATCCACTGATTGCCATTATTTGGTATTTGTGTGGTGAGCATTAACCCAGGATACGTCCAAATATGCAATATCATAACCTTGGCTTCTCTGCTCCCGGATCTGTCTCAGGTATTTACTTTGGGTAGCAATCAAGTGTGGATTTACACAAATAATATTCCTGACGCCTAAGGTTTTTCTGAAAGTGAAGCCTGAGGTTCTTACAATTTTCCACAGAACTTTTAGATATTATGGTAGCTGCTCACATTGAGAAGTGACTACTTTTTCTTTCAGTTGGATATTTCTGTAGTTGATTGTATATTACGCTTCCTCGTGTTTTTAAGTAATGTGAATGAGCATCTGGAATGTGTGCAAAATTTAGGAATCTAGTAGTCCTTGGTTGATCTATAAAAATACATTGTGAGAATGAGATATATTGATTTCTGTCAATAAAGTCCTGTTGTGCACATGGTCTAGGTCAAATAGTATATTATCAATGTGCGCTACTACAGACATGAGAATGGTTGGTTGGTTACTGATCCAGCGGTCCATGGGCTCATGGCATTATATTGCTGGGAAGTCTGTGGATTTTCGGCCCACCCTGGGACAGAGCCAGAGAATAACTATCACACCTCCAGGAAGGTAGGTTTCAACCTATGCACTGCGCCTAGCCACTGTAGCCAAGATAGGCTTCACTGTGCTCATTCCCCGCCACCAATTGACTACTGGTTATACCGAGCTTCTCTGTAGCTCCAGGCATGCGACCAAATGTTCAAGTCAAAAGGATTGTCACGTCCTGAGTCACTGAGCCTCTATGATGGGCCTCAGCCATAGGAAAAACAGTGATGTCAGTTTCCTCCTCCTCAGTGCTGCACAGTACATCTCTGGCTCCCTCCCAACCACAGAGGATGCATACATATATATTCAGGCAAACATGAAAAACATTTCAACAACAAAACAAAATCATAACTGTATAGATGACATGCCATGAAGCTTCTATAAGAAGATAACCTCAATATAACGGCATGTCGTCCACTAAGGTTTTCTGTTGCATGGATGGTATGTCTAGTGGGCCATTGGTGAGACCTACAGATGCAACCACATGCGTAAGACATGAGAATAAAGCACAACCTTTTGTGGGTTATCTAGACTAAAATGTGGTGAACTCATGGAGAACACTATATTGTAGCAAATATCTAATATTTTCCTTCTATTGTTTGAGTATATGTGCTCTGTAGCTTTTCCTTTCTCTATCTGTTCTTACTATTATAAGTGTTATTACCATTGTTATGTCAGGCAGAAATCTTGACGTATTAATATCTCCTTCAAATAATTTCCTTTGTGGTAATATACCTTTATTCCAGCACTGCGCCACTGAAGGAACTTTTTTTAAAATAGCACTCATTTTGATTGTTACATTATCTTGAATCGTTACATTATCTTGAATCATCAACCATTCATTCTTCAAGTTTAGGAAATAAGAAAAATTGGAGCAAGTATGGAGGCTGTGGGAGTTTTTGTGTATTGTCACAAATTCATTTGTGGTGACAGACCTGAGTGCAGGGGCATTGTCATGATGCACAATTTGATTTCCTTTGAGCCATTTCTCATGGTAATCTAAATACCCGTGTTGTTGAGGTGTCACATGAAGATTAACATTCGTTTTTTAGATGCTAAGACACAAACGTACCACCTTTATAGAATGTTACACAGTGCATGAGTGTAGTTACATACTTCTGGTTCCAAACATACATTATTATATGCATATGGTAAATAACAATGCTTTTCGTGTATTGGTTCTCTGGAAAAATCAGTTCAGGAACATATTGCATAGCCCTTGTAATTGTGCTTAAACATCTTTATAGTAGTATGAAATTGTACTGATATATAATATTTTGTATTGTTCTATTAAAATCTTGTTTTAATTTCATACTTCTAACAGGTATTAGGAAAATCTAGGGGGAAAACTGCGTCATACATAAATGTAGATTATAGAATGTTTGTGGAGTGAACCAAAATAGTGTGTCACATTTATAATGGATCTTGGGCAACTACCATTGTAAATTCTACAGAAAACCGAGGATCCATTTTTAACAAAATGATTTGGAAATTAATAAAGTACTTTTCATACCTGTATTCAATCTTTCATTATTTTAATTTTTGTAAATGTAGTTTTTGTGTTTTACTGGGTATGTGTGAAGAAAATAACAAACCAGTTATTTAAAGTCAATACTTTCATAGATGTTTGCTATCTGTGTTAGTATATTTCTGGTGTCCGAAAAGTGAGTAAAGAATAACAATGACAAAAATTCACTACAGTACAAAGAATAAATATAATTGAGGATTTTGAAAGGTTATTTAACCCCTTAGCTGCGAAGACATCGCATCTTTACTAATACGATGAGGGGTTAACACCATTTTGCTGAGATCTTTTTCAGATTTTCCTAGAGAAACAATTAGTCTATTATTATATGCATCCAGGCGGATTTTGTCCCTGGGAAGCTAGGAAGAGCGCAAAATGGCGGTGGGTTTTCGTCATATCCTTAAATACCTCAGCAGCTAAGGGGTTAACATTGCTATTTAGAAAAAAATATTTTAATAAAACGATGTGCTATAAGGGGGATTCAACTGTACTGTGAAGTAGGCAGATGGAGACAGCACT
Source organism: Meghimatium bilineatum (assembly GCA_034231615.1). Classification (NCBI taxonomy): domain Eukaryota; kingdom Metazoa; phylum Mollusca; class Gastropoda; order Stylommatophora; family Philomycidae; genus Meghimatium; species Meghimatium bilineatum. The sequence goes on along the minus strand of CM067298.1, from coordinate 72,749,223 downwards.
TCATGCAAGGGCCAATCAACTTTCCTTGATATTTATTACTGGTACAATATTGGTGCTGCATCACTAAGTGACAGCTCATCAGTTTTAGAATATCAGGACTGTGAAGACTAAAACAGAAGAGATATTTGTGCATTTCAGGGTAGAAGAGGAACTACTAAGTAAATAATGGCCTCTCTATAAATATAATTTGTCTTTCTCTATGTTCCTAGTTTTAGGAACACAGTAAGCGTGCACATCCGATTCACACCACAAGGACTGGTGCGGTTCTGAATTCGGTAGACTTGGACTGCTTTCTGTCTTTCCCATATGTAGATTGCTTTATACTGTTCCACCACTTAGTATGCCCAGTCCAGTTTTCCTATTATCAGTTAGACCGTCACAAAATGCAAATTTGTGTTACCACGGTGATGGTCACTATGGTAGATCTACCGACTAGATCAGGGCATGCTGGTCCGAATGGTTGTAGTCATGCAGTGGCGTCTTGTCTAGCAAATAAGTGGTTAATTGGCAGCTCTTGTATGTGCTCCCAGATCTTCCTTCCAATCTCTTTGTGTATTGGCCATATCCTTGTGCAGAGGTGTTGCAGATTTTGGCAATCTTGTATGTGGTGTCCGATGGTCTTTTGGCATATGGGATTATAGTCTGTTTGCCAATTCATTCTTCTTCGGTGTTCATTCTCAAACTCCCACTGGTTCTCCCTTGTAGCAGAACCATTGTCCTACTATATTTCCAGCAGGATGTAGTCCAGAGAATGGAAATGCGTTGTGTCACTGTTTTATTTGCGCCAATGGCCCGACACATCCGTCTTTGGTGGATGTCAATTAACATGAATGGAAGCGATTTTCTCAGAGACTACCTATTTGAGTGCAGAAGTCTTTGGCGTGCAACTTTCAAATCACAATAATGCTAAAATATTGCTATTATTTGGTCCATAGATGCCAAGAGTTTTGCACATTGACGAATTTTTTGATGTTTTATACCACTGCAAATAACTGGTCAAATTTGAGATGTTACTGTATGCAGACTATTTTCTAGTTGCATAGACGAATTGAGATTACAGCCTACTGATATGAGTCACTTCTGTTGGCATACCCAAATATTTTTGTGTTTTTCATTGGGCACTACATTGAAAACACATTGTAGTTACCAATGAAAATCACCGAAATATTAATGCTAACAGGAGTGATGTCAGTATTTGCCGTGAAAATCTCAAGTTACTGTAAACTAAAGAATTTCGTACTTTTGGCGTTTGTTGTGTTTTTGTCTATTTGGTTGACTGGCATGTGGAAATTTAATTTTGTAGAAACATTTCACAGCTTAAAAATACTATTTTTAGAACAACATTACTGTTATCTGTAGATGCTATATTACGTGCAATTGAATGCGGCTGATAGATAGAGAGAGGAAATGTAAAGTAGATTATATATATATACAACAAGAGACCTCTTTACTTCGGCCAGCGCCAGGTGCCCCCTACAAAGAACCAGTAATCACAGTGAAAGGACAGAAACTCAATACTGCTAATAGGCTTGCATATCTCCGTGGCTTCCTATCACAAACTGCGACAATTGACGAGGATGTTGCCCTGCATATTAGCTCGCACCAGTGCTGCCTTCGTGCCAACACATGGATCAGGCGTGGTCTCAGTTTGACGTCTACCTTTGCAGTGGTTCTACCAACACTACTTTATGCTGCGACATTCTGGATACATTCATATGTGAGACGCGCTCGACCACATACATTTTTCCACCTTTAGTGCCTAAGCTATCTCATGGGAGTACTTTGGCATGATCAAATACCAAATATGGAAATTCTTCAAAAGTCCCGTATGCAAAGCATTCATGCCCTGTTGATTAGGTCTCAAATCGGCTGGACAGCCTTATGCCAGACAAACGCCTTCCACTGAGATTGTTCTTTGGGAAGCTGCAATGGTAAACGTTCAAGCGAAGGACAGAAAAAAACGCTTCAATGATTACTTAAGGAACACCATCAAACACTAGCATTGATCCCAGCCTCTGGGAGATACAATTCTTGATCACCCAGATTGACAGTCAGATCACATCTGGCTGTTCAAAAAGAAAGAACACTGCAGCAATCTATCAGAAACAAGAAATGATTTGAAAACGCCCTTACTCCGGACCAGTACTGCAATAAATCTTTCCTGCCGCGAATCTAACTCACAAACCAAAACAAACACCAATTTTTATTTTTTTTCATCATTTTTCACCACATTTATTGTTTCTCACGCATAGGAGAAACATCATCATATGCAAGAGATCCATATCAGAATGAAAGATAAGGCTGTAGATGGCTTTAGCTGCTATGTCACAACTAAATTAAATTTGAAAAATCGGTGTTGAGACGAAAGTCAAATGCTTTTTATTGTGTTGTATGGTTGTGAGACATAGACATGGAGCGGAGAGATGGTTACAGACCGTTGAGTATAAATGTTTCAGATGAATTCTGCACATCTATAGAGAAAATACAGATAAAAGAAATATGTATGTAAGAAATAAAAATATGAATCAATACAGGTCCACAAGAACCATTACTTTCAATAGTGAAACTACGAAAACTAATTTTATAGCATAGTTTGGGCATGTATGGCGACATGATTCTGAAGAAGAAAAAAAATTAACACGGCATGGAATATTCGAAGATGAAAGAAACGGAACAAAGAAAAATCAAGGACTGAGTAGGTTTGGAGTTTTCCGCATGACTGACGATAGAAGTCTGTGGCGGAGAAGTCTATATGTTGATGCATCCGATGTTATGCATATAACCTTTATGGAAACTAGATACATTTTTAAATACAAAAAATGTCTATATAATATCATTGTGTTTCGAAAGTTGCATGTTAAAAATATCATATAGAACAGGTAGTTTCAGAGAAATCGTAGTGGCACAATGAAAATAACTGCTGCTCCTTGGCAGTGACCGTAGCGTTACGTGTGTGTCATTTAAAGTTTCCTCAACAGATTATGCTCCTTTACGCAATGCCAACCTGCATGCGCTTTGACCACATTTTCCCAGCAATTAATAAAATAGAAAAATGTCTTTGAGACCTAAGATAGATCTTTGTACAGTACCTCAGGAGTGGTCTGCCTCTAATTTTTTTCACTTCTGAAAGTCCAAAAAGCAATATCTGCTGTGGGATAATGTTCGTTCTTTGCACATGATCCAGCTATTTTAATCGTCTGCTGAGTATTTCCATTATTGTAATTTCACCCACTGCAACACTTCCAAAAGCTACTAGCAAGTACGGAATAAACACCAAAAAAGAGTAAGATGCTGTTATGTTGCAAAGACAACGAATGTGAAATATACAGTCTTCCATCATATCTTAAGTATGATGCCCATGATTTTGAGCGGTATAATAAAGTGGTTAGGACACAATCCTGATAGATTTGTATTTTCAGTTAAAATGTTAATTGCTTTGTTTTTCCATGCTCTTTTTGATAATCTGCCAAAAATATAGTAAAACTTATTCGTGCGTTGATTTAGTCATATAGTGTAATCCTGTTATAGCGCATACTATTATAAAAACATTCCAAAACTAACAAAATCCAGAATTATTTTTGTGCATTTTATTTATATCTTGGACAATAAACAAACCGGAAAGTGGGAAATTAGAGGCAATAGAGATGTATTTCTACAGAAGAGCTACTTCTCTATTGCCTCAGAAGGAAACGGAAGAATGCTGAAAATACCATGGACTGCCAGGAAAGCTAATGTGGAGGTGTTTAGTCAAATACGAGCCGGATCTTAAACTATAAGAAAAAACATCTTTATTTTTTGGAAGTTTGGAATACATAGTCACAACATGCAAACTGTAGACAACAGAGAACGACAAGATGTGAAAATATTTGACAACCTGGCACGGAAGGGAAACAACGATCCTGATACATAATACTGGAGATAGAGAGTTGTGGAGAGCCATTATCACCGACTCCAGACGGCATGGCACCAGATGATGATACTATAGCTAGTTTTTGGTATTACATAAATATTTAATCCTGCCCGGACCAAATTGTTATAATGTGATTATACTGTATTATGATAGAGAAGCTGTGATGGCGAAATCAAGGTAGCATAATTTTTGCGTTAGAATGAGGATATTTGTTGGTGCGGTAGCACCGTGACATAAGAAATCTTAAGAGAAAATAAATAGGTCAAGATGTCAGCAATGTGTAGATAAAAAATGTACGCTCTGTGACAATCTTCTAAATAAACTGTAAATGTGTCACTAAAAGTGACCTGAACGAAAATAAAATGTGTGCATTCTATAAGTATTAATAAGACAAGATTCAATATTAACTGTGTTAATGAACAGGTTCATGTGAATAACATTATATCCTGATGTGACATTCTATCAGTGAAAACTAACTCCGTTGTGACAGGCTTGGCAAGCCAGTTTCGTGTACATGCTGCTAACAAATTCTAAAAGAGGTAAAGGAAGACATGTTCAACAAAGCTACCATAAACGCGTGCGGATTAGCTGACCCACAAGAGAAAGCAAAACACTGAGTAGGGTTCCTTTTACATCAGAACAAAGCTTGACTAATAACCAAAAACATTTAAGAGAGAATAATAACAATTCAAATAATGGAAAGAGACCACAAGCACATTAATACAACAAATCTATGCACCGTGTAAAGACAAAAACGAAGAAGAAAGCATATAATTTTTCAATGACCTTTCTATCGTACTTAATGAAATCAAATACAGAGATAAATTATGATGTCGACTTTAATGGAAGAGTAGGAAAGAACAAAAAAGGGGGGAGAGGGTGACATGAAATGTTTATGGGAAACTTCAGCGACACAAGTACAGTTAGCACAAATGGAGAACACCTCATAAATTTATGCATGGAGCTGATCCAACAACAATAATAAACACTTAAGATGGAAACCCAATCTTAAATAAAAATGAAAGAAAGAATAGATGGAAGGAATACTTCCAAGAACTATACAACCCAAATTCTACAATAAAATACATGTACACAATTAAAAAAAAAACACCAAGAAACCCCGAAGCCAGCGTTACCATACAAAGAATTTTAAAAAAAACAGTTAAAAATAAACCCCAAAATAAATCACCATTAGTTGAAGAGGAATACCAAATGAAGCGGTTAAAGTGTGCAGAGAGATAGGTGTGGGGTACGAAATGTCTGAACATATTTTCGATAACAATGGAAGAAAATAAGAGCCCCAGATTATAGTGTTTCAATTATAGTTCCAATATGGAAAAACAACCGAGAATATGAAACTTATCGCGATATCTCACAACTCAGACACACTGGGAAAATATACGGTAAATATTAGAACAAAAAACAAGACACATCATATTACAACAAATAAGTCCAGCCGAGATTGGTTTCAGCAGATGCACAGTTGCCCTTAGACAACTAAGCGCAAAAGCTATTGAATATAACAAAAAGCTAAACATCATTTTTGTCGACCTAGAAAAAGCGTTCGGCAAAATAAACAGAGAAATGGGACATGCTATAAGTATATACGGAATCAAGTAACATCAAAACATTATTTTAAAAAATAATAAAAAACCGCACAAAGCAAGATGAGAATATATGGAGTATCAGAACCATTCACAACAAAAACAGGAGTCAGACGTGTGCTGTCGCGTATTCTATTCAACGTCTACATAGACAGAATTATAAAAGAAATACAAAATGAGATATATGACGAAACAACAGAGAATGAACAACTTATGCAAAAACAAAATGACCTGCTTTTCGCTGTTGATTAAAGCATCGTTTATGATCAACATATCACTTGAACATCCAAATACAGAACACAAAGAGTTCATGTACCTGGGAAGTAGACAGACGACTCGACAGAGAGAAACAGGATGTCAAAATGCAAATGTTATAACATACCAGCTGTCACCTTTGCTATTGCTCCAAAATATCATGAAAGTTTAACAAATAATTAAGAGAATCTTTTTCAACACTATGCTACCAATGCCAGATTTGACTTCTCCACATAAGAGAAAGATCGAAATTTGCGAAATAGAATGTTTAAGGGAGGCTCGACAAAATGCGCAGTGAGAACATCAGAAAGATAATAAGTATCACATCAAGCATTGAATATATAGAGAAACACAAATAAAATGGTTTGTACATCTTATGAGGATAAACAATCAAATTGAAAATAGAGCTTATAAATCCATGAATGGTATGACAAGACACACAACTATTGCCGATTTACGGTGCGCTGATACGGCATGGAAGAAGACGGACGAGACAAAAAGTGCGGCGTTGCTGGAACACTATACCGCACAAATTGGTCAGAGAAATGTGGAGGCATATAAAAAAAAATCTGGAAAAATATTACAGACACGAGTAAGAACTTGATCATGAAAAAACATATGATGATCACAGTTGAATAAATTAAGAAGGCGCTGAAAAGTACAAAAAACACAGCACCTGGATCAGATGGCATTGGGTATGATAACATTAGCCGGAGAACGGAGGCACGTTCAATAATAGCCTTTTAAAGGGCTCAGTAAAAGAAGACTGGTTGCACGGCTATTTAGTTCCACCACCCAAACCTGGCAAGGATCACACCAAGATACATACATATGATCCTGCGATAGTACTTCTTAAGTGTGGTTAATCGGCACCAACAGTTATATATTAGCCCTGGTCTGCCACAGGGATCATCTCTATCCCATGTGCTATCCAATATATACACAATACATATCACAGGTGCTGGCAGAACGATGTCGTACGCCGATGACATCCTGGTGTATAAGCAATGCAGAAATTGAGAAGAGTGCGTCGTGAAACTACAGAAGGACTTGCACAGACTGACGAATTGGTTTAGCGATACGGGAGCAGTGGCAAATCCTTCTAATGCATTCGTGACGTGATTTTCTTTGAACAATCATATAGTAAATACACCAATGCCACATGTGTTAGCCTGGAAAAGTTTCGAAAGAACCAGCAGAATGAGATATCTGGGTGTGTTTTTTGACAGAAGTGAGTTTCACGGAATATGTTGACCAAGTTATCATAAGAGTAGGTAAAGGCTTATCAGCAAAGGTTATGGCTGTTGCGCAGTGTGAGTAGAGGTTATTATTTCTTTTGTACCAGAATTTGGTTGTGGCTGTGGTGGAATATGCACTGGCAATTCTAACTCTTAGCCAAACTCAGATTGAAAGACTGGATAGAATTTAGCAATGCCTATCATTCTTGGGTGCACAAGAGACTGAGGATATCATACAAAGAATGTGCAGATTGCAAGATGTGGCAGCAGGTGCGGAATGGATTGGTCTACCCACAGATTTCGAAACTTGTTTGAGAGTAGTAATATTACTTAGCAGATGTGTCCTACATCTGTAGAGAAAGAAGTGCAGGTTTTGGTCAGTAGAATGCCAAAGAGGGGGATGTGATTATATACACTGATGGATCTGTGATTAGACATGTTCGCAGTGTTTGGGCCTTCACAGTTCAGTGCGCATGGAAAACGATCAAGGAGGAGAGTGTTTGCTGTTACTACGAGTAGCATGACAATGGAGATTATAACGGTGACTAGGGTATTTGTGTAGGTAGGCACACAGAAGGTAACACGGATCTGCACCTTGAGTGACTATGAGTATGATTAAGAAGGTACAAGTGAGTCTTGTTTGCGAATAGTGGATTGAGGCCTTGAAAATGGCGAGGCTGACATTGGTTACATTTATTTTCATGCCGAGACATGCGGGTGTTTGAGGAAATGAAAAAGCAGATCAACTTGCGGCATGCGCAATTGTGGAACAGGGTGATGGATCAAGCTGACGTTTTGAACTCCTTAATAGATATAGCACGCGAGAGTGGGACGAGCATGGATGATGATTCCTTTTCAATGGCCAGGATTAAAGATCATGGTTTGAAATGCGGTGTTGCTAGATGTGAACATTTTGGAGAGCGCAGAAGAATGATGGTCAACCAGCATATGACAGGTACTGTCAGCAGAAGTGTAATGACGGATACACTCAGGAAGAATTCGGAGCAACTATGGACGTGTCCAGTTTGCAGTGATGATCCGACGACTAACAGTAGAAACACAACTATTGACATCAAAATGGGATGTGCTGCTATCAAATTGTATGCTGGTTCTCATGTCTTCATTTTAAAAAAGTCGATAAATCTTAGCAATTGTGGACAACCAATATGTTTTAGTATGCTATTTTTATTTAGATAAAATACGTCACAAATTTATTTACAAAAATCAATTAACCAATTATATTCTCTATGCTGTATTTTCACATACACTCACATTGTCAATAATCATTTTATATTTTGTCATGCAGATTACACTAACTGCTTATAGAAACTTTATTTGTATAGAAACCTACCACAACTGATGAACAAGAGTTTCAAATGGAGTTTGAGAATAAACACACAAAAATGACTAACAATCATCTCACCATCAATGATGTACATTTAATTAAACATGCTTATTAAAAAAACCAGACACTCTTTATCTGCGTCTGTTCTCATACTCTTGAAGAAAGTAGGATGTATTTACAGAATATGTTGTCATAGTTTAGTTAGCTTGGCTGTGATCCAGAATGGTTAGACTTTGAAGAACACATGTACAACTTAACAAACACCTACATGTATTAAGGATCACCGCACACCACCTTATTGAATGCCCTGAACTATAATACCTACGAAAACAACTGCTACCACCAAATCCCTCCATCACTAACACCCTTTATATAGACAGACACAAGAAAACTAAAGAATTCATGCACCTAGCACAGGGAAGAAAGAGTGAACGCTCGCAAACTCAGGGATCGGTTAATATGTCACACAACCATTACGTTCCAATAGTAGGGATGGGGGAGTAAATTCCCAAAATTTAGAATTTGTAATAAAAATGAGCACAAATAATATATAGTTATACATGTACAGTGTAGCTTAAAAAATGCCCGTAATTAGTGGATTATAAAGAAACTAGATTCGCTCCGAACTCGCCAGGACGAGATTTATTGGGTAGTTTATATAAGCGGATCAAAAGCGAGTATGACATTGGATCCATATTCGAGCTAAGTATATTAATATTAATGAACAGCTTTGTAGGATTCTTGATTAGAAAACTGGCCTCACAGCACGTGGGGCATTCTCAGAAGTGCTCCACCCTCTGTTCCAGCAGCCATTCTACTCGATGGCGTCTCGAGTCCAATGCCGCCGAAACAGACGTCGACATCAGGGCACAACTCTGGTCCTTGCTACAGGTTTCTTTGTTGTTCCGCCCACCCACGCCGTGCCCAGTTCAAGCACAACGTCGGCCTGTCGGAACAACATGGTAACTTTTATCGAAGGTTACGACTACGGGATTGTATAGATGACGTGCCATGAAGCTTCTATAAGATGATAACCTCAATATAAAGGCATGTCATCTACTAAGGTTTTCTGTTGCATGGTTGGTTTGTCTAGTGAGACCATAAGACACAACCGCATGCGCAACCCAAGCTTTGTAGGAATGAATAAATGCGAATGCCGTAGTTAAAAGGTGGTTCTCCATCTTCGTTGACGAAAATTATAGCAACCTAAATTTGTAATTTTTGTTCCCATTGAAGCAAAAGAAAAAGCGCTATTATACGAACTAATATTCTCGTGAAATTGTGTTTATTATAAGAGAGCATCAAGAACAGGAACTCTGGATACTCCAATTACCATTGATGTCTTGTGGCTTTGTGAGCATGATCTTTCTCTTTAGGCAACAACTTGTAAACTTGCCATCGTTAGGATGTTCAAAAACTTTTAGCAACACAAAATTGACATATAGGCTTAATATCGAAAATTCTACAGTTATGTGCAGCAACATGATTCTCAGCAATATTTGCTGCTTCATTTGAAATTGCTCGACTTCGACGCATTTGTGACAATGAGTGAGCCTTGGCATCTGCAGCTCGATGTATCTGCGTTTGCTCAAATTTCATGCTGACTGTGACAACATTGGTATTATCTACCGTTGAAAGGTTTCTTGATCAATTCTTTGCATCTCTCAATTCTAGTATATGCTCTGCAGCAATTGCGGCACGAATCCAAGCGAGTGACTCTTGACTTTGACGACTCAACCATCTAGCTTTTCGCTATTTTGTTTTTTGTGATTGGATTATCTTCATCCATCATTTAAAACAAATTATATGTATATTTTAAATATAATGTATTTTAGATAATTTTAATCACAAGCGGATACAAATGAATCAATAGCGCATAAATAACATTTGTATTAAAAATGTCGTCTGCTTTGAACAATGCTACAACACCTATTATTTTGATGTAGCACGAATTTCGTGAAGTAAATGCGCTATTTATAGAGCTTTCTGGAGAATCTGACAGAACACTGGAAAAACAAAATCTCTGGGCTTCATTCCCAGGATAACGGCAACCCCGCAAAAATAAGAAGTGATTGTACAAGAAAAGGAATATAAAATACAATTTGCAATCAATTTGTATGATTCAAAGTCCAATTAACAGATAAATAGAAGATGCACTGGTCTGTGAACATATTGTGAATGCCATGTAAGACAAATTTACTTACTTCTCATAAAACATGCGAGAGGAAAAAAAAAGCGAGTACCAGTTTCATGTCGGCTTCATTGACTTTGTGTCAAATTGTTTGCTGATAAATGTTCAAAATAAAGCTGCAACGCAGTCTCCCTTTCACAGCATTAAAAAAAAGTATTATGTAACTGTTAACTGCTACTACAATAGGCTTAGTTCACATAAAGAAAGCTCTAGATTTCTGATGACACAGGTTTCCAAAAAGGATCTAATTCTTTTGTTGTGTCTACAGTGTAGGATTTACCTATAAGCTAAACAAGCTATAGCTTAGGGCCCCAACTTTCTTGGGACAATTAGTTTATTTCACTATCTATATACTTCTTAATTGTTAAAGGGCCCAATTCTCAAATAGCTTAGGGCATTATCAAGTCTAAATCCAGCTCCATGTGTCTACCATCAACGTCTGATTCATTCACGTTTTCTAAAATTCCGATAAAAATTGCCTATCAACATCGTCTGAATCAAGCAGGTTCATTCTGTTGAAGTTTTGAAGAAGATTGAAGCTCATAATAAACCTCTCTCAGTTCAGAAACTACAACTGTTAGAAAAGATTGGTAAACGGTAATCACACCAAGGCTAAATTAAGTTTATTTGCATGGAAACAGCGAAGACCGTCAATCTAAAGCTATGTGTACGTCGCGCAGTTTGGGAGTTGATATATAGGCCCTATAGCTGGCTGGTTAGAATGGGTTAAGAAATGTTAGTGTGTCTGAGGGTGACTTCTCAAACAAAATACAGAATTTGATATTTGTATGTTGAACAAACAAGGACATATTCAACTACGATGATGCAACTAGTACAACATACAAACATCTGTATCTTCTCTTCGAGAGCATATGCGAAGTCACGTCAGCCATGTTCTTTTGTCGGGATCATTACCAGCTTGTAAACATATAATCTCGTAACATCATCTTTCATTGAAACACTATTCGGTAACTTTTTGAAGCTTTCTTGTATAATGTGACATTGTAAACAATGTTTTTGACATGTGATTCAATTCCTGACACAGTAGATTTCTGCTGAACTGTCTGTCAGTTATTATGTACTTGCTCTGATGTAGATTGATTTGCTCTGATTTTAACCCAGAGTAAAAGGACCTTGTACCAGGAATCATTTTTTTTAACAACAGAAGATATGCTTTCTGAATTTGGAATGCCAGTGTGTTGATAGGACATGAAAGGGAAGCAAAGAATATCTGCACCTGTCACATAGTTAGAGGATTTGGGACTGGCTCATCCCATAGATCAAAGCAACTCAAAAGTAATGTTGACATGAAAGACAAAAATGTGCAGATAACACAAGCTGTACACAATGATAAAATGAATTCTATTCTCCAGGCTCATCATCATCAGGTGCCATGCCGGCTGGCGTAGGCGGTCATGGTGTAATAATAATGATACCGTAACGCCGAGTAACATTTCACACCACTTTTAATTTCTTCATAAAATATTGCAGCCGCTCAAATTCTCAATCAATGCATCAATAACTAGAAACCCTAGACAGATGAGAAATGCTAGAACTCCAATGCCTGTGCCATAGCCACATGCATTGATATCATTGTTCATGATGCACTTATGATCATGCCATGCCTTTGATGAGATGCAATCAAACACAACAATCGCAAAAATGAAACTAAGTAATTGCAGGATGACCTGTGGTTTCTTCACATAACGAAGAGGATCAAAGGGTGACCCAGCTTTGCCATTCTCATCCTGCTTCAGTATAACGGCCTTTCTTGTTTCTCGGCTGCCTATTTCCTTCTTGTTTCGTCTCCCTCTGGCGTCCTTCCTGACGTCATCTTTTTCTGCGCACCATATCTATCTCCTCGCAAACTCTCTATGCCTTTCTAAAAGCAGAACCAAGTACCAGAACACTCTGGTACAATGGCTCTCCACAGCTCTCTGTCCACAGTATTATGTATCAGGGACGTTGTTGTTTCCTTGCCGTGCCAGGTTGTCAAACTCAAATTTTCTCACGTTGTCGCCCTGTCTCTGTTGCCTTCAATTTTGCCTGTTGTGACTATGTTCTTTAAACCTGCCTGTATTCTCCAGACTAGATCATGCTAACTTGTCAAGAATTTGAGAATCAATCTTGGAAGAATATGAACAGTCAGTTCTTATAACTGCCTTGAACTTTTGAAAAAACGAGAGCATTATTGGGCACCTATATGCTTTAAGACTATTTTAACAAATAGTGAATACATTTTCAAAAAAACAAAAACAAATCACTGCAAAATATATAGGTTAACATTTTCACTGCCATGAACGATGTTAGCTGGCGAAACACAGTTCCCTTTCATTGCCACAGATAATCACCTATATTTTTTTTACACTATACTTAAAGAAGGGAAATAGCAGGCTGCAAGACCATAGAAGAACTAAAACTGCAGGCAGCGGAACTAACTAAGTGGGAATCACTTGGATTAAACATGCGTGGCAGGGAAAGTGTTCAATATTAAATCGTGATAACTACACACTGGACTGTATGCCATTGGATGACACATTTCTTCATGGATATAGTTTTTAATTAATCTGCTACATATATATGTATGATCTTCTGTAGTGAGCTACAATAAGCACAATTCTATCTTAAAAGACAACTGCTCACAGCAAAGATAACAACCTCTGAGTTTGAAAATAAAATGGAAACAGGGCTTTCAGATAATGATTATTAATCATTTATATGTAGCATTAACCAGTGAGCTCTGAGCCTCTTCGCGTATTAGTCTCTTCTCATAGATTATTTTAGCCTCGGACTCAAATTGCTGCATTTCTTTCTTTTTGAAATAGGGTCTGCCAACAGTAAAGTATGTCACTCCTAAAATAATTACAGCAGATACAATGGACAGAGAGCTAAACTTAGCTGCCATGATGTTCTCAATACCTGCACATGAAAAAAAAAAGCAATTAGGATTTGATTATTCCATATAAATGCACTTACTCTGATGATCTGAATATACAATAACAGACAGCATTCTTAAACATAGTTCACTGAAAAAACATACATTAGACCAGAGGTGGGTAACCTTTATGGGTTGGTGGGCCAAACTGCTTTTCTTCCCTGTGGTAAAAGCCAAAATGTTTTGTTTTAAGCATTTGGAGCTTACCAGGGTAAATGTTGTTTGTTGAGCTCTGGAGCAAGTATATATACAGTCAAATCCTATTATAACAGCTCAGTCCATATCTATAAAATATGTACCGTATGCAATAACATAAATTTGCTATATAAAGTGCAAACAATGAAGAATAAATATAATTTTGTAATGTGTTGCTAAATAGGGAAATGTTTTATAAAAGGATGCACTATACTAATTCCACTGTAGTACTTTTAGATCAGCCTGGTTGGCTATATGTTGCTCACCACTGCACTAGATCATAAGCTAAAGGAAAAACACAAATATGTATGATAATGCTATTTGTATTGGTTATGAACCAACATCATAGCACCCTGGGGGTGCTAAAAACTCATATTTTGACAACATCATTTTAATTGTGCTTTCATTTCATGTTGTAAGTTAATATTTTAATTACTGTAAACCTTTCATAATAACAACTGCAAAAATATAAAATTATCAAACACAAAACAGAAAAAAACCATTATTTTATATGTCCTCAAATATGCTTCATTTATAAAAAAAACTAAATAAAATATAAAAAATTAATTTTCAAAAAATTAAATTGGAAACAAGTACATTTCAATCTATCAAGTGCATGCCGATCGGCATAGGTGATCATGCTTCTCCACAACTCTCTGTCTTTTGGGTTGTTAATAAGTTCAGCTGGTGACTTCTTTTTGCGCCACAGTGACTATCCATTCAGAAATTTTTCTTTGTTTTCCTCTGTCTCTTCTTCCCATGATCGTTCTGGTGGTTACTAAATGAAGAGAGACATTCCAGTGCGCCAGCATCCCAGGATTACCATGTCCTGCCAGCAGCACATACTTGGGGCAATTATCTTATCATTTTTCTGTCAGATTTGGTGACCCATCTGCAGTGATGACACATCTACCATTTCCCATCACCTAGGATTTTGCCACAAAAGGAAATAGGTGCAATGTCCACTGGTGTTCATCTCTTCGTCACCCATGGGGATTATGTGATAGAAGACAAAACTAAGAAACTGAAACACTGCGGAACAATGTTTTCACAGCTGACAGGTTGTCATACTATCCCCAAAACTTTCCTTAGTTTCCTTCTGTGATATGCTTGAAAAAAAGACAATGGCCCTATTCTTCAGAACTTGTTTCCCATAGACATCTATTGTTTCAAAATCACTCGTGTCCTTACCTATGTAATTTTCATAAAATAGGTTGGTTGCTGATCCAGTGGAACATGGGCTCATGTCCTTTGACCCAATGCCATTGTATGATATATGCATGTGTTTGTGGGCTGTTGTTTTATTCCATATAAAGTGTTACATTTATCTGGCCCCGGAAGGAGAAGCATTTTCCTGACGTCATCCAGTGCTGGACATTCAAAAAGGTGGTGGTCAACAGTTTCATAGGGACGTGTGCACAGCTGGCATTCTGGGGTGTGTTGTGGTTGTATTCTGTTCTGGTGATTGTTAAGCTGTACATGTTGTGTGTGCAGTCGGAAGATGATACTCTAGTCTTTCCTTCCCAGGAGGTTGATGTATTTAGGATTTAAGCTGGTCATATATTTATAGATTTCCCTCCCAGTGTTTCCCATGGCCCATCTGTTCATCTAATTTTCTTTGTTCACAGATTTCAGCATAATTTTAACTGTGTGCATATCTGTTTAAAAGAAATTTTACACCGTATTGCCCTTGCAGCGGGTGCTTTCAATAAACTACGTAACATCTGGACGTCAAACACACTAAGAAACACCACAAAACTCAGGTTGTTTAACTCCAACATCATCCCTATTCTATCATATGGATGCGAAAGTTGGAAAGCCACAACAGCCACAGATAAGAGACTCGACTCCTTTGAAAACAAATGCCTACGTACCATTCTGAATGTTAAGTGGAGTGACTTTAAATTTAACACTACTCAATGAAGAGAGGAAAGCAAACAAACCTATATATCTTCCTTCATTAGACAAAGGCGTTGGACTTACATCGGCCATGTTCTTAGAATGAACAGCCTAAGAATTCCCCAGCAGTCACTATATTGGGTGCCACCTGGAGTAAGAAGAAGAGGGAGACCTAGAGAAACTCTACGAAGAACCATTAATAGAGAAGGCATGTCAATGAACCTAAACAAAATGCAACAATTGAAAGACCTAGCAACACAAAGACAGAAATGGAAAGCTATGGTTTCTGCCCTATGCCCTATGCGCCATAAAACTTACTGGGTCAGAACTTTTCATTGCATTATCTCTTAATTGTGTCTTGATTTCCAGAAATTTAAAACCTGCATTTGGTGGTAAATATTTTTCTACTCTTTGCAGTTCTTGTCTCTTGCCTGGGAGGTGATAGCTGTCTTTTTATTTCATTGCCAATGGCTGAGGACTGACCTTTGTTTTATTCGGTGGTTTGGTTGCCAGTTTTCTACAAGTTGTTTATTTGGGTGGTCTTTGTTCATTCTTGTGCTTCTTTCGTAAGCCTCCATTGCAGCGATATCTCTATGTATCTCAAGGAGTTCTACATTTGTATGGCATTCAAATGCAGCAGTTGGTGTAGATCTCATTGCTCCACTAATATGGCATAGGGCATTGTTCTGCACTCTTGTCTAGAGATTCTACATTTGTCTTGGAACATGTTGTCAGAGTGCACTGTTGTATTCTAAAGCAGAATGTATGTAACCAAAATACAGTCCTCTGAGGATATCCTTGTCTGATCTCCAAGATATGCCAGTGAGTCTTTTCAGTAGTTGTATTTGTTTAAGTGCTTTATTTTTGACATTTTTTACATGTTTCATGAGAGTGAGCTACCAAACAAACTTGATTCCAAAATATGTGGAATGTTCTTCTCTTAGCAATTTCTGTGTATCCAACCATAGACTGATGTTTTCTTGGGCTACTTTATGACTCTCAGTAAAGATGTCGGTAAAGTTTTCCCACAATTTATTTTCAGCTTCCATGTTTGCTATAGGTTTTGGGTTCATCTGGGGATTTGTTACTATTCAGAATGGGAAGGATGTGAGCATTTCTCCAGTGTTTATGCAGTTTTCCATATCTCTAGTTCATATTTATTAGTTTAAGAAGTACCGGGTACTTCTTTCCCTGATGTGCCCATATGTGTTAACATTTCATTATAAATTGTATCTGGTTCAGGAGACTTTCTTGGCTTTAGTTTTCTTCCACCCTTGTTGGTGTTCCAGCATATTGAAGTCATCTTCCAATATGGATGAGCTAGTAGTTTGTACTTTTTCTTGCTGCTTGAGTAGGTACAGACGCTTCTTGTCAGCTTTGGACAGGTTACCTATTCTGTTTCCATCTATCACAAGGTTTATTGTTTGTTCTTCTTTTCAAGGACAAATTGTTGATCAGCGCCCAAACCTTTCTACCACTTTTCCTTATATCTAAATTAGCGCATGTTTTTCCCCATTTACCATGTTTGGCCTTCTTTACTATTAGTTTTACTTTAGCACATGGTTTATTGTAAAGAATTTGTGCTTCTTGTGAAGCTGAAATCTCAAGGAATCCAAATTGCATTTCTTTATTGTAGAATGGTTTGTAAGATTTCTTACTGCTTCTTAGGATGCTTTGTGATGCTGAATTGAGGATAGCTTTTGTCACCTCAGCACTAAATGATTCTACATCATTGCTGCTGATATTACACAGCAGGAAATCAGATGTTTCGTGGAATAGTTTCCAATCTGCTTTGCTAAAATTCCAGCAAGTTTTCTGTTTGAAATATGCTTTGTTGGGTGTAGTTATGTTGGTGAGGATTGGTCTATGGTCACTTCCAATGTCATCAAGGATTTCTAAAGAGCAACAGTCTATTATATAAGATGAACAGATAGTCAAGTCAGGTCGACTGAGAGATAAATGGCTCCTATGCAAAAGTGTTGGTACAGACTTTGCATCTTGAAGGACTGACAAGATTGTTGAAGGTTTGTTGTTTCACAGAGCTCCTCTATGTATCTTTCTGTCTCATTGAGGTTTTAGTAATCCCAATGGGGTGAGTGGCCATTAAGGTCACCAGCTAGTAATGTTTTGAGAAATTGTGTTGAATTTTTTTGGTAAATTGTCATGTTGTCTGAGGTGGGCAGTATATTTTGTATTTTCCTCCAGTGTGCCAGATGGTCATCTTCTGCATGTCTGTGGGATGGGCTGTTTGCTGGGTGACATGTCCCAGAATGTACTTCTTGATATGTAATTATGCCACGGCAGTTGGTACACTTACAGGCATAGCTGGTATATTCTGAGAGATATTCTATACAGTGTCTTTGTGTATAGTCTCCTGTAAGAGGGCCACATGTATTGTGAGTGTATAGAAAATTAGCAGCTTTAGTTCTTTGTTTCTTATACCACAGATGTTCAGACAAAGACTGTGTTTTATGACAATTTTGGCGCAGCTGGTTTTGCCTCCAAGGTTTTCTGGGTTTAATATTTCGGTGCTTGTGTAGGTGTTGTTGCTGTTTTGTGCATAATGGTGTTTTTGTTGTTTTTGATGCGCTCCAGTAATTAATTTCTCAGCCAGAGCAGACTGGTTACCCACTGCCTGCTGCGGACCTTCATAAGAGGCAAAGCCCGATCTCCTTTGTAAATATTTGTTGTACTGGCATTATATTGCTGGGAAGTCTGTGGCCAGTGAATAACTATCACACCACCAGGAAGGAGGTATCTGCCTAAGCACTGCTCTGAGCCACTGGATCCAAGACAGGGTTCACTGTGCTCATTCCCCGCCACCAATTGGGTACAGGTTATGCCGAACTTCTCTATTACTCCAGGCATGCAACCAAATGTTCAGTCAAAAGAATTGTCACATCCTGAGTCACTGTGCCACTATGATGGGCCTCAGCCACAGGAAAAAACAGTGCTGCCAGTTTCCTCCTCCCCAGTGCTGTGCAGTACATCTCTGGCTCCCTCCCAACCACAGAGGGGGCATATATATATATATATATATATATGAGAAACATAATTGTATAGATGACGTGCCATGAAGCTTCTGTAAGAAGAGAACCTCAATATAACGGCACATCGTCTACTAATTTTTTCTGTTGCATGGGTGGTTTGTCTAGTGGGCCATTGGTAAGACACAGATGCAATCCATGCGGTATAAAATCAGGAGATAACTAAAACATTGGTACTGAACCATTGTGTGTACATTATATTTCTTATATTATATCACAACCATATTGCTAATTACTAGGCCTATATGGACGGAAAGGCTCCTTGCCCTATTTGATATATGCCTAGGCATAATTTTAATACAGTGGAATCCCTCTATTATATGATATAGAGTCTGTACTGCCTATGTCTATAGTGCATCCTTTTATAACAAATTTCCTTATATAACAATACCTTACTTTCAAACAATTATATTTATAAAAAAATAACGAAAAGATAATTACACAAGAACATATAAGAAAATATGAACGGACTGGTGAAGAAAGTTGTGACCAAGAATTACAGCCGAGTTAATAATTTATGAAATATCTTAGTTATAAAATTCTGAGGAAAGTATGGTATTTTATCATAAATTACTGAAACATTTAATAATTAGCCTTTTCAATTGAAAGTAAATTATGCAAATTAGCCACCATTTTGAATATTACTTAGCCCCATTTACATCTCAAAATTTGTACAATGTATTCAACAGGTGCGTCTGTTTGTATAGTTTGTAGGGTATTTTATCATAAATAACTGAGATATTTCAGAAATTGTTAACCTGGCTGTAATTCTTGGTCACAACTGTCTTCACAAGTCCGTTCATACTTTCCTATATGTTCTCACGTAATTATCTTTTCGTTAAATTTTGACCAAAAAAATGCATAACTTTACGCAGAATTGACTTAGTCTTGCTTGAGGTATCGTTGAAATACAAATTTCAAGGCCTATTTAACTGTGTTGTTTATAATCTGTAAACCCATTTTGAAAATTTAGTACTAATACCTATAAATTATATTTATTATTATTTAGGCATATAGGTCCTAATTATTGTTTGTACTAGCAAATTTATTATATTTTATTGGCCCAGACAAAGTTGTTATAATGAGATTTCACTAGTGAGGAAATTTTATGTGAAATCTTATTTTTCTCTATTATTAAATTAGACCTAGCACCTTTACTTTTTACAAAAACATGTTCTGTCATTATTGTGTGTAGCTACTGTATTGTAGTATGAGTCACATTCCTTTTGTTTGATATAGGACTAGGGGCCTAAGTATATATAATAATATTAATTATACACTCAAAGATGGTAAAGTTGCTTTTAATTCTTCACTGTGCTATAAATACACTTTTTACATTTTTAACTAGTTGATCATGGATTTCCCCGGAAGATCAACCACAATTATAATTATAACATTTATGGCGCATCTGCCATTTCATCCACCGTTGTGACTTTGCAGTGTTAGATAAGTTGCATTAAATTATCGATTTTGGTAAAGGGGGGTTAAAAGGATTAGAATTAGTTTATAGATGTTTTTGGGGGTGGGGGAAGGGTTAAAAATCAGTGTTTAGAGTTAATAATTAATTCTAAATATGGTGACGTTAATGTAAAAAGTGCGCTATTTATAGAACAACGGCAGATGAAACAGCATGTTTACTACATTTATAACTAATTCTAATCCTACCCTAATCCTAATGAGTTGAGACTAGTGGTTTTTTTTAAAGTGTGATGTGTTTTGTGTTGGTTAAAGATGGATGCACATGCAGCTCTGCTGTAAAATAGTTGCATAACAATAAATACTTGTGTGTTCATACATCACAAGTGATAATGACAATTTTATATTCATTGGTGTTACATGGAAATCCATGACGTCTTTTAGTTAAAAATGTAAACTATTGTAAACGGTGTGTATAAAGTTTATAATAAACTGTGTGTGCTATTTATAGCACAGTGAAGACTGAAGAGTTGATCCTTAGTTTTAGTTTTAATAATAATAATTTCAAATTAATATGCCTTTTGGCTTTTTCAATTAATATAGTTAATATACCTTAATTCTAAATACAAAGTGAAATTATACTAATCACACTGCATGCATAGGTTAGGTTCGAAACTAGAAAAAAGGTCACAGTGAAGAATTACAAGCAACTTTTAACTTGCACCCTAAAATTTTTGACCTTTGAAAATGAACACTCAATTTACAACGCTTCCATTGTTTGTGTGCTGAACATAGTTACCACCACTATAGTACTTACGCAGAACACAGGTTTTTAGGATTATATCAAAATTAACAAGCTGTGACCCGGTTCAACTGATTCTTTGTACCGATACCCATTTACCTTATATTGATAGTTACCACTGAATATTTTTGAAAAGTACCCAGTACCGTAGACACAAAAAAGACCAGTTCTTATACTTTATATATAAGGAACTTTTGTTCACATTTCTAACATTAAAGTTATGCACTTACAGTGAATAATGAATGATACATATATGTCTATATATTTTTTTCTGTTTAGGCACTTTCATGTTGGGATTATGTTTCTGGAGCTTGTTTTCAAACCCAGAGGGCTGATCCAACAAAGTAAGGCCTGGGCCCGGGAACATTATTTTCCAACTGGCATGATGCTGCTATGATTTCGCTGTTCCCATACTTCCATCTATAGGTAGTGGAACTGAGGTGTGCTTCATCATTCTTTGTTTTTCATTTTACATATGACGATCTTAGGTTTTATCCAAAAGGTCAGCGGTAACGTCATGTTTTCAGAATAAAGAAGAATATATAGTTACCGCAATAGACATGGAAGATGCGTACAATATAGTTAGTTTCATCCATCTTGTCGACATGCTAATGGAACAAGTTATGCACCCCTGGATCATGTGCTAGACATCAAATATGCTAATCTGAAGAGAAATTGCTCTTCTGGATCCTGAATGTCTGAGATCAGAACAATATCACCTGGTCTTCCACAAGTATCTCCTCTGTCCCCAGTGCTGTTTAATGTGTTTACGTTGAGAATTGCTCAGTTGCAAACCTCCAGCAATTTTAGAGGCCTGACATACGATGATGATATCCTACTATACAACATAGACAGGAACAGAACCGATGTTGCTGACAGTGTAGAGCGTGGACTAGAGCAATTGTCGATATGGTGCAGAACATACACTGCTGTGATCAATCCCTCGAAAGCAAAGATTGTCTGGTACTAAAACACTAATGTGGTCAATCAATGACACACTGCCAGCTGTCACTTGCATGCGCTCATTCATTGAAAGAGAACGGGACTTTAAATATCTTGGAATAATCTTTGATATAAGTTTCTCATTCAACAAATACGTCACAAATATGATTCAGAAGACAAAAGGAGGGATCAGTGTTATCAAGGTTATAACGACCTTCGACATGCAGCAATGGGTACTGTTTCTATTTCTACAAGTGATGGTGCTATCTGTCATAGATTATAGTCTCGGCCTACTATCACAGACACAAGTCCATATATTGGGAAAAGTCCTAAATAAGGCAATGAGAGCGGTACTGAGGTGTAGCCTACTAGAGATATCATCTCTTCTATGAGATTTCTACTTGATCTCCCCAACATTAGAGTGTGACATCAGGTAGCACAAGTTATGTCGTACTTTACAATTACAGAATATAACCACCACCCATTACACCAACGTCTAGATGAGTCAAAGGGAAAACGAATCAAGCGTGGCAGATCATGGCAGAAGCTGAAGAGTATGTGAATTTGAAGAAATAGTAAAGGGCAGTGAATGTAGACACTGAGAAAAATTCACTGACTAAAGTAATAATACAACTAGATAAAGAGTGTAAAAAATGGACGGGCGTCAGGACTCAGGATACAGTGCATGAACTCACCAAACTACACCCGAAACAACAAAACATAATTATATACACAGATGGCTCCGTTAACAGAAACACAAATAAAGCGGTTGGAGTTTAGTTGCCTACAGAAACGGCATGAAGTTGGTTGAGAAATCGTCAGCATATTCCACTGTTACATCGAGCATGAGGATGGGATAGAGGGAGTTAGAGTAGCACTCAATTGGTTAATAATCGATACATCAACACACTCGGTAATACACACAGACTCTCAAAGCATGATAGAAAAGTACATGATGAGAAAAGAATAGTGGGATTTATTGAACAACTAATTATCCATAGAATTACATGGATATACTGCCCTGGTCATGCTGGGGTCAGAGGAAACGAGAAAGCTGACTTATTGGCAAGTAATGCGGCGATAGACGACACATTGAAGAGATAAAGCAGACTTAATGAAGGCAGTAATACATTCATTTCAAGATGAAGATAATGCCAATGAGGTTGAGAACGTACACATACAGAGAATGTTAGAAATGGGAGTATCTAGAGGTGAGGGAAGGAAAAGTATTTTTTTGGAATATCCCAAAGATCACACTTTTAACACCTGACCGGAACTCTGAGTCTACATACACTGGGATTGCTACTGGAACGGAGGGAGGAACACTTATAGGGAATGCCCCGCGTGCTGTGAAGAGAGTTTCTAATCAAGAATCCATCACTCTCCATTCCCCTCTACTTACAGCCTACCGACACACAAGACGTATGCCATGTCCGCTAAATTTGGCATATTTGGAAAGACATGGTAGATGGTCACTTTGTTGTTTGTTTGTTAAATGGGGGATTAAGCCTCTTAGCTGAGGCACGACCCTTTCAACTTAAGACAGAAGTCTATTTTGGTTATATCAGGCCGTATTAGCTTTTATCTAAATGTGACCTAATGGTCTAGGTGTTTGGAAAGCCGTGCGTGCTATTGCTATGTATTATCTATATTGCTAGGTGGAGTTGATGTTTATTTGTGGCCAAGATGCCTTTTATCTAAGTGTGACCTATGGTCCGGGCGAATTGAGAACCGTGCGCGCTATTATTGCAAAAGAATGTTATGTTGCTAG
Organism: Meghimatium bilineatum; assembly: GCA_034231615.1. NCBI lineage: Eukaryota > Metazoa > Mollusca > Gastropoda > Stylommatophora > Philomycidae > Meghimatium > Meghimatium bilineatum. The sequence goes on along the minus strand of CM067298.1, from coordinate 72,725,673 downwards.
TTGTATTAAACTGTTTATTTCCGGTGGTATTGCTTTTTTAATTTAAGAGTGACACTAATGCCTGGGGGAGTTTGAAAAACCGTGCGTGCGATTATGCCAAAAATTGTCCATATTGCCATTCGTATCCTGTGGTGAGCGTTCCTCGGTTGTTATTTGTTGAAAGCTGTGGAGAGAGACCTGTAGAAAGACTGATGACAAATAATGACTTATTCTGTTGGTAGATGGTCACGTCCTGAATTGAAAGGATTTATATCAGGTTTCCCCATCTCCAGTTGGTTTCTAGGTATCAGTTCGACATACAACATGAAACCAATTAGATCTTGATAGTCATAGTTGGGCGGCGCTCTACTTTGCTGGGGGTGGGGGGGGGGGTGATTGACAACAGGACATTACGACATAAAACATACAGTATAACTGTAAAGATAGAATGCTGTTGGGGTTTTCATTAGAAAAGCCTCACTATACAGTCATATCATATATACACCAACCAAGAATTTCCACCAACCTTAGAACAGTTTAACACATTATCTACAACAATTGTAAACAGCAATGGATGGACTGCCGTAAAACTTTCTCAAAAGGAAGAGTGCTATATGCAGATATGTCTCAACCAAATCCACACAACAGCATAAAAAGACTACACCGGAAAGATCAAACCACAATATTTAGGCTGCGAGCAACACATGTACAACTTAACAAACATCTACAAAGAATTACCACAGAGCATACACCATGGACTCCTGCCAAAGATACTTCTCTATGGTGAGCTGGAGAAGGGTAGTCGATCTCAATGTGGCCATAGGAAACGCTACAGGGACTCATTAAAGACCTCACTGAAAGCAGTTTGAAATAGACCGGGACACATGAGAAGAACTTGCAATAAATAGATCTACATAGCGTTCTACAGTCAAAAAGAGCGCATCATTTTGTAAAGAGAGAAGTGCAGTAGCTCAGCAGCGGAGGGTAGGTGGAAAGTCACGGATAGACCAAAGTCAACTTACAGTGGTCATTCCATGCCCGAACTGTCCAGGGACATTTACAACTCGAATAGGGCTCATTAGCCATCTACGAACTATTAGACATGGTCATAATTCTAAATGAATTTTAAAAAGTGAATGTAAAAAATGGTCATCATAAATTGTGATGGGCGAAAACACATATACACTCACCGAAGCCAAACATGGACAACGACAGCACAAGACAAACGTAAATTTGTGACAGCTGAAATGACATGCTTACGCAGAATCCTAGGAATATCGCTAAGAGACAAGAGTGAGAAATGAGGACATTAGACCAAATAAAAACCCAACACCACCCCAATATTTGAATATATTAATAGACAACAGATCAAATGGTTTGCACACATCAGCAGACTACCATCAGACAGCATATCACAGCAAGCTATGTACACAGATATAGTGAATACAGACCTAGAGGTCAACCACGAAAACGATGGACCACAGAAATAAGAGACGACAAATTCCACAATATACTCACCACACAAGATGGCGTCTCCAGAAAGCTCTTCTACCCCTGACGCTGAAAGGCAACAAAGGAAATAGATAGATAGTTTCAGTAGTTGATCATTTATTTGTATGTTGATTGTATTGGGTTTTCTGCCTATAGACTTCTGTGTTTTTTTCTGTGTTTATCTTCATGTTGTGATTGAGGCAGCTTTCATTGAGTATGGTTATGTGATCTTGAAGTTCTTCACTTGAACCGTGTAATAGGCACTGATCGACAGCAAAGAGTGGTTCAGTTATGCCATTTGTTTGGCAAGCTTCTTGTGGTTTTTCTACTGCTTTTGTAATATTACCCATATACATGATAAACACTAATGGTGATAAGACAAATATAAATAACCAAATGGTTGGAGAGTGTCCGACCAAGTGGAGGGTGTCACAGTAACCAAAATAACAAATAGTAATGCAAAATTAGTTAAAAAGGTTATTAGGAAAACCTAACTGTGAATAAATATAGATGAAAAGGTATATAAAAAACATACAGTAAAACAAAACAGGATAATTTTAGATGTGTCGGTCCAAATTGGACCTTTTTCAAGAAACTAATAACGTTTAAGCCAAACAAAACCACACAAACTTGATAACAGTTATCAAGTTTGTGTGTTTTTGTTTGGTTTAAACGTTATTATTTTCATCTTCTACTTCTGCTTTCGTTCACTCGAAACATGCCTATATCCGTAATTCTATCTTTTTAATAAAACTCACTGTGTTTTGTAGTTCATACAGTAGTCCATAGAGCTTTGATTCCAGTGTTGTGTCCTCTGGCCAATACGTCTGCCTCAGCGTTTCATACTCAGAACAATCTTGAAGTATATGCTTAGTACTCTGTGCTACCAGCCCACATGTACACATGGGCATGTTGCCAATCTTGAACGTTGTGTACACATGACTGCGGAGTCGTCCTGTTTTGAGGCGTAGAATTACAACTTGTTCTGATCTATTCATAATGTGATAGTCATCTTGTGTTGGTGTTTGTGGCTTTCTTATTGACTTGATCATCTGTTTTTTCAGATGGTAGGTGATTAGTACATCTGGTTGGTCTTCGGCAGCACCTTCCTTAACCAGTTGGTCTGTTTTTTAATTTCCTGGTATTCCACAGTGAGAGAGTATTCACTTCATGGTTACCCTATAATAGTAAGACAGTTCATTAAGTAGTTTTTGCAAGTCTGTTTGTTTTCCAGATTAGAGAGCTTGAAGCACAGAACCTTGCATCTATCACACACAAAAAACCACAGGCAGTAGGCCAGAGTTGGAGTTCAGCAGTTTTTCAGTTGCTACCCTAATTGCTTGGATTTCTGCATCATAATTATTGCAGAATTTCCCTGTTGGTGTTCTGATCGTATCTCAAGACTTGTGTGGATATTCTATATATATACGACTATATATTCTCTCTCTCTCTCTCTCTCTCTCTATATATATATATATATATATATATATATATATATATATATATATATATATATATATATATATATATATATATATATATATGTATATTACATATATATATATATAAAACACATATATATATATATATATATATATTGTGGATATTCCTCGTCCAGGAAACTGAGGGTGACTGTCCTTCGCTGCACACTGTTCTGTTCGTCATCGCTTAGTATTCCTTTCACGTAGGTCTGAATGTATATTGGCATTTCATGCCTTTCACTCCAAGGGGTTTGTTCTGGTACAACCCGTAAGGGACTGTCAACTTCAGGTAGGTGTGTAAATTGTCTATGGAGTCGTTTGGCTTGGTGGATAAAGCTGCTTCTTTTTAGCCCCCCCCCATTACTTTATTTTGGAATCTTTCCTTCATGGATGACTTGGCACTTAAGCTTTTCTTCTTGTATTAGCACCTTTGTGTCTCTGCGTTCGCCAAGTGTTTGAATTCTTCCCATTTTCTGCATCTCTACTATGGGTGTTGATTTCATTGCTCCCAGCATTATCCTGAGCGCCTGGTTCTGCACTTTATCTAGTTCTTGTAATGTGGTGTTTGATGCTGGACACCACTCAGCTGAACCATATTCCAGGTGTGGTCTTATGTCTTTATTTGTCCGTAGGAAAAGCGCCAGGCTCAGACTATACAAATGAACAATACTGTCAAAAAAATAAACAATACAAATTATATTAAATAAATTTGCATGGATATTAAATAATAAGTAAATAAATAATTACAATTTTTAAATAAAAATATGTTCTTTTATGTGCACTTTCTGTGATATTGAAATCATAGAATAAACTCTGAGATATGTGGTGTTGTTTCTTTGCTGACATGTATCCATATATACTTTTGCACATACCACTGTTAGGAAATGGCGTCCTAGCAGCAGTCTCGTAACTTTTCAGGTCGTCTTAGATTTTCAAGATATATTTACAACTCTCAAGTTTGTGCTTTTTAATTTTAATGCAAATAATGGATTCAGGTGAGTAAAATAAATAATGCCAGCTTGCAATAGTATGTCAATTCTGTGAGTTGAGAAAGTTTGTAAAAACATTTTAAGCTAAGCATCATCATGCCGCGGACATACCCGCATCAACATCATAGTCTACATAGAAGCTGATGATAACACATCATATATCCGACTCTCGGCATAGATTAGTTAACTTGTTCCTATTGTTCCAAGGATGGCAAATAGGACATAAGTCATGTTTTCCATGCCTTGAGGTCCGCTGCAAGCTGTTGTAGTTCTTTGGTGGTGTTAATACCCATTGTTATTGCCTCGTTCTTGATTGTTCGTGGCACAAACAAATTTGATTTTTGAAGCTTGTACATGCCTCAACTTGTTAGATGTTAACTAAAAATTGAAAAAAAACCAGTTAAATATATGCATGTTTTAAACCAGTGTTGCTCAAATTTTTCTCAGCCTTCATATAGATTTATTTTATAGTCCAACCTTCACCACAATTCCATGTTTATTTTTCATTTCTCACTATTTATTTTGCTGATTATTCATATCAAACATACAATCTGGGGAAAGTGAAGATAGACATTTAGAGCCATTTTTAAAGGTAATATTTGTATTTTCTAAACATCTGTCAAGAAATGTAAAAAATAATTAAAAATGCATCTTTATGTGCAGGATGTAACTGGTGCTTGGAGATGAGTTCCTCAATATTTGACGTTATGATTGTAAGGCAATGATGTAGATCACTCTCTCAACAATATCCAAACACAACTATAGGGACATTCCTGGCCTAGTGGTTAAGCTGTTTGCTTTGGGCTCATTGTTTGTGGGTTCAAATCTTGCTTACAACGAATTTTTTCTGAGATATCTGTGGATTATCACTTATAGTTCATGTTTAAACATGAAATTATGATCAGAGAGAATTACCCTTCACAGGACAATCTGCATATGAATGCATCAAGATGATGCACAGAAACCTAAGAGAAATGATGAAAAGAAAAAAATAACATATCACTTGGAGAGTGTTGTGACAACGGGGGAGATATGTGAACCATTGCGAAACCAACAACATTTTAATGAAAATGGGTGAATGTTCATTGACAGTAAAACTAATGAATAAAATAGTACTAAATGAAAATCCAGAAGTAAGTTGAAGTATGAAAATGACCAGAGAAATAGATCTGACGCACCTGTGTGTTGTCGGGGCCTGAAAGGGGAGCAAAGAATAGCAACACTGTTTACCTTCCACACATGTCGTAAAAGGCGACTAAGGAGGTTATGGGATGGAGTTGGCTGTCCCATCCCATATAGGGTCAGTGACCCAAAGCCATGCTGAAGTTGGATGTGTCAGGCCGAAAGGCGCAGATATCGCAGCAATCATGTAAACTATGACACAGCGCATCCCATCTCTGGACTACATCCTGCTAATCTGCAGGAGTTTGAGAACGAACGAAGAAAAAGATCTGACGCAAATCATTGCAATGGAAAATATCCAATAAAAAGACCCACTCTTAGGGTAATTGAAAACTGAATACAGCTGATGGTATAGCCGTCGAGACAGTGATAGAGAGAGAGAGAGAGAGCGATGAAGACAATCATAAGGAAACAAATACAGAAGTTCTTGCATATGACATTTATGAAGGTTTTCAGAATAAAGAAGAATCTGTAGTTGCAACGATAAACCTAGAAGATACGTACAATAGAGTTCGTTGCATCGATCGTGTCACCATGCTAAGGGAACACGGTCATATGGATTCCTGGATCATATGCTGGATAGCAAATGTGCAATCTTTGGAAAAGTTGCTCTGAGGTGTGAATCCTGGATGTCTGTGAACAGAACAATAACACCTGGTCTGCCACAAGGATCTCCTCTGTCCCCAGTGCTGTTTAATGTGTATACATTGAAAATTTCTCAATTGCAAGCCTCAAGCAATTGTAGAGTTATAACATATGCTGATGATATCCTACTATACAACATGGGCAGGAACAGAACAGATATCGCTGACAGTGTACAGAGTGGACTAGAGCAATTGTTGATATGGTGCAGAACATTCAACACTGTGATCAATCCCTCGAAAGCAAAGATCGTCTTGTACTCCTTAAATAATAATCTGGTCAGTGACACACTGCCAGCTGTCAGTTGCTTGATCTCATTTATTGAAAGAGAACATGACCGTAAATATCTTGGGATAGAAGTCTCTCATTTCAACAAACACAACACAAACATGATTCAGAAGGTTAAATAGGGATCTGTGTTATTAAGGTTATGGCCACCTTCGACATGCAGCAATGGATACTATTTCTGCTTCTACAAGTGATGGTACTATCTGTCATAGATTATGGCCTCTTCTACTAAGACTGTCACAAACACAAATTGATAGATTGGAAAAAGTCTAAAATGAGACAATGGTTAGTAAAACAGTCTGCAGTGGCCTTTCTAAGGTGGAGTGGGGTAGTCGATTAGTAACTTTGGAGGTGATGTATTGCATTGGGTTTGTCTTCCACTTCCATTTGTTTCTTTCACTTTGATGTGTATGTGTTATTGTTTTTGCTTCTCTGTAGGACAGTGAGTGTCTGTGTTGTTCCATTTCACTACCTATTACCGACAGAGCATCCGCCTTTTCATTTCCCATAATTCCATAATGTGATGGTATGCATTGAATGGCAATAGCTGATGATTTTTGGATGTGTCTGAGCTCATGCCTGATGTTGGGTAGAAAGTTTTTTTTGCTGTTGCTCTGGATTGATTCCAGTAGTGATCTGCAATCTGTAAATATAGCTATCTTCTTTGGTCTTTGCAGTTCTGGTTTGGTGAGACATTCAGTGCCTGGTGGAGTAGAACTGTTTTTGCCATAAATTTGGAGTAATTTCCTGGTTGGAAAAGTTTAGATATTATCTTCCCATCTCTGAGTATTATGAAAATGTCCCCTCCTCATTAATTACTGCTCACTCTGCAGATCCATCTGTGTAGACATGTATCCATTCTTTGGAATTATATTTTCTTAATATCATCTCTAGTGTCAATGCTTTCAGTTGAGGTGGAGTCTGGTATTTCTTTTTAATTATTTCAGGAACTTCTGTTATTATTAACACGTTTTGAAAACTATTGTATGGCTCTTCAAAATCAATTAGTGTTTCACTTTCAGTTGGTAGGTATGTGAGGATATCTGTGTTAGTGGAAATGGTTGGAGATATGACAGAAGCTAGTTATCTTCAGTCTGCTTGTTGTTGATCTAGAAATTTCAGCATTCAGATGGTTTGGCATGCACACAATTTTTTCCCTTTGGAACATGGAAATCTTTTTTCTCTTAACTCAACCAGTGAGGGGATATTTGCACATTTTACAATAGCATGAGTTGGAGTGGTCTTCATTCCTCCTGAGAGTAATCGAAGTCCTGCATTTTGTACTTTAGCTAGGCAATGAGTATTTGTTTTGGATGCTTTTGCCCAGGCTGTCATTCCATATTACATGCATGGAGGGCCTTCAAAATGCGATGTGACAGTTTCTCTCCAATATCATCGATGAATACCAGGAAGAGGGTAGGAGAGATCACTCCTCTTGAGGCACTCCTTGTTGGAGAGTAACACGTATGCTTAGTTGACCATCTACTTTAACTCTTTCTGTGCAGTAGCAGAGGAAATATATTATCTAGCTGAACATTCTGCTTTCAACTTTGTTTTGGAGAAATTTAAAGAGGAGTTAATCTTTCTATACCTTGTCAAAGGCCTTGCTCATGTCCATATAAGATTCCAGCTCTTTTTCTTTCTTTTCGAAAACATTTTCTATTTCCTGTGCTAGGTATATGAGCTGGTCTTTCATGCTTTGATCTTTTCTAAAGGCTGATTGTGCCATGGTGTGTTTTTGTTTTTCCTCTAAGTCTAGAGTTGACCATTCACTCCATTGGTTTTCCTACACAACTCAGGAGGTTGACTGGTCAGTAGCTGAACTTGCTGATTTTTTATTTTTGTTTCTTACTGATTGGGATGATGACAGCTTCACGCCATAAGTCTGAAATTTTTCCAGTTTGTCATGATAGGTTGAAGATAGTAAGGAGCTTGTTTTTGATGGTTTTTCCTAGATTCCTGATCATATTATTGGTTATGCCATCCTTTCCTGGGGCGGTTTTTGTTTTTAGTTTTCCTATGGCACCATTTAGTTCTGCAAATGGTAAGGGGTTTCTTCATGCATGAGTCTGAATTTTGGATGCTTCAGTTTTCTTTTAATTTCTTTTTTTTACTTCTTTTATACATGTACGAGTGAGTGTTGTTGTGTTTTCTTCCTGATAGAAGTTGATGTAAACGAACAAGTTTTAGAATATCTCGCAGCAGAGTGATTAATGTTAACCAATCAACTTTTCTGTCAAAGTAATTTCAAGCTTTATTTTACAAGTGAAGAGCTCAACTAAGCCACATTAAATAAATATTTGTATTTTATGTACATTTTCAAATAATTTAAGTCAGCGACTTTCTGATATAGAGGAGTGACTTCATTGTACTTGGATTACCCATATGTACTCCATCTTTCTCATTGAAGTAGTAGGTCACCTGCTGAGGGTAGGCCTACCACTAATAACACGTAGCTTTGTAGCTCCAAGTGATTTTTAAAACTCCACTTTATAAACAGGACATTGCAAGCAGGATTCAAAGCCCTAAACTCTTAAGCACAAAGTGAATGGCCTACCTACTATGCCAGGGAGTTCACCTTCTTGGCCACCTAATAATAAGCTGTGTTTCCCTTGTTAGTCACATGGCTTTGGTTGAGAACTACTGGACTAGACAACCATTGTTTCAATGGATTGAACTTTATTTGTTACCATGAATAGTAAAATTGGGCCAAAGGGCAAAAGCCCAATAGCCACAGGATCGCTAAAGAAGACTAGTAAATTGCCTAGCTAAACCTATGTTATTTGTTGACAGATTTAGGTGTTCATATCGATCTATCTAACTTGGAAGATGCCAAGTTTGAAGGTAGCAAGTATGTCCTCACCAGTCCAAGATCTTTAGAAGCCTGCTCAAGATTAAATGTGAAGGTAATACCATTTTTATGAAATAGATTCTTGTTTCTTTAACTGCTATGAACTATAGCAAACCTGTAAATTCTCAGTCTCTTTTAGTAGATGATGAGTGGTATTCATTTTCATACATTAAACAGTGTGAATCACTTGAATAGCTTCTGTCTTATGTAATTGGCAGCTAAAATTTCACAGCTTAAATATGTGTTTCTTATACAGTAATGCTCTTTATCTTTAAAAGTGAAATTATTTTTATTTGAGAATTCCCACATACAGAAGGTCTGCATGCAGATCTTATCAGTAACCTACAAGACAAACCTGCAAGCTACATTATACTTCTTGTAGATTATATGACTATATATAGCGAGGTTTTTCTTCTAGTCAACACTCTTCAAGATTCATCTTTACAGTTATTTGTTTTATACTGTATGTTCTATGGTCTCTCACTTTGGATTAATTAAATATGTGTCGTGATTTAAATTTGTTATTTTTGTTTTCTGTCACATAATCCCCATGGATTATGGAAAGAGGAAGGGCAGTGGACTTTGTTGCAAACTTTTAGGGGTTGGGGATAAGAGGCAGGGCAGTGGACTTTGTTGCAAACTTCTAGGGGTTGGGGATAAGAGCCAGGGCAGTGGACTTTGTTGCAAACTTCAAGGTGGTTGGGGATAAGAGGCAGGGCAGTGGACTTTGTTGCAAACTTCTAGGTGGTTGGGGAATACCAGATGTATCATCACTTTAGATGGATTAAGAAATCTGACAGAAAAGCAATGAAATAGTTGGCACATGAAGATCTAGAGATACTGTTGCACTGGAATGCAACCCTTCGGTGACCAAGAAAACTCCATAACACAATCATATCTTTGAGAACCTTATGAGCTCTGGTATTGTCTCAGTTATCACATCACAATTAAGGAGGATCTGTGCTTTTGTCAGAAACGCCATAGACTGTCAACGCCATAGAAAAGCGCCAGGCTCAGACTCAGAATTTGTTTTTGCTATCGAGCTGGCGGAGGACTATTCAATCTTAGTAGATTGAAGGCCAAGACCAAAACTAAGACAGACATTGTTCGCGACCTCTTGTTTGCAGACGATTGTGCATTAAATGCTACCAGTCTGAAAGACATGCAAGACAGCATGGACCTATTTTCTTTGGCCTGTGATGCGTTTGGTCTCACTATCAGCACCGCAAAGACTTTAGTAATGTATCAACCAGTGCCAGGTGTCCCGTACACAGAGCCAGTGATCACAGTAAAGGGACAAAAACTTAATACTGCCAATAAGTTTGTATATCTCGGCAGCACACTATCACAAACTGTGACAATTGATGAGGATGTTGTCCTGCGTATTGCTCGTGCAAGTGCAGCATTCGGGAGCCTTCGTGCCAACGTCTGGATCAGGCATGGTCTCAGTCTGACAACTAAGTTGGATGTGTACAATGCAGTGCTTCTACCAACACTGCTTTATGCTGCATCATCCTGGACTGTCTATGCGAGACACGCTCGACAGCTTAACTCTTTTCATCTTCGGTGCCTATGAAACCTCATGGAAGTACGTTGGCAGGATCATGTACCAGATACAGAAATTCTTCAGAAGTCCTGTATGCAAAGCATCCATGCAATGCAGACTAGGTCCCAACTCCGCTGAACTGGCCACATCATATGTATGCCAGACAAGCGCCTTCCAAAGAGATTATTCTTTGGGGAGTTGTGCGCAGGTAAATGTTCAAGTGGAGGGCAGAAAAAGTGCTTCAAGGATCACCTAAAAAGCTCTCTCAAGAACTGCAGCATCTATCCTAGCTCCTGGGAGACTACAGCACTTGATCGCTCAGCCTGGCACACTCAGATCACTGCTGGCATCACAAATTTGAAAAAGAAAGAACACTGTGGGCAATCCACAAGCGCAAGAAGGACAAATCCATAAATTCTCCTACCCCGAACCGTCAGCACTCCTGCATGCACTGCAATAGAACTTTCCGTGCACGAATCAGACTCATCTGGCATCACAAACTAAATGAGTTAATTACCAATTTTAATTATTATATATATATTTTTATTTCATCGCATTTAATGTTTTTTCATGCCATGCTCATCTTCGCCTGCGAAGGAGGAACATCAGACTGTCAAGAGCAACCCATTCATAGCTAAAGGGATTACTTCATCATTATCATCTCAGAATTGAACGCAGAGACACAAAGGTGTTAACATGCAGGAAAGTTCCACTGTATGCCAAGCCATCCAATGAAAAACAGATTTCAAAATTTAGCTGTGAAAAGAAACGGAAGTTGACAGTACCCCAAAATCTGTACCAGAACAAACACCCTGGAGAGAGGATTATCTATTTATATCCAAACTGAGGTGAAAGGAATTTTTAGTGAGAATGAACAGAATATACAATGTAAGACAGTTATTCTCAGTCTATTTGATAATTATTATCCACAAGACATATGGATCAGAGTACATACAGATGTCAGCAGAGAATGTAGTAAAAAATGGAGGAACTTGAATGTATATAGAGTACCCAAATAATGTTAGGGATACAGTCAAAGTACCAACCAGAGAAATTCTGTCATAATTATGATGCAGAAATCCAGGCAATCAAGGTGGCAACCGAAAAACAGCAGAGCGCAATCTTTGTTCACAGCCTGTAGTATTCCTGACAAATGCAAGAGCAGCACTCCAAGCGCTCCAGTTCAGAAAATTAAAGTAAAAGTAGGCTCATGGCAGCCATAAAAACCTGTTTTTGAAATGTACAACATTTCAACAAAGCGATTTTGAGGTATTTTGTTGACATGTACAACATGCCAACAAAGGAAAACACCAGATAACTAATAGAAAAAAAAATGAATAGAAAAACCTATGTAATTGTTTTTATACTGTATCTGAAATATTGGAAGTATGTCAGATGTGGAAGGCACTGAAAGTGGAGGCTCTTTATAGTTGCATTCATTGTACGAGCAATATGGGATCGAGAATTATCATAACAAAACTGTTTTTATTATAACATTAGAATTATCATAGCATCAGTAATGTAAGGGTTACATTACCAAATTTGGTTAAAAAGTTTGCGCTGTAAGAGAAATATACAGGTTGACAGAAATGAAGAAAAAAAACAACTGATTACTCATATAATTTGGAAAGATGATGCTGTAATATATGTAATATTAATGTTATTGAGATAGACATCAAGCAGATGCAGAAGCATTCTTAAACCTGAATGGATTCAAGGAAATAGATTAAAGTTCTATTTGATTGTCAGTAAAAGGTTGGTAGGCTTCATATATTTGACTGTATGTTGTAGCTGTAACACTTCAGCTGTGATACAGGTTTTAAACTTTTGTCAATATAAGGTAATACTGTGTAAAACGGAACAACAGTACTTACATAGAACACAGGTTTTTGAAAGTTTCACTTGAACAAGATGGACTATCGCTAAAGGGTTATGAGGTGTAAATACGAAAACATACAAATGACAATACACAAGAGATTTTCAACATTTCTAACTGTTAGGTCTTTCTCAAGAATATACAAAATAATCAGTGAAAAAACAATGAAAACAGTAAAAATAATGTTACCATCACAGAGGAAAAACACCAGATAACTAATAGAAAACACAAAGGAAAAACACCAGATAACTGTTAGATCTTTCTCAAGAATATAAAAAAAAACAGTGAAAAAACAATGAAAACAGTAAAAACAATGTTACCACCACAGATGCACTAGATACACTGAAGGTAGCATTGTTTTTACTATTTTCATTGTTTTTCACTGTTTGTTTTGTATATTCTTGAAAAGATCTAACTTTTCGAAACGTTGAAAATGTCTTGTGTATTGTCATTTGTATGTTTTTGTGTTTAAACCTCATAACCCCTAGCGATAGTTCGTCTTGTTCAAGTGAAACTTTCAAAAACCTGTTGTCTATGTAAGTACTATTAAACTTTTGTCAGAATTTTTGTATGGTGAAGTTTTAAAGTCATTTTTACATGAATTCTGAGAAAGTAAAGGCAGTGGATGTGATGCTGACCACATCATCCATATCAGTGTGCCACTGATCAATGAATAATACGGGCCTAGCACCGTATTCCCCAATATTAATGAATAAGGAAACTTTACTTATACGTGACTTATAATTGGAAATATAATGTTCTTTGAAAGATGTAATGAAATATTAACAGATAATAGTTTAATTGTGGCTCCACTAAATTCTATCTAGCCCATAGAATTGTTATACAAGCCCTTGGCAGAATTCCAAGAAGAATTGCTCCCTCAAGACGTTCCTCTAAGAACTATCTATGCAGTATTTGATGAAACTGAGCAGATTAGAAAGCGTAAGTGGTTGTATTTCTTTTATGTTATTTGTGTAAGAAAATAATACCAAGTGTTGTTTCTTCTTCTTCTTCAGCGTTCATTCTCAAACTCCCGCTGGATCTTCCTTGTAGCAGGACCATTGTCCTACTAGATTTCCAGTAGGATGTAGTCCAGAGAATGGAAATACGTTGTGTCGCCGTTTTATTTGCGCCAATGGCCCAACACATCCGCATTCGGAGTAAAGTGTTGTTTCAGAACCCAAATTAACGAGAAGAAGGACGTGCAATGACCTCATGGGTTTGGTTGATGCAGCTAATAGTACCATGTAAGTAGGTACTAGAGATAATAAATATTTTTAGATGAAGAGTCTTTATGTTTTTTTAAGGTCAGGTAAAGCTCACAGTTCGACTGTTTGTAAGACAGTTACACAGAATTACATACATCTATTAAACCCACTACCATATGAGAAGCTTGAAGAAATTAAATCTTTGTGCCTCAGTATGAAATGCAGATTGCTAGAAAAGTATACATTCATGAAACATCCATAGGAAGTAACTCATGAGACAAATATTTGTTAGGCATCTTTCATCTCAGCTTCTAACAGTATCCGTCAACTTTATTTCATTCCTGACTGTCATTCTTTGGTGTAGAATAGCCTGGTCAAGTAGGACTTTGTATAAAATGGGAAAAGCACATTTCTCATACCGGCTGCCCAGGCAAAGGAGGTCAACAAATAAAATGGAGAGGACATGAGGTCCTTTCTTTCTGCTCAGACATAAGAGAGAGAGAGAGAGATAGTCATTGGTTACATGTATTTTTGGAATGGAAGGTTTACAAAAACTCATGAAAACAGAAATTTATCAGATGTATAGGTACAGTACAAGTAGACGCCACCACATCATTCAGTTTTTTAATCCCAATATTTAGATAAATTGTGCATGACAATTTATTGATATTCATTGCTATAATAGCAAACATGGCTACTTCTAATACAAACATGATGGTTGACACTATGAGTTTCCCATAACAAAGGCAGAAATTGGTTGCGTTTCTACAAAGCAGTACAATACTACCCGCTGAGAAATTCTGTAGTATACATTTCTTATGTGCACTGCACACTGAGGAGAGAGGCACTCAGTGCGTAATGAGAATGAGTATTGATTAGCATTTGTTTATCTATGCCTTGCGGAAGCATACTGAAATCATTGGCTTTCTTAACATTGAATGACTTTGAGGTAGTGTGAAATGGAGACATAAGAAATACTGTGGAACATCTGTACACCATTTTGAAAGCTATCATGCAGAATTTATGTGGACATCAAGGCTAACAGGAACAGACATTTGGTGCTATTCACGTTGTTATTGTAAGATTATTTGCCCAGTAAATAGTGTTCCATTATTTCTTGTGTTCCTTGTATTATTTTGTTTTAAGTCCCTTTGTACTCTATTTACGGGAAAGCTTCGTTCCGCTCTATATTGTTCTGTTAAAAATGTGGTAGTGTCTACTTGTACTGTACCGATGTATTTTATATATATATATATATATATCGGTTATCTTTGAGACAATCTTTATAATTGATGTAAAATCCAATGAGTGCTTAAACTTCTTAAAGACAAACTTCTTGTTTGTGCAATTCCTTCTGTAGTTTCAGAATTTTCTTCAATCTTCATTTATGAAGTGAGAAGAACTAACAGAATTTTGGTGAAGGAGGTGGGCAGATATAACAATGTTATATCAAAAAAATTTTCATACAAATAATGTATGAAGCAACATGTTATCACAAGTCACAGGCCAGCAATGTGTGCACGATTAATCTTGATATTCTTAATTACTTCTTTCTTTAAATTTATTAGGAACATAGAAACATTGTTTCAATGTCTGATGTGGAGAAATGATTTAACCTTTACAACACCACAGGTCAAAAATTCTGCCAAGGTCAAGGTATCTTGAGCAGCTGGAGGCTAAAAGTTCTGCCTGTTGCTATACACCTTTCTTCAACACAGATTAATGTGTGTAAACTAACGTTGTACATCCGGTCAATATGAGAATTAAAAGTATACATATTTTACTTTCATTTCTGCTTTTAACCTTTAGCAAGCCAGATTAAAAAATACGAAACGTCTCCCTGTCACCGGATTCTTTTTTGAAAATTTGCGTTATTGATGGTGACTGTTTTGAAAATGTGATAATTTTTTCGTTGTTAGAGGTATTTAAATAATATTTTCACATATAAATAAAGAATTGAATTATGCATATATTGGTGTAATTTATGTATGTGTGTGTGTGATACCAGACGTATGAGAAAGTGGTAAAGACGTTTTTCACAAAAAAACATATATTTTATAACAAATAAAGAGGAAAAAAATAAATAAAAAAATAACTTACCTTACTTATCGAATTCCTTGGCAACACTGTAAACTAAGTCACGCAAATCTGTTGTATTTATGTTCTTTCACTGCGAAATTATCAAAATATAGCCGGGGGAACTGTATAAAACATGTAGATTTGCAGTAAAATCGTTCTTTGAGCTTAGGTCTAGTTATTTTTGGTGCCACTTCAACATATTCGATATCAAACGTCTACAAGTCTCCAAACCAACGTGGCATTCTGTATATTTACTGCTGTGAAACTAAATAACTCAATAATTCATGATTCAAGCCACGATTCAATGTTATTTTATTCAAAATACATGAAAGAAAGGTCTATAAAACCAGTACACCATCATGGCATCGTACCGGTGTGCAGATGTGGTCAGATTAATTGCTATAAAATTTGTATATTCTGGCTAGCCATTGTTACAACGATCATGTTGGACATAGGAATGAACCGGCTTCAATAGCGCATGTTCCCAAGTAACCAATCAGGCTGTGGGGCGTCTATTATAACGATATCTTATTGGATGGAGTATGTTGCCAACGGCGCTAGTCGCCATTTTTTTTTCGGCGACCGGTGTTAATATAGGCGTGGTGAAGGTTAATCTAAGCATGGTGACACCTGATACAATTATTTCAAATTATTTTCTGCAATCCGTCAAAATCGTTCGGAATTAAACAATTAAAAAAAAAATGTGTGTGTGTGTGTGATTCTGGTGATGAATTTCTTGGTTTCATGGATGCAGATATTGTTTTTCTGCCCCAGATATCTGAGATACAATATGAGGCAGTTGTTCTTTGTCGAGTGTATGCATGAAAAGTATGAATATAGTTGAATAGCTCCCATTCAGGTTACAATCATTTCTGGAGTCGCAGCTTTTCCAAATTTGTAGGAGAATTGGTCCTATCAGATAAAGAAAGTGACATCGACGTGTTTTGTTTACTTTCACAGACGATATTTATGAACATGTTAGATTGGTAATAAAATGAAATCAGAAATAGCATAGGAAAATAGAAATAGCATAAAATAAAATAGCATTTTATTTAGCGACGTTCCCGCAAATACATTGAAGTTTACATAAACATTAGGCCTAGCTGGTGATGTTAGATCAACATGTTTCTTTTATTGTCACAGACTATGCATGAACACATTTGGTTATGAAATAACATCAGTTATATTATAAACCTAGGCAATTTTGCAGTATTTTATCCTGGCCTGAATATATCAGACAAGAGCATGTCTCTTTCTGGGATTTTTGGGTTACATATTTAAAAAAAATCTTCACCACTTTCTCAGATATCACACACTAATAATGTAATGTCTTTCATTTTTCCTCCTTCGTACAGGTCCTCTATGTTTTTGCAGGAGTCCTTGATAAATTGTTGTTTATCCTTTCTAATTTGTCTATTTCTCTCGTGAGTTGTATGTATAATGCATGGCTGTTGTTATTGTTGTTGGGCTCGACTTTCCTTCTTTCTTCCATTAGCTTCATGGTAGTGTCCGTTATATATGTTTGTCTCTTCTTTGTTTTCTTAGGTATATATTTTTGTGCACCCTGTTTGTAAATCTCTTTAATCTTGTTGGTTAACTCTTCCACTGGTAATCTCTCTTGTTCCTCTAATAAGGCTTCGAATCTGTTTGTAATTTCTATTTTGTATTCTGTTGAAATTTTTGAACAATCAAAGTTGAATGTAGCTTTGCCTCTGACATTTTTAAGTTTATGTTTTAATTTAGCTACTAATAGTTCATGGTCAGAGTCTGCCCCTGGGTATGTCTTACATGCTGAGATGCTGGATTTCCATCTTTGCTGGATCATTATGTAGTCAATTTGATTTTTTGTTATACCATCTAGGGACCTCCAAGTATACAGTTTCCTAGGGTGTTGTGTAAACAGTGTGTTTGTGATGACTAAGTTGTTTTCTAAACATAATTTAATTAGTGTTTCTCCTTGATCGTTTCTTTATCCCAAACCGAAGCTTCCTTTCACCTTGAGCTCGTGTACTAGCCTACTTTCTCCAACTTTGGCGTTAAAATCGCCCATAATTATCAATATGTCGTGCTTGTTAGTTTTACCAATTGTTAACTGTAATTGATCATAAAATGCATCTATTTCTTGAATTTCTGCTGTTAAAGTTGGTGCATAAACCTGTATAATTGTAATGTTTCTCTTGTGTGATTGTATTCTGATACTTATGATGCGATCACTCACTGGATTATATCCTAGCACGGACGAACTCGACATCTTAGCAATTATAAAGCCCACCCCTCCATGACCCGCCTTTTTACTTCCCGAGAATATGAAAACCTCACCGGTTGTTAGATTAAGATGACCTTTTCCTTACCGTTGATGTTCTGATATGCCTAGTATTTCTACTTGTAGTCTTTTCATTTCTTTCGTTATAATGTGTATTTTGTCGTGATACATGCTTCTCACATTCCATGTTCCTAACTTTACACTGCTTTTGTTCTTACTTAGGCAAAAAAGTTATTGCATTTTCCAAATACCCTTGATAAATAGCGTATAAAGGCAAAAAAGAATTCAGTGGCAGGGGAAAGTTACTGAATTTTAATGCAGAATGCTAAAGGCTAATTGAGGACAGTTTCTCTTATGTCATGAAGCAAATTGGTAGGCTCTTGCACTTTGCTATCTTCGATTGCAAGAGAAGGCAGTATGTATTCGACCAGGGGCTTAGGCCCAGCATCAGAAGGAGTTTTAGATCCAGTCTTTGGAAAAGTTTTAGGATGGATTATCTTACAGGTAGTGGAGTTTTAGGAGAGTATATCATGCAGTGAGGGATTTATGTACCGATGGGCCTCCAGGAGGCAGAATGAAGAATGGAACTCAATGTTTCGATATTACCACAGAAAATATAGCTATTTATGTGAGAACCTTGGATTATTTGGCAGAGAAAAATAGATATACTAGGAGACAAATTTCACTGAGTTATATATAGTTGAAATGTATGGGTTGTAGAGTAATTTCAGGGTTCGTGCCCCAAAGCACTACAAGTTAGATACAGAAATAGACTGAGGTAGACACTTAGAGTCGAGCAGTCAATCATCTGCTCAGATATTAATTACTACTGGATTATTACCAGATGATGTATGATGTATTACATTCCATACCTGCTGATGTTGTCACTACATTTTTTCATGCATGCTTAGTTATTGACATAATAAATATCTTCCCTGCGGGTGATGGCCACAAAGCTGTTGTTAAATGATATAAGGAATAAATGTCGGATGATAGAAGACTGTTGTAGAAGGCTAGTTTAGTTACATGTTCATTGGTATAGTGACTGTTAAATATTGCTTTACTTTCATTGCAATTAGGATGCATTCTTCCATTGGGATTACTGCTACATTGTTGTTGAATTATAATCAAGCTTCCACCACCAGATAAAAACCTTAAAAAGGAAGCTTTGTAGCTCTAAATAATGCCCTGACACGGTATTCCTCAATACATTGCTTAGTGCTGACTAATGTCGCTGTATTAAGACATGAATGATCTACTGGTATTCTTTTATTTTTATTATTTTATTCAGAGCTTACTTAATTAGTTGATAGATCTCTGTTATGATTTTGCCAAGCTTTCAACTGAATACAGAAATTAGATGTGCTAAGCCTTATAACACAACATATTTATGCTATATGAATCAAATAACATGAAAAATCATGTTTGTTATTCAATACTAATATAAACAATTGGACGGAGGTTTTTCCTTCAAGACTGTCTCTTAATTTTACATTACAGTTTAAATCATGTGAGAAATAGAGCATAGATAACTAACCATTAACATGAAACTTGATCCATTGCTACAGAAAGAAAAATCATATTTTGTGTAATTTGTAATTTGTTAACAGCCCCTAAACTGTTAATATTATTTGTTATAAAACTGGCATTTAATGCATGTTATTTTCCCACTTGATTTTTCTTGCATTTAGAGAAATTAAAGTTTTGTCGTGATGAGAGAAATCGGATCATAAGTGCTGAAGAACAAGAGATGACCAGGCTGGTAGATAAGGCTCAATTGTCCAGTTTTCAAAATGATGGTATAAATATTTCTGATTTTTCTTTTTCTAGTTAGTTGAGAAATCATCATCACTGCACACAAGATATATCTATAGGTGCTTCGATCTCCCCTGAGTATATCTGAAATTATATGATGACTGACGGCTCCAGTTGTTTGATAGTTAACAAGCATTCTTTGCTGTCCATAATAATGTTCATTTCTGCCACATCAAATTTGAAGCTCAGCTTCTTTATTGTGGACATGGAAAAGGAATCATCATCATTTTCATTAATTTTATTTGGTCATGCATTGTCTCTCAAAGTGTTCAATATGTCTGCACGATCCATTGCTCTGCCACTCGATACAGTGACAGAACCTGCCAATCTTTCACTCTTTCATTGTCTTGAACACCAAAATTACTAGGCATAAAAATGAATGTGACACCCATCAACTTTAACCTCTCACAGCATGAAGCCACTGTTTATGAATATAGCCAGATTGTATTTTCCTAATCATGCTCAATTGAGTCACAGAGAATATAGGCATGAGTTGCACACTGTGTGCTCATCAAGTTCAAGGCTCTGGTCACTGTCATAATTTCTGCTTTCATGTTACTTTTAGTTACAGCGAAAGCTCCACTCTCTTCTCGCAAAGTCTCCCCTAACAGCTGCGCTGGGAAGGTCCAAGAGCTACTTTATTTATTTTTATTTTTGCTTTACACCCCTTTATGCCTTCAGTGTCAGGGGTAGAAGAGTTATCTTTTTATTCTGTAATCCATCATTTGCATAGTCTGACTCTGGCTTTGTTTCAATCGTGTATGTATAGTAATGCCTTTTGAGGGGTACTGTCTGAGTCTGGATCATGTGAAAAATGAGGTAATATGTTGTCTTCTGATGTGTTCCAGGATTGGCATTGTGTTTGTTAGTCTTCTGATGTTGTCATTGCTGATTCTATCTCTTATTATTACTCCCAGAATTCTACGTAGACAAGTAATTTCTGTTGTGACAATTTTGTTTTTGGCTTTTGTTGTTAGTGACCACATTTGACTATTGTCTATTGTCTATCCCCAAGTAAATTATTGTTGATCACATTCACACTTGCCGTTAAGCATAGGGGTGGTATCTTAAGCTGTCGTTTCAAGGCCAGATGTGTTGTCGAGGTTGCATTTAGTCCATGTTTGTTCAAGGCTATCTTAATGTTTTTTATCCACCGTTTTCTTGGTATACCTTTGGTTTTACGTCCGGATATTCTTGTATTATATGCTCTTATTGGTATTTGGTTTGGCTTCATTCTCATAAGGTGACCGAACCATCTCCTCTCCCTTGCAGTCTTTACTTCCCAGATTAATCCGGTACCCATTAAGGCTGGGTTGATCTGGGAGCCGTTGCAATCTGAAAAACATTTCCGCCTCAACTTGGGAATGAACCCAGCACCACTCATATGCGAAGCCAGTGCGCTAACCACTGCGCTTACGCGGCTCCCCACGTGGATAAAATGTTGTATGTGGATAAAAACATACTTACATAAGAAAAGAGCTAGAGTACAACTAGATGGTTAAGAAAGAACGTCCTACTACATCATGGGGTACCACAGGCAGGGATATTGTCCCCCACGCTGTTTATGGTCTACATCAATTATCTGGTTGTTGAGCTACCACATGGTACAAAAGTTTCAATGTATGCTGATGACTTGGTAATATTATGCACAGAATAACTTGTGACAGTGGCTACCAAACATGTACAGAGAGTTATGAATGCTGTAACCACATGGGAAAACAGATGGTGTGCCAACATCAATATAGATACGTGCAGCACTACTCTATTCACTGTTTCATCAAAACAAAAAGCTGGTGATATCAACTGAAAATCAAGATCTCTAGAAGGAAGACAAACAATCCACATATCTAGGAATTACATTTGACAGTAGGGTACATGGCAGGTACACATCAACAAAGAAACAACAAAGACCAGGAGATATTTAGCCATCCTGAGAAAACTTAGTGGAGCCATATGGGAAAAAATGGTGAAGTACTTAGTAACGTTTATCAGCAGGGTATATAACCACATTTGAAGTATGAGTCAACTGCATGGTGTCCAGCATCAAATACTGCATGATATAAGCTAAATGAGGTGCACAACTAAGCACTTAGGATCATAAAGGGGCAGTAAAATCAACACCCATAGTAGAGATGGAGAAAATGGGGAGAATACAAATCAGGAGAAACGAACCCGTAGTAAAATCTCAGACTTGCCTGAGATATCCCCCTAAAGTCTGTACCAGAACAAACACCTTGGAGAGAGGATAGTGAATAGAGGATAGATTATAATCTATTCATATCCAGACTGAAATGAAAGAAATTTTCAGTGTTAATAAAAAGAATTGTGTACAACAGAAGACAATTACTCTCAGTCTACTGGATGATGAATATCCACAGGACACATGGCTCAGAGTGTATACAGATGGGTCAACACAAAAGGCTGTAAAAAATGAGGAGCATGAATAATGTTAGGGATAAATCAAAGTACCAATGGAAAAATTCTGTTCTTCTTTTTCTCTGTCCATGATATTTGTAGGATCTTTCTGTAGCACTTAATTTCAATTTATTCTTTTGGATATTGTCTAGTTTTTAGAAGATTTAGAAGAGACAAAACTTCAGATATAAGCATGTTCCAGGCGAACAAAAGAAGAAAAAAAAGTATATTAACCTTTAGCACGCTGTGTTTACAATTTGGGAGATACATTTTGCCCAAATTGTCTCATGTCTTGATTGCGGAAGGCAAAATCTGCCGCCCAGTGCGATAAACCCGAATCCAAACGAAAAATGCCAGATTGGTAATTTTTTCACAGAATGTTTTGGCAACATGAAGTGGCATTTCATCTAACTTCCTGTTTCTATTGTTAAAATGGTGATAGACTATGTCATGTTATTATGAAATTGAAATCCGAGCAATCTGTAGGCATCGGCATTGTAGTGAAGCGACATGACAGTGAATCGAGTTTTATATACTTTTTGTTCATCATATATTCAGTGAAATCATTATTTATTCTGACTGGAAAGTGAAAAAATGGGGAGGTAAGTTTTTCAAATACATTATTTAAAATATACCATGAGGTTTCCATTATGTAAAATATATAATATTCAACAGATTTCGCAACTTTCGATCGATCAAAAATATGGTAGGCCTAGTTCTAGATAGGTCTAAATCTGTCATTATCACTTTCTCAAAAATCTTGTATCACACACACACAAACAAAACGTACACCAATATATGCAGAATTTAATTCTTTATTTATATGTACAAATATTATTTAAATATCTGTAACAACAAAAGACTTGACTCAAGACTCTAATCGCTCTTGCCTCCAACGCCTTTAACAAACTCTCAAACATCTGGAGATCGAAGATCGCAAGTAAACACATCAAACTGCGACTATTCAATGTAAGTGTGATTCCATTACTGACATGTGGATGTAAAAGTTGGAAACATTCTGCAATAATGGATAAGAAGTTAGTTGCTTTCAAAAATAAATGCCTCAGAAAAATCACAAATACTAATTGGAAAGATTTCAAATCAAACAACATACTAAGAGAGGAGACAAAACAAGAATATGTGATGAACATCATCAGAAAACGTCGCTGTACATACATCGACCACATACTTAGAATGAAGGAAGACAGAATTCCATGACAATCCTTCATGTGGACACGTGACGGGAAAAGTAAACAGGGAAGATCAAAAACAATGCTCAGAAGAACTGTTATGAATGAATTAAAATCAATAGGCACAAATGCACAAGACCTGCAATCCTTGGCAACTGACCGACAGGCATGGAGAACTGTGACATCCGTCCTATGTGCCAAACTTGGAAAGAGGAACTGACTAAACAACAAAAAAGTTATCACGATTTTAAAACAGCCACCAACGATTGCGTAACATTTCCAAAAACGAATTCGGCTGCAATCAACAGCAGGAGAGAAATTATGTAATTGTAAACACAACGTGCTAAAGGTTAACAATGAAAAGTCTTATCTCAGTTTGAAGTTGTCACAAGCCTGAGATAAGACATTCTATTGTTAATATGCTAATTTTAATACTTTTGTTTTCAATTTGTACCAGAACAATCTGTACCAGAACTTCTTTCTTTGTTACTTCAAAATTTCTGTGTGCGCTGCTGTACTTTCTAATCATGTTATCAAATTTCTGTGGTTCTCATCCCTTGTGTGTGTCTATTTGTTGATTTCTGGACCTGCATTCTGTATGTTATAACAATACTTTAGTGTTGCATGTAGTCTCCATTTCTCTTCTGGTTCCATTCTGTTTGTTCATCCTTTCATGATAAAGAACTTTTAGCAGAAACACCAGTCCTGTACAGTGTTTAACGTAAAACTGCTATTTAACCCTTTTTTTCTTCAATATTTACTTGAATTATTTTTGGACATGCAATGATTACTTTTCATGGGAGAGAATAATATAGACAACATTTTAGGAGAATTTGCACTGTTAGAAACTACAGTAACACATATGTAAAGTACACATAAAAATGAGCTTTTCTTATATGTTCACAGAGAATGAACAGATACATAGGAAAGAAAATCAAGTAGCAAGCCCTATTCCAATAAGTTACAAGAGCAGTTTCACTGGAAAATATCTTCAGGGGTTAGTGTCTGCTGTTCATTATGTTTCATCCATGCAATGCTAAAAATTGACAAGGTCGCGTATATACGTATTTCTTTGAAGAGTGGATGCAAAGGTATGCACAGCATTGCTCTCTTGTGGTTTTCAGGGCTAGAAATGATAAAAGCTGACAAACTTTCCATTACTATTGACAGATCGAAAGACTATCATAAGCTTGGGAATTCCATCGGAGTCAAAGGCATGTAGAAATTGGATGTGCTATGCCATATGACACAAATAAAGTGGTAGCACAATATATTCATTCTCTTTGGCTGCAGAAACCTCTTCTGCGTTCATTCTTAAACTTCCAAAAATAAACTGAAAATAGTTGGGAGAATGGAATGCATTGTGTCGTGTATGCATTTACAGCTTAGATATGATATCTGCGCGTTTTGGTCTAACGCATTCAACTTCAGCATGACTTTCGGATAATATTGACTGTTATAGGATGGGACAACCAACTCCAACTCAAAACCTCCCTAGTTACCTCATGCAACATGCATGGCAGGTAACAGTGTTGCTATTATTTACTCCCTCTTCAAGACCCTCCAATACACAGGTGCAATAACAACATTCTTGAGGATTATTTTGTGTTTTATGAATCTAGATGTCCTGGCTGAACATATGTGCTTTGTAAGCATAGTGCTTTTATGAGTAACTAAATCACAAAGAGTTGTGTGCACAGTTTCAACTTGAGGATGCACATATTGTTACAGGAAAGAGATCATGACATTTGATAAGCCATGTGTTACAGAAAGAAAGGGACCATGTGGTAAAAACCATCCTAAGATGGATATCTGAGAGTAGGTGAAAATATCCTGACCGAAGATTATTGTAGAAGAATCATAGAACAAAAACTGATTGTAATAGGTAAAAATTGAGAAAAATGTTTATAGAGAATGTCAAATGACAGAAATGGAGTGCTTTTGTTGCTGCTGAAAGTAGAACAACAGACAAGAAGAAGCATATATGGTGTGGTTTGTAGCATATCATATTCAGGACATAGCGATCAACTGTGTTTTTTTACTCTATTTATTTTCTAGACAGATATTTACATACATTAGGTTGCCATTGCTTTAAATGGATACAATAAAACTCTATATGACAGAAATCGAATTTGGTACCTTGATTGTTTTTTTATGTCCTCTGTACTTACTTCTCTGCCATAGAGCAAACCATTGTGTGGCACATAACCTAAAAGCTATCAGGGACAGGAAAGACAGCATAGAAAACCAATAAAAAATAATATAGAATAAATACCAAATCTTAAAATCTTCAAAAAATATCACTTTAAAAAAAACTGAGAATAGTGATGATTGAAGCGTTGACACTAGTAAGATGACTGTGAAGGATATTCTGTAAAAGTACTGAGAATATGATGAGCAGAGAAGACTCTTGGGGTCTTCATATTTGTCACTATGAAACAAATTGTATTGTGATGCCAAGTAACATTTGGTTAACCATTGAATTCTTTGAATTGATTAAGATTGATGTTTATGAGTATATATATAGAAAAAATTGTATCTGTTTATGGGAAGAAAAGGAAAGCAATATAATGTTTTCCTTGTTCTGAGTAATCATGTGATTCAAGTTCTTATATAGATTTTGTAATTCAATTATTTACATACACTATTTTTCTAGGTCTGTACACAATGAAAGCTTGAAGTTACATAAAGAACTTTTGTCAAAGAAGGACAGAAATAGCATTGAGATGGGGAGAACTGTTAAGTAAGTGTTAAACCTGCAGCCACCCTCTGGCAGCATATATCACATATTTCCTATTCCGCTATCAATCCAACATTGGCATATGTCACATTCCAATTAGCCATTTAATGTCATGGTAAACAGTCTCACATGATTTTTTCCGATCATGATTTTGTAGCAGTATTTTAAAGACCTGTATATTATATTTTGCCGATTAACTATGGGAAGCCACATTGTTTATTTTGCTTTGGAAAGCCATTGTTCGTGTAGACCTATTCTTTTTGGATGCTGATTCGATTGAAGGAGATTTTGTGTGTTCATTACTGTAGATCAAGGTATAATAATGGAAATGTTGATAATATATAAAAATAATAATGCTGTTATGCTGTCAGTAGTCTGGATTTTCTGGCTGTCATCATCCTTGGTTCCATGAGCCATGAGTGGACTAGGTCTAGCCTATCAGGAAACTGTAGGTTATTATGTGATTTTATGCATGTGTTTTTGTTATTGTCTATGCTTGTAGTCCCACTGATACACACAAACAAACACCACCATATCCAGCATTCACTTATCTCTATTGCGTCTGAATCAATAACTCAATAAATAAAAATGTTATGCCAAAAAAAGCAAACACATGCAGAAAAACTAGAAGTCATAAAAAATTGCCAGGTGCCAGATGAAGTAGGCCTATGCATTATTTTTCTCTGGGTTGCTGCAGGTTAAATACATGCTTGCCGCCGAAGACATATGTATCGGGCCCTTGCTGCAAATAAACCGGTGATACAACACATTTTCATACTCTGTACTATATCCTGCTAAATATTTAGTAGGACCATTGCCTTGCTATAAGAGAGATCCTGCTGGAGTTTGAGAATGAATACCAAAAAAGAAGAAATATATTCTTTAAAGCATAACAATATATTTAAAAACAAAAACATCTTTGTGCTCATGTGTTGCAAGAACCTGAAAAGGGAACAAAACAAACAATACTGTACATCCTTGATTTATGGAACCATTTCCGTACAATGGTAAAATTTATCTAGAAGACTTGTCCGGCAGTGTGACAAAAGTGGACAAAAGAATCGGAAAATAGAGCGGATGCAAAGAGACAACATCTGAAGTTCTTAAATATAAATACTAAAGTTAAGGCAAGCATATTCAAAGATACTTCAATATATTCTATATAAAATACAAAAAATCTGTATAAATGGACATCTATTTACATCATCATCATCATCAAATATAACGGCATAACCCTTCAGGGTTGTAGAGGTGTCACTCTGGAAACATCAACACAAAAATTTTGCCATGCCTCTCTGCTATCAGTTCTTTGTTTGAGTGTCGAGAATCTTAATCCTGACCAGTCTTTAATATTATCAATTCATACTTTCCTCTGACCTCCTCTTCTTCTACCCTTAACTGTTCCCTGCAAGATATTTTTGGAAAGAGAATCATGCCTCATCACGTGGCCAAACAACACAAGTTTGCGACTCTTCACTACTGCTATGAGATGTTCTTGTTGGACTGCAAGAGTATTTATTTTGCTTCTTATGTATATGTTGGTTTTATGTTCTGTATAATGGAAACTAATATTTGTCTGTAGCATTTGTTTTAAAAAACCTGCATTCTCCTCTCTATTTCTGCTGTAATTGTCCTACTCTGACATCCGCACAAAAGAATAGGTATTTTTAGAGATTTATATAGGTTTATTTTCACTGCTGTACTTATTCTGCTCTTCCATATGATATTTAATATGGACATTGAAGCAGAGGCTATCTTAAGTCTAGTCTTTATTTCTTTGGTCGTTCTTCCATCGCTGCTCATATATTTACGTAACACCAGATGATTCATTTCTACTTAATCGGTATGTGTATATTGTATTTTATTTATAGAACAAGACCACGGTCAGCAAGTGGGAAAAAAACTCAGCGCTGCAGTTCATCAACTTCCTTAGGACAGAAAGCTAGATACAGATGTGATTCTGCCCCGAATACCACATATAAACTTCCTGCTCGGGTAACATACTTTGGAGTTTGCAACTTGTCCTCTTATACATTTTCAAGAAATAACTTATGATAGTAGTGTGATGGTTTTACTTTCTGTTTACTAAATCATCATTATCATAATTGCCACAATAATCATCATTATTATTGTCACCACAATAATGATCATAATTACCACATTAACATCAGTCAATCATGTGACATATTCTCTCCAGAACATGATCTTCCTTATGGATTCTCTGAACACTCTGCAATTCTGGGCTAGTTGATGTGCTGCAGCTAGATACATGTTTCCGCAATCTGAGATATCACTGCACCATCATTGTTTTGGGCGCTCTCTTCCCCTGTTTCCGTTAACTTTGCCTTCAGCTATAATCTTTCCATGCTGTTAGATCTCTTTATATGACAAAAAATAACACAACTTATTTGTAGAAATGCTGTTAAAAAGCCAGCCATCTTTAGTATTTATTGATATTAACACTTCTTGTTTGTTCTTTTTTTAGCCAACCATGGTATACATAAAATTCTTCTATAGCATCCCATTTCGAAAGCAACAATTCTTTTTGCTATTGTCTTATTTAATGTCCATGCCTCATAACTGTATATTGCCAATGGAAATACGCATGTTCTGATCATACATAGTTTGGCTAAGCTACTGGTAACTTGCCAAAGATTTTTCATTTGTGTAAGTTGCAAAATCATCATTGCAATTCTTCTCTTGATTTCAATAGCGCAGTCTCCTGAGCTATTAATGATTGTACCCAAATACTGGAAATTTGTTACGTCTTCTAGTTCAAAATTGTCAATTATTATCTTTGGTTGTACTTTCACTTTATCTGTTGTCATAATTTTTGTTCTCTTTATATCTAAGAATAGGTTTTTGGCTTCACTGTGTTTTTTTGTTGATAGTAACATTTGCTTTAGGCCATCTCAGTCTGTTGTTAAGAGAACTGTATTAGAAAACTCTTGAATATTGGCTTGGAAGAAATAAATCCATCTATCTATAATCCTGTAACCTGTAAGGGTTGTAGAGGTGCCACATTGGATATATCAACAAGAGAATGAGACTGAGAATGTACACATACAGAGAATGCTAGAAATGGGAGTATATAGAGTGGAGGGAAGGAATAATAAATCTTTTGGAAAGACCAGAAGATCACACAATCAACACCTGACTGGGACTCTGAGTCTACATACACTGAGATGGCTGCTGAAATGGAGAGCGGAGCACTTATGGGATAGCCCCCATATGCTGTGAAGCTAGTTTCTAATCAAGAATGTATCAACACATAGAGTACTCCAGCGATTTCTATCTTCAACAATGCGGACATGAGAGGCAAAAATCTTGTCTTGTCTAGTCCTTGATGTCTGTCCATGCTTTTATTTGTCCTCTTCTTCTTCCACCTTTGACGGTTCCCTGCAGTATTGTTTTTGATGAGGAATCATGTTGGCATACATGTCCAAACCATGCACGTTTTCATCATTTCACTATTGATAGCAATGGTTCTTGTGGATCTGTATACATCTCTATTTTATTTCGTACGTACACAGTTGTCGTTTGCTCTCTATAGGAGATTCATTGAATTCATCTGTAACATTTGTATTCGGAAGCCAGTAATCGTCTCTCCATGGAGCCGCATGTGCAGTGGTTAACACTCTGGCTTCACATATGAGTGGTGCTGGGTTCATTCCCCAGTTGAGGCAGAAATGTTTTTCAGATTGCAACGGCTTCCGGGTCCACCCAGCCGTAAATGGGTACTGGATTAATCCGGGAAGTAAAGACTACGAGGGAGAGGAGATGACTACCGCCCTCATATAGCAAAGCCATTGAAATGTGAGATCGCTAACATCTCACACCCCTACAACATTATTAAATGCTATTGGTTACTTTACTACTTTATTTTAATCGTCTCTCCATAATAATCATATTATCAAATTAAATACAAAGTAAATAGGAGAAGGCACCAAATAGCAATAGGGTAGTCGGGGGCAAGATGGCACACTTTTCACGTTTTATCGTATTCTGATAACTGGATTTAATTATGAGAGACCAAATTGTCAACAGAGCATAGCTTATCCATCTATCTTACATTCGTGAAGTTATTAAAAACATACATCTACGTGTAGACAGTATAATGAGAATTTTCTAACATATGTAAAAAAAACCATGCTGTGAAAATTATGCATCTATTACCGGCAGAGATCATGCATCTATGAATGGCATGGGATCTTACATCTATGAATGGAAGAGATCGTATATCTATAAATGGCGAGGATTGTACATCTATGGCTGCCAGCTTCCTATTATCATTCTTTCGTATGCAATTCCTAAAAAGAAACGTAACGAGACAGTTCATTAAACTGTTTAATTGGTTTACATACTATGCAAAATGATGGGGACTAATGACCACAGTGAGTGGGGTAAGATGGCGCTGCGAGTCAGCAGCGCCATCTTGCCCCACTAACTGTGCTTCATCTTTCCCCAAATTACGTGGTTAGCAACTTTAATAAAATGTCACGAAAAAACAAAGTATCTTGACAAGGTAACATGCTTAATAACTTAACAATACAATATATGTTTCAGTTTAAGCATGTAAAAAAACAGGACAGTAATGATAACAGCAGACACAGAGTACAAAGTTGCAAAAAAATTAGATAGAGACCCATGAAAAACAAACTTACCTCATGGTTGAAAAACGACCTGTCTGTAAAACTGTCAAATTTCGTTGTTTCATAGAATGGACATTTCCCACCAGACTTAGACACATGTCCTATCGGAAAAATGTATGTAATGAAATGAGATTATTTTTATTCTATGTGTAATACAAGAGGTGTGAGGAAATAGTGAAGATGTTTTTAGCAAAAAACAACCAAACACCCATTTAGAAATTTTAAAATAAAAAAGAAATTAAAAGAAATACATGTAAATAATGAATTGAATACTGCGTATATTGGACAAAGGATGATGGTAGCATAAACAAACTGTAGGAGAAACCAATCCCTTATCTTTCAGTTTTGATCAGGACATGCAAGCATCAATAGCCATTTAAACCTATCAAACCCCAGCAACTACCCACATGCATAAACTGCTTCCATCCAAATGAAACAGTGGAACACCTCCTTATTGACTGCCCACCTTTCAACTGTTAGGGAAAAACATCTACAGAGACCTTTAACAGTCACAGTCACTAACTTACTGAATGTATGGATCACTAAGTCAACATCAGAAGACTGCATTGTTTTAAGAATGGCATTGTACTAGTACTGACAAGAGTAGAATTACTGTTCAGCATTTGAATATCGACAAAAACAACATATGTCCATTACTAATTCTAGTAATGTTGCTTATGACCCTAAAATATCAGCTCTTTCACTGCCTCAAGCTCCTGAATGTCAAGGTGAATAAATGATCAGAGGGCATTTATAAATGACACAGGACATTTATAAATATCACAGTTTTGTTCATAAGTTGACCATCAGTTATGATAGCAGAACCACCAACTTGCCAGTTGTATTCTCAAACATCACTTGTTTCCCTCTCTAATTGGGTGTCCAGGAATAGAGATGAAAGTTAACTTGTGCAATGCTGTGATTGGGAAAATTAAGAATTAAATGTTATTCACTTAAGATTGGTCATTTGTTGGATAGTGTAAGGAGTGTTTATAACCAATTAACCACAAGATCATAAGCACCCACATGTTGCCCTGATATGAAAGAAAAGCAAAGAATGGCAATACTGTGAGATGCCATTCATTTTGTATGAGATGATTAAGAATGTTTAATGGTGGAGTTAGCTATACTTTCTGATAGTTCAAAATGACCTTAAAACAATGCTTCAAAAAGTGACCTAAAAGTAATGCTACAAAAAGTTGATGAAAGCAAAAAAAGTTGGATCTTTTAGGTCAAAAGGTGCAGATATCGCAGTCAAGCTGTAAATCATGAAATAGTGCATACTGTGCTCTGGACTACATCTTGCTAACTGGCAGAAGTTTGAGAATGAATGTAAAATAAGAAGACCATGATAATGCATATTGTTTAAAGAGAATGAGGACTTATATGTTTGCACAGAGTAATATGACATCAGTTTATAAGAAATATTGTTGTTTCAATACAAGAGTGAACCTTTTGTCATGTGTGCTTGCAATGGACAGCTTTTATTATCACTATCAGTAGGTAGTAAAAATTCTTGAGACTAATGGGAATTGAACCAGTCCGTTCAACGGCACCAAATCGCCTAGCAACTATTGAACATGCGTTCTTCCGTACTTGACTCCAAAAAAAGATGCGATTTCATCAAGCCTTTCAAACCGTGCACACAAAGTCACCAGAACGGACAAATCGAGACAAGGACTATTACAACAACAACAAACATCCCGTACAGGTATTGAAATATCCTCAGTAACAACAAACATATAACATAATATCCGTATTAGTTATACAAGGGCCGATAGGTCTTCTTGAAAACATGGATAATATATATAGACAATACAATTTTGCTTCAAATAATTGTTTATACAAGTAAATATAAGTAGGAAGCCAGAGGACAATTTTTAAAAATTGTCTATATATGTTATCCATGTTTTCAAGAAGACCTATCGGCCCTTGTATAACTAATATGGATATTATGTTATATGTTTGTTGTTATTGAGGATATTTTAATACCTGTACGGGATGTTTGTTGTTGTTGTAATAGTCTTTGTCTCGATCGGTCCGTTCTGGTGACTTTGTGTGCACGGTTTGAAAGGCTTGATGAAATCGCATCTTTTTTTGGAGATGCGGTTAGTCAAGTTCGGAAGAACGCGTGTTCAATAGTTGCTAGGCGATTTGGTGCCGTTGAACGGACTGGTTCAATTCCCGTTATTCTCAAGAATTTTTTTAAAGTGCCCTCTGGCTTCCTACTTATATTTACTTGTAGGTAGTAAATGAGATTTGAACCAGATCCATTCAGTTGACACTGATTCACCCTCACAATATGTTTTCAATATGTATATACGTTTATACGTATATAAAAATACATATATAAGTCAATACATTTTCCCAATTCAAATTCTACTACCTTCTGATTTGTTCCATAATTCCTCAGTATTTTTATTATTAGTACCATGCATAGTACATTTTCTGAAGTAATTGTGCCTGTCCTGCTTCTCACAGGATGAGAAAATTCTGAAATTAATGCAAGAGCGACGAGAAAATGAGCGTACAAATAGTGAGCTGATTAAGCATGCACACAGGTTGTGGGATGATCAGAAAAAGAGAGATGATATCTTGAGGATCATTGCTGAAAACAAGAGAAGGAAACTATTAGCAGAGGAGAATAGGATCAAAGATATACACAAAGTAAGTTTTCTTATAATTTAGCTGCATTATTTATTTGTGTACTTAAGGTATTTGTGAGCATAAAAATTGATTATGATAATCATATATTCATGTAAACATTTTTTTGCTGCTCTATGTCTAACTTTATATTTATGTTTTCTCATGATTTCATCTATGTTTTTGGATGCAAAATGTTATCTTGTATGTCGTGAACATATTTTCATGATCTAAAACAGCTGCCAAAAATAGGAACACTGCAACATACCATGCAAGTCATAAGAGGTTACTAAGGAATTTTTAAGGATGGAGTTGGCTGTCCCATCCCATAGTGGGTCAAGGTGACCCATAGGCCATGCTGAAGTCAGATATATCAGTCCAAAAGGTGCAGATATAGCTGCTAAACTGTAAATCATGACGCAATGCAGTCCATTCTCTGTACTACATTCTGCCAATCTGCAGAAATTTGAGAATGAACACACAAGAAGTTATCTCTTGTTATTTTTACTTCAGTTTCAAAGTTTAGTAATAATAATAATAATAATAATAATAATAATAATAATTGAAGCAGCATAGGATATTCATAGGACAAGATGTTGGTATTCAACTATTGTTGATTTGTAGGTGCCACTAATACATCCAATTGCATCATCAGTACAATGTGGTTGATCAGTTTTAAAACCAAGAGCTAATTGGATGTGTTGGGTTTTTGTGAGATGGGCTCACCATTCACTTTAACACAGAGCTAATTTTTAGTATTTTGATTTTGTAAAAATTGTAAATCCATAATAGGACTGCAGTAAAACAAATTAAATAGATGAAAAGTAAACATAAGGAGTAATTAAGTTTTGTGAATCTTTAAATCACACAGGAAAACACATGCAACAATGTTGTTTTTACCAAGAACATTATCAAGAATTGATCAAGAACACAACATAGCACACAACAAGCAAAGAGTGGTACTGTCTATGATCACATCTGACACAATAATAAATGAAAACAGACAAATAGTAGAAGGAAATGAATAAGTGATAATGCACAAACTGAAATGACTGAGATGAAATAATGAAATAAAATGAATAGGAAATTGATGAAGCACAGCAGGATATCTCAACACTGTTCATTCTTGTATGCATTGCCAGGGTCTGAAATGGAAAATAAAGAATAGCAATACTGTGACCTGCCATGAATATCATGAGAGGTGACTAAGGAGATTTTGGTGCTGGGAATGGGTGGTTCCATTCCTTTAATACTGAAAACGGCCTTTCTGCAGATATACTGTAAACCATAACACAATGCATATTGTTCTTTGGATTACATCCTGCTAATCTGCAAGAGTTTTAGAATGAACAAAAAAATAATTGACCCCTTCTAGGTGATGGAATAGTTGAACTATCCATCATCCATAGGTGATGAATTGCTGAAAAGCCTCTAGATATAGAGGTCAGCTGTTCTATACATCAGAATTTCTATGGACGAATAAACAGTCGCGGACCAAACTGGTATTGCTGTGTACTAGGATAGGGCAGGATATCAGGCAGCGCTGATTGCTGTTCACAAAAAACCCTAAATCCAATGATTAAAAATGTGAACAAAATTGTACAATGTCTGGTTTCTTCATTTCTAAAAGCAGCCAAGCAAGCCATACCAAGAGATGCTATAAAAAAATTACAAATCATACTGGTCAGATAAATTTGATGAGTTGGAGAAAGAAGTGTTGAAGGCCAGAGATACAACAGAAAAAAGTCCATCCGTAGAAAACAACTAGTGATATACTAAAAGCTGCTGTAGCCAAACTGAGAAAAATGACCCATACAAATGTAAAAGCTAGCATGACAAAACAGAAAATGAATACTTCGACAAAGAGGTAAGAAAACTATGGACAACAATGAAAATGCTTTAATGTAAAGAAGAAAACAGCACCATTCGTTATAGAGAATGGTGGATAGCTACTCACAGAAAGGAAGATCACAAATCACTTTATACAGCATTACCAAAGTATTGCCTTCCACAAAGTTGATAAAAGTAAGAGACGAGAAGCAAGAAAAGAACTACGGAAGATCGGAAAAGAGATAAGCAAAGACAAGCAAGATGTCATGAATATGTCATTCAATTTTAATGAACTAAATGAAGAACTAGCAGTATTAAAACTTAGGAAATCACCTGGTTTAGACGACATAACAAATGAATTGCTAATTCACATCAGACCATCAACAAAAATGTAGATCAACTGAAGACCGGATTACACTAATTGCTCAAGAAGTAGAGGATGCTTTCCAGGAAAGAAAACAGACATCATTGGTGTGGATAGATATGGAAAAAGCCTTTGATCGTGTGTGGAAAGATGGGCTTCTTAAATTACAACAAATCAAAGTGAGTAGGCGCATGTACTGATGAATAAAACTAAAACGCTACCTGCACAACCAAAAGACAGCAGTGAAGCTTGACATGAAGCACAGCAGAAAGATACTCTTCAAGCATGGAGAACTACAGGGAACAACCCCTAGGTTGTTCCTTATATTCATGAACGACATTGACAAAATCCTCTTGTTTAAAGTAAATGCTGCAATGCATGCAGACGATCTGGCAATATGGTACAGTGAAAAGAGTGTAAACACAACAAAAATAAGGTTGCAGGAAACCATGGACAATTTGGCCAAGCAGACAGACCAATGGGTTATGTCTATCATGTCCAAAAAACTACCTATACCCTCTTCAGCATGTCCACTAAATAAAATAAAATTTTACTAACCATTAAATCTCAAAAGATGAGACACCTACATACCTTGGAGTCATTTTTGACCCAAGACTTACATGGATACAGCACATTGACAAGTGTCAAACGAAAGATATAATAAGGACAGCACTCCTTCAAAAATTGGCTTGAACAAATTGTGGAACAAATGAGAAAATCCTAAGCAGAGCATACACAGGATACATAAGACAAGCTTTGGAATATAGAATTTCATGGTGCACTGTAGTCAAAAGTCCTAGATACAAAATGTTATACAAATAAAACATGTAGTAGAGTGGTAAGCATGATCAGAGTTTTGTGCTTTTCAATGTGAAACAGGTATGAAAAATGTAGTTCAACTTTTTTTGACATTTTTAAATGACTTTTTTCTATTGTTGGTCATTTAAAAAGCAAAATTTTAATCTTGAAACCGCTGTATATTTTATGATAAATATGCATGAAATGGATCCAACTTTACATGCTTCGACTATGCATGTGTAATGCTGAATTCACTTTGCAAGCAACCTACGTAATGTTGACATACATGTATTGGAACCATGTATCATGCCTTTAATTTGTTGTCGCTTTAAGTTTGGTACTGTAATATTCATTACATTTAAAAAAAAGTTTTGTTTAAAATATGGCGTCAATATGTGCGTGTGAGATACACATCGCTGTTAATCCTTATCAATACGGAAAGTCCGTACTAGTTGACACCTATGCTTATTCTTTTCATTATAACATCAGTCTCACATCTATACTTATTTATATACTGTTCAAAAAAAGAAACACAACTTTTTTAGAGTTGCTTATATAAAAGATATTCACTGATTTGTCATCATTCAACATATCGACTGCGTTCACTTGGTCATTAACTTCTTGTGGTTACCTGAATTGTACTCAGCTCATGATTTGTGGTCATGAAAGAGGTCAAGGTCAAAACAACATTTTTGGCATTAACTCATGACAGACTCATGAGAATCCTGCGCAACTTGTTGAACACACATCTCTCTGACCATATTAGTGAATGCATATAAGAGATTGGCAAGTCCTCGAATAAATTATGTTGAAAAGTCAAAGTGCAAGTAGGGTAATTCTCAATACAGAACAATGATACAGCATCATTGGGCGCTTACAAATTGGACAATCAATAAGTGTAATGACCAGACAATTTAATGTGGTTAGAAGCACTGTTAGTCGCCTTTGGAGGCAATTTCAATAAACTTCTCAGTGGCAGCGGAAAGCAGTGAAAGACCCAGAGTCACAACTCATGTCAAATACTACTTCATATGACTACATCATTTCAGGAATCAATTTTCATCTGCATCCTCCACAGTCCACCCATTGCCAGCAGATCGTTGAATTTTTCAGATCAAACGGTCAAGAACCGGCTACAAGACGCTGGTCTTTGCACTGGAATATCCTTCAGAGGTCCTGTTTTTACAGACTGGCATTGCCAGAACTGACTGCAGTGGGTGAACCAGCATCATCAATGGACTGGTAGGAATGACCAGAGACAGGTTTGGTTTAGTGATAATAATTTTTTGTGCTCCAGGGATACGATAGACGGATAAGATTTTACCACAGAGTCTATGACTGCTACGCCCATAATAGCATTGATGAGGCTGCTCCACATGATGGTGAAGGTGTACTGATGTGGGGTGGGGGGGGTGGGGGGTGATCTACTTCATGGGAAGAAGTGATCTGGAAAAAATTTAAAACACCTGAATGCCAAACAGTACATTGCTGAAATTGTTCGTCATTGCCGCTTTCCAATTTCGGCTGGAGGAGGGTCAATTTTTCAGCAGAATAACGCTCAACCTCATGTGGCACAACTCACCACCTAGTTCCTCTCTGACAACAATGTCCAGATCATTCTGTGGCCAGTCATGTCATAAGACATGAACCCCATAGAACACTTATGGGTGAACTTGACCGACGACTCCGCCAGCAAAACATGGCTCCAGCCAATCTCCAACAGTTATCTCTTGCACATCCCACAACAACAGATCCAATGGCTAATCGGGTCCATGTCATGGAGATGTTGTTCTCTGATAGAGGCTAGAGGAGGCTATACACCTTACTGAAATGGAGGCCTCAGTTGCAAAGAATAAAAGTCCAAACCAAATTTAATGAACATCATTTCATTGTTAAAGTCTGAAAGGTTCTTTATGCCAAGTTGTAATATTAATACCATAAAATAAAATTTTGGTACACGTTTGAAATTTGGTGTCCATTAGCACACTTCAATAATGTTGAGTTTCTTTTTTTTTAACAGTAGGCCTATATATTTATTTTTGAAGGAGATTTACTTTAGTGTTTGTTCTCAAACTCCTGCTGGATGTCTCTTGTAGCTAGATAATGGTCCTAATAGATTTCCAGCAGCATGTAGTCCAGAGAACAAATATGTGTTGTGTTACCATTTCATTTACTCGAAAGGCACATCCAAGTTAGGCAGTTTTAAAAGGTATGACAGATGTCTACAGATGTCTTGACACTTATAGCTTTATATTTTTAGTGGACTGCAAGTTGTGTCAAATAATTGTTTTTTAATTGTTATCTCTATTTTGTATTTGGCCATTATTTTAAAAAAAACATAGTGGTAAAGATACCTTATGGTCATCATATTTTTTTAGCATTCAACCACAATCACACTTGCACTTTATTAATCACATTTCATTTAAATATGCTTGTGAACTATTAGGTCTCTCAGTCATAGAGATGAGAGTTTAAACCTTTGTGATGTTAGTTATTTTTCTTTGGGTATAATGTGATATCTGTGTTGACATATGGTTGCGAAAGTTGGAAAATGATTAAGGCACTGGAGAAGAAAATGAATTCATTTTAAAATAAATCTCCTAAAAAAACCTTGGGAAAAATTTAAGTCAAACAAGTAAATAAGAAAATACACCAAACAGCAATATGTTTCTACAGCAATAAGAAGAAAACGATGGATTTATATCAGACATGTACTTAGAATGAATGAGAACAGACTGCCACTACAAGCATTAAAATGGGTACCAGATG
Source organism: Meghimatium bilineatum (assembly GCA_034231615.1). Taxonomy (NCBI): domain Eukaryota; kingdom Metazoa; phylum Mollusca; class Gastropoda; order Stylommatophora; family Philomycidae; genus Meghimatium; species Meghimatium bilineatum. The sequence goes on along the minus strand of CM067298.1, from coordinate 72,686,582 downwards.
GCAAGAGGAAATGAGGAAAATCAAGAGAAACTCTTCTCAGAACAATCATAAAAGTGGGTATGACTATGGGTCTCAACAACATGTAAGAATTACACACAGTAGCATCACATCGCTCGAACTGGAGAGCTCTTGTTTCTGCTCTATGCACCATATTCAACACTGAAGGAACATTAGATAGATACAAGAAGCCTATCTTGCACACTGCAGGGCAACAGCTTTGGTGGTTTCTAATTCTAAGTGTAGGATATTCCTTCTCCCGCAGAACAGTCTTCTCCACTCTCTCTTCTCGACAACTGCCACCAGAAACGAGTAATTTAAAGTTGTTGCAGTCTTTTTGAAAAATTGAAAATCCATCTAAGCAGAGACCTGACTTTAAATTATAAAAGATGATTATGTCTTTCCTTTAAGTCTGAGGCAAAAGATAGAAGACTCAGACAAGAAGAGAAAGAAAGACAAATACTGAAGCTTGACATTGATGATTCCCAACTGCTTGCTGAATCAGCATTAATGGGCCAGTTGTGTATACAGGTATTTGATTTTCATTTATATTACCATCATTTTTCATTTATGTTGCCATCATTAGGCATAAGCACCTTATTACATTTCACATTCACCTTTGTTATTCTTACTGTGGGTTGATCAGGTATTGAGTTAATTCTGACCTCACATCTCACAGGTCCTTAGTTTAATGTCTCCGTAAGCCACAGTATGGTTTTCCTGCTATGGCGGAGCACATTTTGGAATATTTTTAGTAATTTATGGTAGTATTTGTATTTTTACAGTTTCTCCACCACCATTTGTCCGCATGAACAATTCTGACATCAAAATATTAAGAAATGGATAGGCAATAAAATTCAGTTTAGTTTGTGTGCTTATATACAATATTGTATTAGGTATAGAAAATTTAACAAAAAATCAAGAAAATATAGGGAAATAACAATAGGAATATGTACATGATTGTATCCCAGAAAACGGAATCATAATCCATTTATTTTGAAATAAAAAATATCTGCATGTATTCTGAACCATTTTGTAGTGCATACAAGTATTTATATATACAGAACTACTTATAAATGTCACATTGTCTTGAAGTCAACAAATGAATAAAAAATACACATTTTTCACAAAATATTCTATTCATTAGGCCTACCTTTTAATGCCCAGGACTTATTTACATATCCTTATATATATAATACAAATTGTTATGCCTTATATAAAGTTCTGAATATTCACATTCGTATGTGATACTCCTAAAATCTTGTTTTTGAATGTAGATAAGGGGGATAGTGGTAAGCATTCTTTTCTCCAACTTGCGTTTCGCTGATGATAGAGATCTTATAGCTGGGTCAGAACAATCATTGCAAGAATTAACATCAAGGTTGGAAAAAGTTACCAGCAAGTACGGAATGGAAATCAATACAGATAGAAGCAAGGTCTTGGTAAACAGCAAAGACACAGAAAACCAGACTAGTATCGTGATGAATGGACATAAGGTTGGGGAGGTGAGTACTTTCAAATACCTCGGGTCCAGTGTGTGCAGTGATGGTGAATGCAAAGCAGAACTAAAGATAAGGCTGGAGATGGCTTTGGCGTCCTTGTCAGGACTGGCTGTGATTTGGAGGTGCAACATCAGTGTTGGAGTGAAAATCAAACTGTATAAGCTGCTGGAGCTTTCTGTTGTGTTGTATGGTTGTAAGAGTTGGACACTCACTGCGGACATGGAGAGAAAATTACAAGCTTTCAAGTACAAATGCTACAGATGAATTCTACAAATTTCCTATAGGGAACATAAGACCAATGTGTACTAAGAAATAAAGTAGAGATGTATGCAGGTATTCAGGAGCCATTGCTTTCAATAGTGAAACGACGAAGGCTAGCATGTTTCGGACATGTGTGCAATCATGATCCCTTGTCAAAAACAATGCTGCGGGGGACTGTCAGGGGGGTGGAAGAAGCAGAGGAGGGCAAATAAAGACATGTACAGACAACATCAAGGAATGGACAGGGCAAGATATTTCCACACTCATCCACATCGCTGAGGATAGAATTCGCTGGAGGACTCTGTGTGCTGAGGCATCCAATGTGGTACCCCTACGACCCTGAAGGGTTATAGGTTTATTGAAATTGAATTGAAGGGGGATAGCAATATATATTGCATTGGTAAGGCCCCTCCTGAGCTTCATCAACACTCAAATCTGAATCAGAACTTCCATCAAAGTCAGATCATAATAATTCCATATTAGGCCTACAATTGTCAACTAAGCTAATGCTGGAATTATTACCTAATGTATTTTAGAACATTTCCAAAGCCTAACTAGATGAAAAACATCAAAGAGGTCTAGATTTCATTACTTCAAATGCAAGTAGCAATAAGTTACACAAACTAAAAATGTAAACACACCTGTTCATCTGAAAATATCTTTCAAAATTCAAAATGAATGTTTCTGACTTTCAGATGCTTCCCAAAATAGACCTATTTTTGATTGGAAGTACCGCAAATATTGACTGTTCATTTGATTTTACGGTTGTCATGATGTTTATAATTCATGATAGTATATTCGTATCAAAATGTCAATTTGAGTGGCTTTTGGCATAGCGGTTCTCCAAAATGTAGATATTAGCAGCTCAGCGGTTAAGTCATCAGTAATCATTCTGATCACAAACAATTATTTGCAGTTACCCGTGACACTAAGTAGGACACAGATAAAACACAATCATAAAAAAGACAATCATGAATAACACAATCATGAATAAAACAACAATTACACATAAGATACAATAACAAATAAGATACAATCACACATGACACAGTTACAAATAAAATACAATCACAAATAAGATGCAATAAAAAATTAGATAAAATCACAAATAAGACACAATCATAAATAAGATGCAATAACAAATATGATAAACAATATTTTTATGCCAACACTCTGCTATCAATATGGACATTTTTGCTAACAGCAGCTCAGCAGAAATAACATACAACATGTGAGATGAAATGCCTGAGAATAGCTGAAAGAGTGACCACACTGGGAAAAAATGAGAAATGATAACATCAGAAGAAGAACTGTTATAAGACCATGCACAGAATACACCGAGAAACAGCATATAAAATGGTTTGGACACCTTATGAGAATGAATGAACCATAACCAACTACAGAACATATAACATGAGAAGATCTGGATACATAGAGGAAGACCTAGAAAAAGAAGGATAAATAATATCAAGACAATCCTGAACAAATACGGATTATGAGCAGCTAAAATGACACATCTGACTTTGGATAGAAAACTAAAACTCCCAGTCACCATCCCTATGCTTAAAGGCAAACATGGATATTCTGACCATCATCCACCTTTTTGTTAGACGTTAGACAACAAATAAGATACAATAAAAAATGAGACACAATCACAAATAGGACATAAATCATAAATAAGACATAATCACGGGGGGGGGGGAATATATATATAAAATAAGTCATTACATTAAAGGAGCGTTGAAATTGTTACAGTGTTCATTTGTACAACGCTGCTAAGATATTTTAGTGTAAGAAATACAAATCATAGCACAAATGACCTTTAATTGAAGTGTGATTATAATGGTTCTTCAACATAAAAAAATAAACATATAACAAAACCTTGTCACATATTTGTAGTTATTTTTATGTTATTAAATTTATTATGGTAGTTGACATCATTGAAATTTAGGCATATATATATATATATATATATATATATATATATATATATATACATATACATACATATATACCAAAAGATGAGATGTCAAAAGGTATGCATGCAGATAGTTTCCATGACTTGCTGCTTAACATTTAGCATGCTATGTTTACAATTACGTAATTTCTCTCCTGCAGCAATATTATTTTTTGAAAATGTTGCGTAATAGCGGGTGGCTGTTTTGAAAACGTGATAACTTTTTTGTTGTTAGAGGTATTTAATATACATATAAATAAAGAATTGAATTCTGCATATATTGGCGTAGCTTTGTGTGTGTATGTGTGCGATACGAAATGCGTGAGAAAGTATTAAAGATGTTTTTTTCACACAAATAAACAAACAAATTTTAATAACAAAAACTGAACATTGTTTTCAATTTTTTAAAAAAATTTCCTGGAGTGGCAACAGTGTGATACAAACCGAATTCAACCGTATTTATGGTCAAATTATCATAATTTCACTGAGTGAAATGAATAAACAAGATAGATTTGTCATAAAATCATTCTCTAAAGCTAGATCTAGTATAAAACTTAATCGCTACAAAATAGTTGATGTGTGACCTCAAAATATAAAACCAGCATGGTCTAACCTATTTTCTAGTGTGAAAATAACTTACTTCTCAAGAATTCATCATCCTAAATCACAATCCATAATGATTTTATTGAAAATACGATAAAATAAAAGTCTTTAAAACTCGATTCACTTTCATGGCATTACTCTGGTTTGAATATGTTGATCAATAGAAGGTGGTACTGCTAGTAGAACATAATGGAAAATAATACTCACGTGTAAGACAGGTAATGAAGTCCTACTGAATGACGACTAAAACACTACACACTATCACTAACAGATGTAAATATGGTACATATAACAAAACAAAACACAGAATATAATCTACAGATGACAATACACAGGACTAAGTCGACGTTTCGGACCAATAGGCCTTTTTCAAGATACGGACATAACATACAAACATAAAAATACCACAAGTAAAAATGTATGCGTATCCGAGTGAAATGTGATAGTAAGATAGATCATCTATCTTACTATCACATTTCACTCAGATACGCATACATTTTTACTTGTGGTTTTTTTATGTTTGTATGTTATGTCCGTATCTTGAAAAAGGCCTATTGGTCCGAAACGTCGACTTAGTCCTGTGTATTGTCATCTGTAGATTATATTCTGTGTTTTGTTTTGTTATATGTACCATATTTACATCCGTTAGTGATAGTGTGTAGTGTTTTAGTCGTCATTCAGTAGGACTTCATTACCTGTCTTACACGTGAGTATTATTTTGAATATGTTGACAGATTGCAAAAATTTCTATATTTCACTGACATTTGTTGCCACTAAACTTGCAGAAAAAAGAAAGTCAAATTGAATATCTTTTCAGATTTCCAATAGTCTGGTAAACAAAACTTAAAAAATGGAGCTTCTTTTATTGATTATAGGGGATCTTTTGTGAGGCTTGTACACTCGACTGTGGCTATATTATTCAGTGTAAATTGTTGTCAAACACACTCCATGCGAGCATTAAGGTTAAACACATCCCTCATTCTGTCCCAAAGGTTCCAAGCCATAATTATACCATCAGATTATCCGACAGCCTTCAAAGTAATAATAACACTCAATAGATAGTGCAAGGAATGGTGTCCGACAGTGGTCTGGTCGGAGGTGCTCGCTCTGATTGCTGAGAATTCCAGGGAAGGTGATATAGTTATATATACAGATGGGTCGATTGAGAGACACATCAGGAGTGCCTGGGCCATCACAGCTCAAAGGTGGGGAGGCCATCAGAGAGGAAAGTGGTGCTTTCGCTCTGACGACAAGCAACATGACAATGGAGATTTTGGCAGTAGCCAAAGCTTTGAAATGGGTGTGCTCACAGACTATCTGCGAGCATACTTGTATACTCAGTGACTCGATGAGCATGATAGTGAAAGTTCAGACAAGGTACATTCGAGAAAATTGGCTGGATGCAGTGAAAAATTCTTGTGTGCGTAAAGTGATTTTTATTTTTGTGCCGGGACATACTGGTGTGTGGGATTTTGAGAGAGCACATAGGTTAGCTGCACATGCTGCTATTATGGCTGTTCGTGGAGCGATGAATCGGGCAGACATTTTGAATAGCCAATGGGAAAGTGCATGAACAAATGACTGTATAAGTGACAATGACTCTTGTTCTGTGACTAGAATAATGGAGCTTGGTTTGAAATGTGGTATTGCTAGAAAGGAGCGGTTTCGTGGGCGAGAAAGAATGATAGTCAACTAACGACGTACTGGGACCATCAGTTATTGTGTAATAGCGGATACACTCAAGGAGAGATCGGAGCACCTATGGACTTGTCCGGAGTGCAATGATGATGATCCAATGACTAACTAATTAACTAACCTGTAGCATATTTAATACCACATTTCTATACCACATTGCATGAGTAGAATTAAGTACCTGTTTGTCAAATTAGGGAATGACATTTGTGTTTGTTTGGTTCATTTTCAAACTTCCACCGGATCTTTCTTGTAGCATCACAATCGTTCTCCTAGATGTCCAGCAGGATGTAGATGGGAATGGAAATGTATTGTGTTTTCATTTTTATTTTCACCATTGGCCTGGCACATCTGACTTCAGCATAGTAACCAATACGTTCAGTATTTTTATCACTTCTGATGAGCTGTAGATGTCTGTAGCAATATTACTAGTAGGCCATCTGTATGTGAGAACTGATTCCCATACTGTGCACTGAGCATCAACTGTAAGCTAACCTTTTTGCCGCTGTAGGTATTGCAATTGACATAGCCACAGACAGCCACAGCAAATTAGTTTATTTAGTAGGTAACAGCAAGAATCAAATTGCATACACTTTCAATCGGCTGAAGAATATTTATGCGACTGCTTATAAGTCTAACTGAAATGTTCTGAGATAAGTCAAGTAATATATTACCTGCTTTTGCAGTGTTCAGTTTTGGACTAGTTAGTTTTAAATAGGGTAATGAATTCAGTTCTTTGTGAAATTCTCATTTTTATTTTGCGATATGTTGATAGTGCAAGACGTTCATACTGTTTATTTTCTACCAACATATGCCTACTCAGGATCAATACAGACAATTATGCATAAAATCATAAGTATTTTATTTGCTATACTGTGTCCTGTGACATGATCTATAACATGCCAGAATCTAGAAAGCCTATAAGATCATGTGGATTTCTCTTCTGTTATTCTTGTACACTCCTGAGCAGAAAAGTTGAGACCTAGTCAATAAGATACTATATGCTGTAATAGTTGGTCCTAATGTTTGTCTTACATCATTTCAGGAACTGCAGAAGTCAGACAAAATGAAAAAAGAATCAGCAATGAAAGAAATTCAGGTACCATATCTCTTTATAAAATATGTAAGAAATAATGTTAAAACCGTATCAGTTTTTATCTTGACAAAGATATGTTTGAGAATAAAAGTCATGAGAAGAGACCAACAGAAATGAAGATATCAGGAAAGAAAAAGTCCATCTCAAACCAAGACTACATTGAAAGACAGCAAACCAGGTGGTCTGGTCATGTCATGAGAATGGAAGCAGTGCAACCAGCCGTTCTTGTATACAACAGCAGAAGATTGGGCTACAATGCACAAGGAAAACAAAGAACTTGATAGGTATAAATCAAAGAAACCTTAAAGAGACACTGGCTGACAATGGCCAGTGCAACCCAAATGGCCAAAGACAGACAACTTTAACTTTACCTCACGACGCTTAACAGCAGAAGTGGAAATGACAATAGATAGATTTCGCTTGCGATAGTATGTTAGTTTGGTTATGAAATAGCATAAATACAATAGGCCTAGGTATTTAGAAGAATTTTATCAGGGGCGCAACATATCAGAAAAGTATAGGTGAGTCAATAAAGTTTTTTTAATTAAACATTTTTTTTTGGGGGGGGGGGAACTTCAGCAGGTCACATAGCACACATATGTGCATAACATGTCACATAACATACATATATCAATATCAAGTGACATATTCTTTCATACATTGTCTTTGTCAAGTATACCCTGAACGCCTCACTATCCCTGGTAAGCAAGCCTGCATTTGCCAGAGACTTGTGCATACATACTTCGATGTTGCTTGTCCAACATCTTCTTGGTTTTCCTCTTCTTCTCTCACCTGGCACTTTGCCCTCCAGAATCAGCCTTTCAATACCATAATGTCGCTTTATAACATACATACACCAACAAAATTCACATACTTACATGTTTTACATGTAAAACAATTATTTAAATATATCTGTTGTCTTTCCCAAGGTGGATTATGATAAGAATGTCCACACCTACCATTAAGCATAGGGGTGGTGACTGGAAGCTTTAGTTGTCTATCCATGACCAGATTTGTTGCCTTGGCTGCATTGAATCTGTATTTGTTTAGTGTTGCCTTGATGTTATCTATCCATCCTTTTCTAGGTCTTCTTCTGGCCTTGTATGCAGATCTTCTTATGTTATATGTTCTTATTGGTAGTTGGTCGATTCATTCTCATACGGTGTCCAAACCATTTTATATGCTGTTTATCGATGTATTCTGTGCATGGACTTGTACTGATTCTTCTCCTGATTTCATCATTTCTCATTTTGTCTAGTTTTTACTCAAACATTTATTATTTATTTCTAAGAACAAGAACACTGTTGTTCACAGTGTGGAACAAGTTATTTTTCTTATTTGTAGCAGGTTCAGAGATAGAAAATTGCAGTAGCAACTATAATTATAATTGCTAACAGCTCAATATAAAATAGCAAAAACAAAAAATCCAGAGAGGCCTGGATTAGGATTTAGGTACTTTTGATCTGCTCACTTATACAGGAGCTATCAACATGAAACATCAAAAAGCAGTGAAGTACCTAGTTCATATCAAACTAGTGGAAATGATAGTTCTGCATGGGGAGGTATTTTAGGAATGGATTCAATATATGGCAAGTTGTAGTAAGTAGACAGTTTGTAAGTAAATGAATGAATAGTGATGGTGATAATAGTGATAATGTTTATTTTTTTATGCTGATATCATTGAGAAAAATATGAATAAGGTTAACATTTTTGGACATAATTGCATTTAATAAATTGTCTGTTGACTACAACTAAATACCCAATCATGAAATACCATAAAACATGATCAGTTGCAATATTTGTATTTAAATACGAGGCGTGTTCAAATGAAAACGGGACTTGTGGATTTATTTAAAAAGTATCATACGCAATTTAATATTTTCAACGGAATTGAACAAAGCAACCACTTGTGAATAAGAATGCACCTGGGTTCATCAGAAAAAATCTCCGTATGCATTTAGGCAAGCATCCCACTGTTTAGGTAGACGTCGAATGCCGTCCGAGAAAAAGTTGCGTGGCTGTTCTCTGAACCATGTGGTCACCGCTGTCTTCACGTCTGCGTCGCTGTTGAATCGCTGTCCCTTTAGTGCTTTCTTCAACGGTCCGAACAAATGGAAATCACACGGGGATAAATCGGGACTATAGGCTGGGTGATGAAGAACTTCCCAATTCTTCTTTGCCAATGTTTCCTGCACAATTTTTGCGACGTGCGGACGAGCGTTGTCGAGGAGAAGAATCACTGAATTCTTCTGCAAGCGAACGAATGCACCGACGACGGTCAGTCAGTACTGCTTTATCAAGCACGGCTATGGCTTCTTCTGTTGCAACAATATGCGCCTGACCTGGCCGTGCAAGATCTGCCGTTAACTCACGTCCGTCTTTAAACATACGCACCCACTCCATCACTCTGGTCCTCGACAAACATTTGTCACCATATGCTGCCTTCATTCTCCGATGAATGTCTACTGCTTGACATCCTTCAAATGAAAGAAACTGGATCACAGCACGCTGATTCACTTTGGACGGGTTCGGAATCACACCCGCCATATTGTTAACAGTCTTCTGCAGCACATATGCATGCTGGGAAGATGAACACGTGACCGTATGTAAATTATTGGATACTCATTACTAGTGCAAAATGTCATCAATATCAGTGCGCTCTATCACGCGTGGTGTAACAAGTCCCGTTTTCATTTGAACACGCCTCGTAATTAGAAGCTACTCATGATTTTTCTATTTCACAAGTTGTAATTGTTTTTTTCAATATCAAATTTGCAAAAATTTACTATGCTGATTTTCTGTAATCATTTTCCTTTCCAATTATATACAATATGCATGTAACATTTATCAGTATTCTTCTTCTTCAGCATTTATTCTTAACCTTCTGCTGGATCTCTCTTGTTACAGGAAAATAGTTCTACTAGATTTCCAGCATATTGTAGTCCAGGAAATGGAAATCTTTTGTGCTGCTGTTATATTTACACCAATGGTCTGACACATGTCTTTGGCGGTTATTTATGATAGTACATGATTAAATTAAAAAAAAGTTATGAAAATTTTCTACTGCTGAAAATGAATTTGGTTCAAACATTAAAAAAAAAATAAAACCAAGTCCTAAAAGTGTTAAGATGGTGACAAATATACACATAATAAATGACTATAAAATTATTTGTTTGTCCCTTCTTTCTTTCATTAAATGTGTAATTTTTTGAAAACCTTAAGGATAAATTCATTCATTCATTCATTTTCCTTTTGCTCTGAAGTTAGCGCATAGGGCAGAGGTCAGATCTCTCCAATTTAGTCTGTTCAAAGCTATTCTGTGCAGTTCTTGAATAGTATGAATATTGGTTGTTTTACTTTCTCTAAGTATTGTTCTTCTGAGTGTTTCTTTTGGTCTACCCCTTGCTCTTTTGCCTGTAGGTATCCATTCAAGAGATTGTGGTGTATTCTGTTGGTGTCTGCGCGTAGGACATGCCCGATGTAGGACCAACGGCATTTTCTGATAACATCTGTGATGAAATTTTGATGTGTCTCTTCTCTGATTTCATCATTTGATTTGAATTCACTCCAATGGGTGTTAGTTATCCTATGAAGACATTTGTTCTCGAAACTCAGTAATTTCTTTTCTGAAGATAAAGAGCTTTTCCAGCTCTCACATCCATATGATAGCACAGGAATAATGCAGGAATTAAATAAGTGCATTTTCGTGCGTGTGCTGATTGACTTTGACTTCCAGATATTAAACAGTCTGTTAAATGCACTTGATGCTAGGGCAATGCGAGTTGTAATTTCTGGCATAACATCACCGTCGAGTGTTAATTTTCTTCCTAGATAGGAGAAGGATAAATACAGAATAGAAAATCAATGAAGAGTAATTAGGGGTCTGGTCTGTCTTGCAAACACTACTCTGTCAAACATGCTTTTAGTTAAAAAATAAATCATCCACATTGTATTGGTGATGCAATTGTATATATTAGTGGTGCCTAAACATTCTACAATAGTTGAATAGCAATGTTGTATGCCTGCAGATATAATTGTATGACATTGGGTCAAAGGGCAATAGCTCAGAGCCACTAGATCACTGAAGAAGAAGTAATGTTATATACAGAATATGCTTCAAATATTATCCAACAAGTTGCATGTAAAGAAATACTAATTTAAAAAATGGGGTTCTGTGAAATGTATGCTTATTTCTTGGCAGGAAACTAACATGAAAATCAAAGAACAAGAAGATAGGGAAGCAAAAATGTTACTATTGGCCAAACAAGTTCACAATCTTAACTCTGCTACAGAGAGAAAGGAGAGGAAAATACATCAAGAAAGCCTGGTAAATATTTTATATTTGTATTCATCAATATTCCATTTTCAGACAATATTTTTTAACATCGTGAGGCATGGTATGAGAGTTGGACAAGGTATTTGCCTTAGTAAGTCTCAGAAAGCCATTAGAGGACAGTTGTAATGGCCTCAATTATTCATCATACTGAAATAATTTTCCCTGTATTCATCATTGTATTGAGTGAACACCTTACTAGATATGTTAGCCAGAAAAAAAATGTTTCTATCATACTACATAGACACATTTGTATGTTCAATACATGTGTTGTATGAAAAGTTAATATAGTACAGTTCTTTTTATAATATGTTGGTATATATGTGGCTGCGAAGTCAGTTGTGTCCTGTTCTGAGGCACAGAATGACAACTTGTCCTTGTCTGTTCATAATTTGGTAGTCATCTTGTATTGGCTATCTAATTGCTTTTATCATCTGTTTCTTTTGTCTATTGTCCATTGTCTTTCCCCAGTTGAATAATGGTTGATAGTATCAATCAATCAATAAACCCGTAACCCTTCAGGGTCGTAGGGGTACCACATTGGATGCTTCAGCACACAGAGTCCTCCAGCGAATTCTATCCTCAGCGATGCGGATGAGTGTGGAAATATCTTGTCCTGTTCATTCCTTGATGTTGTCTGTCCATGCCTTTATTTGCCCTCTTCTGCTTCTTTCCCCTTGAACAGTTCCCTGCAGTATTGTTTTTGACAAGGAATCATTCCTGCATACATGTCCGAACCATGCTAGTTTTCGTCGTTTCACTATTGAAAGCAATGGTTCCTGAACATCTGCACAAATCTCTACTTTATTTCTTATGTACACATTGGTCTTATGTTCCTTATAGGAAATTCGTAGAATTTGTCTGTAACATTTTTACTCAAAAGCCTGTAATCTTCACTCCATGTCTGTAGTGAGTGTCCAACTCTCACAACCATACAGCACAACAGAAAGCACAAGCGACTTATACAGTTTGACTTTCACTCCAACACTGATGTTGTTTTTCAAAATCACTGTTAGCATGGCAAGGAGGCTAAAGCCATCTCCAGCCTTATTTTTAGTTCTGCTTTGCATTTTCCATCGTTGCATATACTGGATCTGAGGTATTTGAAGGTATTCACCACCTCAAGCTTATGTCCATTCATCATGATGTTAGTCTGGTTTTCTGTGTCTCTGCTGTTAACCAAGATTGTGCTCTTATCTGTATTGATTTCCATTCTGTACTTGTTGGTAACTTTTTCCAACTTTGATGTTAACTCTTGCAATGCTTGTTCTGACCCAGCTATAAGATCAATATCATCAGTGAAATGCAAGTTGCAAATAGGGCGACCTCCTATCGATATAGACGTGTTGTAATCATGTAATGTCTCTTGTATGATGTTCTTTAAGTATATGTTGAAAATTGATATGTTGATAGTATCCACACTTGCTGTTAAGCCTAGGGGTGGGGGCTTCAACTGTCATCAGGCCAGATGTGTCACCTTGGTTACGTTAATTACATGTTTGTTCAAGGTTATCTTGATATTTTCTACTCACCATTTTCTTGGTCTGCCTTTGGCTCTATATCTGGATATTCTTTTATTATACCAATTGTCTTCTTGGTTTTTGGTTTTGGTTCTTTTGGTGGTACATTTTTGGCGCATCAAATTAATCCTCTGTAGCACCTTCCTTAGCCAGATGATCTTTCTCACTTCCAGGTATTCAACAATGCAGTCGTATCCACTGAATAGCTACTTTACAATGAATGCTCAGTTCGGTTAGTAATATTTGCAGGTCTCTCAGTATTCTGGACTGGATTGCTTGAAATGCTAAACTTACATCTGTCAGGAATATTACAATAAGTGAAGAAACATTGACACTCAGCAGTTTTTCAATTGCCACCTTGATTGCCTGGATTTGGTCATGTGACGTATTCCTTCCAGAATGTTGTCTTCCTAATGAACTCTCTGAACCTCTCTTTGTCTTGGGCGATGTGGCTTGCATTTTCTAGCGATGTATTCATATTATCTTTAATGTCGTCAGTCCATCGTCTTCTTGGTCAACCCCTTCTCCTCTTCCCAGGTACTCTTCCCTCCATTATTTGTCTTTCTAAACAGTTATGTCTCTTTATATGACCAAACAGGCGTAGTTTGAATAAAGCCTATTACTGTTCACCTACAATTTTCTATGAATATTATGCTAATTGCTACACCACAAGAACAGTTAGTGATAACATGATGCATGATGGATGAACTTGCATGCCTGGATTTATGCATCGTAATTATGACAGAACTTCTCCATTGGTACTCTCTCTTTCTCTCTCTCTCTCTCTCTCCCTCCCTCCCTCCCTCTCTCTCTCTCTCTCTCTCTCTATATATATATATATATATATATATATATATATATATATATATATATATATATATATATATATATATATATATATATATATATATATATATATATATATATACTGCTCTACCATTTTTACTGAATTCTTTGCTGACCCATCTATTCGTATGCTGATCCAGTGATTTTTTTCTAGGGTGGGTATACGCTTAGTTCATTGTTTCCCAACCTTTTTCTTACAATGTCCCATTTAAGTTTTTCTAAAATTTTGATGCCCCTATGTAACACAAATATATTTTTTTATATTGAAAAATTAAATTGTTCCCTAATTGAAGCCTAATAACAATTGTTCGAATTGTCCCCCTGGGTAATCAAACTGCCTCCTGTGGGGTGATGGCCCCATGTTGGGAAACACTGGCTTAGTTTGAAGAAAATTGCCTATATTCTTATTAGTAACACACCTTTACACCCATATCCCCAAAGATATTAATAAAGCCCATAACCCATCAGTGTAATATTGGTGCCACATTGGAGACATCAGTACAAGAAGACACAATCAAGGCAGATACATTTTTGGTAAGTTGACCCCTCAATTCTCGCCCCATTCTTATTATTTACAGGCTTGGACCCAATCCATTTTATGTATGTCCTTTAATAGAAATGCTTAAATGGGTGGAGTTTTCCTCAATGTCAACCTGCTCCTCTCTAAAACGTCCTTTATCTGCCAAGCAGAAATAACAACTATCATCACATGTCATTTCAATGGTGTTAATAAGGATTTCAGTCTTTCTACTAATTTTCTGGAAACTGGGTTGACACCAGAGCCTTTTGTGTTCAGAGAATCTCTCTCAATTGGGAATAAAAGAATGGATGACTCATCTTAGAAGCTCTTATATTTTAACATAATTGCAATAAATGTTGTTGTTGATATATAAATTAGTTATTTTATTTAGTTATATTATAATTAGTTATATTATTATAACTTCAGAAAAAATTCTTGGAAAAAAGACAAGTGAGAGAGAAATTTGAAAAAAGGCAAAAGTATCTGAAAAATCAACAGCAGTAAGTATTTGGATGCAGAAGGTCTTTTTAAGCAAATACCCATTCTTCTTCTTCTGTGTTCGCTCTCTTATAACCACAACAAATAAATCGTGTGATTTCCACCGGGGAACGTTGCACTGCAAGTTCCATGGTACATTGCACTGCAAGTTCCATGGTAGAACAGTGTTATTTGCACCTTGGTTTGTTCACTTTGTGGCCGGGACATCCGAAGCCCAGCACATCCGTTTTCATCATGCTTTTAATTCGGGTAGTAGGCTTCCCAAGCCAGTGACAGTCTGCCTATCTGTCGACGAGCACGCCGTGTATAATGACTCTTCGCCGAGACAATTGTCGTTCATGTCTATCTTGCACGAGATGTTCAACTGTCAGTGAACTTGCCTCATGTAATTGGACATTCTGTGCCTTTGCCCATTGGGTACTGAACCTTTTCTCCTCCCCAAGTCTGGTTCCAGTGAGGGAAGAACTCGACAAATGAGTCGGACCTGGGCTCTTTCATCTTCTTAGCTCAGGTGTCGTTACCGACATAGTGAACCCCTCGTCCAAGTTTGAGTCTCACCACACATTTGGGAGCAAGGTGTGTTCTCGAGCTGACTAACCTTGTCCCATTTTTGCTTAACCCATTGGGTACTGAACACTTTCTCTCTGCAAGCATATATTCAGTATAGCATGCTTGAGAGTAGAGTTGGGCCAGGACTTTTTTTCTTGCGTGTGCCCACGATTGAGTATGAGTCTCTGCCCGTAAGGAGCACTCATAACTAGAAGCTTGTCTCGAACTAACAGAACTTGTAGTTTCGATTTCCTTAGATTGTTTTCACTTTCTATTTGCAGTTAGCGCTGCCCCCTTGTGCTGTGCTGCCCTGTAATTGTACTCAGTATGTTGTCTTTTCATCTTTCGCCATGCATCTACCTTTTCGTGCCTATTTCATTGGCCGCCCCTCCAATGCTTGGACTGGACTGACTAGCGTCACTATGTGTCGGCAGTGCCACTGCATGTGTTGGCGCTGGTGGTGTCGGAGATATTGTCTGTCTCTTATGCAATCAAATCTCTTTCCATCTGCTACCTCCACATTCACGATCCCTAAATTATTTAGCCAGAATCAGCACGAGCTGCTGTATTTCTGTTTCCAGGGTGCACTGCGAGGAGGTACATTTGGGATCTTGGTTATCTGCTAACCCTAGGTCCGCTGAGAGCATTGCGCTCCCTTTGCACCCCAGCAAATACCCATTGTATTTAGCATTTAGTTTACACATTTTTCTTATTCCTTGTATGAGAGAGCACACTGATGATTGGCTATATTAAATCTGTAATATTTTACCCTTATGCCATGATATTCAACCCATCTTGTATTTTCTTTTGACACAAATTAGTTTCCTTTTAACAATACCGGGTATTTCCTTCTATTGCAGGTGTGGCCAACCTATGAGTATGCACCAATGGTGCCACATTGTATGATTATAAATGGTGCATTACACACCAGTACTAATAACAAAAAATGCTTAGCCATATAATACGTATGAAATAAAATCAATTTTTACCTATTAAAATTGCTCATTAAAATTGCATTATTTTCCCGTCATAGCATTATTTTTTTTTTACATTACACATTTATAGAGGGGTATATGGAAAATGCAATCAATTTTTTTATGTTTGGAGTTTTTTGTTTGATAGTTTTTTGATGGAAATAAAGGAATGGTTACTGGATGTAATCAAGTAAGATTTGTTGGTGTATAGAATATATAATAATTTACTGAGTGGGACAGAAATATGGGAAAAGATTATGCATAATCTTGGATAAAGAAAGAGCAAAAACAGTGAAAGGATCAGATAAGATATTGCTAATCAGATTAAATGGTAAAATAGTAGATATTAATATAAGTCACTGCACCAACTGCAGAAGATACAGATGAAGAAAGTGGAGTTGATTACGGAAAGATGTGTTCTCATTTAAAAAAAAAAACCATACATTATTTAAAGAAATGAACTTTCACTTTAGGCACATACAACGGAGCATCCATCAATCTGCGTGCAACATACTGAGAGGCCCCCTTTCCTTGGGGGGGGGGGGGGCACTCTCAGTGTGTTGCATGCAGATCGAATGATTGGTAGCAGACTGATGCATGTTTTTTTAATCTCCACATCATAGAAGCTGTTTGAAATAAAACCTAATATTAAAAAGTTGAAATGTGTGGGACATGTCTCCCCATAATTAACTGAAAGTTGTAATCTTCACAAACAACTGAATATGGCTCTAGCACAATGTAACAAATGGAAAGTAACTATGATACTAGGAGGTTTTAATGTCAAGATTGGAGAGGAGTGAAATGAAAATGGCACCAATGGATATGGACTTGGAGAAAGAAATGATAGAGGAGAGAAACTTATTGAATGAGCGAGAGTACGAAATATGATAATTAGAAAAATCTTAACCTACTTTCAGCAGCACTCTAGATGTCTTTGGGCATGGAGAAGTCCTGGAAATAACTATCTCAATTAAGTTGACTATGAAGGTCTTTTGGAAACAGCTTGCTGTCTGTGACAAGACCAGGAGCAGATTACAATAATGACCATGTTCTAGTAATAGCAAAATTAATAATAAAATTGAAGAAGTTAAAGAAAACCACAAGAAATACCAAGCTAGACCTGACAATCTTGAGTCAATTATAGAAATAAATGAAAGATACACCATTGCTGTACAGAATAGATACAATGCTATAAAAAAGATGAGCGGTATAGATGAACAATGGCAAATGCTAAAAGATTCACTTCACCTAATGGCAAAAGAAATGATACCAGAAATAAAGAGGACAGAAAAGAGGAAATGGTTGAAAGAGACAGTTTTGCAGTTGAAACACACAAGAAGAAAAAGCAAACAAAACAAATATGTATATAAAATAATAAATTCAGAAATTAAACAAAAATTAAGACAGCAAAAGAAATCTGGCTGAATGATAATTGCAAAGAACTTGAGGAACAAAGAGAAGGCAACAATTTTGTAATGGTATATAGAAACAAAAATATGTGAACTAACAGGAATTAGAAAGCTGTCAACAAATTGTTGTTTGAAAACAAAAGATGGTAAAATAATGGACAAAGAGAAAATAATAAGCAAATGGTCAGATCATATACAAGAACTGTATGATGACAGCAGCAGATCAGATACATTAACATATGACCAATGTGAGGGACCATCAATATTAAAATCAGAAGTAGAGGATGCAATACAACAAATTAAGAAAAATAAATTCACAGTGACAGATAACAACACACACGAAAACGCACAGAGGCATTTGTTAACATTGTTTTTACTGTTTTCATTGTTTTTCACTGTTTGTTTTATATATTCTTGAGAAAGACCTGACGATTCGAAATGTTTAAAATGACTTGTGTATTGTAATTTGCATATTTTTTTGTTTACACATCATAACCCCTAAGTTTTAGTGATAGTCCGTCATGTCTAAGTGGAGCGTTCTAAAAACCTGTATTCTACATAAGTATTATTATAAACAACCTACGATAAGCTGATGATACACTTTTGATAGCTGAAAATGAAACAGGTACAAGAAATGATGAGTATAATTGCAAAAGGAAGGGACTGATTAAAATTAGTTGGCAAACATCATGAACAAAGGTTTGCATATGAGTGACCAGCTGGTCACTGAAAAATACAACAGAAGGAAAAGTGCTATTGAAACTCTAGATATGCAGACTTGCCAGTATTTTTGACAAAAATTATAGAGATCACTTGTAAGATCAGAATGTGTGTTCATAGTGGGACACTACTGAAATGTCTGAGATCAACACTCAATTGATGCTATATGGATGATCTTTAGAGCCTTAGTTTCAATGATAAACAAAATTTGAATTGGGTAAAATTTTCCACCAAAGTTGGATGTATCAGGCCATCTGCACAAATAAAACAGTGACACAATGCAATTTTCTGGACAGATCCACTGGAAATTTTGTAGGACCGTTGTCCAGCTACAAGTTTGAAAATGAACACTAAAAAATAAAATGAAATTTTGAATAGCGTATTTTTCTTAGTAATATATTATTTTCATGCTTTCCCTTTCAGAGAAAATAATGAGTTAATTAAGTCATCTATGGAAGAGAGACTGTCTCAGGTTAGCAAAAATGTAACTCAGATCTGGGAACAGAAAAATCAAGAGATAGCAGAACAACAGTAAGTGAATTCAGTTAGAGTTATATCCATGACTATGAGTTCGTAGATGGCCAGTAAACTCTATTTTGGCTACAAATGTCCTTGGAGAGTTTGGACATGGGATGACCACTTTAGGTTGTTTGTGGTCTACCAGTAAATTTCTAGCTACTCTCGCCTGTTGAGCTGCTGCCGTTATCCTCTTTTATCAAGATGCTGCACATTTTATGACTAGAACACTATGTAGCTATATATTGTGCAAGTTTCTCTCATGTATCTTGGTCTAGTTCAAAGGTTTTCAATGAGGTCTTGAACGACGCCTTGTGGTGCTTCATTTTGGCCACCTTGAGAATGTATGCCCTTCTGCAGCTCACCATAGAGAAGTATCTTTGACAGTCGATGATCTGGCATACATTACTTGCTTAATTAATCTGTGTCTGCTTCAGAATAGTGTCAGTGCTAGGGATACCAGATCTGTCAAGAACATTGGTATCTGAAATCTTGTCATCTCTGAAAGGATGTTCATAAATTTTCTTAGACAAGTTGTGTGAAAGTTATTGAGTTTCCTCACATGTCATCCATACACAGTCAATGTTTCCCCAGCATATAACAGCACTGGAAGTTTGACTACTCTGTATACTTTCAGCTTAGTGGGAGAGTAACATCACATGATGGACAGGTTACAGTCTAGCAAAGTGCACCACCAAGACAAGAGACAGGAGATGTTGCTTAATGCCACTTTAGCTTAATGCCATTTCTATGCAACACATTTGTGTACAATCTCCCAAAAATGCTGCTTGCCATGGAGATCTTGGTATACACTTCATCATCAAGGGTGGCATTCTGTGATAGTGTAATACTTCAAAATAATACTTAGGTACTACTGCGGAAATCCTTCAAAAGTCCCGTATGCAAAGCATTCATGCCCTGTTGACTAGGTCCCAACTCTGCTGGACTGGCCACATTGTCCGTATGCCAGACAAACACCTTCCAAAGAGATTATTGTATGGGGAGCTGTGCAATGGTAAACGTTCAAGCTGAGGGCAGATAAAGCGCTACAAGGATAACCTAAAATATTCTCTCAAGCACTGCAGCATCGATCCTAGCTCCTGGGATACTACAGTCCTTGATCGCTCAGCTTTGCACACCCAGATCACTGCTGGCATCACTAAATTTGAAAAAGAAAGAACACTGCGGACAATTTACAAGTGACGGAAGCGAAAGGACAAATCTGAAACTCTCATACACCTGACCCTCTGCACTCATGCATGCACTGCAATAGAACATTCCTGGCACAAATCGGACTCATCGGGCATCTACAAACTCACAAACCAAATTTGATAATCACAATTGTTTTGTTTTTTCTACTTGTTCATCACATTCATTGTTTCATGCCATGTTCATCTTCGCTTGCGAAGGAAGAACATCATCATCACTACTTAGGTATGTGAATCTATTCACAATTTTTAGTGCTGCGCCATTTACCTTTATGCAGGGTTTGTGATAGATTTTGCCAGGTGCTGGTTGTAACATGACTTTAGTTGTCTCCATATTAATAGTAAGAGCACAGGATTTGGAGAATCTGTATATAATAATTTGTAGATCAGCGCCAGAGTTTGCATTTAGGGCAGTCAACAGCACATAGGACATCTCTGATGATGTGCGATTTGACTTTGGTTTTTGCTCAAGCTGCCGAAGGTTGAATAATTTTCCATGAATGCAATATTTGATGTCTATTCCCAAGTCCAGATCTCTGAAAGCATTATTTAACATAGCAGAGAACATAATTCTAAATGTCAGTTCAGTTAATCACTAAGGATAAGCATGGACACCTTATTACTCTGCTTCACAAATGCTGATGCTGCTATTCTTTTGTGGACTTGGGCTGCTTCTGTTGTGGTGATCTAGCCATATATAAATTGTCTTTCTGTGGAAAAGAGTTCTATCTAAACTATCATTCTCTACCACCTGAACCACAGTTATATTATGCCCAGTTTGCAGACTCCATCTTTTGGGGATAAGTGGTAGATAATCCCAGCTACATGCTGAATAATTGTTGATGGTGTATGAGTGACAGCTATTGCTAACTTCTACTAGCTGGCATGATATAGTCTTTATACACACTGCCATCCATGTAGTCTTCTTCTTCTTCTGCGTTTGTTCTGAAACTCCTGCAGATTAGCAGGATGTAGTCCGGAGAACGGAATGTATTGTGTCATTGTTTACAGCATTGCTGCGATATCTGCGCCTTTCGGCCTGACACATCCGGCTTCAGCATGGTTTTGGGTCACTGACCCTATATGGGATGGGACAACCAACTCCATCCCATAACCTCCTTAGTCACCTTTTACGACATGCATGGAAGGTAAAGTGTTGCTATTCTTTGCTCCCCTTTCAGGCCCCGGCAACAGATGGGTGAATCCATGTAGTAAGAAGTAACTAAGGAGGGTTGGGTGTGGGGTTGGCAACACCATTCTATAGAAAGGTAAAGTGATCAAATAATGTTGGGCTAAGTACAGATGTGTCTGAAAAGCACAGTTAAGCCATGATACAACCACATTCATTACTCTGAATTAGATCCTGATAACTGGCTACATAGTCACAAATGACGGCAGATGTGAAACAGAAGTTAAAAGGACAATAGGAATGACTAAACGTACCTTCAACGACATGTGGAAATTATTAATATCTAAACAAATATCAGAAACATATACACTAAATAAACAATTAGAAGACAAAATTGATGCCTTTGAGATGTGGGTATATAGAAGAATATGGAGAACATCATGGAAAGAGAAAAAAACACAAAATAAAGACATAATAAAAACAATTAATATGAAGAAGGAATTACTAAGATAAATTAAAGATCAGACAAATAAAATACTTTGGACACATTAAAAGGCATGACACCTTATTGAAGACCTTACTTGAGGGTAAAGTCAAAGGGAAGCGAGTGGGAGAGTAACATCACATGATGGACAGGTTACAGTATAGCATAGTGCACCACCAAGACAAGAGATATGAGATGTTGGAGATACATTGCAGCCAACCTTCGCTGCGGAGAAGGCACTTGATAATGAACTGGCCAGAGTTTGAGAATGATGCAGATTTGATAATCATCATCATGAAAATCATGCTCATGACACGACAAATCCTCAGCGAGTTCTTAGTTTTAACAGTAGACATGACCAGCTTGATACTCCAGGAAATTTCAATTCAATGCAGGTTAAAGTACAACTTGGAAATAATCTCAGACACAAGTGTTAAAAACTCTTTTTCTTTTTATGTTGTCACAGTACATACTTTGGTGATGAGTACAAACAGAAAATTCTACAACAGTTAGGCTAGGTTTAAATTCTATCCAGATGTGTGCACTGTTAGTAGCTATCAATTTGGCTGGGAAATTATTGTAGAACTCCACCTTCTTTCATTGTATAAAAGTATATAATAGTTCTATTGCTGGTAATTCCTGGGAATCTAAATAAACAAAGAACTAGGCTAAATATGTTTTATTTTTATGTCACTGTGCTCATTTGATTTAGAGCAACTTTTCAGTTGATATTGTTATTTTGCAGTCAAGAAGAGGAAGCCAAACACCGTAGAGCTCAAAATGCATATAGAAAGATGGAGGCTGAGATGGAAGCTTGGCGAGCTGAACTATTACAGCAAGAAAAATTGGTTTGTCAATTTCCATAGAAATAAACTGACAATATAATTGTCAGGACATTGCTTTAAGATAGTCCAAATAAGTATCTTAGATGTTTTACAGAAGTATTTATTTAAATGTATGGCTTTTTTCCATCTTGTAGACAGTTATTTAACAGGTTTGTGTGTTTAGGTGGTATTAAATGTAGACTCTGTCTACATTTAAATAATCAGTCACTGCTGTCTTGAATTGATATTTACTTTACGTGTATGCTGCTTGTATTCTGGTCTGTCATCCCTCAAAAGTGTTTCAAAAGTTTCTGTACCTTTGTGCAATGCCTACCTCCATGCACCGTGGTCTTCTGCTACAATTTCCCAGAAATTGTAGTCAATAGAAAAGTCTTTCATTGAGGCCTTGCATACATCTTTGTGTTTCAGGAATGGTCTGTCTCTAACTCTTTTCTCTTCCAAAAGTTCACTGAACAATATTTACTCTGGGATACGTTTGTTGGTAATTCTTCTCACATGACCCAACTACCTTAGTCATCAAATATTGAGTGTTCCTATAATTTATGGTAATTTTGCACGCTGCAATACCTCTGTGTTTTCATGTTTTGTGTGTTGGCTATCTGTATTAATGTTAAGTCCGGAACACAGTTCTCACATCCCATGTACCTTGTCTGAATAGATTGTATTTGTGTTTCCTGCTATGCCTGGGCAGCTGATATGGGGAATGTGCTTTGCTCATTTTGTACAAACCCCAACTCAACCTGATTATTTTACTTCACAGGATTAGTCTCTATGTATGAAGTCTAGCAAGGTTGCAGTAGGTGCCAGAAGTAGGATTTGAAAACTCTTAGCCAACAACTGCCTTAGGGCCCTATAACTCTGGTTTTTTTAAAGGCTATCCTAGCCTTTTATATTATTATACATACTCATAAAAAGGCCATGAGGTTGTCATGATTTTCTCTCTTAATCATTTACTCTTATCATGTAATCCACAAGACAGTGGATTTTAACTTCTACTACTAAAATATAGTGGGGACCTATTTACTGATCCGATCCCCGGGGTTTTGAACTTTCACTCTTTCTTCCTTGTGCCAGGTGGGTCAGTCAGTCATTTCCTCTTTTGCCAAGTTTGGCACATAGGTCGGATGACATAGTTCTCCATGTTAATAGAGTTTTTGAAAGTTAGCCTCCTTTCCAGCTGAACACCTAGGTATGTTGGGTTTGCTTCATGATTTATTTGAGCTCCTTCAAGAGTGATTTTAAGTTTTTTCTTTTTTTGTGTGTGTTGCTAAGTGTAAATATGGTATAAGTGATTTTACTTGTGTTTATCTTCAGTTTCCAGAAGTTGCAGTATATTGATATTGTGTTGTGAGAAGGGAGAAGTATGTCTCTCTGCAGAGGATATATTCCTCCAATATAATGGGGAAAAGTTCTTAATAACTGTTTTATAGCTGCTATAATGTAGTGGGGAGAAAATGTCTCTTATTAGTTGTTTTGTAGTAGCTATACTTCCTCTTCTGTGATCAATTGTTAACATCCAGTCCAATATTGGTCACATAAAGAGCAGTTTGTTTTAAGTCATCTTGGGTTCCTCAGTTCGTGTTTTGCAGAAAAGCTCCTGTTGGCCAAATTGTCGTTCTGTGAACAGCAAAACTGGCACAATCATGTAGTATGTATTCTGGTGTTTGTGTTGCTGCTTCACAGATGCTGATCGCAGATGCTGATTGCAGATGCTGATCACAGAGTTGCTGATACCAATTCTGTGTAAGTGTGCTTTTAGAGGGCAGTGTCATGTTCGCCTGAAATATCATGACTTGTTCATTTCTGTTAAATTTGTTAATGTTATCTTACTTGGGACTATAGTTTTCGTTTAGTTCTTTCCACAAATGTCGCATAGATTGTTTTAGCAGAGACTTTACTTCTCTGAAACTATCAGTTATGCAGGTTTGAGTTATGCCTCCTGTTTTTGCCAATTCATCTAATTTTTCATTACCAGAGATGCCACAGTGAGCTGGTATTCATTGTAGTACTAATGTAGTTTTCCTAGATAATTCAAAGATATTTGGTCTGATGTTGTGAATGAGTTTGTCCTGTTTGATATTTTGGATGGCTTGTAAACTGATTTTGAGTCATTGAAGATTGTGATTTTTTGGGGTATGGACTTCTGTCTTTTCTGTATTTATTTTCATATTAAAGGTTTACATGTTTGGTGTAGTCTATCTATTTGTATCTGTAGTTGTTCTTCTGATGTTGTTACTATTTCCTGATCGTCTGCAAAAAAGCAGTTCATTTAAGCTGTTGTTCAGGTTTTCTGCTTCTGTTGTCTTCGTTTCTTTGCAGATGTGGTCTATATAAGTTATAAATGGGGAGGGGGGAGAATAGTACACATCCCTGCCCCTTACCCCCGATCAAATTTGGAAGTAGTCTGATGTTCATGTACTCGTTCTTACTGCGCATTGGCTGTCAATGTACTTGCTATTACAAAGCTTAATCAAGTGTTGTGGTACTACGTGTATCAATAGTGTTACCCATAGTTTTGTTCTATCCACTCTGTCAAAAGCTTTCAGTTAGTCTACAAATACCAAGTATAAGTCTTGGTTGTGTTACGTAGCTCTTTCTGATAGTTGTTTGAGCGCGAAGATCTCATATGTGTTTTTTGAAAGCCCATTTATGTGTTATTGATCTGGTGTTCTATGCATGTGCACATCCATTTCTCAAGTATTTTACTAAAACATTTTCCCTGTGTGGCTTAGTAGTGATATGCCTCTGTATTTCGTGCAGTCAATAATATAATTTTATGCATATATATTATATATATATTATATATATATATATATATATATATATATATATATATTATATATATATATATATATATATATATATATATATATATATATATATATATATATATAATGGTAAATACCTAACATACATATGTAATATTGTAAAGTAAAGGTAAACCAAATGGCAGCAATTTGCCGTCTGGGATAAAAATAACTATTATGTGGGGTGACCAGATACCTTCCTTGTTGTGTTTACTTCCCTAACTCATGCATCAGGTACCCATTTACAGCTGGGTAAACTGAAGGAGTGGTCATGCCAGGTAAAATACCATGACCCAAATTTAATTTTTCCATCCAGACAGGTTTTCGAACCTATGTAATATTATAACAATATATTGTGGTTTTATGGTATATTTATTGCCCCAAATGTGTTTTTGCAACATTTTACAATTAATTTTACATTAGGTTTACAATGCTGGCTTGGAGATGTAATGTTGCAAAAGTTAGTAGGTTTTTTAATCTCTAACCCACACATTCATTAGTACAACTTCTGTTTATTAATAGTTTTATATAAAAGTGCTGGCTTAGATATATATATTTTGTCTTACAGTGATTTTATTTAAAATATGGGAGTTTAACAAAAGAATAAACTCCATCATTAAGCATAAATGTGTTGTTAATTAATTTCTGTCTTCAGATGAAGGATAGAGCATTAGAAATTGCCAACCGCAGCATTGAGTTAAAGGCATTGCAAGCTAGGAAGAATAGAATAGTCAAGGAGCTGGAGCATAAAAAGAATATTTCAAGGTGTATTTATAGTAGAAGCTTACTTTCTTTACATTTTAAGCAATAAATTTAATTACAATAGAATATTAAGAATTTGTAGTGCTCTTTTAGAATTTACTGTACTCTTTTATTAAAACTGTAGTCATAGGACTTTTGCATGGAATGGTACATTCAGATCTGTGAACTTTATGATGAAGTGTATTGCTACATAGCAAAGAGTTCTCTGGTAGGAGACCTGCCTCCAGATAGGCTTGCAATCTGTTTAACAGTACCCTAGCTAGGATCTTGCTTGCTATAGAGAGCAAAGATATGCCTCTGTGGTTGTCGCAAGCTTGGTGATTTCCTTTTCTCTTGTAAAGATGTATGATGGAGGTACCCTTATAGTCTTGTAGTATTGTCTCCAGGTTCCACATTGTCTGGAAGAGCTCATTAGAATGAATTTGACAGTCATCACAAGGCTGAAAGTTGCTCAAATTATGAAGCAGAGACTGAGGCCATCATGACAGCCATTGAGTTGGTATACCAACAGTTTGATATGGAACAAAAACCATCTGACATAGTCATTTTTATAGACTCCATGTCTGATTTGGGGGCACTTAAACAGATTCCATATGAAAATCAAAGTATCCTCTACATAGCAAGAGCAGTGCACATTCTTATCTCTGCATATCCAATTAGTGTGACCCAGCAATGGATCCCTTGGACATATCAATCTAGCAGGAAATGAAAGAGCTGACAGAACTTGCAAAAAGAGGTGCCTTAAAACAATAAAAGCAAAGATCATGTAGTATTAGAAAAATCAAACAGGTTCTCAGAAACAACATCAGGGAAATCTGGTTGAACAGATGGGCAAATGAGTTGACTGGTGGAAATGTATTTATTGAAATGACATGGCGTAAGGACAGTGACAACATAAACAAACTCTGCAAGAGAAATCAATCCCTTATCTTTCAGTTTCATGCAGAACATGCAAGGATCAATATCCATTTAAACCATATCAAACCCCAGCAACTACCCATTTGTAGACACTGCACTCATCCCAATGAAACATTGGAACACCTCCTTATTGACTGCCCTTACCTTTCAACTGCCAGGAAAAAACTTATGCAGACAACCGTAACAGTTCCTAGCTCACTGTATGTATCACTAAGTCAACTTCAGAAGACCTGCACTTTTTAAAGAATGGCATTGTGCTGCCACGAGTAGAAACTACTCAACAGCATCTGAATATCGTCCACAACAATGATGATGACAACATGTGGTTCCTAACAGTTATTTAAACAAAATTGAATACCCATTCTATGTGGAGCAAAATAGAGTTGATTTGTTTCACTGGATAAGTTGAATATGAGAATTTGAGTATTTTATTTTTAAGTTCATTTCTGTGTTTAATTTTTAGAATCCATAAAGATGATGAGAAGTATAGACATGAGCTTGAGAAGTCACTTCAAGAAAAGGATCACAAAATTGAGAAAATGAAGGATTCTAAGGAAAGAACTGTTGCACAGGTAAAATAAATAGTAACTCTGGGAATGGTCTCTAGTACAAGCATACTTCTATCAGATTCATTGATTACAAACTTTAAGGGAGTACAAGTTTGCCACACCTATTCTCTACCTCAGGATGTGAAGTTTTACTTTCATTTTCAGACTGGTGTTTCTTCTGAAATTTTTTATTTAGTGAGTCAGGGAGGTTTTCTAGAGATTTTGCAAGTACCAGATGACACAGAGTGAATATGGGGTGCAATGCCATGAGTTGGGCATTATTAAACTTTTAGGGGTCTTTTCTATGACTCTTGTAATCATGAGGCATGCTCCAGATGAAAGTATTGTTTCCCTCCAAATAGTTCAAGCATGTGTCTTTTTTCTTTATTCTTTTGATTTTATACCCCTTTATGAGTTGCAGCGTCAGAGGCTGACGAGTTCACTGGAGATGGCTTTTTTGTGTGCTTCATATGTTTGTTTTCATTGACTCTTTTATTTCTGCAATCCATTGTTTGCAAGGTCTCCCCCCCCCCGACTTTGTATCTATCATGTCTGTATAGTAATGCTTTTTGAGGGACACTGTCTGATGGCAGTCTGGAAGCATGCAAAAACCACTTAATCTGTTGTTTTCTGGTGCAATTCAGAAATGGCATTGTGTTTGTTAGTCTTTTGATGTTTTTGTTTCCGATTCTTTCTCTTATTGTTACTTCGAGGATTTGACGTAGACAAGTCATTTCTGTTGTAACAAGTTTTCTTTTGGATTCTGCTGTTAGTGTCCCCGTTTGACATTGGTAGCATGGTGATGATAATTTTATATATAACAGTTTTGATGTTCATGCTCACATATTTGTTTTTGAATATAGGAGATATCTTCCCCAAGATTTGGTATGCTATCTTTGGTGTTTTTTCCTATTTGATGATATGATGCTTCCAAGATAAGTGAATTCATTTGTAAAAAAGTCCAACTGTTTAAGTTGTTGAACATCGATTAAAATAGTGATGTTTCTTTATATTTTTTGTGATTGACATTATCTCAGTTTCTTCTGTGTTTATCTTCATGTTAATGTACCTACTTGTTGTGTGGAGTCTATTTATATGTTGTAGTTGTTCTTTTGTTATTACTATTATTGCTTGATCATCTGCAAAAAAATAAGTTCCCTCAGGAGGTTGTTTAGATTGTCTTCTTCTTTAGTGTTGGCATTTTACATATGCAGTTGATAATTTGTCATCATCACTGCAAACTGGACATATCCATAGTTGCTCCGATCTCTCCCTGAATGTATTCGCCATTACACTTTTGCTGACAGTACTGGTCCTATGTTGGTTGACCATCATTCTTCTGTGTCCTCCAAACTGTTCACTTCTTATATGTAATGAATAACAAGGGAGATAGAACACATCCTTGTCGCACGTCAGAGTGTATGTGGAATTTATCTAAAAGTCCAACACTCATTCTAACTGCACATAGACTACCTGTGTAATTATTTCTACACAAGTTGATTAGATGTTGTGTAACTCCATATTATGATAGTATTTTCCAAAGTTGTTGTCTGTCTACTCTGTAGAAAGTTTTTTTTTGATTGACAAATGTGATATACAATTCTTTGATGTTTTCAGTTGTTTTTTTCCAGCCATCTGTGTGTAAAATTATCATCTGTACAGTTTTTGTTCTTATGGAATCCCATTTGATGTTGTTAAGCTGTGGTTCTTTGAATGCTCGTAACCTTCTTTCTAGAATTCTGTTGAAATTTTTTCCAGTGTGGCTTAGAAGTGAAATACCTCTGTACTTTGTTCAATCTCTTTTGTTACCTTTTTTTCCAGATTGGTATTATTACAGCGTTTTCCCAGTCTTCTGGTATTTCATGTGTGTTGCATATTATATTAAACAGCATATGTAACCATTTTATTCCTATATCTACCACTGCTTTTATTAATTCGATTTGTATGTTATCATCTCCTGCTGCTTTGTCTGTATGAAATTTTTTATTTCTGCTAGTAATATGTTTGGTTCTAACTCTTCAGTAATATTCTTTACTATGTTGTCGTCTAAATCTGTTAGATTTATCAATTATTTAAAATACTGTTGCCACCTTTCCATGATTTGTTTCTGATCATTGATTGTCTTTCCATTTTCATCATTTATTATTTATATTTATAGTTGGTTCATATTTATCTTCCCTGTTTCTCATATTCTTAATTTTAGTGTAAAAAACTCTTTTGTGCTTATTTGTAATCTATACTTAATGATTTACCATATTTCTGCAAGCTTTAGTTTTAGCATCTTTAATGATTTTCCTTGTTATTGATTTAGCTGACCTGTGCTCGATATAATCTCTTGAGCTCTGCTTGCAGCCCATTTCTTGAATTTTTGTTTCTTATCTCTTATGGTGTCTTTTACTTTCTCGTTCCACCATAGTGTTACTTTGGGTTTCCTACCTTTATGTTTCATGTATCCACAAGTTTCTCCTGCTATTTACATTATGGTTTTCTTGAATATTTCCCATTCTTCTTCAGTTGACTTGGTAGTTGTTGGTAGCTTTTCAAATTGTTCTAAGAATCTTTGTTTATATTGTTCTCATATATTAGTGTCCAGGAGGTTTTTTAGTTTAACTTGCATGTTTGTTCTAGCTAGTTTGTTGTGTCCCTTGTTTTTTATTTTAATTTTAACTGATGCTATCACTGCTTTGTGGTTGATATCGGCGCACATATTTGATATTGCTCTTGCATCTGTTATAATTCGTCTATTATTTATTTTTGCTAGTATAATGCCTATTTGACTTTTGCAATTAAGGTCATTCCATTTGTACCATGTGTATGTCTGGGATTCTCTGTGTTTGAAGAAGGTGTTTGTAATGAATAAATTGAATTGTTTGCATGTTTCTCACAGCCTATATCCATTGTTTTTCCAGTTCGATCTATCACCAAATAGTCCTAGAGATTCTTCTATTCCATATCTGTCCTTTCCAAAGTGGGCATTTAAGTCTCCAATGACATAAAATGACAACAATTTTCTTCTCTGTTAATAGTGCTCAATGTGTTATTTAAGTTGTCAAAAAATTCTTCACACTCAAATCATTGTTTTGAGCCTCACATGGTGTGTACACTTGATTAGGTCTTTAGCAGACTTTAAGCAGTGGAGATAATGCTTCTTCTTGTTTTGTTAGCCAGATCAATCTTCTACTGGAGTTCTCGCCAAAAAATACAAGATTATAGACTTTTAAGATCAGTTATGGAAAGGCATATTTGTGGATGATATGTTTGGCTAGTAATGATGTTGTTTGATGTTCTAGTACTTTAACAATTTACTGATGTTCTGGTACTTTAATAATTTACTGGTGATGTTGCAGATTATAATGGTGTTGTAGGAAGCACTACAATCTGTGATAAAATATAAATGAAGCATTTTTTTTTAACAGACTAGAGCTGTGGCACAGTTAAGCCAAACTCTCAGAGATGACATTAAAGAAAAATATGAATCCGACACTTTTGATAAGAAAGTTCTGGAGGCTCAGCTTTATTCCAACCTGAACAGGAAGCATAGGTCAAGGAGCCCTGCACTAAGGAATAAGTCCTCAGTAAAAATAATTTAACATCTATCTTCAAATCTAAGTCTATAAGAAAGTGTAATTGTATTTAGTGATAAATATGTTATTTTATCAGCTTCAGTAGAGATGTGCTTGTTAGTAACATTTGGTCATTTGGTAAGTATCAGAATAGATATGTTAATATTCAGTATGCCCTTATAGAGAAAATATTTTGGCAAATGAAAGACAAAGGTAATTGTGTTGATATTTATTGTCTATGAGGAATGGTCAGTTGATCATCATCATCAGGTGCCTAGCCGGCTGGCGTAGGCAGTCATGGCTCTCTACAGCTCTCTGTCCACAGTATTATGTATCAAAGTCGTTGTTGTTACCTTGCCGTGTCAGGTTTTCAAACTGTCTAATATTTTCTCACGTTGTCACCCTCTGTCTCTGTTGCCTTCAATTTTACCTGTTGTGACTATGTTCTCTAAACTTGCCTGTCTCATGAAGTGGCCAAAAAAAGAAGATTACCTTTTTCTTATATTGTTGATTAAGGTCCGTTTCGCATTTGACTCTTTCAATACATCTACATTAGTTTTTGTGGCAGTCCATGGTATTCTCAGCATTCTTCTGTAGAACCACATCTCTGTTGCCTCTAATTTCCCACTTTCCAGTTTGTTTATTGTCCAAGACTCGCACCCATATGTTAGTATAGGGGTTATATAGCACTGCAGAACTCTCTTTCTCACCTCAGATGACAAGGTCATATTAAACAGTATGTTTTTCATTTTTCTGAATGTTGTTTTTGCCTGTCCTATTCTGCATCTTATTTCTGTTGAACTTCTTCCATCTGCTGTAATCATTGTACCTAAATATTTGAAGTGGTGGACCTGTTTTAATACTATATCATTCACTTTGATCTTGCAAGGTGTGTTATTTTGTTTCTTTGAAATGACCATTACTTCTGTTTTCTTGATATTTAGGAAGAGGCCTTTCTCTTTACTTTCTGTGACTACTACATTAATTAAATCTTGATGGTCTTCCACACTTTTTGCAATCAGAACAGTGTCAACCACATATATCAAATTATTTATGTTATGTCCTCCCACTGATATTCCTGGGATATTTACTATTACACGCAATATGTTTTCACTGTATAAAGAGAACAGGTCTGGTGAAGTACGCATCCCTGTCTGACTCCTTGTTTTATTTGTTGAAAAGGGCCAAATTGATTTCCTACTCTTATTGCTGCTGTTTGTTGCCAGTACATGTTCTTGATTATTCTTAAATCCTTGCTGTCAATGTTCAAATTATCTAGCATGTGTATAATTTCGCTATGTTTAACTTTATCAAATGCTTTCGTGTAGTCTATAAAACAATGGTACAGATCTGTTTTTGTCTCTATAGACTTCTCTATTAGTTTTCTCAATATATAAATAGCATTGTTGGTACCTTTGCCTTCTACAAAGCCACATTGTTCTGGACTTATTTCTGATTTTATTTGTTTCTCACTCTCTTCATGATGATTCTGAGAAGTATTTTGGTTATTTGGCTCATGGTGCTGATTGTACAGTGTTCTTCACATTCGGTGGTCTTCACAGAATGAAGTCAGGACAGATTTATAATACAAATCAGTGATGTCAAGTTTTTGCAGTCAACATTTGTCATAGACTTGGTGATTCATAAAACAACTAACAATGACAATTCTCATGTCTACCCTGGAGGATTTATGTCAACTTATGACATTGCCTTTTTGTCTCACAGATATAACAAATATTTTGGAAAAAACGTATTGCCGTAATGAATCCTAGTCAGAATGTCAGACTAACAATAACCAGAAAAAAATGGAAATGACTGGAACTGAATATGAATATTCCAGGATCTCAAGGTAGATCATAAAATCCTCCCAAATATATCTGCTTTTATATTTATTAATATTGTTATCAACCATAGAAGATGAGCTAGATCTGACATACTAAGCAGATTGAATGCAGCTTGTGATTTGTTCTCCAAGCTTTCTAGAAAGCAGCTCAATACACCACCAGATGCAAGATGAATAGGCCTACATACTGCAGCTGTCTATTATCAACATTACCATATGGATTGAAATGTAGAATGACAGAACAAGACATGTCTAAACTTTCATCCTTTCACATTGTGGAAATCCTACACATATTCTGTTAGAGTACCATATTTAACCAAGAAACTCATATTGTATCATGTCAGTATGATGACATCATCCATCAGAGAAAATATCATCAGATAAAAAAGCTGGTATTTTGTCAAACATGTTAGGCATGGAAACTAGCACCATTATTGCTTTAAGATGGATGTCTGAGGGTGAAACAAATGTGGAAGACCGAAAATAACATAGAAAAAAACAGTGGAGTGGAAATTGAAAGAGATGAACCACAGAATGGGCACAATACAGGAAATATCCAAGAACAGAGAGGAATGGTGTACTTTTGTGCTGCCCTAAAATCAGGGGGTGTAATAGGCATGATGATGATGATATTGAAACAAATCTGTTAGATAATCCTATGTACATTTTAAATTGAATTCACAAAATGTTTTTACTTTTCTTAGTTCTTCTTGCTTTTTTTTCTCTTTATACCCCTTTATGCCTTGCAGCATCAGGGGTAGAAGAGTTCTCTTATGTCCTTTTTGTGTGCCTCATATATATTTGTTTTTGTTGATTCTTTTATTTCTGTAATTCAACCTTTGCATGGTCTGCCCCTGGCTTTGTATCCATCGTGTCTGTATAGTAATGCTTTTTTGAAGGACACTATCTGATGGTAGTCTGGAAGCGTGTGAAAACCACTTAATCTGCTGTCTTCTGATGTAATCCAGGATTGGCATTGTGTTTGTTAGTCATGTGATGTTTTCATTTCTGATTCTGTTTCTTATATTTGCTCCAAGAATTCAATGTAAATATGTAATTTCTGTTGTAACAAGTTTTCTTTTGTCTTTTATTGTTTGTGTCCAAGTTTGACATTGGTAGCACAGTGATGGTATGATGATTGTTTTATATAGTGCAGTATTTATTTTCTTGGCTGCTGTAAATGCAAAATATGTGAGTCATAAGATGTTTCTGTATTGAGAAGTTTCTATAATGTTACAGATGTCTATATTGATACTTAGACTATCATGCTACAGATGTCTATATTGATAATTATGATATGATTTAGCAGATGTCTATATTGATAATTTTGTTACAGTTTTACTTATTTAAACATTGATATGTACTCATATTACTGACATTAACTAGAAAGTTTACAGTAGAGCCTTGGATTGTGACTCATTCATTCAGAAAACATGTTAATAATCTTAATGAATTATTGCACTAATGAATTATGAATTAATGAATTAGTTAACTCATATTTACTTATATGACTCTTAATGAATTATTGATATATAAATAATTATACTCACAATGATCAGTGAGAAAAGCTAATTTCCCCATAAATAATAATAGAAACTGAGACGATTTATTCCACAACCCAATAATGGTCCTATAAAAATGATTAATACAAAATACATACCTTTTTATACTTTTAGTATTTAAATGTAATATCATCATCATGTGACCTATTCTGTCCAGAACATGTTCTGCATTATGGAGTCTCTGAACACTCTGCGATTCTGGATGAGTTGACCAGCCGCAGTTAAAGACATGTTTAAGCAATCTGATATATCAGATTGTCATCTTGGGTGCCCAAGATCGTCATCTTGGGTGCCCAAGATCGTCATCTTGGGTGCCCAAGATCGTCATCTTGGGTGCCCAAGATCGTCATCTTGGGTGCCCAAGATCGTCATCTTGGGTGCCCAAGATCGTCATCTTGCGTGCCCTCTTCCTCTGTTGCCGTTAACTCTGCCTTCTGCTATTAATCTTTCCATGCTGTTTTGTTTCTTTATATGACAAAAAAACAGGAGTAATGTGCCTAGTTATTCTATTTTGAATACACAGTGATGCCCAAAACTTGTTCTTAAATGTGAAGAAAACAAAAAATTATGACAACAGATAAAGTGAAATTACAACCAAAGATAATAATTGACAATTTCAAATTATAACACATTACAAATGTCCAGTATTTGGGGAAAAAAATAAAAAGCTCAGGAGACTGTGCTGTCGAAATCAAGAGAAGAATTGCAATGGCAACATTGAAACTTACACAAATGAAAAATCTATGGCAAGGTATCAGCAGCATAGCCAATCTATGTATGATCAGAACATGTGTATTTCCAGTAGTAATATACAGTTGTGAGGCATGGACATTAAATAAAACACTAAAAAGATAACAGCTGCTTTTGAAATGTAATATTAAGCAATCAAATTTATTAACTAAATTTAATTGTTGCTGGTGAGAGGGAAGATAAGAAAGAGAGGAAAGGAATGGGAAAGTTATTGTGTAGGACAACTTACCCTTTAACAAAATCACCGCTATTATGCTATGTATCTGTTAGTCCAAAGTAATGTTTCTTTTTGTGTGACCTTAGCAAGGAACATATCCAAGAGACATGCTTCTTGAATTCCAACTGTGAACACCTTAGTATCTAAACTCACAACCTCGCTGGTGCCTCACAACACTATGCATGCTACTTCCTCTTTTAGCTAGTTGGTTAGTAGAGATCATTCATCACAGAAACACATCCATAGGTGCTCCGATCTCCCTCTGAGTATATCCTCTATTACACAATGACAGACAGTTTCAGTTCTCTGTTAAAAAAACATTCTTTGCTAACCATAATATAAAAGGTAATGCTCATTTATTGTCACACCACATTTAAAGCTCAGATCCTTTACTATGGACTTAGAAAAGGAATCAATATCTTCAGTAATTTCATTTGATCATGCAGTTTCTCATGCAACTTGCCATGCTACTTGTAGTTATAGTGAAAGGTCCACTCTTCTCTCTAATAGTCTTCCCTGCACACTAAGTCATTCCGACATTGAGAGAACTATTGTCTTATTTGTGATCATATGATGCTAGGCAGACAAAGTGCATATGTACTGCTCTTATTGCAACAGACATCGCTCATTTATCAAGTTAAAATTAAAAAAAAAATATTTGTTCGTCTTGAAGAAAAAAATACTCACAATCCAAGTTACTTGCATTCCAAGGTTTCACTGTACTTTAATTTTACCTACTCAGTGCTTTTTTTCTAGGAAAAAGGCGGGTATGCATTTGGTTTGCAAAAAAGTGCCTATATTTCTTGTAGTAACACCTACTCTCCCCTCTCAAAATAACACACACAAACACAATTTAGTACTTCACAAATATTTATAACAATGTTGATATATGAAAAGTACCTTTAAAAAGTTATATATTTGGCTAGAAAGCATTCTTTGTTCTTTAGCCCATCTGTGTGGACACAAAGTTCTGAATTGTATTATCTGGAATCTAGATTCTACATACAGTTTAATCCAAGTCTCAGCACAACTAACTTGGCATTAAAAATAAAGGCTTTCTATTTTAACATACATTACATATATTCTCTGGAGAAGGCAAGCAGATTTTCTAATTAATTCTGTGTGTTGATATACACAGTGTCACTTACTTGACTGATGCCTCTGATCATTGGCCACTTTGCATATTCTTTGACTCGCCAGCCAATAAAATCAGGATAAAAGTTTCATCATTCAAGATAAATGACACTGTTTGGAATCAGCGCAAGATTGCAATGGGAAAGGTTTTCATGTAAGCGGTAGACTCTGCTAGGAAACTAGATATCTGGCGTAGTTTGCAAATGGAAAAAAATCATTTGTTAAAAATGTTATGGACATTTATCAACTTGAGATTGATGAAAGTAGCGTGAACTTTGTACCTTACATTTTTATTCGATTTCAATGCTGGTGTGGTATCAAATGACCTTGTTGGTTGAAAATTCTATACAAAACTGATACAAGCCAATCATGTTCTCATCCTTGTTGCTTTTTTTCCCCACGAACAAGTTGTTTGTGTTGGTTTTTTTTGTTTCTTCTTCTTCTTCAGCGTTCATTCTCAAACTCCTGTTGGATCTCTCTTGTAGCAGGACCATGGTCCTATTAGATTTCCAGCAGGATGTAGTCCAGAGAATGGAAATGCGTTGTGTCATCAGTTTATTTGCGTCAATGGCCCGACACATCTGTCTTCTGCGGTTTTGTTTATTCAATATCAATAAGCCCATAACCGTTCAGGGTCATAGAGGTACCACAGTGGATGCTTCAGCACACATAGTCCTCCAGCAAATTCTATCCTCAGTGGTGTGGATTTGTGTGGAAATATCTTGTCCTGTCCATTCCTTGATGTTATCTGTCCATTCCTTTATTTAAAGAAGTAGTTCTTTCCCTTTTGATAGTTCCCTGTAGTTTTATTTTTGACAAGGAATCATGTCTGCATACATGTCTAAACCTTTTGCTAGTTTTCATCGTTTCACTATTGAAAGCAATGGTTCTTGTACACATGCATACTTCTCTACTTTATTTCTTATGCACACATTGGTCTTATGTTCCCTGTAATAATGTTTATTACAAATTGATGAACAGAATTGAAATGCAAGAATAATCCTGAGGAATAAAAAGTGGGGATACAGCATATCCCTGCATATTCCCAGAAAAAAAAGCACTGTCAATATTGATAAGTATGCTATAATTTTGTATTTTACAGATTTGTGTAGAGATAATATCTACATTTTATAGATGTCTGAACTGACAAGAATGCTAATTTGATTGATGTCTACAATGATACAGTGTGAATTATGCTAGAATTTTGCAGATGTTAACAATGAAATCAGTATGCTAGAAATTTACGGATATCTATTTTGATAATGTGTACATTTTATGGATATCAATACTGATTAGCAGAAATCTACATTTTACATGTCTATACTCCATAGCTGTCAACTTATTTTTTCATAAATTTGTATTTTTTACAATTTATATGAGTATTTTTAATAAAAAGAGTCTGTATTTAGCACCAAAAGAGCTTTTTTTTTAATTTGTGACCCATTAATACATGCATATGAGATTAAAAAAACGTCCACATTAGTAATAATTACTGAAATTTAACACCAAATAACCTATTTTAAAAAAAATTGTGTTTGTTTTTTTGTGTTTGTTTGTAAGGCCAGTAATCTGTATCAATACGGAAAATTTGTATGAGTTGACATCTATGAATTAATATATGGATATATCTAGATTAATTTGGCAGGCGAAACTTGAAAACAGGGAATAAAGTTTTGCTAATCACTGGAAACACAGGAAAATACACACAAATTGACGTTTCAACCAAAAGGCCCTTATCAAAATGATAATATAACACATGACGAGTAAAGAACAGCACTTTTAGCTCTATTATGTGATTGTAGACAGTGCTATTTGTGATTGTAGACAGTGCTATTCTTTAATTGTGATATGTTTTATTGATGGAGGCGTTGTGATCAAAATATTGATGTGTATGTTTTTTGATTAAAGTGAGATAGAGTTGTAGCGTCATATTCAGTATTGAATATGCTATTTCTGTCTGTTATCAAATTGTATCAAGTTAAACAAAAATGTATCAATCGATATGCAGAACATTTTGACAATAGAAACTTGAAACAGGGCAATGAAGTTTTGCTAATCTCTGGAACCATACATAACACACATAAGTCAACATTTCAGCCAAGAGGCCTTTTGCAAGAAGATATTTACAACAAAAAACAATGAGGACATAAAAAAATGACAAATGTTACTTGTTTTTTGTTGTTGTGAATGTGTTCTTGATAAAGGCACTTTGGACAAAAAAGTTATTTGTGTGTTATGTGTGTATCTAGTGATTAGTAAAAAACTTCATTTCCCTGTTCTAAGTTTCTCATGTTGGATTTCAGTTTTGCTATAGTGAGTACATATTATTGATATCTCATGCAGGAGACTAAGCACATAAGTTTACCCAAAGCACAATGACATCAGCACATAACCAACAAAAGGTAGTATCATTATCAAACTCCACATCCTTCTGAGTTGTAGCACGACTTTTCAACATCAGCACAAATATCCTGCTGTGCTCTCTGTTGCAACATTTGTGTGAATGTGAATAGTAATCCTGATCTGTTCATAATATTATCAATCCATACTTTCTTTTACCCACTTCTTGTCTCCTTCAACTGTCCCAAAAATGTATTCAGATTTTGGATAAATGATAAATCCACTCAAATCAAATGTTATGATATACAACCACATTTAGGAACTTGTGTGCTATTAGTTTCGTCTATATTTTGTCTAGAACCAGAATTTGTGAGAACTAGGTATCAAGCACAAATCAATTGCAAGTGCATTACAGTGTGCATTGTTTTTGCACTGTCAGTGATATTATGTCATGTATAGATTGTGTTGCTAGGAAACAAAAATGGCTAATCTTAGAGTAGGTTCAATTGTACCATGATGTAATGCTGCAGAATAATAGTAGACAATAGTATCCTAGAGTTTAGAGGGGTTGGGGTTAGGGATGACATTACATGATGAGAGTCCAGATCACTGGATATGTGCACTACACACTTGAGGGGAGAGGGGGGTGTGTGTGATGGCCAGTGCGTTGAGTGCAAATCGCTAGTTCCATATCCGAAGTGATGAATTTTTAACATTGATACGGCAGCCATTTTGCATTTTGACATAATAAAATATTTTAAAAATACAATCAGACAATTATTGAAAACTATGATTATTGTAAACATTAGTAGGCACTAATTGAACACAAGTTCTCACATTTATTTGGCCATCAGTTGCCATAATATAGTTGTCCTTGTTTATTCATTTCCCATTGAAGTCTACAATTACCTGAATCAGTTCATGTAGGTGCCTCCCAACAAAGTTCCACGACTATCTCTTCCTTAACTGATTCGTCCTAGAATATTTTATTGTTTGGATGGAATTACATTTTATTATTGCTTTTTTTTCTTTGAATGGGCTAAGAACAACTCAGTAGTTCAGAGCATTACATTGATATACTGCCCTGGTCATGCTGCTGTCAATGGAAATGAGAGAGCCATCTTAATGGCAGGCAATGCGGCGATAGACAGCACAATTCTGAGGAGAGATAAAGCAGACTTGATCAAGGCAGTAATAAATTCACGTGATAACAGTTCATGGTTTTAATAGTAGTTTTGATTTCATTGAGCTTCTGTGACACAGAGATAATATTCATAAAATTCAATTGCTAATTTGATCTTTATTCATAAAATTCAATTGCTAATTTGATCTTCGCATAATGTACTGAGAACTCTTCCCTCCCCAGGGTTTCTATGGGAGTGGGAAGGGGGCCTCTCAGTTGGTAATGCACAGATCGATGGATGCTGCGTTGTATGCACTTTTGGTGAAAGTTTGTTTCATTAAATAATGTATAAGGAGATTCTCTTCCCCTTATAACAAGCAGAATAGTTCCACATCCATGTATTATTCTCTTCCCTTCATAAAGAGCCACAATTTATACACTATTATTATCTTTCCTTAATAAAAAAGCCACCATTCATGTATGCTTATTCTCTTCCACTCATAGAAAGCCACTATTGATGTACGCTTATTCTCTTCCACTCATAGAAAGCCACTATTGATGTACGCTTATTCTCTTCCACTCATAGAAAGTCACTATTCTTTTAAGCTTATTTTCTTCCACTCATAAGTAGCCACCATTCATGTATGCTTATTCTCTTTCACACATTAGTTTAAAATAGTATGATCTATATTTGTGATAAACTGTACTTGTACATCTCGTACATCCATAAACAGGAATAGATAGTATTTTAATGTAGATCTGAGAGCTGGCTAATGCACTACTCACCATATACCAGAAACAAAACATGCACAATGTATGAGAAAACCCACGTTATAAACAGTTTTAACTTCTTAATATCGGAGGTCATGATATTTATTAAATTATATATGAGATGACACCACCCTCATGTCAAGAATCACCTTTAGTTGGTTGCTATTTCCAGAAATTGCGAGCGATTTGCTCTTATTTTATATGTGCAGTGGGGTGGTTTCAGAGAGCTTTCTTTCATACCAGGAAACTTCAGCCTTTGGCTTCGTGCAATATCTATTGAAGAAGTCCTTCTACTCAGAGGGGGGGGGCTGGTGTGTAGGGCCTATGTCACGGGACTTGCTGTTAGTTTGCCTGTGTCACCATTTGTGTGTGTTTCCTTCGACGAGGCACTTCACAGCCAGCGAGATATTTCTCGTGCAGGAAGACCATTCCACTTCCACCCTTCGTGTCCCTAGATTCCAGACCTAATTTCTTCTATATGAGCCGTGTTGGATAACAGCGACAGTCGAATTAGACTCAGGGTTGATGCACCTTCTTAGACGAGGTGCTGCTTTGTTAAACAAGTCTGGGATTTGACCTGTGCATTTCTCATGCTGTGATGGCCTTCCAAATACATCGCTAAACATGGCCTGTGTTTTGACACACCGCCATGGCGTTTATCACACAAGAAATAGGTAGATTACGCTTATTTCAGACGAGGAACTTTCGCAGTCGCGAATAAATCACGTGTAAGAAAGGCATCACTACCGTCTATGCCTTGCATTCGGAACTCTATTCTCTCTGCATGAGTCGATTTCGGTAATGGTGACAGTCGAGTTAGACTAGGTTTTCGATGTCCTCGAAATACAAAGACTTGCTTCCTGTCTACGTTGCACACAGGTCCAAAGTCCGAGTCTCAGCACTGCTTCGGACAGAAGTTGTGAACAATGTGCTCCCCGACATATGTTCAATGCTTTTCCTACGTGCAGTGGGGAGCTGTATTATACGGGTTTTTTTTCATACACAGGAGTGCATGTTCATGTTGTCCTATATTGAATGGGGTCAATTGTGGTGGGACAGGGGGCTTCTGTGTGTTCTTCAGCATGAGCAGCAATTCTGCCATTGGGTCTCGTGCTGGACAATTGTAGTTTTGTTGCCACTATATCCTTCACATACACAACGCTGCCCTCTAGCGCGTGTTGCCTTTTCCCTTTTCCAGATTCAATGTGTACTCTTAGGATAATCATATCTTAACGAGATCTACCCATATCTGGACATTAACACTGGCCGCCCCTCCATTGCTTCTGCACTTTTGGTTGACTGAGCTGAGACGAAATGCATAGAAATAACAGTCACAGATACAAGTCGATAGATTAGGAAAAGTCCAAAATGAGAGTTCTACTGGAGTATACTAGGGATACACCCATCTCTGCTGTGAGATTCACCGCCATTGCGTTTGATCTCCCCAGTATTAGAGTGTGACATCGGGTAACACAGGTTAGGGCATACCTTAAAGTGACAGAATACAACCACCACCCATTACACCAACGTCTAGATGAGGCAAAGGGAAAACGAATCAAGCGTGGCAAATCATGGATGACAGAGGCTGAAGACACACTGCGAAGAGTATGTGAATTTGAAGAAATAGGAAAGGACAGTGAAAGGGTGGAGGTAGACACTGAGAAGTAATCATCGACTAAAGTAATAAATAATACAACTAGATAAAGTGTATCGAAAATGGACGGCTGTCAGGGCCCAGGTTACAGTGCATGAACTCGCCCAGCTACACTTGAAACCACAAAACATAATTATATGTACAGATAGCTCAATTAACAGAAATACAAATGTGTGTTTTGCTGCCAACAGATACGGCGTGACGTTGGTTGAGAAATCTTTAGCATACTCCACTGTCACATCGAGCATGAGAATGGAGATATAGGGAGTTACAGCAGAACTTAATTGGTTGATAACTGATACATCAACACGCTCTGTAATACTCACAGACTCTCAAAGCATGCTGCGCAAGATATAAAAGTACATGCTGAGAAAAGAATGGTGGTACTTATTACCAACTCAGTCGTTCGGAGCATTACATGTATATACTGCCCTGGTCATGCTGGGGTCAGAGAAAACGACAGCCGACTTATTGGCAGGCAATGTGACGGTAGACGGCACAATGCTGAGGAGAGATAAATCAGACTTGATCAAGGCAGTAATAAATTCATTTCAAGATGAAGATAATGTCAATGAGACCGAGAACGTACACATACAGAGAATATCAGAAATGGGAGTACCTAGAGGGAAGGGAAGGAAAAGTATTTTTTTTGGAAGGTCCCGAAGATCACGCAATGAACACCTGACTGGTATTATACATACACTGGGATGGCTGCTGGAACAGAGGGAGGAGCACTTATGGGAATGCCCCATATGCTGTGAAACTAGTTGTATGTCGACAGTGTTGCTGGGTGTGTTGGCAAAGAGGCCTCAAAGACATTGCCTCTCTCTATGCAGGCAATTCTCATGCCATCTACATCCATGGACACGAGCCTAAAATTGTTGGTCAGGAAGACAGTAAGAGCAGCTTTATTTGTTTCCAGTGTGCACCTTGAGGAGGTACTTTTAGGATATTCGTTATCTTCTATC
This sequence comes from Meghimatium bilineatum, assembly GCA_034231615.1. Taxonomy (NCBI): domain Eukaryota; kingdom Metazoa; phylum Mollusca; class Gastropoda; order Stylommatophora; family Philomycidae; genus Meghimatium; species Meghimatium bilineatum. The sequence continues at coordinate 72,642,963 of CM067298.1, read as the reverse complement.
CCTGGGTCCGCACAACAGCAATGCAAGACCCTTTGCGCTCCGTCCATATTGGTATAGAACACATGATTGTGCCAGTGAAACATCATAGTAAAGTACACCATTTTAACCCATAGCATTTATTTAATTCCGTAGGGGTGTGACATGTGTGATCTCACATATCTGTGGCTCTGCTATATGAGGGTGGTAGCTATCTCCTTTCCTTCGCAGTCTTTACTTGCAGGATTAATTCGGTACCAAAGGCAGGGTCGACTCCGGGACTGCTATAATCTGAAAAACATATTGTCACTTCAACTAGGTGGAACCCACGATCACTCACATGCCAAGCCAGTGCGCTAACCACTGCACTACGCGCAGTACCCACATTTGGCAATTCTGATGGACATACTCTAGGATATGGCGTCGATGTTGAAGCTGTTTAGTTTATATTTAAATATACGAGTAAACTGTAGTTTTGTCTGGTGCTACTTGTGCCGTGCAGTATTGTAACATTAAGTGATGCTTTGTACTTGGGACAGCAAAAAGAAGAAAAAAGAGTAAATAAATGCTTAAAGTTGAAATATACACCCACGTTTTAAGACCATTTTTGAAGTATATGTTTAACCAGTGAGTCATAGATACATACATATATTTAGCATACATATATTTCTACATCTTTTAGAGATTGATACCTATGGGTCTCCATATAAAGTCAGCTCAATCACTATATATCACATATCAGTAAATAAATATTATTGAAGTAAACATCTGTGTTGTAAAGATCTTATTCATGTCCTGGCTGATACTCCTACAGAGTATTTTAACACATTTTAACAGTAGAAAGGAAATGTTAGCCTTAAAAAAATTGTTGACTAAACTGAAAATAAGAATTGATTAAGTGGTGTTTATATTTAGCTTTTCTATAAAGTGCTTGTCAGTTTGGAGGACACTCACAAGGTTTATACAAGAAAGATTATAATGACATTCTTAAAACATAACTAAAAGTGTTTGGTATAAACTATATTGCATGAGAGGTTGTATCGTTAATTCAGAATGTCACAGCACTGTTTGAGGATTGAACAATGCAGATCCTAGCAACAGAGATGAGCCAGAAAAGCACAAGGAGCTCTTTCTCAGGTGTTGTTACTACCCAATGTCCACATTGGACTTGAAGGTTATCCGTAAACCCACAAATATTCCGCACATATTCCCTGATTGTATGATTAGTCATCACTTATGTTGGACAACAGCAGTATCTATATCCAGAATACTGTATTTTTCAGTGTATGAATACTTTCAAATACTTGTACATTTTTTCCAGTCCTTTCTCACATTTGTTTTTGTTCCTATTAAATATTTCAAATATGAGTAGTATTGTTTGAAGTGAAAAACTATGCAATTATAAATTGAATATTGTGTGTAAATTTGTATGTGTATTACAAAGTTGCATTTGCTACAATGAATAATGATGTTGAGTTTTTTGTTTGTTAATTTTAAAGCAGTTTTATCAATTCCACAAGGAACTAGTGCTAGACCTATACTTGTAGGCGCTATGCAGGGTATACTGTATAGCTAGAGGCACTGGGAAAAATCATAGTATGGCTTCCATGATCTTTGGGCTGCCAGCCCCTTCTTTTACATTACACCTGTAAGTTTTAGACAATTGAGACCCCTACCCCTAGTTATAATGTGCCAGTGAAGAGTTCAAATTTGAATCTGTTGGTCTGATTAGAACTCCTCCTTACTTTGAAAGACATTTCGTATTTTTTCCTTCCTCTGCAAAATACTGCCATTTGTAAAAGTTATTTGTAGTGAGGCAAGATTGCTGACTGGACAAACCAGATTTGAATCGTATTTGTTACCTTCTAATAATTATAGGGTAGGGTATAGGTCAGCTTTGTTTATAACCATGTTTTAGTTCAAATGTTATTGATTTAATAGTCATGCAATAACAAAACACCCGAAGCACTGCTCATGCCCCAGATGGTATTCAATATCATCATAGCTAAATGAATTGGGCATTAATGTCATAATTAGAGCTTCATCTCAGTAAACAGAATGCATGTATGCTGGAGGATTGCCTACTAGGGCCTATGTGACGTTACTCCATAAACCTTTCAAGGATCCGAAGTTACTTAGTAGCTATGGTATCATTGCGTGGCAAAATTTGTATGACAAGTTCAATCAATCAATCAAGTGCCATGCCGACTGGCGTAGGCGATCATGTTTCTCCACGACTCTCTGTCTCTTGTGTTGTCAATAAGCTCGGTTGGTGAGCTTCTACCGTGCCACGATACAAGCCCATCTTCGTAGTAACTTTTCTCTTTGTCGACCTCTATCTCTTCTCCCTTTGATCTTTCCAGTGGTTATTAAGTGTTCAAGCTGTGTTCTTCTCAGCACATGCCCTAGAAACCTTGACTGTCTGCCTCTAATGTTTGATATGATTGATCCTTTTACGCCAGCATCAATGAGAACCTCTGCATTAGTTTTCTAATATTACAAGTTATGACAAGTTGCCAGAGAATATAGTGGTCAGAAAGATGAAGTTACCGGAGAAGATAGTGGTCAGAAAGATGAAGTTACCGGAGAAGATCATTTACCACTGTCTGACCACTGACCACTTTCTGACCACTGTCAGAAAGATAATGTGTTATCTAGAGGATGTGTTATCTTCCTGCTACAATGGGTAGCTATAGACAAGGGAAGTGGAATTGTGATAATGCTGCAACGTTTGCACTTGATGTTTATGATGTATTTCAGCTCAAGTATCATCGTAGTGCTGATTGATCTTGGAGATGTTTTTAACGAAGATGTTTTTAACGATAAAAGTTTAAACTCTAACTCGTCATTATTACGCTGTGAAGTCAATCTTTCGACTGTAAACTGAATCGCTGCTACCCTGATACAGAGAACCGCTTAAATTGAACATACCGAAGCTGTTTCACGAACACCCGTTGAATGTGAACAGTGCGACGACTCATTTAGACTTCGATTTTAAGAATTTGGTATTAGGGGTGATTCAAGTAGGAATTAGAACCTGCTGGACAAAGAAAAGGAATGTTCTAACCAGAGAGCCAGGGGAACTATTAGCATGTATACCCTTCGATATTTCTTGGGGTGACTAAGCACCTATGAGTTTTTTTCTGAGTGCAATGATGTTGGTTACTAACTAAATAATGAAGTACATTCATTAATTTTCCTTTTGCACTGAAGTTAGCGCATAGGGCAGAGGTCAGATCTCTCCAATTCTGTCTGTTCAAAGCTATTCTGTGCAGTTCTTGAATAGTATGAATATTGGTTGTTTTACTTTCTCTAAGTATTGTTCTTCTGAGTTTTTCTTTTGGTCTATCCCTTGCTCTTTTGCCTGTAGGTATCCATTCAAGAGATTGGTGGTGTATTATGTTGGTGTCTGCGCGTAGGACATGTACGATGTAGGACCAGCGGCGTTTTCTGATAACATCTCTGATGAAATTTTGATGTGTCTCGTCTCTGATTTTATCATTCGATTTGAATTCATTCCAATGGGTGTTAGTTATCCTACAAAGACATTTGTTCTCAATGAAGTAATAATGTCAATTCGTTGACAAATGAAGTAATAATGAAGATTAATTACTGGAGTTCAGCGGTAGGGTATACTGTTTCAGCGGCGTGTATCTGTTCTAGATACATCATAGTTGTCATGAGATCGACTAATCAGATCTTGGAGAGATTGTTCTATATTGATGGCGAAGTTGGATGTGTCAGGCTAAAAAAAAGCGTAGGTAGCACAGCTCAGCCATAAACCAGGATAGCTATATGTTCTATGTACTACACTCAGAATGTACTACAAACCAGCAGAATAAGAAATTCTTTACTATCTTCTAACGTGCCAATCTTGAATATATATGAATGTGAGCAATGAGCTATAAAAATCACATGAAAGGTCAGATCTAACTTTCTGAATGAGATCGATCTGAGGAAGATTGCTAAAATTACAAAAAGATCATGGTTTTTAGCTAGGCGATGCATTCTATCTATCTATATCTCTGCTTTTGCTGTTAGGCGCCGCATATGAATGACGATCGGTTTTCTGGTTATGACATGTTTGGTTGCTTGATATGCAGTCCTTCTGTGCCGTGTCAGTATGTTGGTAACTCTGTCAATCCACCTTCTTCTATGTATTCCTCTGTATCTTGCTGTTTCCATTTTCATGTTATATGTCCTTGCCGTTGGCCAATAGAGGCGCATTCTCATTAGGTGGCCGAACCATTTCAGTATCTGTTTTTTTCCCAATATATTTGACCACTGATGCTGTTCCAACAGTTCTTGTAACCTCCTCATTTCTACCATGATGTCTCCATGTCTACTTGCTGCTTTCCTTAGAATCTCATTTCACACTTAGTGAACTTAATCTCTTGTTCTATTGGTATGTCCATGTCTGACATTGATAACTCAATGTCGGAATGAATATTGAATTTATGATTTGTCGTGTAGTTCCAAAAGGATAGATATGTTTTTCAAAATTGGTCTAAGTTCATAATTTACGATGTTGGCTTTGTGAATTCTTGTCTCGAGCTCTGTGTCCATTATACCGTCGTTTGTAAAAATGCTCCTGAGATATTTAATCTTCTGTACTTGTTTCAGTAGTTCATCTCCGTTTGTTTCCGTCATTTATCTTTATGCTGATTGTAATAGGTGGTCTGCCTATAGACATTACTTCTATTTTTTGTCTTCTATTTTGGCCTTCATGTTGTTATTGAGGCAGCTTTCGTTGAGTAGGTTTATGTGATCTAGCAGCTCTTCACTTGAACTGTGGACTAGGCATTGATCGTCGGAACAGAGTAGTTAAATTACGTCACTTTTAGATCACTTAGGATGGTAAGCGTCTATGGTAAGGAGATACACTAAGATCTTAAAATTCAACTCCCACAGACCAGTGTTGAATAAGCACAATTTAGCAGCATTATTCTAACAGACACAATCAATCATGCCATATTCATTATTTATAAAGCAATGTCTATAAACAGCGAACATAGGCCTAATAGTAGAACAAAATAGAATTGCAATAACAACAAAACTAATGCAAATAGAAAATATGTGACAACGCACCAGATGTAAATCTTATTTACATCTGATTAGAGCAATCATATTTACGATAGCAATGTATGGTTGTAAAACATGGGCACTTAATAAATCATTGGCAAAAATAATGGCTGCCTTTGAACTAAGATGTTACAGACTGATTTGGAGAATGCCAAGGACAGCATGAAAGGCGAGAAAAATGATACGAACATTTTAACAGTGAAGAGAGCTGGCTCCTAAACAACACAATAAACACGAAAGCTGAGATTTTGTGGTCATATAAAGAGGCATGAAAAGTAAATAGTGGAAGGTACGCTTGCTGGTAACAATGGTAGGGGCCATACAAATACAACGAATGCAATGCCGCAGACAAACTTGCACAGAATCGTTGAGTTCAGTATATCCATATTGAAAAGGTAAAATACGAATTAACGCTAGAGAAACTAGAAACTGAATAGAGCCAGACATCTCATGACTGAGACTACTATAAAATTGTGTACCATATGGTAAATAAACGTGAATACTCAAATCAAAATGAGTTGAAGTGCAGTTTTACGTTAAACAATAAACATAATTATCTTTTCGACCAGCAGATCTCTGTTAATATTGGACAGATACAGAAGGGAGCAAACACTATATATTAAGTAGGACTGCTATACACTTCGTTAATTTAAATTGACATATAAGGGAGTACTCCTACTCCCAGGAAAGAAAGGAAAGAACAGACCTACAATGAAAACATGTTTGTGACAAGAAAATGTAGTGCACAAAGAGAATGCGAAAATAAAATAAAGCTAGAAAAAATGAAAACTTTCATTACTGCGTGTTTTCCTGTTAAGGAGTGCGGAGAGGCTTTATGGCTGTAGAAATAAAGGCCGCATTGCCATAAGTGTCGCCAGGACGTGTTCAGGAAGAATATTTTATTGCACCTCCGAAAGACAAAAATCCTTGTCCCAACCGTAGATAAAGATAGAAACACAATGAAAATGAAACTCGTACACGTCGGGGCCCGTAACGAAAGCAAAGAATAATAACACAGTAACACGTTATGCATGTTATAAAACCTTACACCTGGTACGTATTAGATAAATGTGCCCGTAGATTGTCAGACTTATTCCAGGTAGTAATAACAATCGATGTTTGTTTGTTTTCGAAACCTAGGAATTACGAACGATTAGCTCTTGCTTCCTATGTGCAATAACATTCGATAAAGAAAGTACAACTCGATGGGATTTTGCTAGCGTAGTGGTTAAGTCGTTCAGTTTGTTATCAAGAGGTTGCGGGTTCAAAATATGTTCGCATAGGTTTCAGCAAAGTAATTTTTTTCGGAGATCCTAGAGTATTATCCATTGATGATATGTTCGTATATTGAGATATTGCACTCTTGACAGAAGACCTGCCTATTCGATGAGTGACTCAGGACAGATTGGGTAACCCTAGTACAGTGAAGTCGGTCTTCTGGGTCTTTTGTACCCTTTTTCAATCTCTTGGTCGGTGAAAGAGATTTAGTAGACCCGTTTCACAAAGGCAATTCAGACAAATTTGCTCGTGTGTCGAAAGTCGATCGTTCACACTCAAGGCTACTGACGAAGCGATTGGATGTACCTAAGGGATTCCTCATTCCCTTAACTACTGTCTTTAGTGCATAGGCCTACAAGAATTCCCGGGCGGTAACAATTATAAATACTAATGTTTTGGTCTTTCAACATTTGCGGTGTGTTTAAGCCTTCATAGCGCCATGTACAGGGAAGATCATTTCATAGAGGAGATTTTCTGTGACCACAGGTAGCATGAAGATTATGGCAGTGAATTGGTACAATAACATAACTTATGTTTGTATTCTCCGTGATTACATAGGCATGATACACGAAATACAAACAGAGCTCATGAACAATGACTTGACGCAATTTGAAGGTCGAAATTGCGAAGTCACATTCATTTTCGTGCCTGGTAATGCAAATGTTCGAGGCAATAAGAAAGCAGAAAATCTGACGAATTCTGAAACTAACGAAAGTTAGATCAATGGACCAGGCTGGTATACTAAATTCCTTATGAGAAATGTTTAGGTCAAAGGAAATTCGTGAAGATTATGTAATATCTTTTCCATGTCAAGAGCAGGACAGCTACATATGACACGCAAGTGAAATCCGATTTGTCAAGTAATGTTTTTTCAACCAGGCACATTGATATAAGTGATATACGCACTGGCCTCTGAGCTCAGAAAACATTACTTAGAATTCAAAGGGACTAAAAGAACACGAATTAAAAAAAAATCACGCCCGTCGACCCGAAAAAGCTGCTCAACAGTGGTCTAAAGTAAATGAGCCGGCTTTGAAGTAAATATATGTACCCACCACTATTAATACAAAGACGAAAACAACTATACACATCATTGTTTCAAAAATTTACCAAAATTTGCGGTGAATTCGCTTTCGTCTATCGTGCTGCTGGAGCACCAAAAAAAAAAAGATCCATCACTAAACCAAACCCGTATCCGATCATTCCCAACGGTCCATTGACGATGCTGGTTTGGCAACTGCAGTCGGCTTTGGCGATGAAGGGACGTAAGAAAGGGCCTCTGTGACACACACATACACATATACACACATCAAATATTCCCATACTCCTATAACGTAAAGAAATTCACCAAAAAAAAACAGACATACATAGACACAAGCAAGCAGGGAAAAGCATGTACGTGTGTACACACGCACAAATCAAGATTGTTTACCAAGACTTGCGACATACAACCACATACACACGTATCAGTGAACATGTATGAGACATGTAACTTAGAACGGAACTAATGTGATATTGTAAGAGATGACCAACAAAGACAATGTCAATAGACAAATGAAGGGGGTAGTATAGTGGGATGAAAAATAACGCCAAGTAGAGTACTGAATACTATTCAGCTGAATACTAACGAAATAGAATGCTTGCTTATATTGCAGGAAAAAGAAAACAGTTCTGGTTGCGAAAGATGAAATATACATATTGGACAATCGCACATATTTAACATGGAAACAAGATTGGAAACAAAATGATAGTGCTAATGGAAAAATCACAGAGAAAAGGCAATATCGATGTAAATGTGGGGGGGGGGGGGATATGGCAACAGACTAAGAGAAATGCTGTTGGATGTTTAGTCCATGAGGGTAGATTACTACACCGGGATGGTGTAGCAGGCGACGCTAAAGGGGTATACGCTGGCGGTCACTAGAAGAGCAATGAACTAAACCAGTACTTGAAACGTCATCTTTGCTAGGATGTGGTGGATTGTTAAAACTATTTGCTACTGGAGAATTAATGTAATGAGATATATTCCGGATATATTCATTAAATGCTCTGTAAATCTTTCAGCTAATCGCCTTCTAGTTTCACCAATGCATTTTTTATTGCTCCGTTTGCAAACGATGCAGTAAATAAGATTGTGGGACAAACCAGAAAAAGAAACTTGAATGCCAAAGTGTGACGTATGGAACTGGATGATTAGAATATAAACTACCAAAAAAAAAAACAACAACAAAAAATAAATAAATAAATAAAAAAAACAACAACATCTAAGTCATTGCCGAGAGAAAGGGAAAGTACCAAAATAATTACTGGAACGTGAATGTGAGTGTACTAAAATGTTCCATAGGGTCCTTGATAAATTTACTTCTTTCATTTTTCGTCTGTTACAGCAACAGCTTTCCGTCCTTTCTCTGAACGTGTGCCTACCACATATTTCGACGGTTTACGGAATGTGAACAAAGTTAGATATTATGCACGCGTTCATTTCCAGTGTGTTCTTCTTCTTCTGAGTTCGCTCTCTTATAATCACAACGAATAAATCGTGTGATTTCCGCCGGGGAGCGTGAAGTACGCTGTACTGTTAGTTCCACAGTTGAACTGTGTATTTGCACCTGGTTGGCTAACTCTTTGGCCCTGATATTTGAGGCTCAGAACATCCGTTGTCGTCATCCCTTTAATTCGGGTAGTAGGCATCCCTAGCCTGTCCAGCCTGCCTATCTGTCGACGGGCGCGCGGATGTGTAATGACTTTTCGTCGAGACGATTGTTGCTCATACCTATCTCGCACGAGATGTTCCACAGCCAGTGAACTTACCTCGTGTAATTAGACGTTCTGTGTCTATGCCTATCTAGTATTGAACCTTCTTTCATTCGCAAGCCTGGTTCCGGTTAAGGAAGAACTCGATATAAGAGTTAGATTCGGGCTCATTCGCCTTCTTAGCCGAGGTACCATTCACTGACATCGTGAACCCTTTGTCCAAATCTGAGTCTGACCACGCATTTGGGATCAACGAGTGTTCTCGAGCCAATCGGATATTGAACCCTTTCTCTCCGAAAGCATGTTTCCGGTATAGGAAAGCTCGACTGTATAGTTGGCCCAGGGCTGCCTTCGTTGTCCCGTTTGTGCCTGAGCCCCTCGGGTACGGAACCTTTTCTCTCCGTATGTTTCCGGTATAGGAAAACTCGACAGTAGTAGAGTTGCGTCAGGACTGCTTTCTTTGCCGGGCACCCACGATTGGGTCTCGAGAAGCTTGTCTCGAGGTAACAGAACATGTAGTTCCGGTTTCCTTGGAACGTTTTCCCTTTCTTTTTGCCCATGGCGCTGCCGTCTGACGCTGTGCTGTCCTCTCATTATACTAAGTATGTTATCTTTTCGCCTCTCGCCAGGCATTTACCTTTTCGTATCGTTTTCATTAGCCACCCCTCCAATGCGCGGACTGGACTGACTAGCGACACTGTGTGCCGACAGCACCACTGCATGTGTTGGCGCAGTGATGTCGGAGATATTGACTGTCTCTTTTGCAGTTAATTCTCTTTCCATCTGCTGCCTCAATATTTACGGACACAATCCTAAAAAGATTTAGCCAGAATAAGCACGAGCACCTGTATTTCTGTTTCCAGGGTGCACCACGAGGAGGTACTATTGGTATCTTGGTTATCTACTAACCCTGGGTCCGCCGAGAGCAGTGCAGTACTCTTTGCGCCCCCAATGTGTTATTTTTCGCACAGTTGACGTGTCGTCAATGAAATTACATAATTAGCAGGTAATGACGCCAGAAAAAATCAGAATGGTCTATGTTAGCAGAAATTAAATTATGCCTAAGGCGGAAGGGGAACGGGAAGGTTAGGGTAGTGTTTGATCTAAATCCAATCCTAGCACCCCTCCCTCTTCCTAAACCCTTTACATATGTTTCTCTAGGGAGAAAAGCTGTGTTGCTTCCTTATCATTCGAAGGTTGATAAGTCCTTATCATACGGCAGCCATTTTTAAAAAAATGAGTCGGCAGTGACGTTACAAACTAAAAATTTACGATCGGACAATTATTTTAAAACTACGAGCGCTCGTTCAGGGAAACGATCTAGCTTTAATTGTTTTTCTTAGATATATTATGAAATTAATATGTTCTATACTATTTGCTGATATTATTATATATCTGCTCAGATGAAGATCGAAACATCAACTGTTTTTGATCTTTTCTTTTTTTTTTTTTAAATGGTTATTTTCATATTTTTATTATTAGTGGTAATACATATTTACTTGTCTAATTATTTTGTTACTCGTGTTACTGCGGCCCATATCTATGTATTGGACATTATTTTTGGTAATTAGGTACTTTGGATGCTATTTATTATTTTTCTTGTCTGCTTATATGTATTTATTAGCTTTATATAATACATTATTTCCTAGGTATTTTTTCATGTTTCTCCCTACACAGCTTCCAAAAATTTTCCACATTCTACCCACACTTTCAATCGTCATACTCTCTCCGACTGTCTTCGACCGTATCTCTCTCTTGTCATGCGTGGTGCAATTTACTTTGCTTTTATTACCTTTAAGAATAACACGTTTCTAATGCCATTCCTATTTCCCGCAGTGTTGTCTCGGTTATCGCATCCTTCCTCATGGCTTATCAAAATTTCGTCCTGGACTTGGTAACTCGAACCCAACTCGAACCCTACTCTATCTCCATTTAAATGTATTGGCCGTTGATATTGTTTCTCCTGTGTGCGTGCTGTTTTAGACAGATTCTCGTCCTCTTCGACTTATCCTCTTCTATGGAAGCTATTCGTCTTTGTCTTCTATCTCTTACAACTAATCTTCTTCCTGTTTACAGTCTTGTGTGATTTATCATCCATTGTCACAATAGTACACTTTATAACTCTCTTTATCCATCACATTCAGATAAAATTTCATCCTTTCGCTCTTTTTTCATCCTCCCATCTAAACTACATACCAAACCACTACCATGTCAAATCCTTCTCTTCCCAATCAGCTTTTCATTAATCTTTCCTATTCATTCTCAGACACACCTGTGTGCATAGTGACTTCAATATTTGTGCCGGGACATGCGGGAGTCAGGGGTAATGAGAGAGCGGATAGGCTGGCCGCCCACACTGCTACTACGGCTGCTGGTGGAGCGATGGATTGGGCAGACATTTTGAATGCCTTACGGGAAAACGCACGAACACATGACTGCATAAGTGACGATGACTCTAATAACATCTGTGAGGAAGTTGTGAGAAAATCTCTTCTCAGATTTTATCATTCGATTTGAATTCACTCCAATAGGTGTTAGTTATCATTCGAAGACATTTGTTCTCGAAACTTAGTAGTTTCTTTTCTGAAGATAAAGAACTTTTCCAGCTCTAATATCCATATGTCAGAACCGGAATAACGCAGGAATTAAATAATCGTATTGTTGTGCGTGTTTTGATTTTGTCCTCCGGATATTAGAGTCTTTTAAAGGCATTTAAAGCCTAATGCAACGCGAGTTGTAATTTATGTCCTGACATCACCGTCGCATGTTAATTTGCTTTCTAGATAGGAAAATGTGTGTACTTTTTTCAAGTTGCTATCAATTTAAATTAATTGCGTTAGGTGAACTGGTGAAGTCCACAATTTTGTTTTTGATGAGTTTTGATAAAGCCCTGCAATGAGTTTTAATCTATCATGTTTTGCTTGTGCATCTTAATGGTTTCCACTCATAAGTGCAATATTGCATGATTATCAACAAAATGAAGGTCTTCTCTCTCTCTCTCTCTCTCTCTCTCTCTCTCTCTCTCTCTCTCTCTCTCTCTCTATATATATATATATATATATATATATATATATATATATATATATATATATATATATATATATATATATATATATATATATATATATATATATATATATATTCATATATACACACTGTTCAAAAAAACAAAAAAAAACAAACACAACACTATTTGAAACATGAAGTATCAAAACAATATTTTATAGAATTAATGTTTCAACCTTTGCATGAAGAAACTTTAAGACTTTAGCTAAATCAAACCTGTTTCCAGTCATTACGAACGTCCACTGACGATGCTCGTTCGTCCACTGCAGTCGGTTCTGGTGATACCGGTCCGAAAGAAGAGGACCATGTAGGGTCTACTAGCACAAAGACTATTCCTGAGGTGAGGCAGCCATATGAAGCAAGGGTCTTCGGCAAGGATCGTCGATCTTTTATCGTTTTGTGTTCAAAATGTTTCACGGGATTCTCATGCACCTGTCACGAATTATTGCCCGAAATGTTGTTTTGAACTTGACCTCTTTCATGATCTCACGAATAATGAGGTGAGTACATTTCAGGTAACCACGATAAATTAATGATCAAGTTAACACTGTCGATAGGGAGAATGATCAGCGAATATCTTTTATAAAAATAACTCAAAAAAAGTTACGTTTCTTTTTGTGAACAGTAGATAACGTTCTGAATGCAATGTAGCGCATGTTAATATGTACATCTTATCTTTTAGATGCACAGTTTCGTTTGCAATGTAGTAGTGTTGAAGCGCTTCACATTCGACATTACGATATGTTATATCGGATCAAGTTGTGTCTTACCGGAATATTCAACATTACATTTTGTCAGATCAGATCAGGTGGTGTTCGTAATTGAATATTCTATATTATATTCTGTCAGATAAGGTCAAGTGATGTTCGTTTCTTGACATTCGACATTATACCGTGACATATTACGTGTTATCGCCACATCAAGATTGGTCTCTAACTCTCAACTTCAAATATCGTGCTAACACTTACTGTCAAGCTGTAGTTTGTCCATGCATTGATCCAGTCCTTCTACTTCTATCACGATTTTTCTTTTACTTCTAATCTTCTTCCGGCAATTATTTTAGGTTGAGCTTCCAGAATGGCTTTCATTAAGACACAGCGTTTTTGTCTGGTGAAAATATTTCATTTAATCTTCTTTTTATTTTACAATCTACTACTCCTTTCATTCTTAATGCATCCAAACAATAGCCTGCTTTTATGACTGCAAAACAGCTCCGTTCTTTTGTACATTCACAACTCCAGGCTCTGAATTCATTTGGTCTAATAATTGCTTGTTCATTGTCAACGTTGTGGCACAATACTATAGGAGCTGATTATATTTAACACTTGATCTCTCTTATTGTCAGAATCTTCACAAACTGTTTGGAGACTAATACTCTCTCGGTGGCGCTAAAACGTAATATAATTTTATTTGTTTTGTATGTCGTTATGTTGAAAATAATATGCTATCGTCAAGCATTCTCTAAGGAATACATGGGCACTATTTACTAAGTCATCCGTATATGAGAACTATACTCGCGATAATGCTGTAATCATTGCCGGTAAATGAGAGGTGTGGTATTTCCATAAGAAAAAAAATAGTAAAAACAGGCGAACAGAATGACAGCAGAAAACTATAAATGATCATCAGTTCATGGACATTTGAGACAAGAGAGCCTTTTTTGTGAACTATTCAGAGATAAGAGAGCCTTTTTTGCAATTTTTTTTTACAGAAACAAGAGAGCCTTTCTTTGTGAATTATTTACAGAGACAAGATAGCCTTTTTTGAGAACTATTTACAGAGACAAGAGGGCCTTTTTTGAGAACTATTTACAGAGACAAGAGAGCATTTTTTGAGAACTATTTACAGAGACGTATCTTTGTTACTCATATTTTTCTTTTTAGTGCTACCTGGTTGGACCCGAACTTACCTTTGACGCCACTGATAACAGCAGGCGGCGTCAACCCCCAACCCATCCTCTAGCTTCACAGTATTGGATGATAATCCATCTGATAAAACCCAGGTGGAATTCAGTTTATAGTTGAAAAGGTTGGGTTTCATTCCCCCACCCCAAATATAAACCGCTACCATCTTCAATGCAAATGTATACAATTTATACTCCTGTACTGTACTCATTATCAATATCAAGTTCATCTTCGTAACGAAGGTTGGCTCCAATATCCTCTGTATCTTGCGTTGGTGGAACACTCTGCCAAACTGTAACCTGTTCATTTCGGGATTTTTCTCTCGCACTTGTATCTCTGCCTACCTTATTCTAATGTTCAACATTACATCGTGTCAGTTCACCTCGACTCTATTCCTCAAATGCTGTTCGTCCGTTGAAGTCGATGATGACCATTCAGCTCAACTGGGATGATGGTGTCTGCGATGTGCCCGACTGTGACTAATGAGCCAAATGCGTGCTTTGAATTGTCTACCATATTCTGGGCATGTGGGCATTGCGCAGCTCTGGCTTTTCTTCTAGAGCGTTTTTGTTGTGCCTCAATATGTCTGAGGTTCTCTGCTGCACCATTCTTAATTCTATGATGTCAGTCGGATCTGTCTTGTGCAAGATTCTCCCATGAATTTGAGTCTATGTTTAAGTGAGTTAGTGATATATCACACACAAACATATCACACCGTATTGCACTGGATGCTAACATTCAATAAACTATCAAATATCTGACATTCAAAAACACTAAGAAATAACACAAAACTCAAGATCTTCAACTCCTGCATAATTCCAACATTAACATATCGACGCGGAAGTCTTAAAGCAACATCAAACTTTGAACAAAAACTAAACACCTTTGAAAATAAATGTCTTAAAAGGCTATTGAACATACGCTGGTCAGACTTCAAATCAAACAAAGTTGTCAAACAAGAATCAACACAAGAATATATATCCACCTATATTAGAACTCGTCGCTGGAATTACATCGGACACGCGCTACGAATGGATACTGAAAGACTCCCCTGTCAAGCTTTGATGTGGTCACCTAAGGGAAGGAGAAAACGAGGAAGACCAAAAGAAACTTTACGTAGAACTATTACAAGAGAACGTTTCACCATCAGTATCAGAAACGAAGATTTAAAGCACATTGCAATGAAACGCAAGGAAATTTATGACAACCGCCCTATCTGCCATCTTTGGCCCTAGAGGAATAACTAAGTGATGTCTTAAGAGTGTATTTTAAACGCCTCTTCTGTCCTCCTGCATTGCGTGAACTTGTCTGAAGTTCTCTATTTAACAACGTCTTTGGTAGACGATGATCTTTCATGCAGGCCATGCGTCCTGCCCAAGGTGTCTGGGCTTTCATCAACATTATATATATGCTTACAGACTTAGATTTCATCAGTACTTCACCGTCTAGTATTTTATCTCACAAATGGATGTTGAATATCTTACGAAGGCAGCTTAGGTGGACGTTGTTGACTTTTCTAGCGTGTCTGGCATATACTGTCCATGTTTCACAGGCATAAAATAGTGATGATATTACTGCTGCTTGGTAATCTATGAGCTTCGTGGTAGTTGTTATTTCCCTTCTTTCTCATACGTTTTTCACAGTCTTCCAAATGTGGTACTAGCTTTCACTATTCTGTTGTTTACCTAAGTGTTGATTGAACATCTTTGAGAGAGTGCTGCCCAGGTAGGTGAAATTATTGACTGACTGAAGCTCTTCTTCTTTGGTGCTTATATGGGGTTTTAAGTGTGGTGTGTTTAGTGTGGGTTGAAACATAACCTCTATTGTCAGTATCATCATCAGGTGCCATGCCGGCTGCGTAGGCGATCATGTCTCTCCACTGTTCAATCTCATCTGCGGCATTATCATCTCCACGATGTTCGCTTTCCTGTAACAAATGGGCCAAACAAAGATGCGATGATTTATACCTCCAATACTGTTTAGTCTAATGTTTTCTGTCATGTTGACAGACGCATCTTGATCAAGAAATGCAAATAAGATACAGAACAGACGGTAAACGTTTCACCTTCGGCGATTGCAAAACTAAAGTGCGAGACACAATGGTCAGGGAACTCCTCCATGCAGATGAAGGTGTACTGTATGCTGATTCTTCATACAGTATGCAGGTTACGCTAAACCAATTTTCTTAAACCTGCGACAACTTTGTTATCATCATCAATACGATAGAGGTATATTGTATTGATTGTGAAACCAAATATATTCTGATATTCATCCATGTTGACACCGGATTATCTCATGATCTTCCGGTGTCAACATAGCGCAAGTTCGAACGTTATTCTCTCGATCGTCACTTTAGGATTATTTAATATCGTATTATGTGTTATTTATTTTAGTTGTTAGAATAGCTAACAACCGAAATGTGCAGAAAATGACTTGTGTATTTTCTATTGCGCAAATTTGTAATATTCCTGGAGGGGAGTCGGAGTTTAGACGTCACTGTTGCCGTCACGATGTTCGCTTGGCGCGAACAAGGAAGCGACCGATAGCCACCGGTGTAAGTGGTAGCTATGCAACTGGGCAGGACGAGCCATCTATTGGTCCCGACATAAAGTATTGTCAAAGGTAGCGGATATAAATGGATATCCCTCATATGGACGTGGAAAGCAACGGGAAACTACTACATTATTCTCCCAAGAAACAAATTCATGGCGAAACACAAAAGTAGGGTTACAGTACTTAGTGTTAATATTGCAACGTGGAACGTCAGATCGTTAGCACAGAGTGGTAAATTAGACAACATCAAACAATAAATTGAAAGAATGAACGTAAATATCTTAGGAATTAGTGAAATGAGATGGACTGGGGCAGGAGAGATACAATCATATAAATTTAAAGTCATATACTCAGGTGGACAAAAACACGAGAGAGGTGTATGCGTACTATTAGACACAGAAACAGGAAAAAAACTATGAAAGATTTTCATGACAATATCATATCGAATAATATTAGTGAAACTAACAGGAAAACAATTGGATATTAACATTGTCCAAGTTTATGCATCTACATCAAGCAGTTCAGAGAAGGGCATAGAAAATTTCTTTGGAGAACTGGAAACCGCAATGAAACAGTGTAAATGTAATGAAGTAACTATAGTAGTGGGGAATTTTAACGCAAATATAGGTGATGCAGAGATAACGGATGTGACTGGAAGATTTTGTTTAGGAGTTAAGAACGAAAGAGGTGATTTATTGATCGAGTGGGCACTATCACATAACTCAGTAATGGGGAATATGTCTACATGGTTCAAGCAACATACAAGCAGGCTGTGTACATGGATTAGCCCAGAAGATAATACACGGAGTTAAATTGATTACATTTTAGTCTCTAAAAGACATAGAAACAGCATTAGATCTACGAAAACAAGGTCAGGTGCTGACTGCAACAGTGATAATATAGGCCTACTATATATATGGTGGGGAAATTTTGCATAGGATTAAAGATGATCAAGAGATCACAAAGAAATATGAAATCAGGTTTAGAATTATTGAAATCAGATGCTGACATTAAAGAAAGATATCACATAATTGTACAGAATAGATTCAGAGCATTGAAGATAAATGGGACATGCTAAAACATTCGATAAACCAAACATCTAAAGAGATAATACCAAAATTTAAAATAAAATCGAAGCAAAAATGGCACAATATTACTACATAAGCAAATTGATGTGATAACAGGAACGCGAACAGTTACAAGGTGACTAAATTTTAAGACAGGGCAGGTATTTCTGGAAAAAGATCATATAGTATAGAGATGGTCAGAATATATCAAATAACTTTATGATGAAAATAGACCCAGAATAAATATACAAAATAACAAAAAAACAATACTCGGAGCAGAAGTAAGATGTGTAAGACACATGAAATATGGTAAAGCCCCAGGGCCAGACAATAACACATTAGAGGAATTAGTAGCTATAGGTGACTTTGGAGTTGAAATAATCACACAATTGCTGAATCACGTATATAATAGCGGACACATACCCGATGAATTAATGAGATCCATATTTATAGCCTTACCTAAGAAACCAGGGACCAATGAATGTGAAGAACACCGTACAGTCAGCATCATGAGCCAAAAAACAAGAATACTTCTCAGAATCATCATGAAGAGAGTAAGACACAAAATAAAAACAGAAATGAGTCCAGAACAATATAGCTTCGTAGAAGGCAAAGGTACCAGCAATACAATATATATTTCGAAAACACTAATAGAGAGGTCTATATATGTGAAAATAGATCTGTACCTCTGTTTTACACTCAAAAGCATTTGATAAAGTTAAACATAGTGAATTTATACACATTCTGCAGAATTTGAAGATAAACGGTGAGGATGTAAGAATTATCAAGAACACGTACTGGCAATAAACGGCAGCAATAAGAGTAGGAAATCAATTTGGCCCTTTTCAACAAATAAAGCAAGGAGTTAGACAAGGATATGCACTTTCATCAGACCTGTTCTGTTTATACAATGAAAACATTATGCGTGCAATAGTTGATATCCCAGAAATATCAGTTGGAGGACATAACATAAATAATTTGATATATGTGGATGACACTGTTTTGATTGCTAAAAGTGAGGAAGACCTTCAAGATTTAATAAATGTAGTAGTCACATAAAGTAAAGAGAAGGGTCTCTTCCTAAATATAAAGAAAACAGAAGTAATGGTTATTTCAAAGAAACGAAATACCTCACATTGCAAGATACAAGTGATTCTCTTGATTCTTAATTAGAAACTTGCCTCACAGTGTTGAGTGTATTACGTGGGGCATTCCCATATGTACTCCCCTCTCTGTTCCAGCAGCCATTCGACTCGATGGTGTTTCGAGTCTAATGTCGCAGAAACAGACGTCGACATTAGGGCACAACTCTGGCCCTTGCTACAGGTTTCTTTGTTGTTCCGCCCACCCACGCCGTGCCCGTCCTAGTTGAAGCACAACGTCGGCCTGTCGGAACAACCTGATAACTGTTATCGAAGGTTACGACTACGGGATAAAAGTGAAAGTTAAAAGTGAATGATATAACAGGTCCACGAATTCAAATATTTAGGTAAGACGATCACAGCAGATGGAAGAAGTTCAACAGAAATACGAAGCAGAATAGGGCAAACAAAAACAACATTCAGAAAAGTGAAAAATATATTGTGTAATATGTCATTAGACGTGAGAAAGTGATATAGAATAGTACTATGTAACTCTTATACTAACATATGGATGTGAATCTTCGACAATAAACAAACTGGAAAGTGGGAAATTCGAGTCAATAGAGATGCGGTTCCACAGAAGAATGCTGAGAATACCATGGACTGCAAGAAAAACTAATGTGGAGCTGTTGAAATAGTCAAATATAAAACGGACCTTAATCAATAAAATAAGAAAAATATAATCTTCATTTTTGGCCACTTCCTGAGACAGTGAGGTTTGGATAACATAGTCACAACAGGCACGATTGGAAGGAACAGAGACAGAGGGCGACAACGTGAGAAATATTAGACAGTTTGACAACCTGGCACGGCAGGGAAACAACAACGATCTTGATAACTCATAACAACGACAATCATGCCGTCATGGAACTGTTGCACTACGTTGATAAACTGGGAGGAGTGGGGTGCAGCCAAATTTGGTGAGCACATTTCACAGCCCATATTTGTTCACAGTGTAAAATGCCTGTGCAAATGTTGGGAAAAGTTCCTTTTGGTGTTCTTGGATTTTTTCTTGGAGTTGACAGGCATCAAAGATCTTGTCCACAGTCCGCGACCTGCACGAAATCCGTAATGACTTTCATGCAGATCATCTATGAGTGTCTGTGTACGTCGGTTCAGCATTACACGAGCTAATATTTTACCAGCTATGGATAGTAACGATACCCCTCTTTGGTTGTCACAGGACTGTTTATTTCCCTTGCCTTTATATAGATGGAAAATGAAGGCCTCTTTCAGGTTTTGAGGCTACGGATGTCTTCTGGGATGTCATCCATTCAGGAGCTTTTCCATGGGACTGTAGGAGCTTTTCCATGCAGTCTGTACTTCTTGATTTGTTGGCGGTATGTCAAGCTCTTCTCATATGGTGAAGTGTGGCATCAAATCCATTGCTTCTTCACTGTAGGCTGATGGCTTATTTAAGAATGCTTCGAAATGTTGTGGCCATCAGTCTAGGATCTGGGTTTTTTTCTGTAAAGCAGGGCTTACTCATCTGCGTTAAGCAAGGGTGGTGATCCTGCAGAACCTGGACTGTACATTGATCTCAATGCATTGTAGAATCGATTGTAGTAAATCCTGTCCGCGAACTTCTAGATTTCCGTGACTTTTTGTTGCAACCAACTATCATGCATCTCCCTTATTTTCCATGTGGAAAGTCCTGCCGTCTCTGAAGTATATTGCTTTTTTTGAAGGTGAAGAGGGATCACCTTGAAGATTTCTGAAGACACTGTTCATTTCCTCTAGCAGAGTTGCAATTTCTATGTCAATGCCATCGAACTACTTGGTTACAACGAACCACAATTTTTAGGCTCCGCACAGGACATTGCAGACTACAAGCACGTCTCCACAAAATGAAGGCTATTCAAACTGACCAATGCCCATGTCAAAAGGGTTCCCAGACTCCAGAACCCATTCTGCAGACATGCCCAATCTTCGATGACGTGAGAACTAAAATATGGCCGCAAAAGACAGATCTGAAGGTAAAGCTGTGTTAATGACTGAATTCATGTAGGCGGCCCAACTTCCTGTATATACTCATGAGCATATGAAACTGATCGCAAACGAAGAAGACCTAAATTTTCCTTAGCTGTAGCATAAAGGATGTTTGAGAAAGATGCCTATCCATGCTCAACATTAACATCTTCCAGGTTCAAGACTTTTAGTTTTTGTCCATGTCCTGGGAGAGGCTACCTGCTGTGCTGAGATTCAAAAATATTTTTTCCAGCATCCAATCGTTTATATACTGTATATTCTTGTGGACGCCTCTGCCGCAATATGTGAACGTTGAATTTGGACACAATCAGTCTGTGGTCAGTCCAACATTCTGCACCACACATGGCTTTAGTTCTACGTAGGTCTCTCATGTCCCTTCTCCAGGTGATGACATAATCTATCTGGTGTCACTGTTTAGAGCGTGGATGCATCCATGATGTCTTCATGACTGAGTTGGTGAGATCATGAGAGGAACACAGTCTCAAGAGGCGTAGCTCATTACTATTGCATTTACCGATCCCATCCTTTCCTAGGAATCCATTTTGACTTGAGTTTAAACAGGAAGTGACCCTTTGCCCCCGATCCGCCTGTGTGTAGGGTGACTGCAGTTTGAGTATTCCATACTTTCTGGTTAGCCATTTCCCCATCGTTACATGATTTGTGTTAGTTGATGATCATGGTTGATGATAGTTGAGTAATGGCTAGCGCTGAACTTTGTTTAAAGTGTGCAGGTGTTGCGCAAAAGGACTTGACATTCTTCAAGTATAGTCTTCAACAAGGTGTCCTGTTCAAAATACTTCATATGTTTGATCCGTATTTCTTTTATTTGTTCTTTTCTCAAGTGTTGTTAAAATCTCTTTGTTCGCTTTTTTCTCTTTCCATGAATTTCTATACGCAGAAACCAATATATATATATATCTCATCTGGGTTCCCGGAGTAAAGAGATACATTATAGCAACAACTAGAGACAACGAAACAACTCATATATCATGTCACGAGAAGAGCAAAGATTGATCATTTAGTAACCATCAGAAATATCAAGAGAAGGACAGACATATGAAGCTAGAGAAAGAGAGAGAGAGAAATAGAGAGAGAGACACACATACAGAGAGAGATAGATAGAAGTTGCTGAATGGATTGCTATTATGACATTACAGTTAAGTCACCAACCAAACGTAAAAAAGCAACACAATAGAAAGAAAATTGTGGACAAACAAGATCGCCTACTCCAATCGCTATGGAACTTGATTACGCGATTGATTGACAACAATGGCGTAGCTAGTGTATATAGCTCTTATGACAATTTGACACCCCCCTTCCGGCCCCGCATTTGGAGGATTGTCCTTAACAAAAGTAAGCAGTGCGATTTCATGGCATTTTTTGTAACCTTTTACTAGTTTCCGGGTACTAAATTGTATGTTCTGACTTCTAACACTCCCTCCCCCCACCAAAATTATTTATGGATCTGGGTCTGGGTTGTGGTTTTAGCGCACCATAAGACCCGCTCCAAATTACACTACCACTACTGCTGATTGATGAAAGTTTACATTGATATGACATTAGTCCGCGTATGCTTGAATGTCATTGTCAATCCACTTCTAAAACCGAACAATGTTTGGCATAGATTAGAAAGATAAATAATTGATAAACGATGATCTATAGTGTTGACTCCAGAAATAGACGTAAAACACACAACACAGCAAACATAGGAACATTATAGTTGAAGGAAGTTATGGTGGGTAAATGGATTAAGAAGAATCATAAGGCTAAGGGAGATTTATTAGTATATGCGAACTTGTGATGAAAATATGTCGTTGTAAATACATAAACACGTCGTCAACACATGGTGTTTATTTATACGCTCTGTGTGTGTGTGTGTGTGTGTGTGTGTGAATCTATATGCGCTCGTACTAGGTATACATTTATGAATGAAGATACGTGTTAGTGTGCGGGCTTGGAGACATAACACACACCACAACCAAGTATATAACAATAATAAGATCTATAGAGTAGTAAGTGGTGTCGCATTGGAGAAAACAATGCAAAATGCCATCCAAACATCTCTGTCCTCAGAAATGGGACAAGTGTAGAAAAATCATACCCGGACCATTCCTTGATGTTGACAATCCAGGATTTTCTCTCGTTGTCTCTTCTCCTATTCCGTCAATTGTTACTTGCAAAATAATTTTAGAAAGTTCTGGGAGTTCTGGAGTCCAGTAACAGAATGTCCACGAAGATGTCTTTGGTATGTATTATATATGTTTGCGTGAATGCTTGACATCATCATCATCACAATCATCATCATTATCATCATGATCAAGTGCAGTACCAATTGGTAGAAGCGGTCATGAATTTCAAACATCTCTATGTCTATGACTCTGAGGCTGTCATGATGCTTTTGGAGCAGATATCTTGTCCTTTACATGTCCCTAATTTTTCTCATGTGACTGTCAGTAACTATAAGCATAATCTCATAGGGTAACACCAAAGAAAAATATTATACATTGCTGAAAAATAAAACATAATTGCGAGCTTGGTATGTCTATTAACCGAAAAGAAATGGTTCTACTTTTGACTGTTGAGTGTAAAAAGTGTTCTATGTTATCAACTAATGGGGATAAAATCAGTTACTGCGCAAGACACCACCATCCCTAGTTATAACATTTACATATATAACATATAATATTAACAAAGCATGAACAATAATTACAAAGCCACCTTATCATGTCAGCAGAAAAAGAATCATATAATAATTGTACATTAATGATGAAGTGATCCCTTTAGCTGTGAGCAGTTACCTCTTGACAGCACATTCACTTTCTGATAAAAGCAAACGTGCTTCTCAGTTGAGCAACCGAGATGACACCCAAATCCATGTACGGATTTTTTAAATCTCCAAGGTATGGTTGTGTTGCGGAGGGTGTAGTCATATTAACGGCACAATACAAGAATCAGTTTACAAATCACGTGACAACAATCCGACTGTTCATGTTATTGCATTGAGCTTCCGTTTCGCGGAGGTTAAAAAAATGCAACTAACGATACTTATCTAGCGATTTGCGTGCAACAGACTGGACAACCACCTCCCACACAGTGTGTAGCGCGTATATCGACTGATAGGGAGCTCACATTACTAAACATATCGAACCCTAGCTGTGTCGTACTATGACTTTATCGAAATTTCGTTCCGTTTAATTATGTTAGCGCTCTGTTCTGTAGAAACCTGTACACTGATTCTTGTATAGTACCATTTAACATTTAGTCCCCGAGAGAGATATTTCAGTGTTTCAGTATCCCAGGATCACCTCGTCCTCACAGTAGCGTAGCGTATACGTCTGGGCTAACTAGTTAATCATTCTTCTGTCAAATCTGTCGACCTCTGCTGTGATGGCACATCTAGCATTCCCCATCACCTAATAGACCACCACACAATGATAAAGTACGATGTCCACTGGCCTGCATGTCTTTGTCATTCTTGGGGATCATTTGATAGAAGAAAAAACTAAGAAATTGAGGCACGACATGCAGTGATGATTATTTTTTCACACGTGACAAGTTATCGGACTATCCCCAACTTGTCTCCACATACGGCATGCCTGGAAAGAAGACAGTGGTCATATTTTTTTACATCGTAAACAAGAAGTTCAGGCCCTGATTGCCACAAAGGTAATGTGCATGAATATTTAGATACGAAAACTCCACCAAAAACGAATGTGTTGGGTCATTGCCGCAAATAAAACGACGACACAACACATTTCCATTCTCTCGACTATATCCAGCTGGAAATCTAGTTGGACCATGAGAATGAACGCTGAAGAAGAAGACTACTTCTACTAACGAAAACTACTTTTAATTGTCAATTGGAAAGAACAACAACCATACAACATAATAATATGTGGGGAGATATTGTGACACGTTGATAGTTTCATAAATCTAGAAGAAATAATAATATATGATTGTAGATGGTAAACATGACGAAGAAATAGGGACGGCCAGGAATATGTTTAATATCACGAACACAATATTAACAGGTAACCAATTGACGGATAAAACTTAGATAATGAGAGTGGCCAGGTACCGTATATTTTCATTTTTATATGTTTAGTGTCAAAACATGAAGGATGAAACAAGTTGTTTACAGACATATTTGAAGTATTGGAAATGTTACTTGCAGAGAAATGAAGAATATCTTCGTCTGTGCACGTTCTGACATTTCTGCTGTCTAGCAAAATGGCAAAGAACGGGATATGTGTTGTTGTTTAAGGTTACAGTTTGACTGTGATAGTTTCGCCTTTCTGTTCGACACATCCGACTTCTGAATGTCATTTTGGATTACTTTGACTTTCTACCTGATAGGTGTAGTCAATATCGCGCCAAACTATTCTTAATCGACTATAAGTTATGCTTCGCAGGACATAGTTTGTAAGCACTTTTGAGCCTTTTAAACACAAGTGCTTAAAGGGATACAATAAAGGGGGGGGGCATTTCATGAACTAAAAAAACACAATCAAAGAGGTAGAAATACATTAGAAATGAAGGTACGTGTATAAAACTATTTAGTACATTAGAAATGAAGGTACGTGTATAAACCTATTTAGTACATTAAAAATGAAGGTATAAATCTAGTGAATACATTTCACAAGAGATATAGAACTATTGAATACATTAGAAATGAAGTGATAAAACTATTGAGTGAAAGAAAATAAGATAAATCTGATGTTTCGATAAAGTAGAAAATAAATAATCACAAGCGATGATGAATGTTTGTTACAGATACTTTATGAAATTAAGTTAGAGATATTGTTATGTTTATGAGTTCGTAGATGACTGCCAAGTAATATGATAGTCACAAACGTCTTTTGACAATTTGCCCCCATGGGGCATTTTCGATGGTGCGCACGTCTTTCTAGTCAGTCACCGTTGCTGAGCTGTTACATCCCATTTTTTTTCCATAAAATGCTGCGCATTTATTTTTATTGCAGAGTTCCATGAAGCTTTGTTTTGTGCATTATCTACCCACATGCGGTGGTTTATGCTGAAGGCTGTCATAATGAATTTCCGTGCAGGAAAAATGACTTTCACAGAGTATTTGGATTTAAGTAAGGAAGAAGTGTGCTAAAGCGTACAACTCACTCTTTTGTTAGGCTTCATCTGAAATCTTCAACGAAATCGCACGACTGGAAATGAAATCCGACCAGCACTGGATGGCTATAACTTTAAAAAAAAAGTGTCTTACCATAAATTAAGCGGGCCATATCGCGCTGCAAAATAACGCCTTTATACCTTCTGGGCTAAGAAAATATTCAAATAAGAAAAATTAAAAAGAGTGAGAGAAAGAGAAAAGGTTGTATAGTACGTGTTTATTTTATTAGTGTGACTGTCATATGTACACCACATTTTATTGTTTTTGTTAAAACAAAATGCCATGCACATCTTCGCTTGCGAAGGAGGAACTTTATCATCATCAATGCATACATGTGTATATCGATTTAATGTAGATATCATCTGATATCTGTCTTATTTCATATTGACCTCAGTATTGTTGGATTAATCTACTTATTATTCTTTGTTCCTTCTAAAAATTCTGCAGTTTAGCAGAATGTAGTCCAGAGAACAGAAATACGCCATGTCAGGGTTTAAAGATTGGCTGCTTTGCTCGTGCCTTTCGATCTGACATATTCGATTACAGCATAGCTTCTGGTGACTTTTGACTCTCCGTGGGATGGGACAACCAAGTCACCTTTAAAACAACCATATTCACATATTGCGACGTACGTAGCAAGTTACATCAAACAATGTAACTATTCTTTGCTTTCCTTTGCGGTTCAGGTACAACACACCGGATAATTTATTATAGCCTAGTCCAAAACTTGCCCAATCAATCTTGCATGAACCTATGAAAAATAAGTGTACACTCAGAGTATTGCAATATACATATTCTCAACAAGAAGGATGACATTATCTTTTAAATCTAGTATTTGTCTCTTTATATACAATATTCGCATACATTCATGAAATATAAATATGTAAGACTCAACTCAAAATGGGACAATGATGCAAAAAATATTTATTCCGGCAGTTACACTCGTAAACTGCTCAAACTATATGCACAAACTAAATGTTTGTAAACACAAGATAACAAACACAAGTTGTGTTTCCTGGTATTCGCTAAAAATAGTGGTTAGATATTTATACGTCAAGTCTAGTAAATATGAAATCAACAATCATTTCACAGCTATTAATAAAATAACTCCAGATCTGTCCTCGTACATACAATGTTGGTATATAAAAATGCATCTAAATTGAACAAATGCGGTACATGGTAATATACAATGTTTGCTTCTGAAAATGTAAACAGAATAAGTATATTTTTAAAAGATTTGTACATCTTAGCATATGTCATATTAGATATGGGCATGTGATTGACTGGTAGGTATACAACAGTGAATCGAAATCCAATTTATATAGTTCTCAGAGGAGGACCATCAATATATACATCTAAAATTGCAGCATAACTATGATTAGAAAGAGGCAAACATTGGTAAAGAAACAGGGTAATGATATTTTGCGAATCAGTCACACATGAAATTACACAAAAACTCATTTACATTTCGGCGATAAGGATTTATCAAGAATACAAACGATATAAGAGCACGAAATAAAAGACGATCTGCCTATGTAAAAAGTATGTTCCAAAACTCTGTTCTCTACTTGTCGTGTGCTATGTTATGGTCTTGATAAACGTCATTTGGTAGAGACTTCGATTTATGTGTTCTTCTGTGCATATACGCTATAGTATACAGTATAAAGTATACAGTATTACGCTGTATATTTAATATTCGCATATATTCTTAGTCTTCTTTCTCTGCTTCCTTTCTCAAACTCCTGTAGTTTAGCAGAATGGATCCAGGGAAAGAAAAGAATTGTGTCATGTTTTACAGTGCATTTCAACCTGACATATCCGACTTCAACATGGCTTCAGAGTCACTCTTTGGTACGGAACAGGAAACTCTCACTAAAATATTCTTAGTAGTCTCTCACGACATGCATAACAGATCACAATGTTACTACTATATGCTCCACTTTTGGGCCCTAGGTATACATTTATGATTGAAGATACGTGTAAGTGTGCAGGCTTGGAGACATAACACGCACACAACCAAGTATATAACAATAATCAGATCCATATAGTTGTAAGTGGTGTCGCATTGGAGAAATCAATACAAAATGTCACCCAAACGTCTCTGTCCTCAGAAATGGGACAAGTGTAGAAAAATCATACCTGGACCATTCCTTGATATTGACAATGCAGGATTTTCTCTGATTATCCAGGGTTTTCACCGATCTGTAAAAAAAAGCTCTAAACAAAAGACTAAAAGAGCAATAGTTTTAGACAAGTTTTAGACTAGCGCAGATATTATTCTGTTGAAGATGTAACGAGAGCCCAGATTAATATCATATATCTATGAATATTGCATAATTACAAAGATCTCACTGATGACAAATATAGCCAGTTTGAGGTACACTTTCCTCTATTTCAGTGGTTCTCAACGTTGCTCCTCTGGCGGCCACATATAGATATAAGTGGATCAAAGAAAAAATGTTTAGGTGGGGTAGAGGCCACAGACTAGTGTAAGGTGGCCACAGGATGGTAAGTATGTGAATGAACGACACCTAGCAAGACCTGTATCGATAACCCTTATACATAATACAACATGTACTAGCTTTGAATATGAAATGTCAGCATGGGGTACTACAGCCAAAAGTAACACTCAAAAGCTCTCAGAGATACAAAAACACAATTTCAGAATTATAACAGGAGTTGTGAAACTACACTAATCATAGAAATGGTAGAAATAGATACATACACATGTTTTCCATCAGTAGAAGAAAGAAAAAACGAAAACATCCTCACACAATATGCAAAGTTCAAATATTTGAAGATTCATCAAATGAGCCAAAGACTAAGCAGACCGACAAATGAGCAACTCAAAGGCAGTAGCTTCCTTCACTCAACACATTAGCTTTAGAGAATCACTCATAGAAACAGATCTACAAAACATAAACCCACTAAACACCTTTAAGACATACCTAACCTGGGACAGGAAAAACATTCCAAGAATTATGGATATCATCTCAGAACCAGGCATTATCTAAAAAAAAACGGACACTAAAATACAAGTATTTAAAAAGACAACTAAAAATCACAAACAGATACATGCACAAAGGAAATATGGACATACAGATGGATCAGTGAAAGAAGCAGTATTGGATGAAAGAGCTGAAATACATATAGTAACACCAGATGGAAAAGAAATATCGAAAAATTCATACCCATAGGTAGACTTTCCACAAATTTCAAAGTAGAAATGGAGTCAAAATCCTCATAAATTGCTTGGAATCAGCCATATAGTCTTTCTAACATATGCACAATAAGTATTGCAGGCTGTGAAAGATGGAAAAAAACACAACAACACGAGCATAAATAAGGCCTGCTTATTACACCTCAGCAGGTCCACCAAAGCAACAGTACTGCAGGGAATCCCCGATCACTGTGGCATATTTATTTGGAAACGAAAAAGCGGATCTCGTGGTAAGGAAAGGGAGATCACTAGAACAAATTCATTCATTAGTACCATGCCTTCCGGCGTAGGCGACCATGTCTCTCCACAGTTCTCTGTTATACATTTAAATATAGTTTCTGATGATTCTCCATCATGTCAGGCTTTCAAGCCATCTAACATTTTGTCACGTTCTCTGTCTCTCTTACCCTCGATCTTTCTTGTTTTTTCCCAGAGGAGATTGATAGTCGTAATATAAGAAGGTTCTACGCCAAGGTAAACATTATCATACTTTCTTATTTTTGTACAATTTCAGTGAGCACCTTCTCGTAAAAATGAAGAAAGTACCATACTTTAATTGATTTTTATATTTTTGTGTATTTTTATGACAACAAATTTGCGCTAAATGACTAGCACATTAATCTTTTTTTTAAAATAAAGTAACACGTTTGCAGGTTTATTGAGACGAATGACGTAGGCCTATAGATTATTCAGTACAAGAATTGGATTGCAGACTAATAAAAATTACACTGCCTAGTTGTCACAAATGAAATTCGCAATGCATCTGAAACTCACATTAATTACAATGCATAAAGTAACCTTAGTGCTGTGTTGTGCATACATTTCTACTTGTACGAGAATAGAGGTATTTTAAAAAAAATAACATCTGAAATCTCGAAAAGAGAACAGAAAATGATCTCCATGTAGACAAAAAAAAACACCTTTTTGCCGTTGGATAAAAAAGGTTGATTATTTAGTCAATAAATTGTACAGTTAAACAAGGACGAAAAAGATAGATCAATGAATTTAATAGAGATGTGGTTAGACGTGAGATTATAAAAAAGTTTAGAGAAAATCAACTTGTTACTCTTCTCAAACTTAAAGTTTATCGACAATCAGAATGTGCTTTTGAAGTACAAAAATCAATTAGTGAAAGATGGTAAGGGGTGTTGGTTTCACGTTTAGAAAAGCTGCAAGAGGCCGCCATATTTGGAAAACGTTACATTCAAAGCAAAGTTGTCGCTCGAACCACGACTTGTAAAATGATTGATATTACAATCTTGACAAATGATGATCTATACAATGCGTACTTTAAGAAATTTGAGAAAATATATTGCGGGAAGAAGAAGATTACTGGAGAAAATATCAGCAAACAAAAGTCCAAGTCCATGTATATGCTTTTCAAACCTAAATATGTACAAACATACCAGATGTTGTGCTGCTATTCTGTGATATATCCATGTAACACAATAGTATATTATATACGCTGCAGTACGACTATTGATATGTTCATGTGACACGTGTGCTCTGCTATTCGTTGCACAGTACTACTATTGCTATATCCATGTAATACAAGTATACAAAAATAAGCTGCAGTACTTCTATTG
The DNA here is from genome assembly GCA_034231615.1 of Meghimatium bilineatum. Classification (NCBI taxonomy): domain Eukaryota; kingdom Metazoa; phylum Mollusca; class Gastropoda; order Stylommatophora; family Philomycidae; genus Meghimatium; species Meghimatium bilineatum. The sequence continues at coordinate 72,612,203 of CM067298.1, read as the reverse complement.
ATATCTCCATGGAATCTATAGGGACATGTAAGCTACAGTGCACTATTGCTATGTCCATGTAATCCACAGGGACATATGTAAGCTCCAGTGCACTATTACTATGTACATGTAATCCATAGTGACATATGTAAGCTTGTGAATGTAGCACGAATGTACGTATATGAGGTGCAACACACTATCATAAGCTATGTAAATGTAGTATGAGGGTGCACATATAAGTTGTAATGCTACTATTGCTATATCAATGTAACACATGGGTACAGATAAATGCTGCAGTGCTACTATTGTTATATCCGTGTAACATATTAGTATAGATATAAGCTGCAGAACTACTATCCTACAATATGTCCATGTAGTACAAATGTATATATATATATGTAGTTTGCAATGATACATTGCTATGTCGATGTAAAATATCAGTGCATGTATAAGCTGAAGTGCTACAATTCTGTGATTATGCCCATGTAACACATGTGGTCTGAAATAAGCTGCAATACTTCTATTGCTAACACAGATGTACAGATGTAAGCCTCATTGTTACTATTGCTATGTCTATTTAACACATGATACGTATATAAGCTGCTGTACTACCATTGCTATGTCCACGTAACATATGAGTACAAATGTAATCTGCAGTGCCACTACTCTATGCTATGTCCACATAACATACAGGCACAGATATAAGCTGCAGGGTTAGTATTGCTCTGTCTATGTAACATACAGATACATATATAAGCTACAGCGCTATTATTATGTACTGCAATAAAACAGTTTTGCTGTGAAGTATACAAAAAAGTCTAAATAGGGCTAAAATAACAAACAAAAATGCAAAATAATATATATCCATATATTAAGTCAACAATGTTTTGCCAATATTTTAGTCAAACAGCTTAATTTTAGCAGGAAGATTCTTACTTAATGAATCTATACTGCGGTATTGTTAATGGACTATATATACTATAATGAGAATCCCGGCAATGATGGTTTACAACCGTTTGCTACTGTAAGGTTGGAAATCCCTTAAGTAATCCTTGCTTGTAGCTAGATGTCCATGCACTTGTGCTTTATTTGTATGAACAAGTATATGTCTCCCAAACATAAAAAGTTTGAGTTAACATCTTATCAAGATTGGAATGGTGATGTGTTAAAGTTTGTTTTGTACGTGATTTTTCTTCCCAAAAGTGCTTTTCTTGAAATGTTTACGGCAGCTAGAAATCCCCCGTATATCATAGAGTAATATGGACAATTGAAATATTTCTTTAAAAGTGACATAATGGACTTTTTCCGTGATGTTCATTGGTTATTTTGTGTATATTTTCTGTTGACAGCCAATAAAAATCACGGGGCAGGAAAATAGCGTAACTTTTGAAGGATGGAAACGATGAATCTGCAGGGCTTATCTGAATGAAGAGGGATTCGCACCACTATTTGTCAGATCAAGACGATCACGACTAGTATTTTTTCCAGGAACTGGTAGGAAAAAATTCTTTGTATCTTCTCATTACATGAACAGGACACAAGTAGATCTTTTCATAATCCACGTGGTAAGTTCTACTTGATCTTGACTTCCCTCATTTCCTCCTTATTGGTCTTATTACCAATAATTAACATTATTCATGTTCCAGTATAAAACACATGCCTAAGGCATCGATTGAAAGTGTGATATGTTTGTTCATTGTCTGTAATTCTCTGTCATGCAAAGGAATATGTTGTTTTGTAATATAAAAGAACTCACCTCCCAACTGCGATTCATATAGCCTTAGTGCATAGGAACCTCTTCAGATAATTGAAAGTTTCTTTTTTTCCTGACGATTGTATTACGATATTTAATTCTTAAATGAGTGCCTCACCTCATTATTAAAGCTCCCATATATTTAAATCAAAATACTTGCACTAGAATGTCAGAATTGCTTTCATGTTGAATTTTATTATTTCCTGCCATATGAATTTATGTATTTCATTATATACCCTTTAAAAATTAGGGACCACTAGATGGAAATAAAACAAAATTTGAGAAATTATAGAAAAATTGTATTTCATGACTAATAAATCTAAAAAATGTTTTGTTGGACCCGAACAACAAACATTCAACACGTGCTGAATGGGCCACTAGCTGAGAATATGATTACTGTTTTCTTCTACTTCAGCGTTTATTCTCAAACTCCTGCTGAATATCTAGTACAGCAGGACCATGATCCATTCTAGATTTCCAGCAAGATATAGTCCAGAGAATGGAAATGCGTTGTGTCGCCTTTTTATTTGCGCCAATGGCCCGACACATCATTCTTCCGCTAATGATTACTGTTAAACGCAGTAAATATGCTGAAAAATTTGGCTTGAGACGTCAAAATTTGGGTATTTTTAATATCTGAGCATAAAACAAAACATGCAATTCAAAACGCGGGATGCATTTGGGAGAGCATATTGGTCGTGAGCTGTACTAACAAAATGTTTGTATAAGCAACGCAATTGCTGCATACCAGTAACATCTGATATAACCAAATTTAACATTCACGGTTGAAAGTTGCGTAACGCACCTTAAGAGGTCATTTTACGTAACCAAATTAACTGGTGCACAACAAATACCCAAATATGAAAGTTGAGTGTTGTGGATAAATGAAGTGCCATTTCGTTGTTGGAGGAAGGTGTTACTATTCAAAACGTGGCCCAGAAGCTTCAAATATCTCATTCAGTTATTATCAGATTATAGAAGCGCTAGGTCTACAGAGAAACAGCAAAGCACAAGTCGTGCTAGAGCCACAATACTTCGGGATGACAGCTTAATTAAGAGGTAAGCACTCCAACAAAGAATTGCAAGTGGAAATGTTATCAAACAATCCACCAGAGATGCTACCAATACAGTAGTCTATCTATCTATCTATTCGTTAAGCCTTTTGTTACCTTTCAGTGTCAGGAGTATAAGGGTTTTCTGAAGATGGCCCTCGTGTGTGCTGAGTATGCTGTGTATTTTGAAGCTTCTTTTATCTCATTTGGCCATCGTTTTCGTGGCTGGCCTCTATGTCTGCCTTCACTGTTTGTAGCATAGCTTGATGTGGTACGATGTCTTGTGAGATGGTAGTCTGCTGATGTGTGAAAACCATTTGATCTGTTGTATCTTAATATGTTCCGAGTTTGAAGTGGTGCTAGTTTTTTATCTAATGTCCTCATTCCTCACTCTGTCTCTAAGTGATATTCCTAGGATTCTGCGTAAGCATGTAATTTCAGCTGTCACAAGTTTTCGCTTGTCTTGTGCTGTCATTGTCCATGTTTGACATTGGTAGCACAGAGTTAGCATAATAATCGTTTTGAACAGTGTTATTTTGGTGTTTAAGTCTACATTTCTGTTTTTGAAGATTGGTGTCATTTGACCTAGGGCTTGATATGTTTTACTACACCTATTGTGTATTTCTTTACTGCTCTTGCCGTCTGTTATATAATTGCTTTCTAAGTAATACTCAATATACAAAAATTGCGTTGGCTGAGTCATGTCAGCAGCTAGTCAGTGATCAGACTATTCGGAATATAAAAATACCTTCACAATGCCAAATTGTACTTGTGGTCCACCAATTCGACTACACGTGACTACTGCCCACAGAGCAGCTCGTTTAGCATAGTGTATGAAGCAGGTGAATTTGCGATATGCACTTTGCGCTAACGCTATGGTCACGGATGGATACTGATTTAACTTGAAGCCTACTAGTGGGCGAATCAGTGTATGGACACGACATGGTAAACGCTTTAGTGACTGTAACTGATGGTAAAGTTCTTGAACCGTAAACAATATGGTGGATTGTCAGTGATGATGTGAGAAGACATAAGTTTACTCTACAGAAGCCCACGCTATTGTGTTATTGAGAATCTTAATCTTGACGAGTTTCTACTGCCTCTTGCCATATCAGCACTGCAAGGTATTGTGGACAATGCAGTCCTTCACGTTGATAATACAAAACTAAACTGTTTTCGTGCAGTAGATGCTTTCCTGTAACAAGCGGGCTCTAATAGACTGAATTGGTCTGAAAACAGTCCTGATATGAATCCCATAGAATATCCTTTGGACGAGATTAGGCAACGAGTTAAGCAATATCAGCCATCTCCTGCAACTCTACAAGAACTGCATGTGCTATTGCAGCATCGTTGGCAGGCAGTGTTTCAATGTTTCATTCACAAGCTCACATGTTCGTGCAACAGCTGTGCCTTGAATGTATTGCAAATAATAGAGGGCACACGGATCTGACAATATTGATCTTAGGTGCTATTCTCATGAGTTTTATAAATGAGCGTTGTGTTGATTGATGTGATCGCATTGTACGCACATTAGTCTTATAGTCATGAAATATCGTGTCATTGTGACTGATAAGCTTGACATGCTATATTGTGAAATGCTGCTTTGTTATGTTTTATTTTCTTTTGACTTAGTACCCTACTAAAAAGTGGTTCTTAAAATATTTTTGAAGGTATAAATAAGGATATTACAAAGGATTTTATCAGCATAGCCGCAGAAATAATTTTGGTAAAGGGAGGGGGAGCTGATCATGTTACTCGTTGTCTTGTGAGATTTTTATGTGTCTCACGTCATTTACTGGCCTTTGGACAGGGAATCATCCTTCAAAAGTGACGTTATTTGACGTTATCCGTGATTTTGATTAGCTGTCTACACAGCGACACACAGTCAGTAATGAAAATCGCTGGACAATTAAGACATCACTTTAGAAGGATGATTCCATATGAGCTATGAGCTCCATTACTATAAATGAGTGATACATGTATCGAAGTTCTTGTACTGGATTTGTAGTACTGAATACCATTTTTTATATTTTACTAACATGGGGGGGGGGGGGAAGGAGACTGAAACATGCATTCTCCCGTATGTACAGTATTATTAATAAGTACATCGTACGTTGATTGTGTAATATGTGTCTTCTGGTATCATTATCTTACATCTATACAACAGTTGACTGCTTGCAGACAGAAGAAAGATTTCACTTACACATGACCATTATATTACACATTTTACACATTTGGAAAGTATAAAAACCATTGATTTGGAAATCTTGAGTACATTTGACGTATTCATTATGCTGTCATGCAGATGCGTGGTTCGTTCCATGTAACTGGAAGTGGCAGCAACAAAACACTTATATTATTTTCTGAAACTGAAAATCGAAAGTTGGTTTATTTACATGGTGTTTAATTTTGCATCAGTTTCCAAATCTGTCATGGTTTTTCTCCTCTCATCATACCCATAAGTGATTACATGTTACTATAGGTGGGCATGTGAAGGTAAATAAGGGAAAATGAAGATAGCTATAGAAGGGAAAATGAAGGTAACTATAGAACGGAAATAACGATAATTATAGGAGGGAATATGACGATATTTAGGAGGCAATATTAGGTAACATCGCCCGTGTGTTGCCGGGGCCCGAAAGGGGAGCAAAGAATAGCAACACTGTTTACCTTCCACGCATATCGTAAAAGGCGACTAAGGAGGTTATGGGATGGAGTTGGCTGTCCCATCCCATATAGGGTCAGTGACCCAAAGCCATGCTGAAGTCGGATGTGTCAGGCCGAAAGGCGCAGATATCGCAGCAATGCTGTAAACTATGACACAACGCATTCCGTTCTCCGGACTACATCCTGCTAATCTGCAGGAGTTTGAGAACGAACGCAGAAGAAGAAGAAGGTAACATCAAGGTAAATATAGGTTGGAACTTGAAGGTAACCAAAGGAGGGAACATGACAGTAATTTAGAATGGAATATGAAAGTAAATATAGGAGGAATTATGAAGGTAATTTTAGAAGGGAACATTAAGATAACTATAGGTGGGAACATAAATGCAATTTTAGAAGGGAACCTCAAGGTAGCTATAGGAGGAAACATTAAGGAAATTTTAGGAAGGAGCATAAAGGTAACTGACTTCCGGTAGCGACGTCCGTTGATAGAGGGAGTTTCTCTAATCAAGTCTGGGTCATTCCGTCGATCGTTGGACTAATCAACTAACATCGTAAAGTTCAGACCAATTTGTGTAACAGAAGTCAGTTCATTCCAATTCTTTTTTAATTCAACAACCAATATTCATACTATTCAAGAACTGCACAGAATAGCTTTGAACAGACAGAATTGGAGAGATCTGACCTCTGCCCTATCTTCAGCGCAAAAGGAAAATGAATGAATGAATGAATAAAGGTAACTAGAGGAGGAAACATTAAGTAACTATACAAGGAAACATGAACGCAAATTTAGGAGGAATCATGAAAATAACTATTTGAGGGAACATAAAGGTAACTATAGGACGAACCAGAAGATAACTATACTAGGGGATCTATAAAGGGAGGGAACATAATTTTAAGAAGGTAACTTCTTCTTCTCGACCACAAATAAATACATATCAAGTGACATATTTTTCCAGAACGTTGTCTTCGTAGTGGATACTCTGAACGCCTCTCTGTTCCGGGCAAACAGGCGTGCATTGGTCAGAGACATGTGCATACATTCTTCCATCGTCTAATAAATGTATAAATAACCAAATGGTCAGAGGGTGTCCGACAAAGTGGATGGTGCCGCAGTAACCTAATGAACAAATAGTCAAGCAAAATGAATTAAACAGGTTACTAAAACACTTACCTAGCCTATTAATGAAAATATATAAAAAAGTATATATAAAAAAACATACAATAAAACTAAACAGGCCATTTCTCCACGTATCGGCTCAAATTGAACCTTTTTCAAGAGACAAACAACAGAAAACAACACAATAAAAAACAAAATAGATGACTAGATTTCATCAAGCCCCGTCTCCATAACGCAGGGATGGCAACGCATCTAGTAAAAGAGAAAATGCGTGCATTTATTATAAACAAACCGAAAGTGGGAAATTAGAGGCACTATAGATGTAGTTGGGATGTTTATATACGAATCATCATTTGAAATCGCATGGAATGAATGTGAATAAATGATGATTCTTCTTGTATCCTTCCTTCCCCAAACCCACTCACCCCACCACCACACAACCTCATCATTACTCATCTATCATTATCATATGCCATTCTGGTTGGCGTAGGTGACCATGGTTCTCTGTTCACAGTATTGTTATCAGGATCGTTGTTTCCAAGCCTTGCTAGGTTGACAAACGAATATTTTCTCACGTCCCCATCTGTCTCTGTTCCCTTCAGTCTTGCCTGTTGTGACTATGTTCTTAAAACCTGCCTGTCTGATAAAGTGACAAAAGGGGTATTTTTCTTATCTTTTTCTTTTATTATTCTTGCACTCATTATAAACATCCCAACTACATCTATAGTGCCTCTAATTTCCCACTTTCGGTTTGTTTATAATAAATGCACGCATTTTCTCTTTTACTAGATGCGTTGCCATCCCTGCGTTATGGAGACGGGGCTTGATGAAATCTAGTCATCTATTTTGTTTTTTATTGTGTTGTTTTCTGTTGTTTGTCTCTTGAGAAAGGTTCAATTTGAGCCGATACGTGGAGAAATGTCCTGTTTAGTTTTATTGTATATTTTTTTATATATACTTTTTTTATATATTTTTTTATTAATAGGCAAGGTAAGTGTTTTAGTAACCTGTTTAATTCATTTTGCTTGACTAATAAATGTATAACATTGTGAAAAATATATATCGATAACGAATTAACAGATGATCTGTAAAGGAAGTCAATGAACATTTTTAGGCACTAAGGAGTGAGACGAAATACGAAAATATACATTGCGTCAATAAAGCTCTCCGACGGAACAGATTGAAAAAGCAGTGGGTGGTTAGAAAAACAACAATCAACAGTAGATAAAAACACCCCATCTGCAGTGGTCATGCCATGCTCTAATTGTCCAAGGACATTTTCGGCCAGAATAGGGCTTATATAAACAGCCATCTACAAACTCATAGTCGATGTCATAACTGTAATGGAATTTCAAAAGTGGATGCAGAAAATCGTCACCATTGCATGTGATGGACGAAAAACATAGCATATATAATATTATAATACACACACTCACGCACGCACGCACGCCGGCACGCACACACACGCATGCAAACACAACACACACAAACTCTCTCTCTCTCTCTCTCTCTCACACACACACACACACACACATACACATACATACATACATACATATATATATATAGCCTTTCGCGTCTTGCAGGTGGTCATTTAGCAAAAGAAAGAAGCACTCCATTTATCATTTTGTCAGGTCTGGGGAATTGTCACGCGATCATGTTACAGCAACAGAACATTTTTGTTTGTGTCTGTATCTTCTGTGTTCCATATCTTTAAACATATTTTGTTTGGACAACATAGTACCCGCACGCTTGTTATTCCTCCAGACAGTCTGAGATTGGGCCGTGTTTACCCAGTTTGTGGGATTTATGAAGAAGCCTTTCATTGAGAATTCACAGATGTCTTCATAGCTAATTGTCTTCATACCTCTACCGCGGTGCTCGCTGGCCTTCAGCAAGTTCTATGAATAGTACTTGTTTTGGGAAGCAGGTAGTTTGGCATTCAGCGAACGTAACCCAGCTAGCGCAATCTTGTTTTTAATATATATATATTTAGGCATGTATATTTAGGCATACCTATATATAGTATAGAATCACATTAACTATAACTTTTATTGAAATACTGGAATGTTGAAATGTTAGTGTATTCGTATACTGTTTAATGTAATATTGTTATCTACCATCGTTTGATAGAGCTATATAAAACTATAACATCCTAGAAATATAATTTTAGCTTTTTGTAATTTCTCAGCATATTTGCACACTTTTGTTTTTTTCTGCTCACTAGTTAATATTGTCAAATATTGTCTCACTATCAAAGATCATTCCATATTACTTTCTTTATTTGTTTCATCAGTTATTGCTGTTTCTGCTATATTTCAGAGAAGTATAGTTTACTGTTTTACTAATTCTTGCAGAATGCTTAACTTCAGCTAATATTCATAATCATTAAGTTCCGTCTCCACAACGAAAGTTGGTAGCAACATTCCTCAAACATCCCTTGTTTAGTGTCTTGGTGGTACACTCTGCTAGACTGTAACCTATCAATATCGTGATTTTTATCTCCCACCTGTGTCTCTGCATACCTTTTGGTCACCTACTTTCGATTTCAAGTAAGGTTTTCAATAAGGTGTTATATCTTTTAATATGTCCAAAATACTTTATTTGTTTGCTCCCTATTTCCCTTAACTTGTTCTTTTTTTGTGGACGACGTTTTGTTAGAACCTCTTTGTTTTTTCACTTGTCATGAAGTTCTCCCTACTCTTCTATTTATCTAAATCTCAAAGGTATCAATTCTGTCTTCTAGTCGTTTGTTAATTGTCCATGTTTTAGTGCCATACACGAATATAGAATAGATGTAGCATATTATAATTCTCCTTTTTTTAGCGTGTTTGTAATATGTAATATTTTTAGATGTTTTTAGATTTTCCTCATGCTATTGAATGTACTTTCAGGCATTCCTATTCCCCTTTTAACATTTACTATCATTACAATTATTGATTATGTGTCCGAGATACTGGTAATGTTCTACTTGTTCTAGTATCTCTCCATGTAATTTGACGTTTATTAGCTGTTCTTCTGTGATTCTGAAATTGATCTTCTCTCAGCTAACATTACTGTTTTACTAATTCTTGCAATTTCTGCTAACTTTTTTGCGCAACATTACTGTTTTACCTATTCTTGCAGTTTCTGCTAACTTTCAGCTAACATTATTGTTTTACTTATTCTTATAGCACTAGTTTACAACAAAAAATGAAGTTGAAAGTTGTCTATAATTTTTTAACTGAATTAGGAGCATTTTGTGCCACTGATGCCAAAAATAACATCCATTTTTCTCAATCAGGTCAGGTTTTTTTTTCTAAATTGATTTAAAAAAATTATATTCTCTGACTACTGCCTTCTATTAATAACTACATTTTGGTGATATTAGTAGTTGATTTATGTGTTACATTTCTCACATAAAAAGTATTTAACAGAATGTATTCATTAATTGTTACAAACATGGAATTATATAAATTAAGAGATGACATTGAAAAAGGTAAGGAACAAAGAACATCACTGAGCAAAATTCATGACATAAACTTGAATTTCCTCGACTTTCTCTAGTTTTCAGCAGCAGGGATGTCTCTCTTCAGAGTCCAGCAGTAATCATCAATCATTACTGCATCCCAATGTCCTTGATTTGATACCTGGTCTCCATTTCTTCTATGTCCTGATGGAATCTCTCTACCAGCTAGTCACTCATTGATCCAAGATTCTCGGAAAACCGATCCATGTGCGAGAATAAATAATGCACTTTTATGCTCATGTTGCATCCAAGGTTTTTGAAAGCAGTCAGCATATTTTTGACAACTTCTTCATAGTTACTGGCTTTGGTGTTGCCCAAAAAATTCTTCACAACCAGAACAAAGGCCTTCCCTGCTTCCAATTCCAATTTGTGTAATTATTTTTCAAACTCAGGATCTCTGATGAGCTGACGAACTGACGATCGCTAAAAGTCTCTTCTTCTTCATTCTCCGCTTGACCTTCTAGAACACTGGAAGAATCTTCATCACTGATGTCAGGGAGTTCTGCATAGACAGGTACTGGACATTCATCAGAGTGATCTACAGGACGACGTGCTGATTCAAGATCAGGATACTTGCGGACATTTCGATTCTTTCGATTGATCCCAGTCACATCAGTAGCACAGAAATAGCAGTCAGAGACTGCTCTAGTAAGTGGGCTCTAGTAAGTTTAAACATATGAAATCTTCATAATGTGTATATTCGAAGATAGATTAAGAAATTTTGCAACATATGGTGTGAAAATATCCATACATGTGACAATAAAATACTTGCTTTCTATATCATTTGCCCTTTTAAATAGGAAAAAACACACTTATGATCAAATGTGTGGAAATCAATTGTCGTTTTACTGATTGATATGACTAGAAATATGATCCACCTATATAAAAAACTATCATTTGGTGCTAAATAAAAAACTTGAACTGGTTGAGCAAAACCAATGGGAGTTTTGGATTCAGTAAAAAAAAATTATCCTAAATCTGTAAAAAAAAACCATAGACAGCAAATTTGATGTTGAGCAGTGTAGTTTTTGATAATTGTCAGCTAAAATTACTGTTTCATAAGCAAATCTACTAGAGTTTATTCTTTATTTTATACTATTTACAAAAAGGCAATGAACATGTATTGTCATAAAAGCAACTGTCAATACTGTATTTTTTCCCGTTAAAGAAGTTTTAGGGTCACTTGCTGCATCTGCAAGAGCATTTTTCAGTAGCGCTGAAAAGAAGATTTCGAAGAGCGGGCTAGAACACACCCCTGCTTTACTCCAGTCTTTACTGCAACGCTATCAGACGTATTGCCCTCGAATTATACATTTGTGGTCATGTCTTCATGAAAGGAAATAACCACGTCCAACAGTTTTGGTGGACAACCAGTACATTTTAGAATCTTATATAGAGCTGGTCTACTAACAGTGTCAAAAGCCTTAGTTAGATCTACAAAAGCCATAAAGAGTGACCATCCCTGTTTACGACACTTTTACTGCAGTTGACGAGGGTAAAGATCATGTTGGCAGTGAATCTTTTGGGTCTGAAACCACACTGTCACTCGGCAGGGCACGTTCGGCAAGCAATTGGAGTCGTCTTAGAAGGATACGTGCAAAAATCTTCCCGGTGATGCTGAGAAGGGGAGATGCCTTTTTAATTGTTGCAGTCACCATTGTTCTTGTAGAGAGTTACTATCTTTGCATCCCACATATCTTGGGGAATTTAGCCTCCCCTCCAACACGTCATAAGTAGTTGGTACAGGTAGGGGACGATGAAATATCTGTTTTACCTTTAGGATTTCAGGGGGAATGTTGCCTGCTCCTGTTTGCTTGCCGCTTGCTAGTTTATTTATAGCCTAAATTAGATCGCCTCTGTGGGTTCTTCATCCAGCTCTATCATTGCAGGTTTATCAAGTATTTTATCTAGTTGTGGATATGCATGTTTGTCTTCGGAATACAGAGTTGAGTAGTGTTCGATCCATCTTTCAAGTTGTTTGATTGTGTCTATTATAGGATATCCTGATTTGGACTTTGATGTGGCAATATTTGGCCATACATTTTTTTGATGTTTTCGTACATTATTTTGGAGTTTCTCATATCAGCAGCAGTTTGTATTTTAGTGAATAGATCCAATCAATATTTTTTTGCACACTTTGTTGATTCTTGCTGCACTATTTGTTTTGTGTGATTGAGGTGGTTTGTGCGCTTTTTAACGATTCGTTTTGAACTTTAAGAATGCTTCCTCTTTCATTTCTATAGGGGCAGAGGGGGGGGGAAGTGTTGCTTCATTTTCTTCAACCCAGTCTTTGTTAGAGAATTTGTGTGTTCCGTAAAAAAGATACGGCGATGTCATATGTGCGGGTTTTCAGGTTGTTCCAGATGTTATCTACGTTTACCTCATTTTCTTTTTCTATGTCCAATCGCGTAGTGAATTCTTTACAAAATAGTTCTTTCATTTCGGGGTTTGTACCTGTGAGACGTCTATTTTGGGTCTTGCTGGTTGACGTGGTGCGTGGAGTGTCTTTCGTTTTATATTTAGTTTGCTGATGACTAGTGCATGGTCTGTATACAGTCTGCACCATGCAAAGTTTGTGTGATTTTTACTTAGTTAATGTGTTTGCTTCGAATGAGAATCAGGTCCAGCTGGTGTCAATGTTCTGAACTGGGAATGACACCATTAGACTTTGTGAATGGGCTTGGTGATAAAGAAACTGTTTGTTACGCAGGTAGTTTGAGGTGCAGAATTCAAGAAGTCTTTGTCCATTTTTGTTTATGCTACCAGTACCATGATGGTAAAAGCAGGCAGGCCATGCGCAATTTTCCGTACCCACACTGACGTTTAGATCGCCCAGTATAAACAATTTTCCTTTCCGAGATTGAGTCCACGATGTTCTGTAGATAGTCATAGAATGTATATTTTAATTCTACTGCAATTAATTTAACTGTACAATATGATGATAATAAATTTGCAATCTACTGAAGCCTGCGTTCATTCTAGAAAACCTATTATTTCATGCAGCTTAGACCATGGTTCGCAAAGTGAACCTCCAAGCCTTTATTCGGGGAAGAGGAATGAAGAAAACATTGAAAACTTTTAGAGAAACACGAACACGTCTAGGTGAAATACTGAAAGGTACTTATTTCGAAACTATTTAATAAATCAAATTGAAGGCCACGGACGAAAATAGTGTAGCGCCATTGGCTTAAACCACGTACTCGGAATTCAGGTAAGAGCATTAATAAATGTTGCGGTTTTTGGAATTAAAGACCAATCTTCCAGCTGATAGATAGGTAGTTAATGAGCTTGTCTCTCTTTTGGAGAGGCGTGGCCTTTTCAATCAGCGGACACATTCCAATTAGGTTATATCAGGACAGGCTGCCATAAAATATTAGCGGTAACGAAGACCCCAAGGTATAAGATCTTCAAGTTCATAGCTAGGTCTCGCATATTTCAATGCTAATTTACTCCACTAGTTAGGGGGTCGATAAACTCGGGTAATCTTCTAGTCAGTGATGCGATAAACTCCAATAATTCACTATTGAGTGATTGAATGAGCTCGAAATATCTTTAGTAAGTGATTAGATAACACAGATAATCCACTAATGAGTGATTGGAACTTGTCTGGAATGTGTGACAATCTATTCGATTATTTCCCTTGGCTATTTTTAGCAGTTTATGTTTATCATTTATAAATTTAAATATAAATTTATTTAGAGTTAGGTTTACATAACTAATCCTGACCATAAAAAATTAATATTTAAATTATTGATTAATTATTGATATATTATTTAGATAAATTAATCTTACAATAAGCAGCTAGTCACACGTTCCAGACAAGAACCGAGTGATTAGATAACTCGAACAATCCACTAATGAATGATTAGATAAGCTCGGAGATATTTTTTTAACCAACAAAATAATTTTTTTCTTTTTGAGCATTATTCTTCAATATGAAGTGCAGTCAGCTATGCTTCCCTACAGAAAACCTCAAGTAAAACTCTACATATAGCTCACATCGACGTGGAGAAATTAGTAATGTATGTTTCTGAATTGTGTCCACCATTTGTGGACACCATAGAATAGTGTTCCTTCCTTCGCTTCCTGGACACCAGACGAGAAAGAACAGTAATCCTTCCTTGAAATGTAATAAGAAACATAACCTCCTTGCGAAAATGTTTTCCGGTCAAACAATAAATGAAAAAGTAGCACGCGTAGTGAGACAAACACATGACTTCCAATATACTTCGAACTTCAATAAATGTGAATAACTGTGACCATGTTCTATCTCTTCGAATCTCTTCATCGGACAAATATTCATCACCCAATGGAAATGCTTGCTGCAGGAAGTATAAGATAGAGGAGCTGAGTTGTGTGATGATTAAATAGAAGGACACCGCCAGAAGTGTTACAGTAGAGGAAACATTGTTTCCACTTCGATTCTGTTGTCGCCTCATTAAGTCATTTCTGGAGATTTTACATATTTCTTTCAAAACTAGAATATTGAAAACAAGAACTATGACTGGCACAAGCACAAAAGCAAAGGTATCTGTAATCAATGTCCAAATATTCCAAAAGCTATTCGTTTCATTCATTCCTGCTTCTAGACGGATGTTACAGATTTTTTGTATCTCGTAGTATGTCCAAATGTAGATCTGCGCTGTTGATAACGCGACAGAAAACAGTGCGAGACACACCACAATAATGATAGCCCGTTGAACTGTACAGAGTTTTTCTTTTAGAAATGGATGGCACACAGCAACGAAGCGTTCCCCAGTGAAACCAAGCACTAGAAATGTTGATAAATACTGTGGCACGTAGAACAGGAAATGGAAAATCTCACAACTCACGTGATTGTTATAAATACTGTAGCCCCAGGCACTATTCAGGATTTGCAGAAGATGTAGAAATAAAAAAAGCAAATCCGAGATTGACAGTGCTCCTAGGTAAATTGCTGATGAGTTATTTCTGCGCATTCGTTGTCCCAGCCAAATAAATGCTGAAATAGGGTTCCCAACGAAGCCAATAACATACCAGATTGGGGTTATTGTCCTCTGCGCCATTGGTCCTGCAGGTGCGAACTCTTCTATGAGGTCCATCATAGAGTATCTGCTAAAAAGATATGACGTGTTGTTCATGGTTTGGCTGAAAGTAAAAAGAAAGTATAACCAAGTTAATCATACAATTCTCTATGTATTGAACTGCCAGATTAAAGTAAACGTCTCTGCATTGAGTTATTTATACACAACCAAAAGAAACAGAAACAAATGCTCAACATAAATAAGCAAGTTAATAACATATATTTGCACATGTTTCTACTGTGCAATAATTATAATCAATACTTATATACATGCAATAATAGAGTATGCAATGTATGGATCTGTTGTTTATGTTTTCTAGATCTATAAATAATAAGTTATTGCATCCAGCTCTGTTTATGTTCTATGCAATCCCTATGTATCTGTATCTAATACTTTTCTTCAGATATTTCTTGGCGCCTGAAAATTCAGGAATAGCCGAACAGCAATGTCTTTTATATCTATCTATTCGTTAAACCCTTTGTTGCCTTTCAACGTCAGGGGTAGAAGAGTTTTCTAGAGACGGACCTCTTGTGTCATGAGTATATTGTGGGATTTGTCGCCTCTTTTATTTCGGTGGTCCATCGTTTTCGTGGTCGGCCTCTACGCCTGCCTTCACTGTATCTGTGTAGCACAGCTTGCTGTGATATACTGTCTGATGGTATTCTGCTGATGTTTGCAAACCATTTGATCTGTTGTCTATACACCGAGGAAATTGACAAAATATCAAATTTTTAATTGTACGAAGTATTGGTATCAAATTAAAAAGTGTGCATATATTTCTCATTTTTCTTGTGCATATTTTTCTTAAATAAATTTGTTGATAGTGTTTATAGTTTTTGAGATATAGACTTTTGAAATATGTGGGGTTGGGTCACGGATTTGTAAGAAGTATTGCAGAAATTTTAGTATGTTTGAGAAAAACAGTGAACAGTTCATATTAATATTAAAACAATGAATACCTCTCTATGTAATTGTGGTAAATATCCTCATTTTGAACTTGCAAATCTTTCTTGAACACATGTCAAGTTTAGGTATCAATTTGTAATCAAGTTATTAATTCAAAATCTCAGAAAAAAAAATTTCTCAGTTCTGCCATCATTTGTGATTATGTGTGCAAGATATTGATGATGTTCTACCATTTGTAATTTCTCTCAACGTATTTGTATGTTTAGCACCTGTTGTTCTGTGACTTTGCTGATTATCATGGTTTATGTTTTTTGGATGTTAATATCCAGTACATATTGTTTACTTGATTTATCGTTTTGATCTATTAGTCTTTGTTGTTCATGTTCACTTTCTGCTAAAAGAACATTGTCATCTGAATATCTCAGGTTTTTTTAAAATATTATTTTCCAACTGGTCTTGAGTCCTGGAATTCTTTCTATATGTATAAATAAATTCTCTGTATATATATTAAACAGGCTGGGCGATAAAATACATCATTATTTTACCCCTCTTCTTATTTCTAGGTATAGTGAGTATCACTATAGTGATTTCACACCTTATTGATGCAGTCTTTTCCCAATATATATTTCTAACCTGTTTGATGTCTTTTATATTTATGCCTATTTCTTGAAGACATTCGATTAATTTTTCATGTTGGACTCTGTCAAAGGCCTTGCTGTAGTGACTAAAGAAAATATAGATACTTTTTTGGGACTTCTATTTTATTATCTGTCAATAGTCGGATACTAAGTATATCTTCTCTAGTTCCTTTGTTTTACCTAACATCGACTTTCTATTCACCAACCTCATAGTCTATCTTGTTTTTAATTTTTTCATGTATTATATTGAGTAGTATTTTGGTTATTATATAGCTCATTAAACGTATTGTTCTATATTGTGTACACTACACAGCCCTTGGCTTCTTAGGTAGTGGTATGAATATTGATGATTTCATGTCTTTAGGCATGTGGCTGTTTCATATATGTCATTGCAAAGTTCTGTGATAGTTTCCACACCACATTTATCTAGAGTTTTTATTATGTGTCATGTTACGTATTCCCTCCAGAGCGTTGTCTTCCCAATGAACTATCTGAACCTTCGTCTTTATTGGGCCACGTGGCTTGCATTTTCCAACGACGTATTCATGTTATCTTTAATGTCGTCAGTCCATCGTCTTCTTCGTATGCCCTTTCTCCTCCACCCATGTGCTCTGCCCTCCATTTTTTAGCGTTCTAAACAGTTGTGCCTATTTACAGACCAAACAGAGGTAATTTTCGTTTTGCTATTGTATTTAGTAACCAATACTCTGGAATCTTCAATGTGTTTATAATATTTGAGTTTCTTTTTTTTTTCTTTCATGATATTCAAAATATAATTCTGTAGCATTTAATTTAAAAGGCGCTGATCTTCTTTGCCGTTATTTGCATTATGTCTATTATTATGTTGTCAGAGCCTGTGGTCTTCCCGCATTTTATTTATTTGCGATTTTTACTTCTGTTTTTAGTATTTCTGGTCCATAATTTTTTGTGTATTGTATGTTAATTTTTTTTCGTTTCGGTCATCAAAAAGTTTTGTCACATAATATGCCCATCTTGTAAGTACTTCTTCTTTATCAAGTATAATTTTGACCCATTTATATTTAATGCAGCCACCCCTATTTATATAATTCTTCTTATTTGTGATCTGTCTTATCTCCTTATGCATTTCTTTTCTTCTTCTTTTGTATTGGCATCTCTATTCCTCTGCATTTTGTTTTTAGCCATTGTTTATTTCTCACTGTTCACATGCTACGTATCTCATTGTCTATAAGTAAATATTTTGGGGTATTTTTAGCTTTTTTTCCTTATGAAATTTTCTCTAATATTTAATCTCATCCATGTTTGTTTGCTCTTACCTTTTCTTATTGTAAATTTTCATTTGACGCTTTGAATACTTTTTCTTAGGCTGTCCCATATATTGTCTATTTTCTCTTCTGGATTTTCCATTCTCCATCCTTTCTATCATTAGATGTTCATATCGATTCCTTACATCTACAAGGTATTTTTGTTGTATGTTTAGTTGTATTAGTGCTGACGTGTCTATATATGGATCTTGATTTCTTCTTTGTTCTATTTTTCAAGTTTAAAATGTATTTTTCACGCAAGAATATATTATGTGAGAAAACCACATAATGGTTTATGCAATATACTATTTACATCATGCAAGATGCAAATATCTGATGCAGATACGTAAGTGTAGCATGGAAGGTTATGTCATAGTATATCTGGATGATCCGTTGTAAATGCTCACCATATATTTAATAAAGAGTGGCAATCACTTGACGGAACTAAGAAAATGGAAATTCCAAGCAGCAAAGGTTGCAATAGGTTATACAGGCAGTTGCGCAAATGGTCATGTCATTGGCACAGAACCAACTTATTTTCACTCTTTATGTCGGCTCTTCAAAACATCGTGAGATATACCATACTATAATGTCGGATCTTCTACACATCATGAGATAAACAATACCGTAATGTCGGCTCCTCTACACATTGTGAGATATATAATACCGTAATGTCGGCCCTTCTACACATCGAGAAAGTTCGTAGTAGATAGAGTGTTAAAGTAATGGCGTCCCAACTCTTCCCGTTGACCACTCCATGATAGTTTTGCAAGAACCATACGCCACCTACCACCGTTAAACCCAAATTGCTCCGCGGCTGCCTTTAGGTCACATCAAGCCCTCCTCTTAGGGGAGGGGATGCTCCCCTATTTGGGAATCCCCAGTAAGGCATCACTATAATCACTTTCCTCTGTTAACCCCCTGGTTGATGCGAGGTCACTTTAATGTTATCATGACGTATCGTGATTAAAAATTAGATAATTCTGTCACTACAAACGCGAAGAGCATGGAGTAAGTCTATGAATACGTTTGATCTAGAGTCTATTTTAAAATCATTGAAAAAAAAATTAATCACGAGGTGTTGATGATATAGCGGAGTTCCATACGCATGGATGAGAGGAGTTGATGACTGTTGTGACAGTCATCTGCCAGATAATATGGACTAAAAAACAGGGCCTAGAAAATCACTAGTTATACCACTTCCTAAGAAAAGCAACCTATAACTATGCAATAATTACAGAACTTTAGTCTATGTTACAGTAAAATATACTAGATATATATTCTACTCTTGTTAAGTGATTCTTATAAGTGATTAGGTGATCAATCAAAATGTCAGTAATTGCCCCTACGGGTTCTTGAAGTTTTTCGAGTGTTTTGTCAGATCTTTGTAAAACTCATGTTTGTTTTAGTCAAGCTTGTTACCCAAGCTCATACTTTCAAATATCACTGTATGTTATTAGTCAGGAACCGACGTCATAGCTCTAAAAGTGTTCATTCTCCCAAAAAGAGATAGAGAAGAATATATTTGCTTATGATTCCTGTTTTTCGCTAATTAATCACACTCCACTCTGCCCCACAAGTACCCTTTCTTACTTCAAACACACACACAATTAAATATCTGATATAACATCATATATTTGCCATCAGTAGTGGGTGTCTACATCAAGCAAATGGTGAAGAAGAAACTTCAGCACTTCTCTCATCATCGAATATAAACACCTTCGATGTCATAATTGTATGCTATTGAATTGCTACGAATGTCAACATAAAGAGGTTAAATAAAAGTATGTGATACACAGGAGGTTGAAGCAGCAATAGATGCCGCCCTATCAAATTAATCAAAGAACATTTTGAGTTCTCCAAACTATATATATATATATATATATATATATATATATATATATATATATATATATATATATATATATATATAGTGTATCTGATACGATAAACATATTTACAATGGAGTTCTAGAGAGCCATTTGCAGCAATACATGCCTCCTTGTATTTCCTCATGTTGGAGACAAGTTTCCTGTATATTCTGTTGCTCTCTTGGAAAGCCCTACCACTAGTCCTCGCTGTCAAATATACAATTTCTTATTACGACTCAGATATGTGCCAACATAGTTACATCCTAGGAATTATCAGCTATGTGTTGATTAATACGGAAGTCTGTGTTTTCATTGTCACACACTCTACAAATTATGTTTAGCGTACTCATAACGTTGTGACAGTTTGATATTTTCTCATCAATCGAATATTATCACTCCATTTATATATATAAGGTCATGCTTTGGCTTTAATAAAAGAGTCGGTTGTCATAAAGCTTAGTATATATGTCCCGTACTGTAAACTATTTTTCACGAATATAGCTGGAAGATATGAACCTCTTGTATACCAAGCTCTTCTCTAGAATAGTCCTCCAGAATAGTGCTGATCTTCTTATTTCTTTCTTTCGCCTGGAACATGACTGAATCTGAAGTTTTCTTTCTACTACAAACTTGATTTGTGTTCTGTAACTCGTACAGACGTCTCTAGAGTTTTTCTTTAACTGTTGTTTCTTTGGGAACTGTATTTACCTGAAGGATAGATAGCAACAGGATTTACTGTTTTTATTTCTTCATCTTCTCCACATCCTGAATAGTGCCTGTGGCTACAGTATTTATAACAATCACGTGAGTTGTGAGATTTTCCATTTCCTGTTCTACGCGCCACAGTATTTATCAACATTTCTAGTGCTTGGTTTCACTGGGGAACGCTTCGTTGCTGTGTGCCATCCATTTCTAAAAGAAAAACTCTGTACAGTTCAACGGGCTATCATTATTGTGGTGTGTCTCGCACTGTTTTCTGTCGCGTTATCAACAGCGCAGATCTACATTTGGACATACTACGAGATACAAAAAATCTGTAACATCCGTCTAGAAGCAGGAATGAATGAAACGAATAGCTTTTGGAATATTTGGACATTGATTACAGATACCTTTGCTTTTGTGCTTGTGCCAGTCATAGTTTTTGTTTTCAATATTCTAGTTTTGAAAGAAATATGTAAAATCTCCAGAAATGACTTAATGAGGCGACAACAGAATCGAAGTGGAAACAATGTTTCCTCTACTGTAACACTTCTGGCGGTGTCCTTCTATTTAATCATCACACAACTCAGCTCCTCTATCTTATACTTCCTGCAGCAAGAAATCCTGGGTTTGTTACCGATCGACTCTTTTTATAACACAGTAGCATGACCGTATATATATATATATATATATATATATATATATATATATATATATACTCCTTTTGTTAAGATTGTCACTGTCGGAACAATTATTGCTATATTAAATGTGCGATATCAACAACATACCCCGCACTTGATTTCCGTGCATTAACAATCATTAGTATTGATCGAATGTCCTCTCGCATCTGGTAAATTTGATTATCACCCTATGGCCTAGTAGTGGGTTCGATATCATCAAGTGTCTATTCTATTCATTAAATCAGGGGTTTTACGATGATTTCTCGTGGAGTGAGTAATCCTCACCAATTGCTTCTCTGTATGAATTTTTATTTTGTATCAAGTGTATTCACATGATTTTTCATTTGTTCATCAGATTAATAGCCCGTATTCTATTCAATGATTGTTATCATTGTTGCGATGAGCAATTATATATTTTTTATATTAATAGACAAGATATAATGGTACATTCTTGATAGAAATGTGATAATGAAGATTAGAAAGGGAGAACTGCATGGAAAGAGACGGAAATGCTGTCTGACAACACTGCGTATGAAAAATTAATTGTTAAAGGTAATAAAAACAAAGCAAATACCTTAGTTTTGACAAATAAAAAAAGACATGACAAGTTGCCGAAGACCTCACTTGAAGGTAGAGTTTACGGAAGGCATCCAAGATGTAGGAAGAGATACACATGGGAAATAAACTTCATGAGATGGACAATATGAAATCTTTCAGCACCACCAAGGCAAGAAACAGAGGATATTGGAGGCCCGTTGCTACCAACCTTAGATGAGTTGACGGCATGTGTTGCTGATGAAATTTAAAAGCTGATCTCTGACAGTATTTAAGAAAAGAGGTTTTATGGATTGTGTTGCTAACAAATGGCCAACGTTGATACCAACATTGATAACTCCAACATTGATACCAACATTGATTTGATACCACTATTGACACCAACATTGATTTGATACCACAATTGATTTAATACCAACATTTATTTAATACCAACATTGATTTGATACCAACATTGATTTAATACCAACATTGATATAATACCAACATTGATTTAATACCAACATTGATTTGATACCAACATTGATTTGATACCAACATTGATTTGATACCAACATTGATATAATACCAACATTGATTTAATACCAACATTGATATAATACCAACATTGATTTGATACCAACATTGATATAATACCAACATTGATTTGATACCAACATTGATATAATACCAACATTGATTTAATACCAACATTGATTTGATACCATCATTGATTTGATACCAACATTGATTTAATACCAACATTGATTTAATACCAACATTGATTTGATACCAACATTGATTTGATACCAACATTGATTTGATACCAACATTGATTTAATACCAACATTGATTTGATACCAACATTGATTTAATACCAACATTGATTTGATACCAACATTGATATAATACCAACATTGATTTAATACCAACATTGATATAATACCAACATTGATTTGATACCAACATTGATATAATACCAACATTGATTTGGTACCAACATTGATATAATACCAACATTGATTTAATACCAACATTGATTTGATACCAACATTGATTTGATACCAACATGGATTTAATACCAACATTGATTTGATACCAACATTGATTTGATACCAACATTGATATAATACCAACATTGATTTAATACCAACATTGATATAATACCAACATTGATTTGATACCAACATTGATATAATACCAACATTGATATAATACCAACATTGATTTGATACCAACATTGATTTGATACCAACATTGATTTGATACCAACATTGATATAATACCAACATTGATATAATACCAACATTGATATAATACCAACATTGATATAATACCAACATTGATTTGATACCAACATTGATTTGATACCAACATTGATATAATACCAACATTGATTTGATACCAACATTGATATAATACCAACATTGATTTAATACCAACATTGATTTGATACCAACATTGATTTGATACCAACATTGATATAATACCAACATTGATTTAATACCAACATTGATATAATACCAACATTGATTTGATACCAACATTGATACCAAAATTGATACCAACATTAAAATTTCTAATTCAAGCAGAAATGTTCCAGTGTATGCCAAGTCATCCAATGAAGGAAAGATTCCAAAATCTAGCAATGGGGCGACTGAAAAGAAGCAGCTTTATCCATCAAGCTAAACGACTCCGTAGACAACTTACAGACCTACCTGAAGTTGATAGCCCCTTAAGGTCTGTACCAGAACAAACCCCATGGAGTGAAAGCCATGGAATGCCAATATACATTCAGACCCATGTGAAAGGAATACTAAGCGAGGACGAACAGAACAGTGTGCAGCGAATGACAGTCACCCTCAGTTTCCTGGATGAGGAATATCCACAAGATATATGGTTTCCAGAGTGTACACAGATGGGTCAGCACAGAATGCCGTGAGGAATGGAGGTGCAGGTGTATATATAGAATATCTACACAAGCCTAGAGATACAATCAGAACACCGACGGGAAAATTCTGCAATAATTATGATGCAGAAATCCAGGCAATTAGTGTGGTAGCTAAAAAACTGCTGAACTCCAACTCTGGCCTACAGCCTGTGGTATTCCTGACAGATGCAAGGTCAGTGCTTCAAGCACTCCAGTCTGGAAAACTAACAGACTTGAAAAAACTACTTAGCGAATTGTCTTACCAGTATAGGGTAACCATGCAGTGGATACCCTCTCACTGTGGAATACCAGGAAATCAAAAAGCAGACCAACTGGCTAAGGAAGGTGCTGCCGAAGACCAACCAGATATACCAATCCCCTACCATCAGAAAAAACAGATGATCAAGTCAATAAGAAAGCCACAAACGCCAACACAAGATGACTATCACATTATGAACAGATCAGAGCAAGTTATAATTCTACGTCTCAGAACAGGACACAACCGACTCCGCAGTCACATGTATACAAAGTTCAAGATTGGCAACACGGCCATGTGTACATGTGGACAGGCAGCACAGAGTGCCAAACATATACTTCAAGAGTGTTCTGAGCTTGAAACGCTGAGGCATACATATTGGCCAGAGGAAACAACACTGGAATCAAAGCTCTATGGGATACTGTATGAACTACAAAAGACAGTGAGTTTTATTAAGGAGACAGAATTGCAGATATAGACATGTTTCAAGTGAACGAAAGATGAAGAAGAAGAAGATACCAACATTGCTTTGATACCAACATTGATACCAACATTGATACCAACATTGATAACACCAACATTGATAGCACCAACTTTGATAACACCAACATTGATACAAACGCTGATACCAACATTGATTTGATACGGACATTGATACCAACGCTGATACCAATATTGATTTGATACTTTGATTTGATACCAACATTGATACCAACATTGATTTGATACCAACATTGATACCAACATTTATTTGATACCAACATTGATACCAACGCTGATACCAACATTGATTTGATACTAACATTGATACCAACAGTGATACCAACATTGATAGCACCAACATTGATAACAACATTGATTTGATACCAACATTAATACCAACACTGGTACCAACAAATCATTACATGGTTATATATGATTGAATGTACGTATACAGAAATAATGGTCCATGCCTTCTACAGATAGACACATACTCATTCTACATGGGCATATTGACCCTTCTACATGTGCACATATACCCTTTCTACATAGGCACAAAATACCCCTCCGTATACACACATAGACTCCTCGTACATACACACGTGGAGCCCTTATACATAGACACATAGAACTCTTCTACATACAAATAGGCCCCTTCTATATAGACACCTTCTACATACGCACATAAAGGCGTTACACATAGACCTCTTGTGAGTAGGAGACTGTTTCAGTGTATGGCACGATACATAGAATTGAAAACTTCTGGATATGAAAAAAAAATAACGCTGGAGGAACACCCCCCCCCCCATGATGGCATATGGAAACATAGGATTCATGCTAATCAACTCTGGTAATGCCCGGTACTCAAAACAAATAAATAAACACATACACACATAAGCATATACACACACACATAAAAAAGTAGAAACTGCTGGCACAAAACCAAACGAAAATTGGGAAATTAAATATAACGGTTATATAACGGATATATAACCATATATAACCCTAGGTCAAACCGTGGATCACAAGCACGTTACAGGCCTGGCAGATGAAGGGACACCCCCCTACTATCAAGGCGCTGGTTAATTTCGTATTGATAGCAACGGCTATTGGAAATGCCTGTTGCTCGTCATTGCGTGAGACTACTCATTTGTTACAGCCTCTCCGTGTACGTGGCGCTCCGTGCAGCTCAGTGTATATGACGCCAGGAAGAGGTTAATACTCCTAATTAGCCGTCGTCTATTGCGCATCGTAAGCGGTGGACTAAAAGAAAAGTTCATTGTTGTGTTTTCATGACAATTTTGGTAACAGTTTTCACACTTCTTAGTGATTTTTCACGAAGAGTAATTTTACCGATCCTAAAGTGGAGCGCCGTCCAAATGCCACTTGATGCACGTTGGCGATGCCTCTGTGCTATCTAAACCCAGGGTGAAATTTTAACTGGGCAGGAATATAATATTTGTTTAATAACCGGTAGAATGTTGTGTTGTTAAAACCAGTGGAAAGAATAAAAATGAACACACACACACACAAATTATATTGAAACACGTAATCTAAGTCCATGTCATACTTACAAGATGATGATTTTGTGGAATCCTTACATCACAAATGAAGTAAATGAAGCGAGTTTTTGTAGATAATTTTTCGATATTCAACTGACAAAGTCGATATTCCAAACCTTAGATAAGAATTGTAGAAATATTAAAGAAATTATAATTGATTGTAAAAATAGAGATATAAGACAAGTAAAATGAAATAGAGGCAATATATCACCGGCAGACATTTTGTAACTGGGCTATACCGCAACCAATAGTTCCGAGCAAAACCCAACCAATATAAAGTGATACATTGATTAATTGATATCAGATGATTGATCTGCGCTAAAAAACTAATCCAAAGTCCGAGCGATGGATACGATACAAGAGATAAAGGAAACTGATAACTATTCTACACTGTTTTATAATATTGTTCTTATATATATTCGTAAATTATTACAACAGCACGGTCATTGATACAGTAATTTC